>CM017569.1:33318910-34518910 GCA_007844125.1 Sinonovacula constricta
ATCGTCTGGGGATCGAGCCGGGATCCGGTGGTTTTCGTCCCCGGAGTCGCTGTCATCGCTAGATGAGGTCGAAGGTCGGTCTGGTTCCTCTTGCCCCATGATAGAGGCAATGGAAAAACCAGTGGACTTTTTGGCCATGGGTACTAGAGGCTTCATATCCGGACAACTGGCTGACTTAGCTGATTGACCGGCGTGTTGCTCACAATAGTCTCGCACTTGTTTCTCCTACTTGTTTTGTATAAGTTACACTGCCCGGCTTCGCGTCCTGTCTTCCGCTCCGACAGTCATTCAGCATCAAATTCGCCGGTTTGGCGTGAGTCGTGTTTTTGTTACCGTCAATATCCAAATTCAAAGGCGAATTTTCCACTTGCACTATTCGACGATTAAACAACTTTCAGATTATTATTTTACGTCACATACCGAAATAAACACATTCACTTTCTGTTATAATAAATCAACAAACAGCTCTATTAGTTAATTGACGCATTGACGCTTAAACAAATCGGTTTATCATCTAGACATCGGGTGTCATCTAGATGTTACAGATGAACAGTATATGACATTAAACTTTCATCAACAACTGATTTTGCTTAGGTTAAATGTCTATGCGGCAATCTTAAGCCCCAAAGTCCTTGAATCTTTTTTGTTGAGTGACCAAAGCTATCCCAAGTTGCCGATGCACTCACCTTATACAACAAATGATACAGAACAAAGCGTCAAATTGAAAAAGGAAAAAAAGGCAGAAGAAATCAAGCAAAAGGCATCGGCTTGAGAGAATGGGTGCGATGGGTGTTAGATCGTTTATTCATGACGGGTCGACAAGGTGAGCTCCTATTGGCTGTTGAGACGTTTATCCGTTGACAGACTTCAGTAATTGCCACTCACGAGTTATCTCTAGGGGCGGTGTCTAACGTGCTGGGGCCAACTAGTAAAATGCCTTAGACTTCTAGAAATCGTAAAAGCATACATTAAATTTTAATTCACTTGCTTACAACTGCATGCATGGGGTTGCAATTCACAGTGATAAAGTAGCGAAATCAAATAGTCTAGATCAGGATTTGTAAGCCACCGGGAAAGGCCAGCTTATCTGTATCTAGACTATTTGCTTTATTCCGAGTAATTTGTTCTTAGCAGGCTCAGAGTTAAACCACAGAGAAAACACCAGCGCCAATTTCAGTGTGAAATTCGAGTAAACACGAAAGTAAAATCGCCTTTGAAAGGAAATATTGAAAATCGAAGAATCGTCACCTTTTTCGCAGCTTTGATTGTTTACCGTTGTCTCAAATTATGTTAAATTTATTCTCCGGCAAAATGTAGTTAACAGATTAATTTGGCAAAGTTTGTGTTTGGTAAATAATGAACAACGTGCGCCCGGATGCGTCCTAATGCAGGGATCGATAATTGTATTACCTTTGTAGCACGCGGGAGTGTGAAAACGAGGCTGAACCCATCTGACGGGGATCAGTCATTGGTTCACTAACCGGTCCTAACTCCACAATAGAAAACAGCCAATTTTAGCATATGTATTTTAAATACACTGTTCAATAGAATATATTCTAAACTTAACTTAAGTGAAGCTATTCGTTATACAAGAGACTGGGTAAGTAATTTAGTAACAACTCGACTTTTTAGAAGACAAAAAAATGCATAATGGCTAAGTTATAACAGGAACCGATAACTACATATAGGCACACATGTGTAGATTAATACATGTCCATTAATAATGATTGTACTCTATATAGCCTTTAAGTTCCTTTATTTGTAATTTTAAGGACAAACTTTCACCTAGGATAAAATCACTTATGGAGATTTCTATTATTTTGTAAATATAACAACTTAGGCAAGTGCTTTAAAAAAGTTGAAAACATACATCGTCCGTTTGTGTGTTTCTCTCACAAGTTTTATATTCAAGATATACTCGATGTCAGATTAGGCAATATAATGCTGCATTTGTTGTTAACCAATAATACAGTATAAGTCCATGTCATGAAAATGTAAAAGGAATACAGAATAAGTTACAAATGGTGTCAACTCTGATCATACAAATTAAAGCGGGAATTCTTGGATCTAGAGCTATATTATTTGCCAATAACTTGTCGTTCGCGCTAGGATAGGAGTTAAGCATAATATTATATCATAATCTACACACAAAAAATCAAAACGACTAATTATGACTGCTTATAACGTACATTAACAGGTATGCACACTATATCTCTACATTATTTAGACCCTTTCATGTGCTAATTATCAAAATTAAGCTTATTTATTGAATTTTAGTCGAAATTTGTTGTTTTTTTAATTCTGAGAAAAGATTCTTTAACACAAAGTCATAAAGTTGCCAACTGTGTTTTAACAACGTAGTTTATGATCTGCCAAAGATTATGTTTCGTTTATTTGATGCTTAACTGGAAATGATTAATCTGTCATAGCTAAACATATCAATGATTGTATTACGATGGTGCAGATCCAAAAGGGTATATGTATATATTCTCGATACCAAACAACAACAACAACAACAAAATAAACAAACGAAACAACTAATTAACTAATATAATAAATGCCTAAATAATGTATGCAAGTAACTGTCAAATCACTAGTGTGATAAAGGTAAAGAAATGAAGAATACTCGATTTGTCTTTTCAATGTTACTCCACTGTCTTAAAGTGGAAAGGCTATGATTAACTTACGAAGCCAAACTTATAAAAAAAAAGTTCTCTACCCAATAGGATGAAACAATACAATTATATAAAATTTTCAATTCATGTTGATGATAGATAGAATTACGCGAATAATAAAACAACAACAAATAAACACCGCTTTATCCAACAATATAACATATCACCGAATATAAATATAACATTATTTGATTTTTCATGAATTAACTAAATATACTCAGCATTTTTCCCACTCTAAAAAATACCAGTGGGGGGCAATATTATGTTGATGATTAAGTTTGAATTTTAGAGGAAAATATAATAGTGTAAATGATAAAGTAGAAAGTTTAGAAGAAAATACAATGGCATGAACGATAATGTAGAGAGTTAAGAGGAAAATACACTGACGTAGATGATAAAGTAGAAACTTTAGAGGAATATACACTGACGTAGATGTTAAGTAGAAATTTTTATAGAAAAGTACACTGACGGAGATGACAGAGTAGAAATTTTAGAGGAAAAATACACTGACGTCGATGATAAGTAGAAGGTTTAGAGGGAAATACACTGACGTAGATGATAAGTAGAAGGTTTAGAGGAAAATACACTGACGTAGATGTTAAAGTAGAAATTTTAAAAGGAAATACACTGACGTAGATGATAAAGTAGAAAGTTAAGAGGAAAATACACTGACGTAGATGATAAGTAGAAGGTTTAGAGGAAAATACACTGACGTAGATGATAAGTAGAAGGTTTAGAGGAAAATACACTGACGTAGATGTTAAAGTAGAAATTTTAGAGGGAAATACACTGACGTAGATGATAAAGTAGAAAGTTAAGAGGAAAATACACTGACGTAGATGATAAAGTAGAAATTTGTATAAAAAAATACACTGAGATAGATGATAAAGTAGAAATTTTAGGGGAAAAATACACTGACGTCGGTGATAAAATAGAACGTTTAGATGAAAATACACTGATGTAGATGATAAAGTAGATTTTTTATAGAAAAATACACTGAGGTAGATGATAAAGTAGAAATTTTAGAGGAAAAATACACTGACGTCGATGATAAAGTAGAAAGTTTAGAGAAAAAAAACACTGACGTAGATGATAAAGTAGAAATTTTAGAGGAAAATACACTGACGTAGATGTTAAGTAGAAAGTTTATAGAAAAATACACTGACGTCGATAATAAAGTAGAAAGTTAAGAGGAAAATACACTGACGTAGATGATAGAGTAAGAAGTTTAGAGGGGGGGGAAATGACGTTGATGACAAAGAAGAGAATGTACTGGAAAATACGAAGATGCGCCTAAAAATCACTTCTTCTTAAAACATATTCAAATCACTTTTATACATAAAAGTTGCAAAACAACACGTCTAACATTATCAACAAAGATGGACTATTCCAGGAGTAAAACACGAGAGTGCACAATGTGTTGTAGATCTAGTTTTGTTAAAAGAATACATTCACTGACAAAACATGGTTTCTGACAATAAAAATGTATGTTTAAATGAAATGACGAACAATATGGCAAAATGACATTTTAGCCATAGGGATGATAAATCAAAGCAACAGTAAGAAGTTTGGGTTCTTGGATATTTTCTAAACATTGACGGAAATTTGTTGTTGTTGTTGTTGTTGTTGTTTGAATAATCAATAAAATTGAACGATATATTGATGTGTTTTCTCCTCTCTTTTCTTCTAACCTAGAAAATACAATGGATATATTAAATTAAGTATTGCCAATTAAATTCAAATTTTACATTTACGGGAAATGGATGCTACGTTGTTTATTACAATATAATACACCCATATCATGCTTTTCTATTTGCAATACTATTGTTTTAGTAATTTGATAAAAAAAAATAATTCATGCACATGCAACAAGGTATGTTAAAAACACTTAGCAGTATTTAGCTTAGCTTAGCACAGTGAGAGATAGAGGTGGTATCCGAAAGTCTTCCCATATCAAATACAAGTCACAAAACCTTATTCCTGTTTGAGGGATTTCTGCATAAAATCATTCATCAGGAGTTTAAACACTTCTTTAATCATTAGACAGCACACATCCTGAAAAAAATTGCGTAACACGTTTATTATTTCCGAACCTTTAAATAACTACAATGGGGATTTCTGCTAAAAATAGACACCGATGTCAGAGCGGATTACCCAGATGATGGTATTACGCGGTCTCAGAAGTAAATGGTCACGTGGTTTTCTTATTTAGAAAATTAGCTAACTTTTCAGCGTGGCTCAGATTGGAAATACATATAGGTGTTTGAACCGACGAGTGAGGTATCATGCTACACTTTTCACATAGATGTAGGACATCAATAACAGCGTTTGAACCTTAAAGGTATTATTTATATTTTATGTGGTTGTTTGAGAAAAAAATCTGGTCCAAACTGTCGAATAGCACCTTCATTACTAAAGTGTTGGAACTTTGTCACGTTGCCACTCATTTATTCTAAAGTGGATTTTAAGGTATAGTACATAATATCTGAATCTGTTTTGGGATCTTCACTTATTGCTGCTAAGTGCATTTTAAAATATCATGTTTTATAAGCATGAATGTTGTTAATGTAAAAATAATATTTTTGCATGACAAAGGCATCAGTCTATGGTAAGCATGTCAATCAAATAAATTTAAGTAACCTCAGTCTTGCATATGCAAAATGTAAGTATACAAAGACAAACATATTATAGTTTAACAAAAACAATATTAAACCTCTGACTTTTGTTATTTTTTCACACTAATTGTTAGAGGTTGTCTCACACCAAAAAGTACATGCGCATATCAAACGGAAGTATAAAAGACAAGTTCTAATGGTTATATATATATAACCATTAGAACTAGGTCGGTGACCACCCTTACCAGTTTCCATACTATTGTATCTGCCTAAACGGTGAGGCGGGGCTTAAGTGACTACATTAACTGATACCGCAAGAAGGGGCGTGGCTGATTTATACTTGCAAAGTGAAAAAGTTGTTTACCGGCTTAAAAATAAATGGAAACAAAATGTAATGTTTTTTATATTGCGTGAGCTCATCATCATCGTTATAATCATCATCATGATCAGCAGCAGCAGCAGCAGTAGCAGCAGCATTCATAATTCATCAGCATCAGCATCATCATCATCGTCACTATCATCAACATCATCATCATCATCACCACCACCATCATCATCATCATCATTTGAATGTATATATTGTTATTATTGTTTTTATTATTATTTAGTAGTAGAAGTAGCAATTGCAGGAGTGAAGCAGTAGTAGTTGTAGTTGTTGTGGTTGTAGTAGTAGTAGTAGTACAAGTAGTAGCGGAAGTAATAGAAGTTGTAGTAGCAGCAGCAGAAGTAGTAATTGTTGATGTAATAGTAAAAGAAGAAAAAGAAAAAGAAGAAGAAGAACATAATGGGGACCATTATGTGATTATAATGCTGTTGCAGCCATTTCTATTATCCCTTTTCTAGCACTTTTTGTATCATTTTCCTACATTGCTGATATATACTGAACCTGACAAAACCAAATTAAACAATTTTGCTTTTTGCTCAATAAAATCTCTTGACGTAGACAACTGATATGAATGCATTTAGCACTATCACTTGCATTATGTAACGAGTGATTCGTCATCGGTTCTATTCAAAGTCACTGAGCGTAATTTATTATCCACGTAATTACTGCGACTCTTTTATATGAAAACTTCACCGGCGATTGATTCAGCCGATATTATACTTAATTGGTATCTGCATGGGCGCCCGGTTGGGATTTTTTTTTACCGAAACTGTTCTTTGATTTGATGCACAGTTTTCACATATTTAATGCACTTGTTCAGGAAACACAGGTACAGCACGGGTACCCGCATTATATGCCGCAACATGCAAAATCGGACATTAAATATATTTGATAGAAACGTCTGACACCTCGTTGACGGGGAGGAGATGATGGATGGCTCTATCTGGTCATAGCGCCGTGTGATTGAGATTGACATCACCCGGTATCATACCTACCCACCTAGGTCTTGTACAAGGTTTGGAGATGGTACGCATGGTACCGATTCAACCCCCCTTCACAATTACCCTATTTCTTCATATCATTTTATAGATGTGGATGAACAACTCCGATTCACAACTTTTTATATATAATACATGGACAAATTAAATTTTATTAATTGTATACAGATCGACATCAGCCCCTGTCCAAAAAACACTTCAAAATCTGATCATGATTTCTATGCATACAACATAAAAATAACTTGATAATTGAATAGAAAAAAAGACGCTTGTCATATTAAAATGGAACAATTATCCGTTTGATTTATAAACAGCGTTTATTGACATGTATTAAATAATCGCTCAGAAAAAATCACAACAAGACGGTCTGCTAAAAGACAACTCTTTGCTTTAGACAATTTTCTTTGTCAGTCTCTCTCTAAAAATCCCACTTTAAAGACACCTCTGTATTAAGAAAACTCCGCTATACATTTTATGCGAAAAAGTTGAATGGATCTCGATTTATACCCACCTACCCAAACCACCACCACCACTACCACCACCACAACTAAAATTTTCTCGATTCGCCACTAGGTCACTAGATTAAAGGATAATTATAAGATTATGTTTTTAGTTTGGGAGAATCAAAAGCGTTGTGACGATTTTCACCATTTTAGCCGAGTGTATCTTAGCCACGTAGTTTATGTCTGAACCGCGCATGCGGTAATATTCGTCATGTGTATACGTCAGTCTTAAAACAACACGAGTTTCTTGATAATGACGCGGTAATTTAAATACATACCGAGTGTTGATGTGCCATGCTCATTATTATTATTATTATTATTATTATTACTACTACTACTACTACTACTACTACTACTACAACTACTACTACTACTACTACTACTACTACTACTACTACTACTACTACTACTACTAATAATAATAATAATAATAATAATAATAATAATAATAATAATAACACCACTACTACTACCACTACTACCATTTTGTTTGATTGCTTTTCGTGTGCATGTTTTCTAATTTGTTCATGTAAACAATGTTTGAATTTTATCGAGGAATTAGGTTTTGTCTTGGCAAAATAAAAAATAAAAAAAAACAATACCTTTGAGAAGGAATTTAGCAATAAAAAAGGTTTCAGTAAAATGGTTGCATATAAATTTATTGAAGGAACTATGTGGTTGGCATATATCTATAACATGTAACAATATTGCCACCCCTCTCCCTCTCCTTAACGTTGTAATGACGATTGTGGCGTTATAGTACACATTTCAAGGCAGTTGTAGGACATCAGTAAACAGCATTTTGCGAGATCTGTTCATGTAACAATATTATTAAGATGTTTAATGAAAATATTTGGTCCAAACTATCGGATGCCTCCTTTAAGGGGTTAGAAGCCAATAAAACAAAGCCGTTGTCAGTGTCTCGAGGGTCTTTAATTGAGTCAATGGCGGATACTCATTCCAGACACGATCCTTCCACAGGACAGGCCGCGACAAGCGAGAAGTGACCTCAAATATCCGCCCGTTAAATCCTCGTTTGTACTTAATTAAACCAACTTATTTATTTTCCATTTTACCTACATGAATAATTATTGGACTACTTAGTGTCAAGATGGGATAATTCAATTCATTTGAGGCGAATTTTCACATTTTACATGCAAAAAAGTAATTAATGAAGGTCTGATTAGCATAAATATGATTCAGCAAGCATTTGTTTGGCCCCGATCGGTCACATTAGGATTGCACGCCTCCCTGGGGTGTCGTGATGTTCCATTTAGGCCCGGTAAGTAGCAGGGAAATATTTTGGTAGTTTATATTCATGGCATGTGCGGAGAGGGTGTCGTATTAACTCTTACTATACGAAGGCCGTATCTGCCTTACCCACTGCCAGCGTTTATTTGTTCTTAACCATGACACAATTCTAGTTATTTGCTGATAACTACACGTGTAAATGTAGCAAAATATATTGCAAGTGAATCTAAACACATGGTGCAGATCCTGATCACATACTATTCCAAGGGGTTATTCTGGAGCTTCTCTATTTGCCTGACTCATTTCGTGATTAGGAGGAGAGGAATCAGACGACATATTCGCGCCGTGAGCCAGCAGGGGTGTCGGGACAGCCGTGTTATTTGATTGATAACATTTTGTGAATCTCCCATCCAATTAGAAAATGGCATATTCAGATTTCGACTTAGTACATTACGGGTATTAAATGTATCATATGCTGTAAAAATTTGTGAGGATTTGATGTTTGTTGCGAATTTCATTTTGTTTTTGTTGGCAAAACGTTTATGTAACATGTGATAGTGAGAAACAGGAACATTGCAAGAACAACCATTAAGTTGTTTGATGACCTGGATTCACAGTACCGTTTCGATTGTCGTTTACGGTGACTTGTGTAAATTTATTGATTATGCATATTAGCCCGCAAAATATCAGACCTATAACTCAGAAAACATACTCCTACGACAGACTTCATCATTATAATAAATATTTTAACATAGAGGAATTTGGTATTGTGAGGGAAATAAGGACATGTTCAACCCCATGCTCATTTTCCAGAGATTTTATTTAATATTCAGTTGACAACACGTTTCTATTTCTGTGCATTTGCAATTTACAAGTGATGTACAGCTGGTTCTGTTATATTGTATACATTAAAGGGTCTTTTACAATGTCAATTTATATTAAATATTTTTGTCACTGTGAGCTCTAATTAGTTTCAAAATAGCACAAACTTATTATTTTTGTCACTGAGACATTCTGTGTTAATTTTTAGTTATAAACTTGCGTTGCGTAAAATCTATGGATGTCGGAGAGTTCCGGCATTTTTCGGGGAACAGCTATTATTACGTCATTGACATGAGGTTATTGCCAAAGAGTTTCATACATAATTACACATTCGAAATTAATTCTCTATTAATTTAATTACATACCCACGATTCGCCGCACAAAATAACAGAAAGTACTGAAATCTACAAAACCTTCCCGAAAATCAAATTTTGCAAATTTTCTCAAATTATCCCACTTACGGCGTCAGAATCAGTTTTTTACGCTTTAGGCATTGGCGTTAATGTGACTTAATTCGCATATTTTTATTCGTAGTTGTTATGAAAACTTAAAAGTTTGTGATAACAGTATTTAGACCCTAAACATATTATTTAAAGTTACGGAAATAACCGAAACAAACCAAAATTCACTTTTATAATCTGAAGAAGACGTATTGTATCAACTAATTCAAGTAGTTCATTTAACTGATAAAACGTTTATAACACAGATGAATTAAGTAATTTCTTATGCTGTGTAACATATATTAGTATTATCTCTTGGAATCTTGCACTTGCAAGTAGTAGAACTCGGTCATTTAAAATACGCATGACATATTTTAGTCAATCTGAATATTAATGAAAATGTTTGTAATGGCCATGGTAGAGACACGGAACTTTTGTGTTGTTGTTGTGGTTTTTTTTTTCAATTATTTGTTATGTATTAATAAATCCTGATGCTGATGGTCCTGCAAGACATTTTCTCGAAAGCAATGTTTTACAAAGACTAAAGCAAGCAGGTTGGTGGGCGGCTTAGACAGGCGGGTGGACAGACAGACAGAAAGGCAGACAGACAAACAAACAGAATGGCAGGCAAACAGGCAGACATACAGACAGGTAGGCAACGGACAGGCAGGCATTCAGACAAACAGGCAGACACACAGACAGACACGCAGACAGGCAGGAAAACATACTTAAATGTAAACTATTACAGCTTCTTAAGATCGGTACTCGTCCATGCACTGGTGATCTTTTTTTCCCAATTCAACATCAAAGCTATGAAAATAAATATAACGATTTGTAAATAAAGTCTGTATTATAGAAATGACACAAAAGGAACAAAATGTCAAACAATATCATCTAATATGTAATTTCAACTTATTATGCATGCCGATATTCACAAGTCATGTTACAAGTATGCTGAACTGATTACATTTCCACACAATTCTGTTGATATTTTTAATCACATTTCTTACATGAACTATCAACAAAAGGTGAAACTAATGAGCCAGTGACATGATCCAAATTATTTCTGACAGATTATGACGTGTGCCGGACACCCGCCACTAAATCATTACGTCAGGCTGATGGTCCTGGGTCGTCAGGCAAGCAATCCTGGAACCCAGTACCAGAGGGGAGCAGTCCGTCAAATCGCGCGCCAAACTGCAGGAGACCCATTGGTCTCTTTGAGAGATTTTATTACCCATGAAACTGACGCATTATGTTTGATACCCTTTCCGTTATTACCATAAAATTTCAATTTGCTGTAATGATTACGTAACGGGCGCTGGTGGTTTTTACAACAAGCGTGAATGATGACGGATCGCGAGGGAATACGGAGCCCTATACAGTGGGCAATGGGCGTCCCGGGGCAGTGGTTCCGAACACCGCAGAGATTTGGGCTTATCAGTCACTATAGCGGTGGTTAAGAGGAAATTAAAACAGATTCAAATGAACGGGTGACGGATGGGGTACTGGAAATGATAAGGAAATCGTCGCTTATGTATTACACTGGAACCACGGGTCTTTGATGTTCCTTTAAACGTTTCGTCAGACTTGATGCCATTCTTTAATGGCATTTAGAGTGCAGGCGCGTAGCTGCCTGTACACAAAATACACAGCTGCATATACACTATCCCCAAAGAATGAAAATATATAAATATTAATTATGCAATAAATATCTTGGCGTAGTAGGGTTAAGATGCATGTTTACTGCAATCGACAATTTCCCATATTTACAACATGTAAACATTTTTAAATTGATTTAGTTACATTTTTTCAATAGTTTTATTAGGTATGAGAAAAGTTTTAGACTTATACTTCAAATTAGAACCTATAAGATAATTTTGTTTCGTCTCCGGACGATCACTCCATGACGCCCAACTTTGAGTAGCTTCTCTGTTGGGAATAAAAATGTCTCTCATCATAAATTATGCTATAATGTTTAAATGCCTGCAACATAAGATTTAACTTAAAATCTAGTTATATCTTAATACCAAAACCTCCCCTAAAAGTCCCCATGTGCTACCTAGAAACACGAAAATTTCACGGGGACCAAGGCCCCGGGTTCCTTTAGCGGCCATACGTATACATCATATCAAGTCTAGCTACGACCCTTGAGTGTGAACATTCTAATAATATTTTCACTAAACTGTTATTGGGCACACTTCATAAAATTTGATAGAAAATAGTATAGAAAAAGCTGCGATGTAAAAGTGTACGTTTTAAATTGTTTAACAACTTCAGATATTTAAAATAAGCAGCCGAAGGTACATGCGATTATATCTAAAGTATGCATTGACGAACGTCGAACTGAAGCAACCTTTACTTTATATAAATATCAATAGACCTGTATAATACTGTTTAAGAGTTAATCTATGTACAGTAATATTCTGGTCTTTAGACCGGCCATGAAATGACGGAATGGACGTTGGCAATCCTGAATGTAAACACTCGTGTATTTGTTCTTCTATGATAAAGTTATTTTCACCACTATCTGTTATTTTACAAGGTATGGCTACAAACATTGTTAACATTTTATGCCGTTAAAATATGTTCAATTCTGTTGTGTGCCCTTTCCTCGATAAGATTGTTTTGGTTAACTCTTAATCACCATTAGACAAATAATGAAGAATCAGACCGACTTGCTACAGGTGGAAGCCATTATCTTCACTATTTACTTTTAAATTTCAAGCGATGTCTTACCTTTGGAAGAAGTGTTTAAAGATGGTAGCCGATATTTTGCCTATATATAATATTTGGAAAAAAATCTGACCTTCGTTTGGGGCATTTGTACATAATTTCTGCAGGAAAAAAGGCATACATTGGTCTAAGCTTTGACGATTTTCAACAGTATCTCAAGAGCAGTAAAACTCGTTAATCAACATTTAGATGTTCATTCTTTTCAAATCTATAAATAGAAAACGATTGGGATTCCTGCTAAAAGTAGAAATTGACGTCACAACAGATGACGTGGATGAGCTAAAAAATAAGTGGTCACGTGGTTTTACTAGTTTAAAAATAGCTAACTGTGCAGCGTGGCTCAGATAGGAAACACATGTTTGAAATAACGATCGTTACGTTATAGTTCACTTTTCAGATAGGTGTAGGGCATCAATAAACAGCATTTTGCGAGCTCTGTTCAGGTAACAATCGTTTATTATGATCTTGAATGAAAATGTCTTCAGTCCAAACTGTCGGATATCACCTTTAATTACCATTAAACACAATAATTACAGCTTCTGTTGTTATAGTAGATAACATTCACCGTTAATAAATCTAAACCTCTTTAAAACGTCTTGTCCATTTCATGTATTCTCGTATATTTATAATTTATTTGTATAAAAATGACATACTTACAACATCATAAAAATTATTAATACATTATGGAGGAAAAGATTAACAAACATGTTTAAAACATGCAAAACTGAATTAATTCATGACGTCAGCAGTTCAGATTGTACAAGCTATAAAAATCAAATGTTTGATCTGTTCACTGACGTACTTAAATTATAAATGCATTATTATGATGTGAAGGCGTTATTACCCTGATATATATCACAAGAATTGTCTAATTCCGCAATTTAAATTGACAAAACACCTGCCATATATTCTCATTACGAAAATCCTATCGTCGGAAAATTGTCCAAAATGATGACATGCGTGACATTTTCGAAATTCGTTAAACGTTAGGACTGTTTCATCTTCGCTCATAATCTGTTTATACATAATTAGAAGAAGGCAATAAATAACAAGATGGCATATGACCTTCAAATCACTGCACCATTTAAATAGTGTATAAATGTTTTCAGCATATAAATTTTGTCAGAGAAAATTGAATTTTATTCAGAGATGATTGCTAATAATTGCGCCAAAGGTTACGGAGATGAAATGGCGGTCTAGATTTTGTAAAACTCATGACAATCAAAACATTTCTATTCCTTGTAATGATTCGTCATCTTATATAATATTCTATGTCTTGGTATCATGTTTGGATTACAGACTGTAGTTTAACGTATGTTTATGAATATGATATTATCTTTAAGAATATATCTCTATTACCACAAACCCTAACGTGAGGCCATTAAAGGTTGTATTCGACAGTTTGCCTATATCAAATACATGAAACAATATCTCCTACCAATGCTTTGGAGGAATGTGGGCATACTTTAAGCGTAAACTTATACTTTACTCAAAGTAAAGACGATTTTGAAAATTTCTTATATTGCTGGACTGTAATAACTGGGAAAAATCAATTTAAATGGCAATACTTTCCAAATGTATTAATAAGCACGATAGTGATGCCTGCTAAAAATAGATATCGACGGCAGGGTGGATTAGCCAAATGACGATATCAAGTGATCTCAAAAGTAAGTTTTCTTATTGCTGCATTAACTTATAACTTAATTTAAATGAAGGCTATTTATAATATTCAAAATCTATACATAAGTACGATGGGAAGTTCAGCTTAAAATAGATATCGACGTCAGAGCTAATTACGCGGATGTTCATGTAAAGTAATCGCAAAAGTAAGTGGTCACGTAGTTTTGTTAGTTTAAAAATAGATTACTCTTCAGCGTATTTTCAATGACAAGTGTGGATTTTTGCGTCACTGTTATCACTGATTTAGGGCATCAATGAACAGCATTTTGAAGGACCCTTTAAGGTAACAAAGACTTATTTGGTTATTTGAGGAAAAAAAATGTGTGGTCCAAACTGTGAGATACCATCTTTAAAGGTTTGAAGGAGTTGATGTCAGATTTGGGAACATATAGTGCTGGTACTTTAGTGCTTGTTGTTGATGCTGTTGTTGTTGTAAGGCATACCTGTTGATTTTTAGTTAACGATTGGTAAGACTGATTCCACTTATTTCAACTCCTGATCAATATTAAAACTAAAAGTAACTTTAATTTTAAAAAGAGGGAATAAAAATAAAAGTTGATAACATTTAAAAAAGAAGTCATTGTTTTCTATTTTCACAACGGTAAAGAAATGAAGAATCATCTAGGGTGTTGTCAAATAGTCATAACATTTTCCATGTTTATTTTTCTATCTTTTAAAACTGCTATGAATTGGGATTTTGGTATAATGTGATTTTTTTGTTATTGTTCGTCTGAGTTTATATCTGATATTGATAAATAAATAACACATGTTTTGCACAATGAGCATAATCCATTAAAAAAGTGTGTTGCTTCTTTAAAATTCCGTTAGGCAATCTCGACGACTTGTATATTTACATAATTGTTATTTAGCATTTCGATTTTTTATATAACAAAACGATTACCAAACTGTTGAATTCCACGAAAATTAACAATATTAAAGTGACAATATTATCCTATTTAATTGATTCTTGCATTTATTATTTCACCGCAAGATGAATATCAACTTCTGTCCTTTACGTTGTTTGAAAGTATTTGTTTGTTGTTTTGTTGTTGTTGTTTTTGTTTAGTGTGAAGTGTTGTCTATGTAATTAATATTTTGAAGATTACATTCAGTTAGTTTTGTTCCGTTTCGCTCCTTTCCTCTTTATTTTGCCCCATTCTTAACTCCATTCTGCTTCGTTCCATTCTATTCTGTTTCATGCCGTCAGACATTTTAATTCCAGCAAGATCGACAAGAGCCGCGATAAAAACGAAACAGAGAACCCTTTGCAGCTGTCGCGGGCCTAATTGAGATTTTATTAATTGTCCCTCCAGAAGCCCTGAACATAATATCGACCATTGCGAGGCAATTACTGTCAATTCAGTCTTAATACTGGATAAATATCCAACACACCTACATTCAGTTTCTTCAAAATAACAAAATTGCTTTCGCTATCGCTTTATCTTCGGTTTTCTATAACTTCCGTTATATTTAACTGCAAACCATACTAAGTGGATCTTCCACTCGAGTAAACGTAAATCCGGGTGCCACTCGAAGTCGGCTGTTTATGGGTGAAGCGTAGGGGTAAGTCTCGAACTGTCATTGACTCTGTGAAAACAGTGTTGAAAGGCGTTGTGTAACCGCCGTTAATATCTGTGTCAGAAGCCAATTATCAACATTACATCACATAAGTGCTGCTTTTTACCGCGAGAAGATTTCAAATTAGAGCCATCGAGAATTGAATTTGTCTACTATTTGATTTAATTAACGCTTAAACTGCAAAGTGAGTTTCAATTAAATGTTGAAGTGTATTTGATATAGCACGTGCAAGGCCCTGGGCAAAGCATTAGCGGGTATTTTGTATTATAGCCATGTACGCATTGTATATCAATTAAATGACAATTATGCGAAATTGATTTATTAAATAACGTCATTACTGAAATAGAATGTGAACTATTTCGACAGATATATATTAAAATCTCCATATACTAAGCATATATTAAACAAGCGTTTGCGATTAGTAAAATAAGTATAGATCGAGATCAATCAGTTTTCGTTAAGGCTGTCTAATTGGGATCTATCATATCTACTGCAGTCTTTGGCAATGGCTCAAGATATCAAGATATCCTCGGGTGAAATTTGTTAGCAAATATCTGTCTTGTTGGTATTTCTTACCGACAAATAAACCAAGGGTTAATTACTATGGTCACCATAAGGGGCAGCTCCACAAGTGTTTGGTGGTAATTATGAATCAATATCCATTCACCTTTATTGCAATAAATACCCGAGAGAGAGAGAGAGAGAGAGAGAGAGAGAGAGAGAGAGAGAGAGAGAGAGAGAGAGAGAGAGAGAGAGAGAGAGAGAGAGAGAGAGAGAGAGAGAGAGAGAGAGAGAGAGAGAGAGAGAGAGAGAGAGAGAGAGAGAGAGAGAGAGAGAGACTTGGATCAATCCCTGGTCATCATGTCATATTAACACGTACGTACCTCAATTCTTGGAAATTAAACTTGAACCGCTGGATTCATATCTTAGTGTTCTTGATCCGAGGATTTAACTCCAAGCTTGCTAGGCACGATCTGCTGAGGCAAGTTGTGTAGATCCGGATCAGGTAGCTTTCGCCGAGATCTGGCCAGAGTTTCAAAGTAAGCCAACCAAGTGTGAGTGTAAATTATATTACGAGTTTGTTAAATTGACTTGAACTATTTGCAATAGAGTTATCAAAAGATATCCAAACTAATCTGCGACGGTTTGTGCGTTTACGAAACACGCCTAATACAAGAATTCTTAGTAGTATCACTAGAGAAATAACGGTTGATATATTTTTAATTTTCAAGTTCCAATAATTTTGTAAATTCGTCATAATTATTAATTACCGCTGTCATTTTTTCTTTATACGATTTGATCTACTCTTATTACGGGCTGAGCCGTGTCCGAACCGCAGCCAGCACTTCAAATCACAGCTCGAATAACGTCTATAAAACTTCATTGATTCGAAATCGAATAATCTCTAGTTAGTAAAGAGTTAATTAATTCATCGTAGAACACTCGAAATTAATTGGTCGCTGCGTTCCCATCAAATTCTAATTAATTTGCAGTTCGCAATTTTCCATAAAAACCGCGGCCAGATGAGTGGTACGGGGAGTTGTAAGTTAATCAAGAGGAGAGGGGCGGTGGTGCCGGCCACTATTTGTTATAATTACGATCTGATGTCGTGGGGAATGCCGACATTCTCAGAACTATTCAGGCCCAATTGAGTTGCAGCAATGATAAACAAGCGTCCCATCGCAGACACTCGAGATTGGCGCACTCGATTTTTATTAGCGTAACTCTGAACACGTCACGGTCACAGCGCTTTGATTGGAACTTGTGGTGATAAATATTTAAATTGCCTGTAATTCGGGCCTGTAATTCTTCACTAAGACATCACTAATTCCATTTATCTTCACTGACTCTTGACACGACCGTAAATCTCACCCATTTAATACCGTGATCTATGAAGAAAATTGGACAATTACTTTTTCAATGCCTGACAAATATCAATCACTGGGGTTAAAGAGATATATCTGTATTTGTCTTCGACAGTGCTGGTTAAACGCGGCTCATGGTCAAGATGGTTTAAACATTAACATTTTCTGCCCAATTAACTCCTTGAAATATCTCAATTGTCCGGGCACTTTCAACAGCTGGGTGGCCAAACCACCCGAGTGAGAGGATCGGTTTTCAAAAATAGGTAGTTTTTATTAAATGCTGAAAAACAATTTACGATCCCGGGACCATGCCGGAAAACGTTCGGTGTCGATGGGCGATCTGGCGCCATGTACCGTCAGAAAAGTTTACGACATCACCGTATTATAAGTGCTGTATATGATAAATGACGTGAGAGGATTGCTCTTATTGCGAATCATCTACCTGTCGCCCGCTGATTAGCCAAGCTTAATGACATACATTTTCACTTAATAGTTGAATTAGTCACATTATCATGGTCTACAAATGAGTCCTCGGCAAAATATCCACGCCATCATATCTGATATTAATAAAAGGACATTATTGGATTTTTTCTGGCGTGTTGCCTTGAACATGGGTTTGTTTTCAAAACGGAATTATGAGCGCGATTGTATCAGCAAGGGAGCAGCTAGTTATCAGCGTGATGGACGACCCGCGGGAGAAATCATTACGTACAATACCGCGCAACTAGTTATACAACAAGGGAATCATGAATAATACACGAAAATAAAGCTAATTTGTCAATTGAGCGTAAATTAACATTTGTAAATGTCATCGTATGGCATTGTGTTCATCCGGACAGTTAATATCGATGACAGGGGAGATACTTCGCCACCGCTCGGACAAGGAAATGCTTTCAAACGGGTCCTTGGTCTTCGGTAGCTTCCGTCCCAAGGTTTGTATTTTCGGACCAAACAATAGAATGGTTCTAGTGCCAAAATGCCAGAGAAATGTACCTACAAATGACAGTCGTCGACATACTATATGAAACGGTTTATAGGAAAGTGAATACACAACGCAGTGATCTTGCTCTCAACTGTCTACCCGTTTCACCATTACGTCCCTTGTTTCGTTAAAGATGTCCACCAAAGACACGTCAATATTTATTTGACGACAAATAAACACTTGATTTTTTTAAGTCGAAAAGAAGAACCCGAGCAATCATAGTCATCCCCTACCACCCAAGCTCAAGATCAAAATGCAGAAACATCCATTAAAAAAATAACAGAAAATGTAAAGATTTTTTGTCTCTTTGCAGAATTTGCTTTGAAAAAAAACGTAAACATTTATAAAGGAGGCGCCTAACTAAATTATTTACCTGTGTTCATTTAATTTTAAATTCATTAAAATGTGTTTATTAAATAATTTTATTTTTGTACTTTTACTTTATGCTAGAAATGTGATTCAAATCCACACCAGTATGAATGATAATGTTCAAATTTAGTTCGATCCTGAAATATTATTAAATGTCAATAAGAAACCTACAAACATACGACTTATATAATATAAAATTTATTGATATAGAATTTAGACAAAAACTGTTTTAACAAAAAAAAAAATACACATTTTGCAATATCACACAAATCGTGAAAAACATTAGTGCAACATATGAGGTTTTAGACGCTACACAACGATATTGAATCCAGCACAATATTGAACATAACACATGTGTAATGCATAAAAATATGTGAAGCCCTTTGATCTACACAAATAGGATTGATGCAATTAATTATTAACCACTAAACTATAACCAATAACTACTGTATGTCCCGCGGATTTGTATGCATAACCCGAACTATAATATAAACAATAAAGATTGTAAGTTGTACTAAAAGACTAGAATTCAATTTTATAAATTTGTCTAAAATATTGCAAACATACCAAAACCATAAGTATACCCAGTCAAATAGACAGCCACGTTTCTAACATGCAGACTGTACTGCCGGGTGTAAAACGAAGGCAATTAGGCACACCACACCCGCTGACTATGAACACTGACAGAATGTGTGTACTCATTTATTCCTGTGTAAAAATATATTTTATCCTCTTAATATGTTATAAATTGTAAAAAAATATAAATATATATAACACATAATAAAGATACAGATAAAGTATGGAATAAAACAACAGAAAACTTACGTTTACAAACTAAAAAATACATAGTTTAGTGCATTACAGCCACAATACCAAATACATGTTTACATATAATACAATCATTTAAAAAACCAAAGTAAAATATCCAAACAAATCACCACCTTCAGAGCTTATAAACTGATGGGATTAACCCATCTCTAAAGAATACACAAAATGCCCAAGATATTACAGATGGTACCAGACAATTTGCCTACATCAAAACAAAACATTGCTCACTTTATTGGATAATATGGGCATTATTTCTGCATAAACATATTCTAAAATCTAAATAAATAAAGGTGATTTTGGACACTATCTTCATTATTAGTTGTACAAATCGTGAAAAAAATCGCTCTAAATGTTTAAATTTCTAAATCTATAAATATACACGATGGGGATTTCAGCTATAAATAGAGATCGACGTCATCGAGGATTACCCACGTGGTTCTCTCAGTTTAAAAATAGCGTGCAGCGTGGCTTATTTGGAAATAGGAAAGACCTGTTTGCAACGGCGAGTGGTGATTTATGCCGGATGATATAACGTGAGTGAGTAAGTGGCCACGTGTTGTTTATCCGTTAAAAACAGGTAACTACCCAACGTGGCTCAGATGAGAAATACATGTGTATAATGACGCATGTGGTGCTATGCTACACTTTTCACATAGATGTAGGACATCAATAAACAGCATTTTGCGGGATCAGTGCTACAATAATTTATTTGGTTGTTTGATGAAAATACTTCTGATCCAAATTGTCGGTTACCACCTATAAACAGGAGGTCCCTGTTTTTGACAGTTGAATCCAATTGGAACACCTCCGTTAATTCACGAATCAACTCTCGGATGTACGAGAAACCTCCGCGAAAATAAACATGTTAGTGACTTTGACAGTCATTAAAAGAAAGATAAATATTTAAGTTATCGCTATTTAAACGTGCAGTAACAGTTGTAAAACTAATGAACTGCAATTGGATATAGGAAAGTATTCAGGACGAAAAAGCCCTTTAGAGTACAGTAATTACTTTTTAAAGAACCATTTATTTATCGCGTATTCTTCTTTCCGGCGAACACAAAGATGCACTCCTGTACATATCATTGCGCCAGATACATCCGAGCGTTAATCGTCTGGAGGACGGAATTAGCCGAGGACTTCCGACAAATTTGACTGATTTAAAATGGTATAATAACATCATAACGACAGCAAATCACCGGCAATTGTGTATGCCTACTTTTTGAGCAATATGTTGACTGTGGCAAGACATTCAATTGGTTTTTGGAATGAAACTGTTTGCATGCGCTAGAAAACAATGAAATTATGCATTAATAAGTTTATACATTGAACACAACACATACAAAAGGATAATATGTAGAATACACAAATAAAGTTCTAAGTGGATGAAATTTCATATTAAGAGTCTGTATATTTTGAAATATCCGTTAATCGATCTCGAAACGCAAAAGAGTATGCCTTCTATAAACTCGATACGACGGCACATGTTTATCATCAGTAAAAAATGCAACTGACCTGTGCAGTTGAATTAATCAAATATAGGGACGGACAGCTTGTTTTGAAAACAAGCGCGTGCTGTTGTGTTGTTTTTAAAGAAAAGGTTTATGTTCGTCTTTTTAAAATGTGCAATAGAAAAGAATGCACTGAAATTAAACAAAAAGAACAAATAATGCACAAACACAAATGGACGTTTCGCAACTTCTGCCAGTAGAAGTAATGTACATGAATGTAAATGTGTCGATATTTTTTCCAAACTTCAAATAATACGGAAGTCACATTAGTTTTGATATGTAACTTTAAATCAAAACATGCTCGTTTTACTGTAAATGTAAATCTAAATTCAAGCATAATCGCTTCTAATACTTAACAGGTACCAAATAAAGGACAATGATAATTAACGTGATGAAATGGATCATTTCATATCATATATTAAACTTTATTTGTGTGAAAAATAAGCATGAAATGCGTGTACACGCTTGTATGAAATGAACTTAACGTAATTAAATATCATTGCCTAACAGACAGTATGAACCAACTATAAAAAAAATGAATGCATTTCAATACCTTTTCGTTGCTACCTTAACGGATATTATAAACACATTTCAAAAATGCACTCTTTGAGACCACTCAGAACCGGCGACGTAAGCCCCTAATGTAGTACCAAAAAATATTGACAAGTTTTGTCCTAAACCTGATAAGCGCGACCAGGCTCCGAGGTAACAATTTTTTAAACTGGAATCTGAGATCATTCTCAAACAACTGATTGGTCAGATTTAAATTTCATTTGGGAGCCAATCAAAGGCTTGAGAATAACCCCATTCTCAAGCCCATGCCCAAATAGCCTCAGGTTCATTCTTAGGCAAACATTGTAGATCCCGGTCAGCCCTCTCTGCAGGAAGCTGTTTGACCAGGACCTACTGTATTTGTTGCGGTATTTAGCAACATTTCTTCTTACCTAGGAGTGTAGTTGACTGGAAATATCTCAGATTTTATATATATATAAAAATATTATAAGGTCAAAGGTCACTGGAAACATCGGTGGCGTCATAGTTCATCAGATGCTGGTCTTGACTAAAGCCCCTTGTTGAATACCAACGTCTCCTCTTTGGTCACCGCTTGGATCTCCGGTTCCAAGTCCTTCGTGGCAATCTGCAAACACGTAAGACATACACACATAACGATAGTCTTTACTGTACCATTATATAATTAAGTTCATCATAAGAACTCCAGATGAAATCATGAATAAATTAAAAATATGATTTAATTTCCATAACAATATAAGGTTGACCTTAATTCATGTGTTTGTCATTTGTAGGCGGCGAAAGCTTATATAAACTTAATATTGATATTGCTCTTGAACCAATCAAATCGTGTAACTGTTAGCTTTGTGCGGTTTCGTGGACATTGCAACCATATAAGTAGATTTAAGTATATAAAAGTTCTACGATGGTCTTCGGTGTTTTCAGTGCTATATTATGTTATATGCAAGTCAAATTAGTGTAAATGCAAAAGAAAAAATGAGGGAAATGGAAATGCAGTTAAGAAAATCAGAATGTTTGGCAGTCCTGTATTACAGAGACGTTGGCGGCATTCTTTCCGTCCCATCTAGTTGTGAAAACGTACATCACGTTGATGTCGAGTGAGCCCGCGCCAAGACGTGTGTAGCGCTTGTAGAGCAATTAGCTCGGTTTTTCCCCATGATAACACCATTATGACTTCTTTATTAGCTTCATAAACCTTGTCTCGCTGACAAATCACCCAACAGTGGGTGGCGGAAGTCTTATCTATCTACATTTGTAGCAACTAGCTCCGTAATGGCATAAAAACGCCGCTCGTTTTTCAAGGAAATGTGGCCGCCTAGCGAGAGATAGGCATACCTTTCTGGCAGTTCTGCAACTTGCTAATCTAGATACACCCCCTGATAACGGCATTCATGGGCCATCGTACAAATGCGGGGCGACAGGACGGTTCTGAGTGCATATGTACAGCGACTTTACCCTCCTCGCTCTGTCAACACCAATTACAGCCCATGGTGCCAGAGTGACATAAAGTCTAAATGAACCAGCTAATTGTTTTTCTTTGCCATACAGAATACAGCCAACCCATAGCATGCCATAATTATCAATAAGCAAAACATTTGTAAGTTCGTAACTGACAAACTACAGGCAAAGATTAACATTACATACTTTTGGATACTGCAGAAAAAGTACATGTCCCGATCAAACAGATCCAAACGAGAGCTGGCCGATCTGGATCTACACTATTTGCAAAATCATGACCAATTGGAACCTAGTAGGTTAAGGTTTAATGTTCTTGCTAGACGGCTCGATGTGACGAGTTCTGCTAATGTTTGAAGTTCTCCAGTCATTGACATCTATGTTGTTATGAAGCTATGTTGTTTATGAAACTTTGCCATGATACAAGAGTGGCATGATTTGTCTTCTGGTTCGTGTGTGACTGTTCAATGCAGTAAAACCAAGCCAAAAAATAAGTAACACTTACATTGTATTTTTGAACTAATTTATGACTAAAATTGGCTAAGGAGATCGCCTCATTTTTATTTTCAATTCGCCAATTCGTCTGGCGATTTTTCAAATTGAGGCACCATCCATGGTCAGAACATGTACGTGTATAAAATTGTTTCTGTTTTACTGTTGAAAAACCTTTAAATTCCAGTACGAAATTTAGCCAAAGTAGTGCGCAGCTGCTTTCTTATAATTCACAGACCGGTTTATGGTGGCAGTGGTTGTGGTATTGTAGGCAAGCGCCCAGCTGCTATTCTATATACATAATCAACTAAACACTCTTACGCTGTCGATTTATTAAATGTGAAGCTTATGAATGATTACACTGCGTACAACTTCGCTAAGTCAAGGCTCTGTAAGAGCACTTGCCAACAAAAGAATTAAGGCAATCATGTAATAACACAAATAAAGCAATTACAACAAATGCACACACACGCGCGCGCACACACACACGCGCGCGCGCACACATACACACGCAAGCAGTTACAATAGCTATAAGTAGCTCATAGTCAAGAATATAACAGCCGATAGTGAAATTTATCATAGACATTGGTATTGCATAAATATTTTGTTTGTTCACTTCTGACTATACCAAAGAGTAGGCCTTTTTAATAGGCATTTTGAGTTACACCTAGTTTTCAACAGAACCTTTGTCGGGTTTGATAACAAATGTACCGGTTTGTAAGCCAAATGCTAT
This sequence comes from Sinonovacula constricta, assembly GCA_007844125.1. Taxonomy (NCBI): domain Eukaryota; kingdom Metazoa; phylum Mollusca; class Bivalvia; order Cardiida; family Solecurtidae; genus Sinonovacula; species Sinonovacula constricta. The sequence continues at coordinate 33,343,360 of CM017569.1, forward strand.
TTAAGGTATCGTGAAAATTGAAAATTTTAGTATCCTTACTGTTTTTTTACTTGGCACCAGTAGTTCGAGACAGACATTTTTTATAAAAAATACGAGATTGATGTGACGCTAAGTTCACAATACACCAAATGGTTGTGTACATGTGTAAAAACTGAACTTGGAATCTGTCAAACAATATAGCCAATTTCCAGACCAATTTCCTGAACCCTACAGTAAAATAGGAGGTACCATTGTATCAAACAAGTGCAGTGGAAGACTTAAAGGCATTAGATTTTATTATATCTGAAAATATTGCCTTCTTATCTTGATCTATGAAATTTACAATTATATCAATCTCATTTCTAACTATGAAAAAGTGTCGACAATATCCAGTTTTTTAATTATAATAAAAAGAGGAAATTCTTTAGACATCTTTTGATTTCTTCTTAAAAATTGATTTTTTGTTTTTTGTTTCAGCTACGACATGCCTCACTACTCTGACAAAGCTGTTAAGTTAATTAAGATCAAGTGCCTTTTCAGGAAAATAACAACATACAACAAAATAAACAACTTAAGATAAACGTCTATTTGCGCATTATTTAAGACATCGTCTACAATGTGTAACTGACTAGTAAGACCAGAGTATTTCTCTAACATTAAATGATTACGATCATTTAGATATAACTAAAATAAATCTGGAGAGAAGTTCTCTCCCTGACGGACCACTAAGGAACTCACTTAGATATTTTGTCACAGATTCTACACACGATTTTGTTCTTTGTTATATGTTATCCATGACTGTTTCAAATTTGCCTTCAATATTTAGGCTTTATAGTTTCTGCCACAATACCTCCAGGTTAATTTGTCAAAAGCTTCAGAATTGTAAACAAAAGCACACAACAGTTATTGTTGTTTTACTTTTTGACAAGAAAGTGTATATTATAAATCACAAAAAGACAATATTATCAATTGTATCATAAAATTTTCTAAACCCGATCTGTTCTTCAAAAGTAGATATTGAGATTCTAAATACAATTATTATTTCTGTCATTCAAAGCCGATGTAAAAAAAACTTTACTTTAACAGCTTAAAAACAGAAATTCCCAAGTAATTATCAGGATTACTGACATTGTCTTTGTTTATAAATATAGGAAAAATAATGCCTAACGAACCAACTACATACCTTAACACACTTTCACAGAGTCGGATCATTACATCTACATCTATCACAAGCTCAGAGCTGTTAGACAACGTGACTCAATATGACGCAACTCGATGCATAAGGAATTGTACATACCATAGTGGTTTAACTTAATAAATGAATGAATACTATTTGTATTTGTACATGGATATGATGATAAATAGCATAACCTAATACAAATAAGTTAGGCACCATTATTTAAAGTGATAAGCAGCTTTCATAAATTGACAAATAGATACACAGAAAACAGCTAGTACATAAATCTGGCTGACCAGGATCTGCACTTTTATCTAGCAAGTCCTAATAACGAGTGTTCATGTTATATTTAGAATAAAAAAACCTTCAAGGTTGGAGAGTTTGGCCCATGTACTGGTAAGAATAGAAACTTAACAAGGGAGGTCTTTCAGCTGACCTTTGGAGCACCAGTGGTTCTTCCCTTACATTTGACAGGGGGTTTCTTCCAGCTATAATAAATATGGATGTTGCTAAGACAACCCAATCGGAACTCCTTGGGTAATTCCGTCCTCGGGACAATCATCCCTCGGATGTATCTGGTGCAATGATACTAATTGAAATCAGAATCGTTTTGTTCGCCGGAAGTCGGAAAAAGAATATGCCTAAAATGTAGTTTGCACAAAACATGAACAATGGCATCGTTTAACAGTTGCATGTCTGCTGCGCTGGGTAAATTAAACTTGGATGATTTAAAATTGAAGCCGCCACAAAATGAAGTTTTACAGGCTTCATATTGTAGTAAGCTGTCATTCGAGCTGCCATCTTTGTTTTGCCACAAAAGTAGTCCCATCTAGGGAAATGGCTAAGGCGATCCGACTACCTACAAACATCCGAGAGATGTTTCGTGAATTATCCGAGGTGTTCGGATTGAAGACAATCATAACTGTGTAGCTACAAAGTATTTCAAAAGCAAGCAAGTTATGTTTACATGTAGTTTTCAGCAGAGCTGAAGCTTATCTTATAAAATGTTATCGAAAAACTGTATACATTCTGAAATGCTGTATGCTATTATGCACATTTGCAATTTAAACACCTGACAATATGTTTTAAAACAAAACATTTAGTTAATAATTAACAAATAAACAATAGCACCATTTAAGCTGGTTCCATTTGGTTTGTACTGCTCATCAGTTGACAATCTCACAAAACAACCTGAATTCCTCCTTATATATTATATATTCATTTTACTGACATTTTAAAGGATTACCTCCTAACCTGCTAAGCATGAATTGATCAGACTTAGGCAAACACAATTTAATACAGATTCAAATGAGCCAGCTTCTGCAGTAAGCTGTCTGATCAGAATCTGCGCTGATTGATGTTATCTCCTTAAATTAAATAAGTCATGTTCTCTTTTGTGTGTATTATCTACCAAACAACTAAGATTTTGTATCGATTTTTGACAAATGAAGAAAAATAAGGGTAAAAAACAGCACCATTACCCAACATGGCAGGAATGATTGGTGCTTTTACCTGACATCATTTTACAACCATCCGCCATAACATATGCATGCTAATTGCTAATTAATACTTGCAGTCAAATAAACAATGCAGAGAACAAACAATCGCTTCAATATAGAGTAATTACTAAGCCCATTAACAAGTGAGCAATAATTCTTATTTATTGATGTATGCAATCAGCTGTCAAAACTAATTTGTTTCAGGGACTGTTGTTCAGTGTTTGTTAATTGTCATATTATTTGAGTGTTAACTATTGATATGGGTAAACATGAAAGAAAATCCATCAATTATTGGTTAAACACTGACCCAAGAGACAAATTTGCATGAAATATAAAACCATGATACAAAGCTAATGCATTTTACCTGTTTTATATCAGCCAGCTTATATTACCGGCCAAGGCTGGACCATTTAGTTAAAATAGGGCTTTGTTTCTTTAGAAAGTGCTGCTTCTTTTTCAAAACAGGTAGGACTATAATACCCTATTAAACCAGCAATTAAACAGGAAAAATCAGCCGCATGAATTACAATTGATTCATGTGTACAATGGAGGTGTCCATAAAAAGGCTGTTACATAATTGAAATGGTTTGGGAAAATTAAAAATAAAATGGTCAATTGTTTATAAATATTTATCCCACCCCATGTTTTTATGCTTTGATATATTTTGTTTGTTTAATGAGATGGACTGGATAATTAATGATTGCCATATCAATTATATGGCTGTGAAGCCTTTAAGAGGCCTTAACACAGATGAGCAGTATCATCTGATCTATTGACATTTTTTATCGTAATTTGGAACAAAAATGAGTTAATACAAACGTTAGCAATAATAGTGTTCCTTCATAATCAATCATAACAGATAACACATTTTTGGGATGGTATAACTATTTTTGTTGCAATTTCTGCACGAGTTTATATATATTTGTTGCTACTTCTACATAAGTTTACATATTTTGTTCAAATTTTTGCATAAGTTTATATATTTTTTCAAGTTTTGCATAAGTTTTTGTTTCTGAATATATATATATATATATATATATATATTTTTTTTTATTTATTTTTTTTTTGTTGTTGCAATTTTTGAATATGTAAATATATTATGTTGCGATTTTTGCATAACTATATATATCTTTGTAGCAATTGCTGCATAAGTTTATATTTCATTAAATTAAACATTTTATTTATTTGCTGTTGTACACTTTCATACTTCATCAACCATACACTGTTTAAAATGCAAATAATAATACCCTTAAGAGTTTTATATATCTGTATTCCAGGAATTTATGTACCTCTCAAAAAATTAAGTTTTTTTTTAAGTGACAGAAGCTGTAAAATGTACTTTTCAAACATTTGTTAAACAAATAAAACGCTGAAACATAAAGGCATGCTTCAGGTTTTACTTGGTTTATTTACATTCATTTTTTGTGGGTAAATTTGAAGACATTTGCATAAAATAAATATAATGATGAGGTATTGCAGTGCACTTGGGACCATTTCCAAGTAATGTTTATTGTTTATTGTCCCACCAACAGTATTTCAGTTATCTGGAGACGGTGTCCAGTTGAAGCAGATATAGTGCTGCCTTCAATGTGTATAGCATGCCGTGAACACCTGGCATGATACCACACCCAGTCACATTATCCTGACACCGGGCCAACCAGTCGTGGAACTACCCTTATATATGCTTGAGCATTAGCAAGGGAGCTATACCACTACCATTTTTAACGACTCTGGTATGTCGCGGCCCGGGATCGAACCCGGGGCCTTCCATACCTGGAGCCAACACTCTACCGATTGCGCTACCAGGTCCGGTCCAAGTAATGCTTTTCCAGAATTTTTCCATGGTGCTGGATGTAACATGGACTACAAAATTTTGTATGAGTCCATGTTAATTCAAATGTATTTTAACTTTTAATTTACTGGATGTGTCAAGTCCATATACATACAGAATACCAAGCTCCAGTTCCTTACATATTATGTCGGACAAAGTAGTTTTGATCAAGTGTTAGGCACTTTCACTTGGAAATGACAATAACATGTCTATAATATGTGTCAATAATCAGTTTCAACCTGTTTGGTTAGAAGGTAGTACAAATTTGGTGTCCATCGTTACATTTTGGGCCAGCAAAATTGTTATGGATTTTAACATTTAGGCTGTGGCAGTGTTAAAAATGATTTCTTAAATTAATTAAATCTATATTGCAAAATATTGGTCAACTGTATAGTTTCAGTCAAAATTCTTCAAATGTCTTTTTTCTGTCCTGTTACATCTCTGATACACTGTGAAGACATTTAAGTTTGTTTCTTTATACAAAGTTTAATTAAAGTTAAAACATATATTTAAAGACTTTTAACATACAAAAAATACCAGAAAAATTAAAAACAAAGCACTGTTTTTTAAAGTTACACTCCTTAAATGTGATGGAATCCAGGTCACATCTTAAAGATCCAAGCAAACAAGAAACTGATCATACTGTAAAATGTTCTTGAAGTATGGTCTTAAAAAATTCCACATATAATAATTTCATGCGGGTACATAATTAAGCACAGTTATTTCCAGTGTAGCATCTCCTGAAATTATTGGACACCAAACATTCTGTGATGTAATGGAAATTTCCGGAAAACAAATTCTGGACTGATTTTGATAAGACTTTACAGGACTGGTAAATTCCAAGTCTAGTTATGCATTTTGTGACACATCATGACCAGCTTAATGTTATATGAGTAATGTTCACTTTTTATATTTCATCAACTGTAACAAAGTATTATCTTGGGGTATTCATCATCATTTCTTTTATATAAATTATATAAATTATGTTAATGGAACAATGGATGTTTATGTATCATATTTGTTTATCTTTTGTCTTCTGCAGAAATAGAAGGTCAGAGAACAGCACAACTTTCATAAACAATGACAAAAGCCATTGTTTAGAAAGATTTTGTTATAAATGATTTCAACCGACGAATGGATTTGTTTACCCTTGCCTTTCACCTATAGGTATATGGCGAGCACATTATAAGATGAAGATTATTTTAATGGCTTATTGTTTTAGTATTTTGATGTATGGGTGTGTGGGTTGTAGGTCCTTATCTTTTTTTAATTTTCTTTTGTTTTCTTAACATATCATTATTATCCTTATAAAAATAGGGCCTTATTTCTGATCAAAATAAGAATCTATACCTTAAAAATCTATGTTAAATATTGCGTGATCTGAATCACAGCTTTTAAGTATATTATAAGATTCTGAAAGGTTAAAAATTTATATTGAAAATGTTGTATTATATATCACAACAAATCAACCTAACATTGTTTCATGTGTAGCTGCTAAGTAAATATAACGTTAACATACCGTCGCATACTGCGGGAACATAGCTACACAGGCAGGGAGGGCAAATCCAAATGCCAGTGTCACTACAACAGCATTTATGGGCAAATGTAGCCGCGGGTTCTTCTGAAGGAATCTAGTTCTGAAGGAAGAGCAAGGTTTTTAAAAGTTAGAAATTGTAAATCAACTTTTGATTATTGCTAAACCAGCTAGATTTCATTCTGTGGAATGTCTGTACAACACCAACATCAACAAAACAGATAAAAGAACATGAATTAAAAAATAAGAAAAACACATAAAAGCCAGCTTTTTACATTTCTTTTTGCAAACTTAAGAAACTTGCAATAACAATTGATAATTATCAGTTTGTATTTAATCCATAACAAAGCAACTTGGTGGCTCCAGTTAAGTCAATCAGCAAAAGAAGACAATTCACATTTTACATGGGCATGAGGTAACTGTGCATAATACATTGTTTATGAATAAGTTAATTTTGTAATTGTCATTGAGGTATTTGGGTTATTAAAAAGACAATTGCATTAAATTTATATATATATCCTTATTGCATTTTTTACTTCCTAACATTTGTCCTATCATGATACATGTAGGTATACAGGTTGCAAATCAGAGTCATATTGTCTGAATATGCTGGTTCTTGCGTGACACGTCGTCTTCATGTGTTTGACATTTCTGCCAGGTTATTTAAAAATCCCTCAAGAAATGACAGAGTTACTAAGCGGACACAACCACCAGTGCACTTCAAGGGATTATGACTTTGACCTCTAAGTGTGACCTTGACCTTCAAGTAACCGACCTGGGTCTTGTGCGAGACATGTTGTTGTCATGTGTTTGACATTTCTGCCAAGTTATTTTAAAATCGATGCAGGAATGATGGAGTTATTGAGTGGACATAATTATAGAACAGACAGACAGATGGACAGATGGATCAAGTACTACATGCCCACATTCGGGGCATAACAAAAAGGAGGAAGATTAAAAACTGGATTGAGTTATAGTTTTTGTGTTCTAGGTGCGACAGTGTGAACATGCTCTCATCACAATCTTGCCATACTCAAAATATGATGCGCTTTATATGACAAGTAATCATTGAAACTAAAGGCTTTACTACAAATGTTTGTGTGACTCCCAGATGTCTATTTGCCTTGCTGCCTGCTTGTTTCTTTGCCAATTTAAAAGCAAAATTCTCAATTCAAAAGTACCGGTATGTCATAAATACATATTTTACATAGTAACTAAAATCCTTGATTGCATTAAAATAAGTACATAAGTATTTCTTACAATTGTATAATAATTTTAAGTCAGCTAATGAATGATATGACCTTATATTTGGAAAAGATGACTAAACTTACTTCTCTAACAGTGACATGACAATGGGTGGTATGATGAGGATGGGTGCCGGTAGAATGACTCGGGTACCAGCAGTGGATACAACAGCCTGGACACAAACAAAAAATAATAATGTCGTAGATGCCATAGCCTGACAACCAAATTAGTAAATTACAATAACTGTCGTTTTTTTGTATTGTTACATGAACTGTAAGGGTGTAACGATATACCGTCCAATGGAATACTGCTGTTTTAGATTCACGCTTCGGTTCTTGGCTCACTTTTCAAGTAACACAGTCCGAACTTTGCGATACTATTTGGTAAAAGTTGTACATTGTACCCTCAGGTTTACCCCCGACTGTGGTTGAGTCAGCAGTGGGTTATAATTTTACACTGGGAAAATGATGAAATGAGTCGAGATTAAGCACTTCTCTGACAATCTTTGCGACATTAAATATGATGTTTGCTTATAATTTGCAATCCCCTGGAAAGTTAGCTCCTTTAAACATGAGGCCATTCAGTGTTGTAGAAATCCTGGTTTCCAAAACAGAAAAGCTTCACTGGAACCTGGTTCAAAGTTCCAAGTCAAATTTTCTGTTCTTAGTTGTTTCAGTATATAACCAAACTAACTAATTGTTAAACATAATTTACAGTGTAATAGTGTACTTTTGTGACAAGAAAAAAGTTTCCTCTGCACCAAAATATGATGTATTGCAGTATGTATCATATCATGCGGGGTATATTGTGATATGTATCATATTGTGAGACAAGCATATCATTACACCCCTAATGAACTGTCACAATTATGGTAATATTAGCGAAGTCCTTCTTATTATTGGTGGAGGTAGACCCCAGATCTCAGACCCCAAGTTCTCACCCCAACAGGGACTTAAACCCATGGGGTGAAGAGCTGTTGAGTTTCCAGTCAACTTTTCTAACACTCAGTCTTATATCTGATGGAATACAATTAATAAGCGACACAGCAACAATCAATGTGTCCTCAACAACACTATGGTACAAACAGATTACATGTCTAAGAGACAACCATACAGTAAATAATTTTAAACTTACAAAAACAACTTTGGTGTTTAACTTTGTTTTCAATAATAAACAAACATATATTTAGTACAAGTAATATCCTTGACTTACCTTTCTGGCAGCGATCTTGGATGTGCCGACCACATTATTGTCTTTATCCAGCACTTCTATACCCTCAGTCAACTCATTGTTCCTCATTAACATCACATTACAGATGTTGGCACTGGCTATAAGGTAATTAACAAGTAGCAAAAATGTCTTATGCCATTACAAAACTTAAAGTAAGATCTAGAGGTTCTCGATGTGCATGGGATCATTTAAAAAATCATTAAATTTTGTCTGTAGTACCGTAGAGTTTTATTGATAAGACGCACACAAAGATAAGACGCACCCGCTCTTTGAAGTCTAGAGTCAAGGAAAAAAGAAATTCTCAAAGACAAGACGCATTCCCTATTCACTAATCCATCTGGCGCCATTAAGCATTTCCCGTAATGAGAAAACTTATTTTTAGCGCATCTTTGGTTGAGCAAATGATTTTCTTCCAAAAACTTTTTGGCGGTGTAGATTGGGACACTGTCCAGAGTTACAGAAAAGCTGGACCTCAGCAGCACACAGGACTGACTTTGCCTTACCTTTACTACTAGCAGTCAGTTATTCATGGGAAGAAGTAGTGCATGTAGAGAACAAATATGTATGTCTAAGGAAACTAGACGCATCAAGTGTTTCCATGCATGCTTCAAATGTTAACATTAATATTGTTACCTGTTTTAACTGTTCATTATATTGCGTAATCCAATGTACTCAAAAGCAGATTTATGAATTAACAATGCCACATATGAATTAACAATGCCACATATGAATATCACTCAATGACTAAAGGAAAAGGTTGAAATGAGGAGCGGACTGCTATTAGAACAAGGGTTCCACTGACTATGCATTATCTACTAGACCAATTAACAATATCCCGGCCAGGGCCTCACAGCATTCTGTGGCTCTGAATCAGGTTATGTAAAGACAAAGGTCATTCATAACATCTCTGCATCTCTGTCTAAAGCTACTACATGGATTCAGAGGATTGCATTTGGGTTTTTTTAGATTCAGATCACAGGGGTGTTAGAGGTAGTAGTTAATTTAGAAATTAGTTTACTTTGGTCGAATCCAGTAGCATGGATGAGCATTTATTTTAGATCTATCTCAAATTAAAATGTAGAATCATAAAGAGTATTGAATAACTAATAAAAAAATTATATTATCAGATGGTAGTGACTCCGATGGAACTTTAGTAATCCAATGTATAATCTATTTTTCAGAAGAGGTGCTTATATGCAGCTGAAGAGGAGCCTGCTGTCCCATTTTCAATTTGTTGTACATTTGATTTACTTCGGAACAATTTTAGCCATTGCTTGTACACCTGTAATTGCATATAGGGTCAAACTTACATTGCCCAAGCAGCGCTTCTTAGCGCTTACATTAAATATGGCACTAGATTACTCGAAGCTGTCAAATTCTGTTGCACATATTCATTAAGTAATATGAAAAATGATAAAGTGAATAATTCTGCTGACAATACTATTGTTGCTGATTAAAATATTGTTGGTGTTTGTGAGGATAACAATTCTGCTGGAGTTTGTTTGGTGTGTTAATTTTCTCACCAAAATCTTTAATTTGTTTTACTTTTTGTTTTTGAAATAAATTGCATTAACAATTTATGATCATTACAGCAATGTCCAGCTTTTTAGTGGAGGAAGATCCCAGACACATGTCTGGGTAGAACCACCAGAACACCTCAAGTCAGCTGGAAGACCTCACATTAAGTCCTTCACCCGGAATGTGACTTGAACCCACGCGGTGAGAGGCTACGCAGTCAGAGGAGTTACAAATTGGTGACTCTACCACTATGCCACGGGTGCCCTAAAATTGTTCAGTTACCTTGAGAATAGTTCAGGCCAGATTTTTATGTTTCTGCTGTTAAAGGTGTGGATGCTTCAGGAGGTGATAATATAGAAATATACACTGCATCTTATTTTTGTTATTTTGAGTTTAATCGCACACTGACCCTTGATAGGTCATACCTCGACCAAATACAAGCTATCTTCCAATAATGTCAAACCCCTGATGGGGACCTAGACATTTGCGCGTCAAGCTGCAGAGAAAGTTAGAAGAACTGAACAAGATAAAAGAATTAAAGATATAATAACTGAAACAAAGATTAAAAAACAAAGATAAAGAAATAAAATAAAAGATGTTTGCATATTGCTTATGGTGAGATATGTTCAATCATCTAGGCAATAAGGTTTAATGCAAATCAAGTACAATTATGATAAAACTAAAATATGTTAGTAGAAATATAAAAATCTATAAGGTTGAAATTATGTGAGTAGTAATTGAATACAAGTCATGATAAAAATCTTATGACTTATTAAGAATATTACTCTTGTTTAGGAAGTTAACAAGTTTAGTATGGGACACTGTCTGAATTACTTTGTGCATGTTATTGACATTAAAAACTTGAACTGCATATGTGGATGCTGGAGCTGTAAGATAAGACTAGCTGTGATAACGAACGTCAGCGTTTAAAGTGGAACTCACCCACAGCTGGGTAAGGAACAAATCTTAGTATAAGGCTCTTGGTGGCAGCACCGAACATGGTAGTCTTCTTAATGACATGGCTTAAACCAACCTGCAACAGAGACATTCATTTGAGTTGTGTACTAACAGCAATTCCTTTTATAAAAATGAAACACCACCATTGTCATCATCATCGTAATTATTACCACCACTGCCATCATCATCATCAACTTCATCATTATCACCACAATCATCATTAATGATGTATCATCATCATTTTCAGTTATTTCCTTCTCATCATATTGTCTCAAAAATTATTCAAAGCCTTTTTCAGTTTTTTCGAATGAGAACTGGTTTTAGTAAAATTATAAACTTCAACTTTAAATCAGACATTTTTTTGCAATGTAAATGAAAATAAAGATCATACAAAGAGTGAATCTAGATAAATTTTAACCAGATTAACGATTTCCCATTATCTTAAAAAGTATAAATTATTAATATATTTTAGATTGCATTTAGCAAATAGTTTAAAACCTGAAACATACCTTTTGAGAGCTGACTGAACAGGATCTGCACTAGCTAAGTCTCTAGTGGCAATTCTTAAACTACATATTTCTTTAACAGTTAAATGACTGTACATTTGTTTAATTAAAATACAAGTATGCCCAGTGTTTGAGGGCTAGAGGGAGGCAACCCTATCCAGCTTACAGCAATTGACACAGCACTGGTTACTGCCCCTGTGTACCCCATGATGAATCTACTTGTAGGCGTGGGCTGTAAAGGTACAATAAAACACAAATCATTTTTTTTTCTCTATAAACTGGTAGTTTAAATTAAAGCAATTAAGACTGTATATGGCATCCCCAGCTAATACTTGGACAAGGACAGTCTGAATGGGGCCAAAGATGTTCAAAAGGTCAGCTGGAAGACCCTCCACTCTAATGAATCAATTGTTGTTTAAATGCTTCTATTAGTCTATTTCTTAACTTAAAGGTAAGTTATCTTCCTTGTGGGTTGTGAATTTTTATATACTTTATATTAAAATACATTATTCTTATTATTTTATTATTTTCATAACAATACTAATTCACCTTTGCTTACTGCTTATCTTATGCCCTAGAAATATTTTATGTGCAGGTTTAAGTCCCCAACATCCTAAATAGTTAGTTTCCACATCAGTGAAAATCCCTTATCTTGACAGCCATCTTTGATGGTAACTTCATGGGATTTTCATATGAATTGTATAGAAGAGTAAATTTTATTTTCTTGCACTTTCTTCAATTGTGGTCAAAAATTAAAAGCTATACACCATTGGAAAGCTCTTGCAATTCATATTTTTAGAATACAATATTTTTACAACTGATAAATGCACAGAATTAATGCACAGAAATAAATAAAACTATTGGCTCATACTTAAAACAAAATGAACTGTGTATCATTTTGGGCTGTATTTCTTTAACCTTTTAAACTATCAAAATATAGTTTAAATATTTAAAATACTTCATAAAAGCTGTTAAATTTGATATAAAATTCAGTAAAATAGACTGAAAAATAAAAACACAGTGGTGAGTTTAATACAGCACATATTTCCCGATTTTGGCATGCATTAGCTTTGGCTGCCTTAAAATGTCTTATCAGTGTCAATGTCATCACATGGAAACTATCATCGTCGGTTATCCCCCGTTACATTACTCCGCTATGCTGCGTTATGTACCCGTGGGACAATTGGCTAAGAAAATCTCGTAGTCATGAATAATTAATGAGGCAGTTTCATTGGTGCCATAAGGAAACCACCACGGACAACTAGCCAATGAAATTACGTTTTATGACTAAGGTTCGGTTTACCGTTCAAAATGGCGACCTCCATGAGTTAACATGTGCGTTGGTTTCTATTTTTAGTAAGAATATCCCAGTGTGACGTCATTGAGATTGAAGAGTTTATTTTGTAACATGCGATTTCATTGGAAGAAGATTGGTCTCCCCTGCCTCATGCATATTCATGAAAACGAGATTTTGCTAGTCAAATTTCCCACGGTATGTATGGAGTGTAACGGATCCAGTTAAATACTGGTTGCCGAGATGGGAACTATCTATAATTTACTGAAATGGATAAATTTTAGTGTTATAACAAACTATGTGATTACCAAATGCACTAAATCCCAAGGGAAAAAAACACAAGTCCCCAGTTAGAGTAATATCGGCGGCTAAGAAAGACCTCCATCTTTTCAAAATGAAACAAAATGAAAGAAATGTTTAACTTATCTGCCTTGTGGGAAGGTATTTTCATATACTCTATATATTTTAAGAAATATAATAATTTTTAATTTAAATATAATTATAATAAAAATATCAAATTTTAATAAATATATCAATAAAATTCCATTTTATGAGCATGATTGCCTGAAGTGTTTTTCAAAAGTTTAAAAAGTGGAAAAACCTTCAGTTTTTTGCAGTAACTATATACCAAACACCTTCCCACAAGGGAGGGAAGAGTGAAATTTTTTTAATTGTTAGAGTAAAGTCCCTTTAATACAAAAAAAGAGGGAATAATGCTGAACTCACCTTTGTTGCATTCCTGTTAGCAAAGTTGAAGCAAGCATTATGACTTTGATTGAGCCACTGCCAGAAGATTATCTGTCTAAATGTAAGGTTTGGTAAGAGAAGCCCCACTACCTGAAAACAGATTCACACTCCACAAGATGAAGGGTTAGTTTTTGTTTTGTTTTTATTCCATCGCGCTGACAATTTATCGTCATATTGGTGACGTCCCCCAAATTATTCATCAAGTAAAACCCCAAAACAAATTTCTGGTGCACCGCAGGTCAGCTGGTAGAAAGTTCTCACCCCAAACATGACTTAAACCTAAACCAATGTAGTGAGGGGCTGAACGACAGGCAAATACTTAAATCTCATTAACTAAGGCAGTCATTAATTCTAAAGTGGAGCAGACATTATTTCTATATGTGGATACTTATCAAAATCACTACATGTGTATTTGACATCAATTTTAATATTTACAATTTTATTTTAAAGACACGAGCAAAAAGACTTCAGTTTATCAGGAGCTCTATTTGACATAAATCACAGCTGTTTTGCCTTGTTTGACATCACTCTAAAGTGTTTATAATATTACGAACAATGCATTTGAAAAAAATTATAGGAATACAACTTGAATATGGGAAAAATTAAAGGAATACAACTTGAATATGGGAAAAATTAAAGGAATACAACTTGAATATGGGAACTTAAAGGCATACAACTTGAATCTTAGACTCACTAAGTATATTGTCTATTTAGTATGCTATTAAAATCTACCTAATCAGATGCATGATAACAATTGAGGTAAATAGGGAAAAGTTATTATCTATATTTTATATAGTTCTCATGCTGCTGAGTCCAGTGTTCCCCACCTATCTTGATATTTGGATGTATATAATGATCAGCCAGTTCTGTAGTATTTACGACTGAATGGTACTATAGCATAAATGTGAACTCTCCCACTTTTGGAGGGAGACTTCAACTTTTAAGGTTAAAAATTATTTGAAAATGAGGGTTGTTTTACACATTTTCAGAAATTTCCCTACTTTGAAACAGATAATTTCCTTCTTTGGTTATATGAAAATAAAAAAAAAAAAACTAGCTTCACATGTATGCTATAGTATAGTTTGAAACATTTTTTATTTGTTTATAAATTGTTACAGTCAGGGATGAATAGTACCTTATTGCTAATCATAATTTAATTAAAACTGTTCAACAAGCCAACATGTATAGATTTTAAAAATAAACACTGGTAATTAGAGCATAGAATTGTTAACAATTCAGCCCATGTCTGAGAATAGTTCACTCATACTTTTGGTTTTGTTTAATCTGTTATTAAAATCAAATTTAATCTATGGTGCAGAGACAAGGTGCTTTTAACTGGACAGGGATTAGAGAAAAAAATTTAAGTTCAGGTAGGTCCGATTAAAGGACACTAGTTATTGGAAGCATTGGCCTTTCACGGGTCTGTGGAATGTTTCTGTCTCATGAAACATTGTACGTATTCCATGCAACATTTTCTTCTAAATGCAGAGTTTATTTTCCTTCTTTGAACTTGTCTGGTAAAGGGACCTGCTCACAATAGACTACGAACCTGTTATCTATCTTGACTGGACCTATCACAATTACATAAAAAAGTCAATTTTCAATCAAGTTTTCTTATAAGTCTGTTCTTAGTAAAAAGAATTGTCAGTTTCAATCTTCACATGACAGAGTAGAGCTATATAAACTACACACAATTTACTGTTTAATCCAAAATCTTAGCTTTAAAACAGCTTCCACTTGCCACTGAATTTTTTCCATTAGGTAAAAAGATGTGAACAGATAAGCAGTATACTGGGGCAATGGGATAGCTTATGGGATAATCATACCCAAAACATGACCAAAACAGTACTTATTAGTAAAAAAACACACAAAAAAACAATTTACTGTTGATAACTGAAATTCACAATTTATTGGGTGTTGCTACTTTTTTTTCCACAATTTACATCATTTCACATCATTTCGCAGAGCATATAATTCAAAATTTAGCCAGAACAGGACCGATTTACAACAGGGTACAAAAAAATGCCGAAATAAAACCTTCACAAGCTTACTTATGAAAAAAAAAAAAAATTTTGAAAAACTTACTATAGGAGATCCAAAAGGAACATAGCCTGAAAGTAAAGAAATTATATTTGGATGAATTGCTACTACATCTCTTTATTTAATGCACATGTGTAACAGAAGCAGACACAGTGAGCACCAACTTAACTGAAACCACAGACCTTCCTTAATACAATAACAGATTGACCCACCGAGCTATAGAGCTCTACCAATTAAACGGCCATATTCTTAACACTTTATGCAATCAGATTCGTCAAGAGTCTCGTCCCTTGTTCTGCTCTACAAAACCATAGCATATAACAATACAAACAGGTTTCTGTCATAGACCATGGCACCAAATGTAACTTTTGAAACAAGTGTGCATCAACATGAATTCGAACAAGAGACCTCCCCAAACCTGTAGGGTTGCTCAACCAACTGAGCAATCAAGGCTCTGTGAACTACCAGTGAAACAGACTAATGGTTATGATTATACACATTTTGCTATTTACTGTACCAGGTACATGCATGCACCTTTTTGTCAGGGTCTCTTAAAAGATAAAGGGTTGGCTGTGAGTGCAGAATGGTGTTATTTTGATCACAAATATTCATTTTTGTTTCTAAATGATACTTCTAAATCTTATTTGTTGATATGAGTAGCTTAGGAATTAGTCGATCGAAAATCAGGATAAAGAATTTGTTAATTTGTTACATCGCACTGACACATCGACCATAATGGTCATAATGACAATGTTCAGCTAATTTTTACTGGAGAAAGATCCCACACATGTCTGGGTAGAACTACCGGCACACCATAGGTCAGCAGAAAGACCTCCCCAGATGGAAGTTCTCGCCTCAAATGGGACTCGAACTTACACAGTGAAGGGCTCAGGGGATACAGGTTGACAACTCTAACTGCCCGGCCAAGGGAAAAAGAATATGAGTGACATTAAAGGTGGTATCCGATAGATTGGACCAAAATATTTTCATTAAACATCATAATAAACCACTGTTATGTGAACAGAACACACAAAATGCTGTTTATTGATGTCCTACAACTGTCTGAAAAGCGTACCATTAGGTCACAATCATCATAACAAACATGTATTTTCTATCTGAGCCACGCTGCACACTTAGCTTTTTTAAACTAAGAAAATCTCGTAACCACTTATGTTTTAGCTCATCCACATCATCCACTGTGACAATGTCTATTTTAGCAGGAATTCCAATCGTTCTTATTTATAGATTTGAAAAGAATGAACATTTAAGTGTTGATTAATGAGTTTCCCTGCCCTTAAATTGAAATACTGTTAAAAAATCATCAAAACTTACACTAGAGTATGATTTTTTTTTTCTGCAAATATGTACAAGCACCCCAAACAGAGGCAAGATATTGTTACATTTATTAGAGAGAGGCAAACTGTCGGATACCACCTTTAAATAAAGTTTCCACAAAATGCAAACACAGTGAATGCAAGATTATCAGCTGCCAAGCAAAGAAATGAGCATATTAAGGTGGTGGTGGTTTTATTAGTGGCCTTGAAGCCGTCATTAGCCAATAACAACAAGACATCATCTAACGAAACTGGACATACCTGAGACTTTAAACTAAAACTGCAAGGAAACTTATTGTTTACTGGGTTTATCGTCCCACCAACAGAATTTCAGTTATCTCGAGACTGTGTCCACTTGAAGCAGATATCACTGTGTATAGCATGCCGTGAACACCTGGCACGATAACACACCCAGTCACATAATCCTGACACCGGACCAACCAGTTGTGGAACAAACCTTATATGTGCTTCAGCATTAGCTAGGGAGCTATGCCACTACCATGTTTTACGACTTTGGTATGTTGAGGCCCCGGATCAAACCTGGGGCTTCCAGGCAAGGAAACTTAACAGTCTTCAAACAAAAAATATGAGAAAGCAAATCCTACCTGACATTCGGAAGGGCATAAATATCTTCTTCCCTGTATCTGGATGTAAAATGCTCTAAAACAGAATTTAAATAATTCTATGAGAAGTACATGACTTTTAAATATTCAATGACAAGTACTTTTATGACTCAATGACACATACTTTTAAGTAATTCAATGACAAGTCCTAGTTAACTGCCATTTTGAACGCGCTAACCAGCCAGAAGCCTAGCAAATGGCTGCTAGAACAATTTACGATGACAACAACTATCTCAAACTCTTATCAATAAATTATTGCAAAACCTAAACATATTCTTATTCGCCTATCCATATTCTTATTCACCTATCCATATTCTTATTCACCTTCCCATATTCTTATTCAACTTATAGGTTTTTACAACTTGAATGAATTCTTGCAGAAAGATAAAGTATTTGTTGGAGGCATCTAAAAAAGAGTTCATTTAGTTAATCAACGTGGAAAGTGTTAACCAGTACCTGGCCCTGACACATTAACTTTTGGGGCCACCTTAAATCTGTTTTACCATTGAAATTCATTAAACAAATGTGAAAACAATACACAGATATATGAAGAATGAAATACTTCTTTCTGAGTCATAATTCCTCGACTCCAATTCTTTATACACCATTAACCTGACAAGGTTAAGGTATCAAGTATCATCATATTTCAATGAGGTGTTAAACATAATATATGAGTAAATACAAGAAATAGAAAATTTGTACTTGAGCAAATCTTTGATTATACAGGTGCAAAGTCTGCAAGTGGTACATGAAATCAGTGTTTACCTCTTTTATTTTTTGTGCTTCCCATAGCTGCTGGTCAGTGATCCCAGCTGGTAGTTGCTTCTTCTTGTAGTCGTCAAGTAAACTGATACATTCCTGCAGTCTTTTCTGAAATAGGGAAAGTTGAAGTGGGTCCCTGCGCTGGTCAGTAGCTCTGTCTTGTAAAGTAATTACTCTAAAAAGAGGGGTTCTCAGTGCAGCACTTTCCCTTCTTGATATTCCATTATTATGAGTTAATACAGTGAGGTAAAGTCAAATTTAAATTTCACTGATCTTTCCATTGTTTATCAGTATCCAGCAGTATGATAATTTTCCTGGAGAAAGACTATTTGATTTCAGATTTTTGATACCATAGATTATAATCAATCCTTAGCTTGCTTAACATGTATTTGTAAGTCTTAAGCAAATAAGGCAGATCCAGATCAGCCAGCTCCCTGCTGGGAACTGTCTAATCAGAATCTGCAGTATTTGCTACTGAGTCTCCGGCAGTGAGGCTTCTGACCCCTGACATTTGTAGGGAAATAAAAAGGAATAAATCTGTTTAACCAGGGCGTATTATCGTGTCGTATTTTGTCCACATGTTTCATGCCAGTATACATCGTTCTACCCTGTGCCGTCCTGTATATAGGTATCGTTCAAGCATCATGGTTAGTGAGTGAGATGGTTTTAACTGGTTTGTCTGGTGTGTGAGTTGTTTTTACTAACTACAGATTTTCCGCCTCTCTTTCTACCCTTTTCTGATCTCCATGCATTCTGTCATTGAATCCCACACTGGAAACATCATTACAGATAATTCTATATATGTTTACATTGAAAGATTATTTAGCTGGGCTGGTATGTTTCAACATTTATGTTAACTGAAATAATTGTCATTTGTATTGAATAATTATTAGGTATTTTCTCAATTTCATGTATTGTTGTATTTTAATGGATTATCGATTATATGTTACAATATCTGCTCAATGTTATTTCTAGGTTTTGTTACTTTCAGGCCATTTATTTATTACCCTTATTAAAGAATCTACACCCAACCAAGTACAGCTGTAATCTCTACTTCCCTTGTTTAAATGGTTACATATGGTTTATTAACAAATGTAGCAGACTAATAGTTAGATCCCACCTCTGATGTAAACAATGTCCTTGGGTCTGTTATATCCAGAAGATGTCTCAGCCGTCCAGAAAACTGGGTCTGAAACAGACAAAGAGGATCAGCAGATGTATATTCAACGTGCATTATGGGAACCCATTATGAAAACACACAATGAAGTAAACAGTATAAATGAACTTGGTTACTGACGATGTTCAATAAGATACAGTTCTCAACTCTGAGCATGTTAAGTTTGTTTATTGGGTTTATCATCCCATCCAACGGTATTTCAGTTCTCTGGAGACAGTGTTCACTTGAAGCAGATATAGTGCTGACTTCACTGTGTATAGCATGCCATGAACACCGGGCATGCTACAACACACAGTCAAATCATCCTGAAACTGGGCCAACCAGTTGTGGAACTGCCCTTATGTTTGTTTGAGCAATAGCAAGGGAGCTATGAGCATGTTAAGGGAGAGATGATCAGACTGAGGCAAATGATGATGATCCATCTCAGTCAACATCCATTGAGAAATGTCTGATTACAATCTTCACTCTTTGCTGCTGAGATTCTAGCAATAATTGTCCTGCTTCTATTAGCAGCTATACAATAACCATCTTCTACAAGTGTGGTATGTTGAAGCTTTGGTTCAAGTGCCACAGTGACCAATCCATCTATCGACCCATCAGGCTGGCGATGGTTTTTAGCAGAGCCCATTTCAGCTACATCGCACCAATACAACTTTGGTAATATAAGTGTAAGAAAAGAAGAAAAGAAAAAAAAGTCTTGGAAGAAATACCACAACATTGCAGGTCTGCTGAAAGAAACTTGCACTTTAGTCATAAAATTCTAAACCAGTTTGTTTTAAAATGACAGAATGTAATGCTTCAGGCGCTGCTTAAGTGAATGTTCTAGCCCTCACCAAGACTTGAACCAGGGGATGGAAATAGTCGTACCACTACATTCTAGTACCAGGAATAGTCGTACCTAATAGGGAATAGTCGTACTATATATGAACTGCATATTTCCATATTAGTGAAATAATTGCTGCCAGGCATCACATCTATCGTATTGGATAGCGTGCATTCTTGCTGTAACAAAACGGGTGCAATTTACGCAATGAAAAGCCATTATAGTTTGGCTTGTTTGGAGAAACTGAATTTTCATCAGAATCCTGATTCTATATATATTACCTTATTTGGCAAATTGTTGACAAAAGACACAACTGCGAAGTGTTTGTTACTTACGGGTTCTCTCATATCTATAAATGATGACTAAAAGTTGATGGTCAAGTTTTTTTTATTGCAGTCATGCACTAGAGGTGTGACCATTCATGACCTTTGTGCAAACTCGCTGCTGTTAATGTCAAGTGATTGTATTTCGATTTGGACTCGTAACCATTGATCATACTTGAATAAAAATAAATACATCGATTATTGTTTTATCTTTCAAAATTGTCATAGATTATACATTTAAATCATTCAATGGTCAGTTATCAAACTGAATTAACTTATAAACAACATGAAAACATATATGCTCTATGTGGTATGACTATTCCAAATTTGGTACGACACTGTAGCGACACTGTAGCGGTACAAGATTGTAGGGGTAACATCTATTCCCAAAGTCCTTGAACCAACGCAATGAGAGGCTAAGAAGTATCAAGTGGTCAACTCAGTCACATTAGCCCTCGCTACTGGGAAAGGAAACATGACTATAACTGGCAGTGGCAGTAGACAACAGTCAACATTGTACATAACTACACTGAACACAGGCAACTCTTTTAAAACATGGAACGAAATAGTAATAATTGTTTAAACAATACATTTAAAAAAAATGAATAAATTTTATTCAACAGTTAAACTTGCTTTTTAATAATACACGCTTTAAGCAAATGTCACCTTTTAAGCGAGACTTAAAATAGCGTAAGGCGAGTATTATAATGTAGAACACGTGTGAATATCGGTGATAATGATAACAAACTCATTTCTAATGAACACCAATTAAGCAAATAATTCAACAACATAGAACAACCTCACGGACGTTTTCTCTTATCTCAATTACACAAATAAATAACCTGATCAAATCGAGATTTCCCAAGCTGAAATGGTGGGTATTCCATCGCTGACATTTTAACAGAACCTAATGTTTGAAACGTGACAGTCACGTATGTCAAGGTTTATTTTCATTTTGTTTGAAACTAGGTCATATCATAGTCGGCAAGAGTTATCTCTTTCCATGTGACACTTATCTCCCTTACGTTATTCGTATTGACAGCGCTACTTTCGAAATCGAGTGGTAAACACAAGGTAAACACCGTTATTACTCTTTTAGCCTTTTCTTACCAAATTTTTGAGCTGCTTTCCGATTTTGCCTGAGCAAAATTACAGATTTTCGTTTTGTTTATTATTATTTTCTGATTTGTAATGTCCCAACATTTATCTTACCACATGACCTCTCATCCCTCGTCGATTCGTAACTGAACCAAATCTTTCGAATTTCTGTACTTTTATCAAGATTTTAATGACACGGAGAACGGCTAAGTGAGGATGCATGATATCGAGGGAGGACCAGTTAGACGATTGCCACGAGCGAAACGGAGGTCTGTTGGACAAGCCAGGCATTTACCAGAAGACAAGGTAAATCCTATTAATAATGTATTCTCTAGTCAGTTGTTTATTTAAAGAATGTCCTAGGGTACACGACTAATAGACCCCAAGACTATTCGATCCCTACCTGTTTCCCTGGGGACAAGAATACGTCCCACAATTATTATGCACGTGAACAAAAAGCCTACCATTAAAAGTATAGTGTGCACATAAAACCTCCCTGACACATATTCAGTCATATTTTGTCTAATAATAAATGGAAATACGTTTTAAAAGATCTATAGTTTGTGTTGTTAAGTGTTTCAATACGTCAACCACCATTTAATCAATTAGTCATAATACATCATAATCAACAAACAATCAAAGGAGATGAGAATTATGACAAGACCCTTTGTATAACGAAAATACTTAGTACTTACGGAACTTTTGATCATCCATTGTGAATTTGGATGTTTAATGGACTTGAAATTAGATGTAAAATAAGACACTAATTGTTGATAATTAAAATTTACTTTACTTAAATTGACAAACTGAAACTGTAGCCTGATTTTTTTAAAATTTAACACTTCCCTTTGATGATCACACAGTGCAACATTTTAGCACACAAATTCATTATAATTAAAGGATAATTAAAGCATATTTAACAATTAGCACACAAACTTAAAAAATAGTTTTAATGCCAAATGGTGTGTAAAAAAAGGGTGGTTACATATCCGGGAGGTTTTTTGTCTGTGTTTAATTTCTTT
Organism: Sinonovacula constricta; assembly: GCA_007844125.1. Classification (NCBI taxonomy): domain Eukaryota; kingdom Metazoa; phylum Mollusca; class Bivalvia; order Cardiida; family Solecurtidae; genus Sinonovacula; species Sinonovacula constricta. Next base: position 33,366,079 of record CM017569.1, read on the forward strand.
AGTTTGAAAGATTTTTGTCCCCCTGTTCTTTGTGTAGGAGACTTTTTGTCCGCATGTACAATAATCATGAGAGGCTTTTCATGTGGGAGGATTTTTATGTCCAACATTCATGGATGTTTTGCTACCCCTTGCTTCGCTCTTGATAGTTTTCCACCTAGGTCCAGGATGTTTTTCCACCTGGTATTCGTAATTGAAATGACAGAACTGCAGCATGCCATTTGTGTGTGTTATGATGTGTATATTATACCATAACAAAAAGTCTTTATTTCTTTACTTTATTTTCTGTTGAATCTGAGCTACAGCCAGCAGATGTTTGTACACAATCTCTACATGAACAGCAGTGTAATCAGAAAGATGGATGGTTTAGTAACTCATTTCAATCAAGAGCGAGGCACCTAAAAACACACCAGTGCCACCAGCAGCAACACCACTGAAGATCTTCAAAAAACCTCCTCACCTAAGGTATGACAGCCACTGTTTAAGGTAAAAAAATTATTATTTTTTCTTAGTTCTAACATGTTCAATAAACAGAAATAGACTGTTACATAGAAGAATTGTAATATTATTTCCTGACATAGGTGAAAGCATAATGAAATGAACCCTTTACAAACTATTTAGTACCCTTTTTTAAATTTTGCATTCAAATTAACATGTTCAATTGGTAACGATTTTTGGGTTAATTTGATATAGGGCATTATTTACTCTTTGCTTTGTTCAAATGTTTTGTAATTCATCCACTCAGCCCAAAAAATGAGCATTAATTCTGCTGATATAAAGTGCAAAACCAAAATCCATTTCGTAAGTAATATAAAAATTATTTACCGCTTTCAGCTAGAAAAGGTAGACCCCAGATAACTTTGGGTAAATTTAATAAAGGTTTCTTTATTTGATAAATAATTAACTATTTCATTCATCCTGGGAAAGCAATACATTTTATGAAGCATTAGCATTTTTTTTTTTTTTTTGTTATTGCTACTTATGTCAAATAAACATTTTTATTTTGTTGGAGCCAAATTTATATCCAAAAATACATAGGTTAAAACCGGACCTGGTAGAGCAATCGGTAGAGCGTCGGCTTCAGGTACGGAAGGCCCTGGGTTCGATCCCGGGCCGCGACATACCAAAGTTGTTAAAAATGGTAGTGGTATAGCTCCCTTGCTAACGCTCAAGCAAATATAAGGGTAGTTCCACGACTGGTTGGCCCGGTGTCAGGATAATGTGACTGGTTGTGGTATCATGCCAGGTGTTCATGGCATGCTATACACAGTGAAGGCAGCACTATATCTGCTGCAAGTGGACACCGTCTCCAGATGACTGAAATACTGTTGGTGGGACGATAAACCCAATAAACAAACATTATATTTGTACCGGACCTGGTAGCACAATCGGTAGAGCACTGGCCCCAGGTATTGGAGGCCCTGGGTTCAATCCCTGTTCACGACATACCGAAGTTGTTATAGCTCCCATGCTCAAGCAAATATAAGGGTAGTTCCATGGATGAATGGCCCAATTTCAGGATAATGTGACTGGGTGTGGTATCATGCCAGGTGTTCATGGCATGCTGTACATATTGAAGGCAGCACTGTATCTGCTTCAAGTGGTCACTGTCCCCAGATGACTGAATACTGTTGGTGGGGCAATAAACCCAATAAACTTTTTTTTTAAGGCTAAACGAAGAAGAAAATCGAGTGGCATCTCATCTTTGGATACAAGTGATGCATTATTGGCCGACCTTGACATTGAAACCATTGTTGAAACAGCCAGCCAAACAAAAGGACTTACACAACCACAAGACAACCAGTCCCAGGACTCACAAGATACCAGCCAGTATTTTTCATCCAAATTTGGACAATATAAAGCAACACAAGTTAGTGGCAAACAAGTACAGAAGCACAAAGAAGTGTCATTGAACAATACACTATTTAATCAGAAAGGGAATCTGGGTAAAAAGCCAACGAGTGTTAACCAGAAAAATTGCCAAGATGAGATAGAGTTTTCAACCACACAAGTGTTGTCAGATAAAAGCCACATCCAAGTGCTGGACAGCGAGGAGTGGGATGCCAAAGAGCCAATAACTAGCACACAGATCAACAAGCCAGGATTTGGTCAAGCCCATATAAAATCAGGTTCTAGATCCACACATACTGTGCATGGTGCTAGAGTTTCAGCATCACATCTTGGAGAAGTGGAATCTAACTTTCAAGAAGAAAGGGGCAGTGATAGGACTGTTGAAATTACCCAACTGAAGGATGGCAGCCCTGGAAAAGCAATAACATGCACACCAATACCATCTAGGAATGACAGGGAGATTGAATTAAATAGTCAGTCAGCAATAAGTGAAGCTGATACTACACTATTAAAAGATGATGGTGGTAAAAAATCAAGATTCAGATGTACACCTTACACTAAACAAAGCCAAAGTTCTCAAATTCAGTCTCAAACAGAGCTAGTTTCTGGGACACAATATGCTTCCAGAATGGGTGAATCTATAAAAAATCAGTCACAGATATCGCAGCCTGGAGCTGTAATGGTGGGCAGTCAATACCCATCTCAGATATGTGACATGACAGGAGTCATTGTAGACTCACAGGATGATGAAGATAAGAAATGTCATAACACATCAGACTGTGACATCTTCAATGACAGCTTCCATGGACTTGAACCTGCAACACAGGAAGGGTCAAGGCCATCAAAAGGTTGCCAGGACAACAATTATGAGGTTACATGCCATACACAAGCCATTGTGGCAGAGGCAAGTAGAACTATTATACAACAGGCTGTTGACTTCACAAGCATTGCAGGTTCAAACCAACAAAACCAAACAAGAAGGGATGTGAATATAAACTACACTGTTAGAAACATGGTTGAAGTTAATCCTGAGGTGATATGTTCAACAGCACTTACTAGTGAAACTACAAATTTATTAGAATCCAAGGTCTTGGTTGACAATGTGACTACTAGTACTTCTGTGCTGGGAACCAAGGAGAGTGTCACACCAGGCAGATCCGGTTCCCTGCAGGACAGGATTAAACAGCGTCTCAAGGTTAGTTAACTCTTAGCCTGCTTAGTTTATATTGACCTGGCTTGGGCAAATAATGTCGATCTGGGTCAGCCATTCTAGTCAGGATCTGCACTTTTTGCTGCAGGGGTCTCAAGTAATATGTCTGTAGTGTGTAATTTGTTCGCAAATAGTTAAGATTTTGTGTTAGTTATAAATAAATGTAGTATATTAAGGTGTTAAAATATTAACTTCTAACATGTTGTGTCTATCACTCAACCATGGTTTTGCATAGCTTTTGTCTTCCTGTGTGCATAAATAATACTATGTGACCACATGGTAGAGTCTACTTGTTAGTTCAGTGGTTATGGTTATGGCTTTTTAGTTTGGCAGCTTGGGTTAAATTCAGGATTCTGAAAGAATTCTTATGCTTCATTCCTGTTATAGCGAAAAATTAGAAAGTAATTATAATATTGAACTGCAATTTTTATGACTTAACCCTAAAATATCTTATTTAACTGGTATACTGGTGACTGGTATAGTCATTCTGCTGTATTCATCTGCACCCTGGTTATGGGAGTTATGAGGTCACTGTAAATGTTTTATTTTAAGATTTTTCAACACTTCTTAGCACAAACCTTACTACAAAGGATTTACAAAAATTGTTGTTAGAGAAGTATGCATAGTATTAAATGACATACATATAAGAGGTATTTATCATATGTAGAATTGAAACTTTCTCTTTAACAATCATTTTTGTATGCAACACACACTTGCAGGAAAATGTTGGCCAGAAAACCCCTAAGGGAGCCTCAAGTCTAGTAGAGCGACTAAGGGAGCAGGTATTGGAGCGAGTCCAGCTAGAAGCAGACATGCAGGTATCCAAGCAGTGATATTGGACCTTTCTATGGCCTGCCATCCAAAGTGCAGCACCTGTTTGAGAACTACAGGGGCATCAAAAAGTTCTATGGTATGTTCAACACTGTCCTGAATATAAATAGCATTCACTTTTTGACGAAAGTGAAGCTGCAGTTATAAACCTCTTGTTGGGATCCACATTAGTTGGGTTGTTAAAGTCCTTTTTTTGAAAACTAAAAAATATATTTTCTTAAAGATTGGAATACTTGTTCACAATTTAATTCTGAACAAATGTCAATTGGGCAGGGTAACATGGAAATACATTTTGGCAAAGTTATGCCCCTTGTTTTAGTTGGAATTGTCTGTGTGGGATAGGAATTGTTACAGTCAGTAACAGATAACACTATCCAGAACTGAGATAAGTATAGTGTGACATCTCTATTTACATTTTTGTCGCAGGCTCACATGCAAAAATAAACACTGACATTTTAAACTGCAAGAAAAAAAATTCAAATAAATCTTGGCTTTGGAAAGCTGCTTGTAACAAACAAGAATTAAAAAAAAAACTGTTATTGCAAGTGTAATCTCATATGATGAATCTTTTGTGTGAAGTATCCTTATAGACTGGCAGGATGAATGCCTAAGGTTGCCTGCAGTGACAGAGCGACGGAACCTGATCTACTCTCTGCCAACCAGTGGAGGGAAAACTCTAGTTAGCCGAGATACTCATACTCAAAGCTCTCCTATGTCTGAAGCAGGATGCTCTCCTCATACTGCCGTTTGTCTCCATTGTGCAAGAAAAGGTATACAACATTGGTTCTGAATACTTTTAATATACTAATATTGGTTTGTTATAATGTACTTTGCATAGTCCTTATCATAAATGAAACATCGCAAGAAGTTGTTTTTTTAATTGCAGCAGATATATTGATGTATTTACTGTTATAGCATAACAACTGAAAGGATACCACGCTAAATAACATTTATGCTGGAACAATCCTTTTAAGCTGATCCTGGGCAAGGAAGTATTTATAAGAATTATGTTGCAAACTTTAGATTGAATGCTATCCCACTGTTTGCTGATATCAAATACATGTACATGCAACAATACCTTACACCTGTTTTGGGGAATTTTTGCATGGACACATTTTTTAGTCAAAGTAAAAAAGACTACCTCAAGTTGTTAGACAGTACAAACTGTGAAAGAATTGCTCTAAGTGTTCCAGTTTTTTTTTTCTTCAAATTTTAAAATAATCTTGATGAGGATTTTTGTTAAAGAAGATATTTGATGTCAGATTAGATTACCTAGATGATGATATTATGTGATCTCAAAAATGATTGGTCACATATTTTTCATAGTTTATAAATAGCTTAGCTGTGCAGTGTGTTTTGCTTCACTTTTCATGAAGGAAATAAACAACATTTCACAGGTTTATCTCAGGTAACAACATGTTGATTTGGTTGTTTGAGAAAAAACATTTTTAGTCCAACTGTTGCTGTAACTTTTAAACAAAAGCCCTGTGAAACTTGGATCAACATTCTTTTTACTGTGCAACCATGGCAGGTACTATTTATATTGAAAACATACATACACCAGAACGCCTTCATCATCTAGATGAAACACTTTCTCTAGCGAGCTCTGTTAAACCAAAGTGTGTTGACACTTATCTGGTTTCTCCAGTTTAATATCTTAAATGTTTTATGACCTAACTGCTGAACTAGATTATCTACATGTACACACGTTTACTCTCTCTCCAGAGTTGACTAATCGCAAAGCACAGCTGATACGCGAGACTGAGTGACATACATAAATTTGCTGTGATTGCTTCCTCGGGTATAATCTTCCCCTAAGTTCACTAGCTCAATTCGGTGCAAACGGCATAAAAGCTGTCTTTGTTTGTATAACATTTATCCAACATCACTTCTGCGGCAACACAACCTGTGCTGACAGATATGGTGAAGAAAGTTATCTGGTGCCATGGGAATACAGTGTTGTAATGGAGTCAGCGTTATAAAGAATCGTGTTGTGCTGTATAGGAGTTCCAGTGTATATGATATTTCAAGTGGTAAGTATCCAATCTTCCATGCGTTAGAAAAGTGCCTGCTATCTGTAATTTCAGGTGAGAAACATTGGTGAGTTTGCAGTTGACTTAAACTTCCATGTGGAGGAGTATGCAGGGCAGCAAGGGTCGGTTCCCACCTTTGAAGCGAAGGAAAAACCGGTCTCTGTACATAGCAACCATAGAAAAGGCTCACTCCATTATCAACAGCCTCACAGAATTGGACAGGATGGATTCTTTGGGACTGGTTGTAGTAGATGAGGTGGGGACATACGTTAATTCTACACTATTTTCAAATGGTTTCTAGTTAAAGCAATGATGGAAAGCATAGATGAACCAGTTGTTTTTGCAGGATGCTTGATAAGGATCTGATGTATATGCCAGACTACACTTTACTGTTTTGACTTTGTTTGCATCTGCTATTCGCCAACTGAAGTGCATTGGGCAGCATCTCTTGATATCAAGTACCAAACTTAATACAGTAATATCCCTCCATAAAGACCACCTTCCATTCTGACTCAAAGTGATCTAAATAGTGAGTTGGTCTTAATAGTGGGTTTGGGTGAGTGCATGTAACCGCTATTGTTCACATATCAAAGTGTCTGTCTCATTCGTCTCTGACAGTTAAAAAAAAAAAAACTCGCTTTTCAAAATGTTTTTAACAAAATTATGCTATGCCATTTATGTTTTGAACTTATTTTAACTCATATAACTCAAACAACGCAATGAAAATTAGTAATGTAATGAATAAACTGTATAAATGTAAAAGTCATAGATGCAATTAAATATATGAAATTTTAGCAAAGGTCAAAATGGATGATCACACTTACGATGTGTTATTTACATGTAAAACTGTCAAGCTTATTTTTCTGCACAATTCTTTCAGTTGATCTGAATCATAAAGCACTTGAATGTTTTTCTTTTCGGCCAGTAAGTGCCCAATTGACTAAGACCATGACCTCGTGTGATTTTTGTCCTGGATTGTAAATTGAAAACATGCTTGAAGGCATTATTTTGCCGATTAGCAAATACAGATTACACCATGGGTCACTTTTTGCTCTGGTGAAGGTAGTTGCAATTGTGGCCAATGTTTACATACAAATTACACAATATTTTCTTGTAGAACTGGTTATTTTACTGAATTAACGGCATGCCCATTATTTTGGTCAGGTTTCTCATTGAATAAAGAAGCCAGATACTTTGTACTTTTAAACATTTGCAATAATAGAGACGTGGTCACTTTAGTGGCATGGTCATTAGGTGGCATTTTACTGTACATTAATAATATTAAAACAAATTTTATTCTTTGAACTAAAATAAAAAGAATATTGTGCACAGGGTAGATGAGATTTTATCAATATGAATATGTCAAAGTGCATTTGTTCTTTTGTTTTTTAAGATTTACAATTATAATCGTTGAAGAAAAAAAATACACAAACTTTCAGGGTTTTTTTATTCATAATGTCACCCCTAAATGTTTGTAAATTAATGTTCTCCATTATCCCAATATTTGCAGCTTCACATGCTGGGTGAGGGAGGCAGTCGTGGGGCTACACTGGAGGCAACACTCATGAAGATATTACAGGCTTCAGGTACCATCAACTCCATATATAGTATTTATTGTACCTTTATAACTCTGCTGCATTTTCTCCATTTGGGGTGAAATTTTTCATGTGGAGAATGTTTTTCCATCTAACCGATGGTAAGCTGGTGATTCTACCCAGACAATAGTCTGGAATCTTCTTCCAACAAAAGTTGGCTAGAAATCACAGATATGACTTAAAATTTGAGTGAGTGTGATGTAACAAAAACAAAACAAACCTGCTGCATTTATTATTCAACCAGGTCATTCTGCTGTATGCAATTGTACATAATGTATTACTAGAAAAAAAACAGTGCAGAACCTGATTTGACAGCTCCTAGTGTACGCTGGATAATCTGGTTCTCTACTGTAGACCAAAGCCTAAAATGTACTTAATATAAAAGATGCACAGTAACAAGCACAAATATTGTCATATTGGAAACTCCCTGAGATGGATTGATAATCTCAGTAGAACCAGAAACACATCACAGATCAATCGGAAGTCCTCATATGAATGTTTTGCCCATGGATGAATGGTTAGAGTTGCCGACTAGTAACTCCTTCAACCCATTGCAGTTTGGGTTCTAGTCCTGGTTTGGGTGAGGACCTTTTATGTAGGGAGGTTTTCCAACTGCAGTGTGCCGGTGCTTCTACCCAGACATGTTGCAGTTGACACTTCTCTTGCTTTTGCTTAGAGGTTACAACAAATTCAAGTTAGTGTAGTGTCTCAGTGGGTTAATTCATGTGCGTTTTCTTTTGTTTTTCTTTTATTACATTGAACCAACACAATTATGGTCATATTGGTGACCTCCAGCTAATTGTTGGTTTAGAAGACCCCAAATATGAATTGGTAGGAACCGCTGCTGCATCTTAGGTCATCGTGAAGACCTTCCCATGAGAGTTCTCTCCCCAAGCAGGGTTCAAACCCAAGCTTTAACTGCTTCGAGTGAACAGCATCTCCATTGGACAGAGAAATTGTTGGTGAAACAGATTAACTAAAGCATTTTGTAATGCTTGTTAATTGATGTGCATTCTTTTATCTCAAATGTGCTTATCATTTCTTCAGTCACCTTTTTGTGTGGTGAATTCTCTTTTGCAACTGACAAAATTTAATTTTCAGGTCCCACACAGATAATCGGGATGAGTGCAACATTGAACAACATTGCTGATTTACAGAAATTTCTGAATGCTGAGATGTATACCAACAATTTCAGACCTGTGAGAATGTTTGTTTCTTTTTGCAAAGATAATAAACCTGTGCATTATGTGATATTTATTGTTTGAAAAGATTGCAATATCCTATAAGGATTGCAACAAATATTAAAATTTGAAAGACCATAAGACAAACGTATTCACATACCATTCAAATGTAAAATGTTAGTTACCTTCTGAAATGGACAGTCAGCAAAATGGCAGACTGTGGTGCTTAAACCAGTTTACAGACCCAAACCCTTACCCTAAGCTCACATTTCCTGAAGGGTTTCTCAAATATAAGCAGTGGAAAGAATTATTTTTTTCTTTTTTCTCTTGAAGTACTATTCGCAAATTTCAGGTGAGATGATAGGTTAGGTCCATCTGTTTTAGACCATTTGGAAGCCTTGCATTTGTCATAAACAAGTATCCATATATTTGTATGATAAAAGATAAGTTTACAGCACTGTTTCAAAATGTCTCTTTTTTTAAGTTCCTTCCTAAATATATTCATAGTTGTTGTGTTAAAGTGAGCCCAAAATTTTGATAGTGTTATTGTTGTTTGTTTTTTTACAGGTAAGCTTGACAGAATATGTAAAGCTTGGAGAGAGTATCTACAGTGTAGATCAGAAAGCTAAGGCAGTCGAGGATCAGTTCACTCATGATAGAGTGGTCTGCTTCCAGGTAACAAGATATTCAACACTATAATCATTGTACTTCATCAACTTAGATCTTTATGTTTTCATCTAATATGTCATTGATTATGTTAAAAAAATGAAAGAGTTTGTTTGCAGCAAATTAATAAAAATTGAAGGTTGTGAGCAGAAATTGTTATCGGTTTAGCCCAATTACTGGCTGGAAACACCATACTATCCACTTAAATAAATCATTCCCCACTCTAATGGGTGAAAATAACTGATAAGTTTGAGATCTTCCTTTTTTTTATTAATACAATTTTGCACAAGGAAGGTTTACTGTTACGAACAGGACCCCGCTTGCAGAATCCTTTCTCAATTAAAAGTTTGCACGAGTCCAATTTTTGTTTCTTAGAATACTTCTGACAGAGATCTAGTGTTATACATCTAACTTTCTATACACCATAAGCATGGCAAGTTCTTATCATAATACAGCAAGATTATTAAATTATTTTATTATATTATTAAGAACTAAATACTGAGCATTAAAAATTAGAGCTTGATCTCTAATCTCTAATGAGAACAGATTTTGCAAGTGAGGCAGGATGTCAAAGATTCTTTCTAAGCATATGAAATGGCATTTTCATCAATAATAACTAGATGGCATAAAGTTGTTTCACTTGGCATAAATTTGTTTCACGTAAAACCCTAAGATATTATTGAAATTGTTTTTTTCGTTTGCATTTAATGTTTATATATGTTTGAAGCCAAAACAGAATAGAGAGGTTAAGCAAAGATAAAAATTACTGTTAAATGCATAAAATTACATAAACCTGTAAAAAAAGCCGAACTGTTGGTGTTTTCTCCATTGCTTATTGTCCAATTGTGTTTTTTTGTTTGATATTTAGCATATATATGATATCCACTGAAGTGCACACATGTGGAAACACATTATAATTAATCAGTTATTAATTACTTAATTATTACTTATATTATTAATTACTTAATTATTACTTATACTAATTGTTTACGTATTTAATTTTAGTACAAATTTGAGTACTAATTGATTATTTCTTTACTGCAGTACCCTGCTGAGATGGAGAAACTTGACCCGGACCACCTGCTGGGGCTGGCCCTGGAGGTGATCCCAGATAACTCATGTCTTGTCTTCTGTCACACCAAGAAGAACTGTGAAAATGTCGCTGCCATGCTCAGTAAACTTATGATGAAGTACAAAAGGTACAACAGAAAGGCAATCCGACATTGAATAGGATTCATTGGTTGCTCTAAGCAGAAAGTGATTGTTCTAGGACTGGCTTGGATGGCTGTTAGGTTGTGACTTGGCATAGTGTCATTTTAACCACATTAATAGGTTGCAAATTTGAGTAATGATGGGGTGCCCCCAGCATATTGGTAGAGTCGCCAATTTGTAACTCTTCTGACTGCTAAGCCTCTTAACGCGTGGATTAGAGACCTGTTCAGGGCGAAGGACTTAGTGTGTGAGGGTCTTTCAGCTGACCTTGCGGTGTGCTGGTGGTTCTTCCCAGACATGTGTCTAGGGACTTCCTCCACCAAAAAGCTGGACATTGCTATAATGATCCTAAATGGTCGCTGCAATGTATTTATAAAAAAAAATTAATTGAATAGAAGTTTTTTGGAAGAATTTAAAAATGCCAAATAAACAAAGACTTCATAAAGTGTTCTACATGAAATCAGTATTATCATTATCTACAATAAGTAGATAAATGGATATTTATTGCACATAAAAATATTAACTACAATTAACATTTCTCATTAGGAAGGCAATTATGCTCAAACTCATGATACTTTATTATAAGCATTAATGCTCTCCCAAATAAGATTGAAAACTGTTTTCCTATCACCTGTCAAAAGATGCTCAACTAAAGGTTATGTTAATAGGCAAACCAACAATAGTTTTAGCTGGACTTTTCTTTGAAACAGGAAAACTTAATTCCATATATGTGCATATTAAAATCATACATGCAAGTCCCATCGGCTTTACAACATGCTATCATGCAGGTGAATAGTGAAGCCAGCTATCCTGTGATGGCTCTTGTTTTAGACCAAGTAATGGTGTTTTCTTCTGATTCACCAGAGAGCTCCATGAGGTCAAGAAGCAGGAGAGACACAGCCTGTTGAAGGAGCTGTACAATGACAGCGAGGGGAAGGTGTGCCCCACCCTGCGTGCTACTGTACCCTGGGGTGTGGCCTACCATCACAGCGGTCTCACCATGGATGAACGCAAGCTGATTGAGGATGGATACGCCAATGGGACCTTGTGTCTCCTGGCCTGCACCTCCACGCTAGCAGCTGGTGTCAACCTACCAGCCAAAAGGTAATATCTTGTGGGGGAGCCCATGGTGGAGTGGTCAGGGTCGCTGACTTGTAACTTCTCAGCCCCTCACAGCTTGGTTTTGAGTCCCTGTCAGGTGAGACTTTATTGTGGGGAGGTTTTCCTAGCTAACCTGCAGCACACTGATTGTTCTACCCAGACTTAAGTCTGGGGTTTTCTTCCGCCAATATTTAGCTGGACATTGCCAACATAACAATAATTTTGTCGGTGCAATGTAAGAAAAGAAAAACAATGCCTTGTTATTGTCTACCTTTTAGCCAGAGTTTGTTAAGCCAACTTAACAGTTTTACCTACTTGTCATTAGGTATATATAGAACCTATCCAGAGTAATACTGTCAGTTTATTACTGGAAGAATCAAACAATGCACATAAAATAGCAGGCACATGACACTGGGAAAGCACATTCTCCAGATTGCCCTAGCAGGTACCTCTATGCGAATTCACAGATGTTCGGATAGGTGCTGAACCTTCTAATGCATTTTTAGCATTCAAACATTTGGTAAACATTGCAAATTTAACTTACTTTTATTTTATACTTTCACAAATTTGGATTGATTTTAACTAAAATCATTTAATTTAGAAAACAACAAATAAGTCCATACTGTTTCAGTGTATGTTTCTTTACTGTTTTTTGTTCAGACCAAAACAATTGATGTTGGCCTTTGTTACAAGTTAACAGTGCATGTAATGCTGGTGGTTTGGTTTGACTAAAACCTGTGTTAATGCAAAAAGTATGCACGAATTCCCCAAAACAGGTGTAAGGTATTGTCGCATGTACATTTATTTGATATCGGCAAACATTGTGACAGCACCTTTAATCCTAGTCTGCTACATTATTCTTAAAACTGCTTCCTTGCCCAGGATCTGCTTAAAGGGATTGTTCCAGTATAATGTTATTTAGTGTGGTATTCTGTCAGTTGTCATATAGAAGGATGTTTTTTCAAACTTATTACACGCATTGCAACTCACTGATGACTCACCAACTTTATACGTTCTTGCCCCTCATTTATGAGGCAGATTAACCATTAACTTTTCTGAATTGAGAGAGTGGCCAAATTCGAAAATTTTAAGCTATTCAGGGCAGGTCATGTTGACAAGTGGTTACTTGTTAGCAATCAATTGAAAGTCATTGGCGAATCACATAATCAACCCTCTTTGATTGAATTGGAAGCAGGATTCTCTTTAATCAGGGCATGTGTGTGTGTTGTTTTGGTATTGGGGTTTGAGCTTGTAGATGTAAGAGCTAATTGTGAAGAAATTTTCTTTCACACATTTTGCTATTTGATTGTGATCATTGTTCAAAAAGTGTTCAAATCCTGATAGGGTGAAACATATTAATATAATGTCTGTCCATTGATTGGTATGATTTTGCTGAAACCATTATTATACTCTTTAACATTTCTTTGACAAAGAGAAAAGTTATTTTAATGTTTTCATGATTATGAAATTGTTCAGAACGTTTGATCATTCAGAACCAAAAAAGAAAATATAGATCTTATAATTAACACAGTTTTGCTATCCTTACTCTATTCACATATAAGTGAAGTAAATCATTTTTATTTACCATAAGATCTGATTCCTGAACCCTGTGATCTAGAGTTCTGCACCCCAATACTAGTCCCTCTTCAGGGTCAGTACTTTTAGGGCAACATTTTATGAAACCTTAAGCTTTCAAGTCTTATTTAATTCCTAAGCATCTAGTTTTGCTAAGTTGTAAAATTCTTAGTAAAATTATCAATGATTTGTTCCAAACAGGCTGATTTTAATCGATCAGAAAGAGACAATTAATCAACCCCGTAAAAAGTGCTAACAAGCCAAGATGGTAAATCATAACTGCAATCTCAAGTGTGCACAACATTGAAAAGGTTGAGTTTAGAAAATTATTTCTAAATATCCTAAATATTTATGAGTATAAAATAAAAAGCTTAATATTAATATAATTGCCAATAGTGAATAGTTTCTTAATCCTTTTTATTGTGGTAAAAAAAGTCTTTTCATGCATTGTATTTGCCATGGTGTACAGTTGTAGTTTGCAACTAGGCTTCTCCATTGAAAAATAGCTTGCTAGCAGATAGCATCATGAACTAAGCATACAAGACAGGGGTATTGTGGAAGTAGGGTGGGGGAAATTCGTATTTTTAGTTTCTTACGTAGCAGCTAGGGTCAAACGTAGGAAATTGCCTAATAATCAGACTGGTCATTAATAATAAGGAATCAACCCTGTGTGAGTCTGAACCTTAACAGTGTAGCTCGAACAGAATGAAACTATATCGAACACATCTCCTTTGCAGAGTAATATTGCGGTCTCCATACGTTGGTCAGTGTTTTATTAGTCGCAGCCAGTACAAGCAGATGGTTGGTCGGGCTGGCAGGGCAGGGATTGACACATCAGGGGAGAGCATCCTTATCTGTAAACCTGCTGATAGGGAGAAGGTAGGGAATCCAACAAGGGACTGGTGTACATATTTTGGGGGAGAAGGCAATAGGGTGTGTCTTTGATGTAAAGTTTGTTATCGTAGACAATGTAAATGTTTGTACAAAATTGGAGGGGGTTGCCCCGGGCTGAGCAGCTAGAGTTAATGACTTGTAACTTCTCATTATGATTAGGGGCAAAAACTTTTATGTGGGGAGGTGTTCAGCTTACTTTTTTTGTGCAGACGGTTCTATTCACTAATATATCTGTAAAATAAATCTTGCAGAGTGTAGCTGGAGCAGGTCTAAAGTGAAGCTCAAAGGTTTTGTTAATTTCTCCTTTTTTACCAAAAAATGATAAATTAGATACTTATGCTTGTAGATAAATCTTCTGTTTTTTATTGTTTATAGATACGTGTATGCCTCGGCCTTTAGTCTGATAAAGAAGTATTGTTATCTATATTCATATTTTCATGTTTGAAATTCATATAACCACAGAGATGCCTGCAGCATAATAGTAGAGTCCCCGACTTGTAATTCTTCTGACTGCTTAGCCTCTTACCCCATGGATTAGAGTCCCATTCAGGGATTAAGATGTAATGTGGGAATGTCTTCCAGCTGCCTTGTGGTGTGCCCATTTATTCTACACAAACATTTGTCTGAGGTCATCCTCCACTAAATTGCTGGATGTCGTTGTAATGACCCCAATTGGTCGCTGCAATATATTTAAAAAAATAATAAATGTAACCACTGTTTTATATGTGACTATATAGGTATGTGAGTTACTGGCCAGTCCCATTGAGAAGTGCCACAGCAGCCTGGTATATGATGGTGGAAGGGGCATACGGTCACTGCTTCTCTCCAGTATTGGACTCAAGGTAATAAAAACTACAGGGATAGCAAGAATAAAAATTGTTTGTTGAGTGAGTGGGCATAATTGTATCAGTGAAATATTGGTATATAGAAAGGTAAAAATGGAGTGCAACATGGTTGGTGATGTTGAAAAGGGCGATATTGCCACGATTGCTCTCAAACAGGGGGGTATGTGTTAACATGCTACATTTGTAAATAACTTGTACTAAATAGTTACTATGTGCAACTTCTGGAATATATATCTAGATATGTCAATGAGACTTGACAGCATTTTTTGTGTTAGTCCCAATCTAATGGGCTGATCTGGATATTTGCCTATGGTCAACATGATCTTAAAGTTTAAAGTGCTAAAAGTCTGATTGCTTAATAATGTGGCTTATAATCTAAATAAAACTCCACTCTTATTAATAATTCAAATTAATGTGAATTTTCTCAAGGTTTATTTAAATTATGATGATGTCATGACACCTTCATTAGAAAATGATGTCATGGGCATCATAAGGTTTGGCGTAATATTGTTAGATTTATTTAGTTAGAATAAATTTACATGAATCTTAGTTTAAGAGTCTTTTGACATCAAATGAAAAAAAGAAATGAAGTCTACAATTTTTGTTATCTCCCCTTATACATCTGTCTTCAGATAACTCCAACAACAGAAGATGTGTTCAAGTTCATTACTCGGTCCCTATGTCACATCCAGCAGAAGTCACTACATGTGGATGTCAACCAACTGTGTCGCGATGCCTTACAGTCCCTCATTGACTCGAAACTGGTTGTCCAGACTAAAGCACAGTCTGAAGACCCAGTCAAAGGCGAACAAAGACACAGTCTAGAAGTCACCGAACTGGGACAGGCTTCCTTTAAAGGTATCTGCCAGTTTCTTTGGTTTGGTACTTTTTCTGCTTGAATGTGAGACTGTTTTTATAGAGAGAGCCCTCAATAATTTTTCAGTTGTCTGGATATAGAGATTCTATTTCAAACGGCAATTTGTAATAATTAATACTTTGTTTTATAATTGTAGTCTAATGAAAAATATTAGGGTTTCTTACAAAAGTTTAATTCACAGTTCTCAAACTTGTTTGTTTTTCCTCTTCCTTTTTGTTATTTTGATATTCACCCCTACCTCAAGTTTTCACAAATAATATCACAAATTAAACACACACATATTTTTGCATAATGAAAGTCAGCCTGTTATCACATGCTTTACACTAACTCTACTAATAGGATATACCTTCTTCTGTAAACTGATTCGACCAACTGCTTTGAAACTGTCCATTGTTTTCCTGCTTGGTGATTAAATAATTCTAAACAACTTGTACATTTTAGGGGAATTCAACAGACTGCAATAGTTTAAAAAAAATGTTGAAGGCTTCTACACATTTGAGATTTGATTAATATTTTTTTTTTTAAAGTTGTATGTCAAAATACTTATTCAACTCTTTCTGTTCAATATGTTACAATTAATAATTCAAATTATGGAAGAAAGTGAAATCTACAGCTTTAAAACGAAAATCAAGACTAAACAGTGAGTAAATATGTATGTGTTAGTTCTTGTTAATGTGTTCATGCAGTCATGTGTATGTGTCAGGGCTGAATGATATTTAATTTGAGAGATCGAGATCTATTTTATTTTATTTATCGTTATCGGTGTGCTCTTTTGTTTTAAATTGTTATTTTTGTGCATTTGTTTACCATTTTAAAATCTAAAATCAATGTGTTTTGCTGGAAATAGGAAAGGGCCTTTATAATTAAATTTCCATGCATATACTGACTTTTCGTCACTTTCTAAATCAATTAGTAAAATAAAATTATAAATTACAAAGTCAAGTTGATAGAAAAACAATGTAAAAACTCACGAGTTAAGCACATTAGCAATTTCTTGCCAACATTGTTCTTTCTGTTTCGCACCATTTGTTACTATCTCTGCAATGGCAAACTCCTTTTCAAATAAAGTCCAGTTTGGATTCCTCTTACGTGAGTCCATTACTAGCATCACCTGTCAGTGGCCCGTTGACAGATGATGGTTTGTTTACAAATCGACTCGTGACGTCACGTGAAAAACAGCTTAAACTTGCCTCCGAATGAAGAGTAGCTCAAAATTCTTAGCTAAGAACGTTGTTCGTTCTTAGCTTAGAAAATTCTTAAGAATGTTAGTGAAACGCAAATATTTAAAAATTCTTAGTTAAAAATTTTAAGAGGCTAAGACTACTGTTCATGCTTAGTTTAAGCGATTACTTAAGAACGTTCGTGAAACCGGGGCCTGTACTTTTGAATAACCGACATTAAGTAATCTTTCCTGATCATCTTTCTTTTAAAACTGAAGTGAGAATTAAAAGATTTGAGAATATTACTAGTATATGTATCCACAACTTTTCACAGTAATCATTGAGTGAATAAAATATATTATTCATTGCCCATTGCAGGTCCTATAGATCCTGACCATGCATGTCGACTTTACAAGGACCTCAAGCAGGCAGAGGACCCCCTGGTCATCTCCACACATCTGCACCTGCTCTACCTCGTCACTCCGTACGACGCCGTCACAGACATGCAGCCATCATGGTTCATTTACTTCAATCAGGTACAAAGAGTTGTTGATGATGATTTTTATTCTATTGGACATACTGGTATACATATCTGTATAGTAGCATTCTGTTCTGGTGATTTGCTGTGTTCTTATTTAGACATGCACAAGGTCGGCTCTTAGGTAGACATTTTGCTCTTTCAAGTTGTATCAGATAGGTTCATTTTTAAAAATCATTAACCATAATCATTTCAAACATGAAATACTTGTCCATTATCAAAAGGGGAAACCCAATGCAAAAGGGCAGGTAACCCTAAAATTAATTTTGGCAGAATTGTGGCCCATTTTTTATGCCCCCAGCATCTAGTAATTGAACCGTCCTTCTGTCTTGTTAAACTTTTTCAGCAAGTTGGATATTTCTCAGTTTCTACAAAGGGCAGTGCCATGAAAGTTTACACACTTACTAAACAGTGCACAGGTCATGACCCTGACAAGTTACATAACTTGTTTCTTAGTTTATCATGACAAATAATGCTACCTAGGATATATATTTTTTCTGAACAGAGCGTCTTGTTACAGTGATTGTTATACTTTCCAGTTCTGGAAAAGTGGTGCTTACTGTCTATGGATATCTCTTGCTTTTCTGTATACATTTTAAAAGCTTCTAACAAAATCTTTAAAGATTTGATAAAAAAAAAATGAAATAAACATATTTCAGATGAGTGCACTGAGCCCCTCGGAGTTGAAGGTTGCAAGTTTGATTGGTGTACCAGAATCATACATAGCTCGCAGAGCCTCCCAGCAGAAGTCCAAACTGGTATGCAACATTCTTGTCACAATTTATCTGTTTGATGGAATTTTGAAACTTTGAACATTTTAACCTCACACATACACACACACCCATTTCTTTTATATTTATGTCTTGGGTAGTGAAATTTGTCTAGAAACTAAAAAACTTTATTTTATCCATTTAGCATTACTGTGATTATCCTCTTCTGAACATGTTGGAATGAACATTTGAAGCTGCCTGTCATTATGTCTGGATCACTCATTTTAAATAGTTAAGATGAAACCTTATGAAATCGTAGAAAGCCGTAGATTCACATGCACTGTGTTTTAAATTAGATTAAAGGTCATGGTCACATTATAAGTTCTAATGTCAAATACAATGCAGTTTAGTAAGCTCTTTTAACTCAAACAGTTATTGTCGGATCTTCATGAAACTTGAGGAAAATGTTTATAGGCATAATATCTCGACCAAGATTGATAACCAGCCAAATCGCTTCAGCCACTACAGAGTTATAGCCCTATGTTTAAAAAAAAAATGGCAAATTCGCCTTGTTTTTAAAAAAAATGTTATTCCACTTTAGTTTTAGTTTTTCTTTCAATAACCCAGAGTGCGGTCCAAAACTTTGCCATACTGCATTGCACAAGAATGCACAGCAGTTTGTTTCAAATTGCTCAATTGAAGGGCGTATTTTGCTCTGCCTTACGGTGCTCTTGTTTATTTTTACACTGTTTTCAACTTTACCCATATCTTCTCTCTCTCTGCCTTTGTCCTGTAGAAGGTGGATGAATTTGTAGTAAAGCGATTCTACTTGACACTGATGCTATATGACCTGTGGAGACAGAGGTCTGTGTGGGAGGTAGCAGATCGGTACCAGCAGCCTCGAGGCTTCATCCAGAACCTTCTCTCCAATGCAGCTAGCTTTGCATCATGTGTCGCACACTTCTGTCAGGTAATAAATAGATCTTGGGCAATGGTAACAAAAGTGAGTTTATGTACATTGGGCTTTTAAAAAGTACAAATTTCCATTTTCTTAAGGCTTAACCCTATCATGCTACATTTTTAATTAAGCATTACAAAAAATCTTTAACAATTTGCAAAGATTTTTTAACACCTTGCAAAGTTAACATGATTTATTTCTTGAGGCTCTGTGACCAAAAGTGCAGATCCTGATCAGGTAGCTCCTAGCTGTATACCTAACTATTTGCCTAAACCTGATCATTTTGTACCTATCAGGTTAAGAGTTAACTGTCATATGTTGATAATTCAGTCAGGTAAGTGATAATGTAATGTTTAGTATAGGTATAAAGTTAATGGTTGGGTCTTAACCAATTAGTCCAGTCTATTTCCATAAACTGTCATATCCAATCAATGTTAGTGTAAAGGACATAGTGAATGTTTGACCTCCTTTACACAAAAGAGCTAATTTATTTTCTTTGTGATAATATTGTGAGCACTTGATGTAGGCAGCCACAGAAACCGTCAATATAACATTAGGGGGAGGGGTTAAAAACAAATTGTGGAACCACCCATTTAATATTTAAGTCCCTTTGAAGAAATTACATTGATTTTTGTTCAGCCTTGACCAGTTTCATTGGTAGGGAAAGATTCAGCTATGATAATCATTCTCACCATCCAGTACTGTTAAATCCACTCTAGACAGACGGATATTATTAGGCATTGTCTGATGCCTGTCAGCATTAAACCAATAGGAGCCATTTTAAAGAAAAAAAACAGCATATCTTCAAGTTCACAAAGCACAGTTAATAAAATTTTCCAAAATTGACAAAGCAGTGATAAGCATCATCATTAATATGCTCACCGCAATAGCGCAATTGGAAGATCAGCAGCTTCAGGTACGTGAGGCCCGGGGTTTGATGCCGGGCTGCGACATACCATAGTCATTAAAAATGGTAGTGGTATAGCTCCCTTGCTGATGCTCATGCAAATATAAGAGTAGTTCCATGACTGGTTGGTCCAGTGTCAGGATAATGTGACTGGGTGTGGTATTATATAATATGTTCATGGCATGCTATACACAGCGAAATCAGCACTATATCTGCTTCAAGTGGACACCATCTCCATGCTATAAAAGATTTTTTTTTATGTTTAAGGAGCTCAAGGAATTCTGGGCCTATCAAGATCTGCTGGGCAAATTTGTAAAGCAGCTGGCATACTGTGTAACTGCAGAGTTGATACCACTGATGGAGATCCCTGGAGTCAAACTGGTGAGATGTTCTCTAGATAAGTCATTATCCATGCAGTATTATCAATCATTACTTTCGCATATACCCCTGCAACAGACCCATGTAACAATGATAATGAGGTTTACTATGTTTTTGGAGTATGTCTTTTGCATGCAATGAGTTTAAATTAAAGATATGGAGTACATTTGTTGTTTCAGTGCATGATTGTATTTTATTTCATGAGTAATCATAGACAAATATATTTTCACAAGTGATTGTGAGTAAAATTATTATTTTTCTATGAACACAAATAAAATAAAATAAGGTCATACACCAAAATCAACAAATTTTTAATTCTTTTTTTTTCATGTTTATCTTGCCTTTAAAATTATTCCTTTGTACTGAAAAAAGAAGTCCCTAATTACCTCCCTTGTGACTAAAAAATGATAACCTTGTCATTTCACTTGGGCCCACAGTAAAGTTGCTTTTTCACTCTTTTACACAAAAGCATAAAATAAATTTAAGGTCATATTAAAAATGATTACGATTATGAGAATGAGGAGAACCGAGTACTGCTGGTGAGGATAACGACCAGGATATGTATAATTGTTGTATGTTCCAGGGTCGGGCACGTCTGATGTTTGATGCAGGCTACAAGACGCTGAGTGCAGTCTCAGGTGCTAAACCAGAAGATCTTGTGAAGGTGGTCCAGTTTATGCCCAGGAAAGTGGCACACCAGATTGTTGCTTCTGCCAAGGTTAGTCAACTGATTTTAATGGTCTCTTCTGCCAGTTGGTTCATATATGCTTTAATGGTCTCATCTGCCAGTTGGTTCATATATGCCCATAATTGATGCCCATAATTGCTGCCTTAAATTTAGTTTAACCTTATGCCTGATACACTTTATAGCTACCCGAACATCATTATTCACATATTTTTTATTTTTTTTTATGATTAAAGTTACTAAGTTCAGTGGATATTGCAGCATCTTGTACAAATTCTTTCAACATGAAAGGTCAGGTTATTCCATAAAGTCAAGTTAAACAAAACGTTCAACAAAATTATTTATGAACAGTGGATATTTTATGTTCCCCATATGCCATTTTTTTCTTCTTTTTTTTTTCAAATATGTATAATTCTTCTTTTTCATTTCTGTTACATTATAAAACAAGCATATCTTTTTATTGTGTAAATTTTGAGACCTGTAAAAAAATGACAACAAACTGACAGACAAGACCTTTTATTGCCTCATTATCAACACTATCATTATTTCATAGTAATTTCTGTCTAGAAAATTCAGCTAATTGAATCCACTATGGGACATGTGTGGCAGAGAGATTGCTTATAACCCCTTAGTCTCTTATTGTTTTTATTTAGGGCAAATACTTTCATGTTAGAAAGTCTTTCATCTACACTACATAAAATCAACACAATGACTAGTTGTGACATTCAAACCAAATCAAAACAAACAAAAGTCTTGATGCAATACTTTTATTCCCGTGAAGTTTTGTCTTCTGTCTGTTTTGCAGTCTGTCATCTAATTTTGATATTCTTACAAAAACAAAACAAAGGAAATCTCAAACAATATCATAATAATTTATCAATCTGTATTAACATGCAAGGTTTTCTACATAAAATACCATTCAAGAAATAAACTGCAACATAGCTAAATCATATATTGGCAACAGAACAGGATGGAAGTGTTCCCCTTCTATACAATAACCTCCTTTATTAAATAACTATCCATTATTAGTCCTATAAAAAAGCACCTGCGACGTTCAATAACACGACAGACTGCTTTAAAACAGTGCCAATATCAATGTCACTTTTTTGGCCCCGTATTTGCAGTAATTTGATTGGCTAATAAGGCAGGTTCAAAAAATGATATAAATTTAAGCAAGAAGCTCTGGCAAATGGCAGTCATTTTGTTTTAACTCGGTCTATGTGTAGACGCCGACAGGTTGCATCAATTTATTGAACAAAATATTCTCGGTTTTCAAGCATTCATGGCATGAATTTGGTAGTGTTTAACAGAATGTGTTATTTTACATGTAGATTTTGCAAAAACACAAGCATTTTCTGACTTGGATTAATGTAAAAACTAAGTTTTAATTTTGAAATGTTATAAGTACATGCAGGTATTTAATAAAATTGTCAATAAACAAGTGAATTGATATTGGCGCTGTAATTTTTGTTCTCATGTCATTTGTATTGGCCCTCAGCCTTTGGCCTTGGGTCAATACGACTGCCCTCAGACAAATAACAGGGCCAATATCAAATCACTTATTTATTAACATATAGCAAGTAATGTTCAGTTCTGTTTGTATGGTATAAAATAGCACTTAAAGGTGGTAGCTAACAATTTGCCTGCATGAAATCCATGTAACAATATCTTACCATTGCTTTGGGAAATTAGGGCATAAATTCTGCATAAACTCATACTTTAGTTAAAGTAAAGACGGTTTTGAACACTCTCTACTTTGTCAGACAGTACAAATCACGATAAAAACACTCTAAAAGTTCAGTCTTTCTAAATCTTTAAATAATCACAATAGTGATCTCTGCTAAAAATAGATACAGACATCAGAGCGGATTACTGGGATGATGATATAGCGTAATCTCAAAAGTGACGTCATTTTCCTAGTTAAAAATAGCTTTTTCTGAAGCATGGCTCAGATAGGAAATATTGTTTGTAGTGAGGAATTGGGATATATGTTTCACTTTTCACACTGATCTAGGGCATCAATGAGCAGTATTTTGCAAGATCTTTTCAGGTAACAATGACTTATTTGGTTATTTGAAAACAAATATATTGGTCCAAACTGTCAGATACTT
The DNA here is from genome assembly GCA_007844125.1 of Sinonovacula constricta. Lineage (NCBI taxonomy): Eukaryota > Metazoa > Mollusca > Bivalvia > Cardiida > Solecurtidae > Sinonovacula > Sinonovacula constricta. The sequence goes on from CM017569.1 coordinate 33,389,394, forward strand.
CCTTTACTATCTTTCAGTTATCCAACAACTGTTTTATTTGAGGGAATTTTGTGTTTATTTCCAGCTTCTACTGTCAGAAAAGACTGAGGCCATGATGGAAGAAATGGAGCAACTGGTTACCATACCAACCAATATTGTTACTACAATCTCCATGGCTACAGAGTTGGCCACACCCTCTCTGTTACAGACTCCCAGTCTGTCCCAGATGTCAACAGACAGTACAATACCTGATGAGAGCAATAACAACAACTTTGACCAATGAACCTGTGATAATATGAGTGACATGATAATGATGAGGATGTTTTCATTTAATGAGAGACAGTGTGGACACAGTTAAGATTGCTATGCATGAACTAATAATTATGCTTAGGCAAATACTGTAGATCCAGACCAGCCAGCTGCCAGTGAGAACTGTCCAATCAGCACTATTTGCTGCTGAGTCATTAGCAATAAGTTTAGGCAACTACTGCGTAACATTACACAATTTCAAATCCTTGGTTTCTTTTGCTATTTCTCACAAGCTATAAAAATATGGATATTTTATGTGTCTTTAATTTCAATCTTGTCATAGTCGTATTCACCTCATGTGCAGGAGGGTAAATTCAAAGTTTTCCTCATTAACTTGTGAGCATGTTTATGGGGGATAGTGATCAGCTGTTGTGGATTGATTTAAATTAGCTGGTTTGGAATGATCCATTGGTATGGATTCTAAACAAAATATAGCAGTTATTTATACAGCTGAAATCATAGTCTTAAGAATAATATCCTGATAGTCAAATTATCAGTTCTATAACAAATGCTGTAACTGCTTGATTAAAGAATATGTTATCAATTTAATATAAATTATTTACAATTGTTGACCTTTGTAGACTTTTACATCTGTTTATTTTTCTCAAATGAAATCATAATGTACATATTTTCAACTTAATAATTTTTTCCTTGCCATTGCCTATGTGGTGGCAGAGAAAAGATTTACCAAAGTTTTTCTATAATATTTCTTTTTTGATTCATAAAAATATGTATTTTTGATTATTGCGATATGTGTCTTTATTTCCTGCCATACAACCCAGTACAGTAAATGCGTAACATCATCACGCATGAGGTAAGCAAAAATTAAAGATTTTACAACAATTTGTGTGTGTGTGTGCGTGCGTGCATGTGTGTGTGTGCGTACTCCTGTGTGTGTGTGTGTGCTTGCATGATTGTGTTTGTGGAAAATTTCTGGTAATTAACTAAAATAAGCATTACCTCAGACACAATATATAGAACAGCTGATATCAAGGATTATTACAATTAACATCAATATGAATGTTATTTACCCAGATCTGGTAGCACAAAAAGGAGAGCGTCAGCTTTAGGTTCTGGAGGCCCATGGTTTGGTGCCAGGCCAGGACATACCAAAGTTGTTAAAAATGGTGTAGCTCCCTTGCTAACGTTCAATCAAATATAAAGATATCACGACTGGTTGACCAGTGTCAAGATAAAGTGACTTGGTGCAGTATCATGATAGATGCTCACAGCATGCTATATACAGTGAAGGCAGCACTATATCTGCTTCAAGTAGACACTGTCTCCAAATACCTTAAATACTGTTGGTAGGATTATAAGCCAAATGATAAGACAAATGCATTTTAATAAGTTATAAACAACTTTTGGTTGAATTTTGTACTGTATTGTGTAAAAAAAAAATATGTGCAAATACTATATAATTTCTGCTCTTTGCCAAAATAAAATGCAAGGTTAGTGTTGAAAATGTTGCGGATAATCAGTATTAAACATTTATCTTGGATAAAGTTGTGGAAGGTGAAGCCTGTTAACATAAACTGGCTTATCAAATCAGTGTAAGTGTTAAACAAAGGATGAATCATTGGCCCATTTTATACAAAATATATGTGTGTTTTGTTTGTGATAATGTTTGCAAGCATTTAAGGTTGGCATGATCAAAAACTTTCAAAATAACAAAAGAGGGAGGAATTGGCTACAAATCATGGAATGGTCCATTGGTGTGAACATAGAAAATCAACACAAATATAATTATTAACATTGTCAGAATAAAATATCAGGTTTTATTGATGGCATAGACAATATCATAAAGAGTGTGAGTCATTTAAAAAAATGTTTTTGTTTACTTTAAATTCAATGTGTTATTGCTTTTAAATCCTGTTTTTACAGAATTACCACTGAAGTTGTGATAAAAATCAAAAACTGAAACAGCACAGCCATAACTATGGTCAGTTATCTTTCCCAAAGACAATGGCTTGTTATACCAATTACATGTATGTGAAAGTGAAATAGATAATGTGCATCCAAAAATAAAAATCCACATCTCATCTAGTTTCTTGATGCATGCCTGCATCAATATCAATGTTGAAGAAATAAATTTACTTACAAGCTCAGTACCAATGATTTCATGGTGTAGCCAGGCCAGTGGCAAAAATATATATGGTCATTTGGTGAAGTATATAGGTAATTATTATCCTACAGAATTTGCAAAAACAAAAGACAATCCTTTAAAATTTCATGTATAGTAATAAATGTATTTTGTGTCTGCAATGGTCTTTTAATGGTTAGAAAATAACTTTTTAGATAATCATAGGTGGGGAGAGTTTAAAATAAAGAAAATATAAAATTGAAATAACATTTAAAATAAAGATGGAACAACTATACTTGGTTGAGAAAAAGATCGACAAGTTTTAGAGACCTCTCACATTGTCGAAGGTAGTGTAAACAATTTGGTTAAAGAATTTGGTCACAGTTTTGCTACAGTAAATAATGTACTAAACCATAGAAACTGCACTTCATATGAATTTGAATTAACAATTACTTTTGAGCCCAATAGCAATTATTTATAAGTGATGTTTAAAGGATATATATTACTGAAAGCACAGATCACTGACATATTAGATGTTGTACTAAAATGAAAACCGTTGAGAAGTGTTTCATAGTTTAACTTCTTCCAACCTAAAGAAGTACAATATTTTTAAGGATCAGATGAAATATTTAGTTTCCATTATTATTATTATTATTATTATTATTATTATTATTATTATTATTATTATTATTGTTATTATAATCATTATTATTATTGTTATTTATGGTAGCTCAGAAAAGTTTTGCTTCGACTTAAATAATAAATAAATAAATAGTAAAGTTACTTCAATAAAAAAACAACTGAAAAAAAAATATTTATTTCATTTTTACTTTCATTCTTCAAAAGAGGGTTATCTTCCGTATTTTAAAGGATCCGAATTTCAGAGTAGGTCTCCGCAAAGTTAACTTCAAATTGGCGCCATTTTCGACAAACTAACTGTCAAAACAAAAATTCCAGCAGGTGAATTTTTGTAATTGTTTACTTTGGCACCACCAATGGCAGATTATAGAAATTTGTAAGAGGTAAAATACATTTTTATCAGCTGGATGTGAGCTTTTCAGTTCTGCTTGTTTGAAACGGTAAACTATTGATTGTTGTCTCGGTCTTCATCTAACTTGATCGATTGCGCAAGGGCCTAAACTACATTCTAAGAAGTCCGATTAAATTTTTTTCAAATCCCTTTTGGATAAAATTACAGAGTAGCAGGTCTTTTGATCATGTTAAGTATAGATTTTTTGGCGTGGAGCCAACTTTCATTGCAAAAGATTGATGTTTATTTTGATTTTTGTTTGCTGTGATGCTCATAATCATAATGCCTATAATGGTAGAAAATGTTGAGGGTCTGGACAAAGTCCAGGAAAAGTTACTTCTGATCACTGCAGCAGACAGAGTCCCTCCTGTGAATTGACGAACTTCAAGGCAGACTGAGTCCAATTCAGGAAAATCTTCCACACCCCTGAAAGGAATTAGTAACGATTCGCCACAATAACGATTCGCCACAGATGAATAATGAATAATAATGTTGATTATTGTGAGAAAACTATTGTGAATATTTTTTTTATAAACAAAGTCATGAATCACATGTACTTTTGTCTTCCCAATCAAGAAAGTTATTCACACTTTTTCAATATGTCGCCATCTTTCTAAGGGATAGTTAACATCGTTAAAATTTTGTTATGTTTGCACTTGTCAATTAAGTGGCCGATTCCTGTTAATTAACCCCGAAGAATTCCTTTAATTGGAAACTAATGTTCTCAGTTTGTCAAATAAGGGACAGATTTCTTTTAATTATTCCCGAAGAAAAATGCAAACCCACCCTACTCCTCCCCAAATTTCAATGTGCGTGTTCACGTTCATTCGTTGTGCATCTATGTTGATTTTTTCATTCAAGTTATCTCATTCATAAATTAATATGCTCTTGTGACTATATTTAATTCATGCTGTTTGGTATTTTTAATTATTATTAAACACTGAATTAAGAATAAAAATATTTACTAGAATGACATAGTTATTGTGTAACCCTCCCTATACAGAGAAAAAAAAATGAGTGCCAATTAACAAGTACTTTCCGTATCAATATCATTTATCACACATGTTGCCAATCATTTTTACTACTGTGGCGAATCGTTATATAAGTGTGGCGAATCGTTATTGTGGCGAATCGTTAATATACCCCTGAAAGATATGCATATTTGTTTATCATAAAACTTAAAAAATTCCAGTAAAATATTTAAACTTATTTTCTTATTAAACTTATAAATTTTTGTGGACTTTATGTTAGATACTACAACTTAAGGTCATTTGATTAACCATTAGTGAGCATTTCTATTTCTTTTTATATGTTATCTTCAAGAGATGAATGTTTGATATAACGATACAACCGTCTATTTCAGTGGAGTGATTGGGAAAATGTCAAAACATACCCAAACAAAAATGTACAAAGGTTAGATATCCGTAAATATTTAAAAAGTTGTGTAGTTATGCCCTTCCAAACTGGTTGTCTGCTTCTTTAGTAGGCCACATTAGTCTAATGCCCCTCTTACTCATGTCGTCTGTCACTTTTGTATGCATTATAGGTTTAATGCCCCTCGAAACTTGTCTGTAAAGTTTTCCTGTAGTCTTTATATTGTCATGGACAGGACAGGTGGTAGAGCAGTATAGTTCTTGTTTAATTAAGTTCCAGTAGAGGTAATTTGTGGCAGTGAACTCGCTCTACATTCATTCAGGTTTGTTTTGAGTCCGCATTTCTTAGCAGGTCAAAAATGATCTTAAACAGCCTTGGAAAAAAAAGCAGTTTTATTTATTCTCTAAATTTAATAATCTAAGATTTGTTTACAGGAGCTGTTTATTGTCATTAAAACTTTGGAGTCATGGACAAGAAGATTATACAGCTGGCAGAGGAGAACAAGGTGGATGAGTTAGTAAAAACTCTTTCTGATGTGGAAAATGATGAGGTGAGTGAATCGGGATTAAAACAAAAAACTAAAATGCTGTCTTTAACAAGTCCAAATTGATATTTGTATTTTTTTTAATCAACATTACAAAAAAAAGTTAAAATGCAAAAAAAAATAATGTGGTAGCTTGATACATATGTTATAAAATAATTATAAGTTGTATGTAATAACAGCAAATAGTTGAGAATATCTGAATCAGATATTCATTATTTTGCAACAGTTTACTAACCTTTTTTCATTAGCAATGTTATTTTGAAATTCAAATCAGTTTAGGCGATTAAAATTAGATGTTCATTTATATATTTATGGACTGTTCCACAGTTTGTATGTAACTCCACATGTATTGATAGTTTTTCCTTTTCTATTTTATACCTAAGTCTAGTGCTCATATTTACAAAACGCATATGTGTTTGTGTACTAAAAGTTGATTAACTGTTCTCTATGTGCTGTACACCTGCATTCATCGGATAAATTTATGTAAAAAGCCTGACCCAGCTGTTTTCATACATATTTTCATAGCAAGTGTTTTTTGTTTTTTTTAAAGTAATCATTACACACTTGCTGAAAAAAAAAAAATTTTATATTAGATTTAGTGTTGTAAGTAATTCAGAGTTAAATACTTTTATTTCATTGTTTCAGCTGTGCTGTATGATTGAACGCAAAGTGTTGAAAGGTCGAAATGATACATTTACTCTGGTACGAGCTATACTACTAGGTAAGATAAGCTCCTTTTCTTCCTTCTCTATTTTTGCTATTAAACATTACATATTTCAACAGACTATCCACTTTTTAATTGAGAAAAAAAAATTAAATGACAACTCACCGTATTATCCTTTCCTATGATTGGTTTATGATAGGAGGATGCATGTATAAACTTATTTATAATGCTTAAATTTTAATTAATTTTCTCTGATTTAATTTATGTCCTAGATAGGGGAAGCATTTAATCACTGCTTTGTCTGTTATATATCTTTATAATCTTATTGACTTACAACTTGGAGGTTGGATAGATGAGTGGAAGTGCAGTTCCCAAGAACTGTAACTCTACCTACCTTAAATTTGAAGTTATCTCAGATTACTTATCTTGTTTGGAAAAAAACCCACAAAAACTACAAGATCGATTTACATTAGACTTGTTATTTATAGGCACCTGGTGATGTATTGAAGCGACTACACAAGAACGATAACTCTACCTATGTTACCTTTTGGTTATCTACCCTAAGTTTATTTTCTTGTCCAGAAAATAACTTGAAAACTGTAAGATTGATTCACTTCAGTTGGGTATATAGGTACCCGCTGATGAGTAGAAGTGACCTGCCCAAGAACCATAATCTTGCTTGTTTCTTTCTGCCACCTTGTATGTACAGAGATTACCTTGTTTTATGCAATGCATAAGAACCATAACCCTATATATATCCTTATTTAGTATTAACATCAGCTAATTAGTTTGTTCAGTTTATTGTCCCATCAACAATATTTCAGTTATCTGGAGATGTAGTCCAGTTAAAGCAGATATAGTGCTGCCTTCACTGTGTATAGCATGCCATGAACACATGGTGCGTTTTCACACCCACCAAATTAAAAAAAAAGGAGGACTGTGCCTCAGAATGATTAATAAAAAAATTGTTTGGGGCTATTACAGAGTTTGTTTGTTGGGTTTATCAACACACCAAGAGTATTTCAGTTATCAGGAGACAGTGTCCACTTGAAGCAGATATAGTGCTGCCTTCCATGTGTAGCATGCAGTGAACCCATGACATCATGCCATACCCAGTCACATTATCCTGACACTTAGGCAAACTAGTCTTGGAACTATATTGCTAGAGCATCAGCAAGGGAGCTATACCACCACTTTTTTTATTACTTAGGTATGTCACATCCTGGGTTCGTACCCCGGGCCTCCTATACCTGGAGCAGATGCTATACCAATGGCACTACTAGGTCTAGTCAATTACTTTAATAACATGCAAGATACTGTGTCTAAATTATACCATAAATATTTGATTTTTTTGACTGGCTAAAATTCCTGTGTCTGTGACTTTGTGGAGCTTATCTGTTTTTATCACCTTTTCTTATCCAGTCTCCTGGGTGTGTAACTGGTGTTATTTTTGCAGGTTCACCTCTAGACTGCCAGGACAGTACCCTTCGGAGGTGTGATGTCTACAAACAGTGTATATCCTCCCTCCAGAAGAATGATATGAATAACAAGATGGCAGCAGAACTGGTTGGACTCCTGATGCTAGAGGTATATCTGTAACATGTGTTGAGTGGTATATCAATCTTATATGATAGATTAAAGTTGTGTTAACTCTTAGTCCGCAGTAACATGGTTCGTACAGGTCCTTGAAAACCTTGAAAAGTACTTAAAAAAAAAAAGACCTTGAAAAGCTATGGAAAAGTCCTTAAAAATGGAATTGCTGTAAATAATCCTTGAAAAGTCCTTAAGAAATAAAAAGATCTTTTAAAAAAAGTTGTTCCTTGTTTTCTTCAAAGTGGTATCTGCAAAAATTAAAAATTCTTACGAAGTTTGCTAATTATCTGTAAAGAAACAAGTCGGCCCCTTCTCGCCAAGTTCCCGTTTGATCTTGCCGCACATTGCCAGTCTCAGCTCTTGGCCGCGCCACCTGGTTAGCGTGGGCTAAATCACTGGTTTGACGAAGTGCGCATGCGCAAGTATTCCCCGTTCATCCGGTCGAGTGGGCTGCTATTCAACAAATGTTTGCAAAAATGGCTTATTCATATGGAAATTTTTAAATTTTGAGGAAGTTTCTGAGTTTTCTAAACACTAACGATGTCCAAACAAAAGACGAAGTGTGTGTTCAACCCGGATTGGCTTGCTGAGGACAAATACAAACAGTGGTTGGCGCCAGTGGAAAAAGATAGGCACCAAGCATTTTGCGTGTTATGTATGAAAACATTCGATATAGGAAGCATGGGAAAGTCCGCTCTCTCTAGCCATATGAAGGGCGACAAACACGCAGGTAGGGCTAGATCGATTGGTATAGATTCGGAGGGTCAGGCTCCCAGACCCATTAATAGACTGGATACGTTTTTTCGCTCATCTGGAAGAGGTACGTCTGCAACATCAAGTGCAACCGTGACAGCAACTGGAAGTGGAATGACTGGTGCAGCAGGTAACGTAAGGCTTAATCGAGACATTGCTAGTTTTTGTGCAGCTGAAGATGTACAGAATGCCGAAATTCTTTGGTGTCTGAAAACTGTGACCTCCCATCACTCATTTCATGGACTCGTGAACAGTGACAGTTTGTTTCAAAAAATGTTCCCAGATTCTGAAATAGCTAAGAAATACCAGTTGAGTGAAACAAAGGGACGTTACATGGCAGTGTTTGGTTTGGGACCATATTTTTATCAGTCAATGCTGAAGAAAGTTCAAGAAAGAGGTCCTTTCACCTTGCTCTTTGATGAAAGTTTGAATCACAAAACTCAAACGAAACAAATGGATGTTTTGGTTAGGTTCTGGGAGGCTGGGCAAGTAAAGTCACGATACTTGACTTCAACTTTCATGGGACATGGCACTGCTGTAGACATGGAGAAACATTTTTACAGTGCTTCCAAAGGACTGGATTTAAATAAACTGATTCAGTTATCAATGGATGGACCCAGTGTTAATTGGAAGTTTTTTGATTCACTTCAACAACAACTGGACAGAGATCTCGGTGTACAGTTGTTAAATGTTGGAAGTTGTGGACTACACGTTTTACATGGAGCATTCAGAACTGGGGCAGATGCCTCAGAGTTCGGTGTGGACGACCTTTTGTCGTCATTGTATTATCTGTTTCATGACTCTCCAGCAAGACGGGAGGACTTAACAAAAGTCACAGGTTGCATTGAATTTCCACCCAAATACTGCAAGCATCGTTGGGTGGAAAATGTGCCAGTCCTAGAGAGGGCTTTGAAACTATTGCCACATATTCAGGTCTATCTTCAGCAAGTTAAAGAGAAAAAACTTCCAAAACCAACTTGCAGATCATTTGAGACAATTCAGTCACATGCCAAGGATGTACTCTTGGAGGCTAAACTTGCCTTCTATCTGGTGGTTGCAAAGGACCTAAATGAATTCCTTACAGTTTACCAGACAGATATGCCCATGATACCATTTCTGTCAGATGATGTTCAGAAGATAGTGAAGGACTTAATGGAAAGATTTGTGAAACCAGAGGTCATTCAGTCAGCAAAGAACATACAGGGACTGTTAAAAATTGATGTTTCTGACAAGAAAAATCAGCTTGAAATTGGGAAGATGAACTTGGGCAACAAAGCTAAGTCTGTCATTGATAATGTTGCCAAAAAGAAGGCTTGTAGTGAGGGTACCATCTATGATTTCAAGCAGAAATGTAGACTGTTTCTTGTGAAAACTGTACAGAAAATAATGGAACGTTCTCCACTTAAGTATAGTCTTGCCAGGAACATGGGTTGCTTGGACCCTAGGCAAATGGCTGAAACTGAACTGGTAAAGAGAGAAAAGTGCAAGACAAAGTTTCATCGGGTGTGTGAACTGGTGGTCAGCAGTAAGAGGTTAAGTATAGACGATGTTGATAAACTAGAAAAACAGTACAAGACCTTGAGGATGTTGTCACTAGGCATTTGTCTGAATTCAGGGACTTTAGGACTGTAACAGATAGGGTAGATGAACTACTCTCCAAGTACATGTCAAGCAATCCTGACTTCAAGGAACTATGGGGTATTGTTGAGAAACTTCTTCTTGTATCACATGGTCAGGCCACAGTTGAGCGGGGATTTTCAATTAATAAATCTGTGGAAAAGGACAATCTTTCTGAACACTCTCATGTTGCTATCAGAGCAATCTGTGACTATGTGAATCATGTTGGTGGTGTTGTGAATGTCAAGGTTGATAAAGAACTTCGAAGTGCAGCAAGTAGTGGAAGGCTTAAATACAATGCATATCTAGCAGAAAGAAAGAAAGACGAGGAAAAAGCTAAGGTGTCATTGAAAAGAAGGAAGCTTGAGGAGGAAATAGATGAGTTGAAGAAGAAGAAACAGTGCCTTGAAACGGACATAAAGGAATTGTACAGTGAAGCTGATCAGAAAGCCCTCAAAGCTGAGGCAACAAGAAACTTTACTTTCATAACGAAGTCCAATAGCCTTAGGCATACTGCCAAAGAGAAAACAAAGTCTCTTGAAGAAGTAGTGCAGAAACTGGAGTCAAAAATGCAAGAAGTAAAAAATCACTAAGACACTAGGAGGTGGTGGATATTTTAAGTCTTTGACATTTGAGGTATGTTTTTATGAAAATTAGTGTATTTTACATGTACTTTTTCAGAAAATAGTCCTTGAAAAATCTGTAAATTGACCTTGAAAAGACCTTGAAATGTCCTTGAAAAAAAAATTGGGCCCAGGAGTACTAACCATGAGTAAGTAAGGACTAACTTAAGTGCAGCTCTAGATCAGCTTTTGAAGACTTTTAACAAAAGTGTAGCTCTAGATCAGCTATTTGACAAGATTTTAACAAAAGAATAGCGCTAGATCAGCTGTATGAAGATGTTTAACAAAAGTGTAGCTCTAGATCTGCTGTTTAAAAGGATTTTAACAAAAGTCTAGCTCTAGATCAGCTGTTTAAAAAGATGCAAAAGTGTAGCTCTAGATCAGCTATTTGATAAGACTTTAAAAAAAATGTAGCGCTAGATCAGCTATTTGATAAGATTTAAACAAAAGTTTGGCTCTAGATCAGCTATTTGATAAGATTTTAACAAAAGTGTGGCTCTACATTAGCTGTTTGATAAGATTTTTAAAAAAAAGTGTAGCTCTAGATCAGCTATTTGATAAGATTTTAACAAAAGTTTGGCTCTAGATCAGCTATTTGATAAGATTTTAACAAAAGTTTAGCTCTAGATCAGCTATTTGATAAGATTTTAACAAAAGTTTGTCTCTAGATCAGCTATTTGATAAGATTTTAACAAAAGTGTGGCGCTAGACCAGCTATTTGATAAGATTTTAACAAAAGTGTGGCTCTACATTAGCTATTTGATAAGACTTTAACAAAAGTGTAGCTCTAGATCAGCTATTTGATAAGATTTTAACAAAAGTTTAACTCTAGATCAGCTATTTGATAAGATTTTTGACAAAAGTGTGGCTCTACATTAGCTATTTGATAAGATTTTAACAAAAGTGTAGCTCTAGAACAGCTATTTGATAAGATTTTAACAAAAGTTTGGCTCTAAATCAGCTATTTGATAAGATTTTAACAAAAGTTTAGCTTTAAATCAGCTATTTGATAAGATTTTAACAAAAGTTTGGCTCTAAATCAGCTATTTGATAAGATTTTAACAAAAGTTTAGCTTTAAATCAGCTATTTGATAAGATTTTAACAAAAGTTTGGCTCTAGATCAGCTATTTGATAAGATTTTAACAAAAGTTTGACTCTAAATCAGCTTTTTGATAAGATTTTAACAAAAGTTTGGCTCTAAATCAGCTATTTGATAAGATTTTAACAAAAGTTTGGCTCTAAATCAGCTATTTGATACGATTTTAACAAAAGTTTGGCTCTAAATCAGCTATTTGATAAGATTTTAACAAAAGTTTGGCTCTAAATCAGCTATTTGATAAGATTTTAACAAAAGTTTGGCTCTAAATCAGCTATTTGATAAGATTTTAACAAAAGTTTGGCTCTTAATCAGCTTTTTGATAAGATTTTAACAAAAGTGCGGCTCTACATTAGCTGTTTAATAAGACTTAAACAAAAGTCTAGCTCTAGATCAACTGTTTGAAAAGACTTTTAACAAATTTGTTTCTCATGTTTATTCACTAAAGCAAGACAAGATTGAACCACATTGATTTTTAGACTGAGATGTTACATTTGTTCGACATTATAAGTTAACATGATTTCCCTCAAAAAATTGTGTTTTCTTCTATTTCTTTTATTTGTGAAATTCAAATGCTGTGATGATTTTCTACTATTGTAAGTCATTTTAAGCTTTCATTAAGTGAGTGTATCTAAGCAACTAAGCATGACTATTTATATAGTGTATCTGTCAGTCCTGAAAAAAACACATTCATTGGTTTGCCTCAATATTAAAAATCAAAATAAGCGCAAATTGTATTTGTGTTATGTACCGACTCGTGACTGTAGCAATTACCATCTGTATTACTATCTGTTCATTAAGTGAGATTATGAGATCAAGTTTAATTATTTGATAAGTCAAGTGTACTTCTTTATATAAAATCTGACCAATCAGATGTAGTTAAATGGTGGAAGACCTGTGCGATAAGGGTAATCTGCCATAATCCATTTCATAATCTCAAGTAATATAACATAAAGGTGGTATTTGGCAATTTGTCCATATCGAATACACATATCTATACCTACCATTGTCAATAGTTATTTGGTACATAGGTACAGTGGGTTATGTTTTTAGTGAAAATGAGCTTTTTCTGCTTTTTTATGGTTTCAAGCTAATCTTTTCCAGAGCATAGGTCCTACACAATCAAAGCTATTGACTTGAAACTTGAAACATAGATAAGTGCTGTGCACAGGACCGTAACTCTGTACTTCATGATTTTGGAGTTATGTCCCATTATTTAATTTTCTTGTCCGCTGCATAACTCTTATGTTATCAAATCCATTAACTTGAAACTTCACAGGTGGATAGATCTCATTGAGACTGAGTGTGATGCAATTTTTGTATATTTGATGTTATTCCCCTTTGATTTTTTTTTTCAATTACCCAGATTGCAGTTCTCAGTTATGCCAGAGTGCATTGCACAACATTGCGCATCAGTTTGGCAGTTTGGCATTTTAAAGATTTTTTTTATTTTACTTTAATTTAAGTTTTTCTTGCAATTATCCAGAGTGCAGTCCAAAACTGTGCGATGCTTGATTGCACGAGTATGCATGCATAGCAGTTTGTTTCAAATTGCTCAATTGATTGTCATATTTTGTTCCGCCTTGCGATACTCCTGTTAAAAACCATTATACATATATAAAAGTAGGAATTCACCCTATTGAATTCATGTTTGTAGTTTTCCATGACAACTCTCACACCTATCTAGGACATCAACAAACAGTATTTAGCAAGTTTAATATGTCATGTTCTATTTTATACGATTTTATTTGTGGCATCATGGTGTCAGAAGTTGTTTAAGCTCAATAACAAGTCTGTAAACAATCATAAATGAACCTGTCCAGACAGTTGCTTAAAAAAGATTTCAAATTTACCTCATAAAAAGCATACATTGAATGAATTCGAGGCAAGTATTGAAGAGCCAGTCCCGATAGCTGCTGTCTGACCAGGACAAGAGGTTATTAAACTTTGAGCTTGAGTCTGAGAGCTTCCTCAATCATATGATTGGCCATATTTAAAATTTCCTTAAATATTCAGCCAATCAGGTCTTTGAAGATGATTTTGAACTGAAGTTTAAGGCAAAGTTAAAGAACCTTGGACACACTGCAATATTTACATCTAAGTCAGTGTGGTTGTATGTAATTGTCATGTTCTGCAGGCAGACACTTTGCCAGGGCCCACCTTGGCTGAGCTGGCTAGTGTTTATGTGGATGGTATCAAGACACAGGGATCCAAGACTGGCAAGTAAGCACTTTATCTCTTGATATACTCAACATGTGTAAGTATGGAAATCCCTTAACTTACACAACAGGGTGGGTTATTAAAGCAGTATACAGCTGTTATGTTTTCTATTCAAAATTAACATCAAGCAGCTTTGGTCGAGTGGTTGAAGTGCCTGAGTTGAAACATCACATTGAAGTACCTGTATATTATACAGGCCACTGTGACCAAGCAGTTAGATTTGCCAACTAGTAACTAACGCAAAACCAGTCTAATCCGTTAAGTTCCGATAGACTCTTACTCAGTAGTTATCAGTAAATAAAAGTAGAAACATGCGCAGTGAAACGTTCCAAAAGTCTTGAGTTTATTCCATTTCAGGGGAGATAAATCGGTGTTTATTTCCGGTTGCAGAAACTAATGTCTCATAACGGAAAATATTACTGCAAATCCGTAAACATAACGAAAACCAAAAGTCCTTATTTGACTATGGGGTTAAAAAACAAAAAATTTGATCCAAAGGGTGCAAGTCTACCAAGGAAATCCCTAGTATTTCAAATGTTGCTGCCTCAGAGTCTGCCAGCTCCACACTCGTTTCTACCACAGAGGTACCTTTGAGTTTTGTGAACTGAATTATCAATACTATAGAATTGTGAAAATCTGAAGAAATAAAGTGCTATAAAAATTAAATTAATGTTAAAAATGCTTATTCCTATAAGAATTTGTACTTCAGTACCTCTTATTTCAATAAATTTTGTTTTCCCAAAATGAACAATCATCGTGCATAAATTTCCCAATTTGAAAGGCCAGGGCCTCTTCCCAATTTCCTGATGAAAAGCCCTGTGTGTTGCGCTAGTGGTTCTACACAGATATTTATCTGGGTTCTGATTTTGAAGTGGGGACTATTTCTATCAGACTTTGAGTGTCCCTATGGTTCTACCCACACATTTATCTTTTGGATCTTCCTCCACAAATATTTTTTATGTGATATATTAATATATAATAAAAGCAAATCTGCAATTTAACATTAGTATTATTTTCTTACCAATGATCATTTCGAAAAGATTTGCAAGAAAAGTAGATTTGATGTTATTTTTTCCATTTCCTCATTATGTAAGGCTCCATCAGCAATAGATTGTCATACAATAATCTTACCACCCTATGACATCTGTAAACACCTTTAATAATCCTGTTTTCAGATCGTTGGATCTGTTTCCGAAGCTGTTGTCAGCCATAGCTGCTCAGGAGAACGTTGTGTATAAGGGCAACCACATGAAGGGCCTAGACTATAAGAACCATGTACTCAATCAACTCTGTTCATGCAGGTAATCCTGACGTCTTGTTTGTTTCGAACATAATTATGATAATAGGAAGTCTCTGCTTACTGGAATAAACTCTTAATCACAGGAAGGATGATATCTGACAGTTTGGTCCAAGTTGTTTTCTCAAACAACCTTATCAGTTATTTTAACCTGACAAGATCCCGCAGAATGATGTTTCTTGATGTGCTATGTATGAAATCTATGTGAATATTGGAGCATAACACAACACATGTCATTACAAACATGTTCATCATGTCGGAATAATGCTGCATAGTTAGTTATTTGTAAACAAAGAAAACCATGTGACCACTCATTTTTTAAATCATGTGACATCAATATCTATTTTTTTAGCAGAAATCTTCATCGTGCTTTCTTGTAGGTTTGGAAAGAATGAATGAACATATAGAGCGAATTGTCCATGGTTTGTACTATCTAACAATTAAAGTGCTGTTCAAAGTGATCTTCACTTAGAATTAAGCATCATTTTATACAGAAATAATACCAGAATTCCCCAAGAGAGAGATTAGATTTTGTTAATTGTATATGATATAGGCAGTCTGCTAGATACCACCTTTAATTGTGACAGTATTTTAGCTCCTCAAAGAAAAAAAGTGGAGCTATTGTTATTACCTGCTAAATGGCATTGGTTTACCTTTTTGTTAATGTCTTGAAAACTTTAAAAGATATTCACTTCTATTTTGGAATACTTTCTAAAGTGGAACCTATTTAAAAAGGTAAGATAGCCCTAAAATTAAATTAAGCAGTGTAATGCCCCTGTTTAAATTTTCATTTTACTATAAAGCACTTTTAAAGTAAAGCATGCCATCTTCAGACAGCTCTTACTTAAGCCAGCTGTTTTGATGTATTTCAATTAAACAGGGATATTAAATTTCTGCAGACCCAGTTATTTTAAGACATTTTCTGCCCTTCTCATTTCAGACAGCATTGAAAAAATTAGGTTAAAGCTAAGGTTTTTAATAATATTGAGCATACCAAGAGTTTCAGGATCAAGGTCTTATCTCTTTTAGTTATCTAGCTTAGCATGGTAGCGCGGGTATTTTACTTATAAAAAAAATCAAAACCAGCCATTATTGTAACATATAGCCTTTAAATGATACCTAAAACTGTAAAAGGGAGCACCCATGGCCAAGTTGGCGACTTGCATCTCCTCAGACTCTCACCATGTAGATTAGATTCCTGGTCAGGGTGAGAACTTTCATGTGGGGAGGTTTTCCAGCTAACCTGCATTGCACCAGTGGTTCTACCAAGACATATGTTTTTGGACTTCTGCAGGCAATAATTAGCTAGATTTTGCCAATATGATCATAGTTGTGTTGGTGCCATGTAGCTAAAAACTAACAAAAAACTGGTAATTGGAGGTTATTAGAATAAAATCGTTTTCATGAGACTGTCGCACTTCACTAGCCTGTTAGATATAGATTATTTATACAACTGCTCCTGTTTCGTACACCCCTGCTCTTAAGTTTCTGTAATCATGCAGATGGGAGCCTGGTCACGTGATCCACCTGGCAGCCATGTTTCGTGATGTGCCGCTTACTAATGATGAACTCAAGTTTGTGATAGAGAAGGTAGTGCGCATGTTGAAGGACCTAGACCTAGAAAACATACCTGCTGTGGTCTATCAGCTGCTCCTTCTCTCTACAAAGGTAAGGTGCCTCAGGTATCAATGTTTTTAGAATTTTTTTGTCACTCTATAACCACATAGTTGCACTCGTCTCAACATTGGTCGGTTGTAAATCTGGGAAGAGAAAAAATCTGTCTATAAAAGGGATCGAACCCATGGTTCAAAAATGGACATGTACATTAACACTTGAATTAAATAATTTAATGATTAAACAGTGTCTAATGTTAGTGTATATTCCAACTTTACAGCTTCCATATATAGAGATAACTTTGTTATAACAGTTTACATATTGATTATGATTTTCTCCCATATATGTCCAAGATAATCTGCATAAAAATGCCAACTAAATTTCCTGCGGTTTTACCCTAAGGACGCTTAATGTCAAATGACAACTTCAAATAAAACGACTGATGTAATATCATTACTACCTGTCACGGCATGAGGCGGCGCCATTTTAAGTCGCGCCAAAAGGTGGATGTTTCCTTCTTTGGCTGGTAGAGAAGATGATACCATGTCATCAAACAAATTATCAATATCATTCTAAAATTATAATAATGGATTTTACCTTAACCAGCAACCTACCACAATTCCTTTCAGCAGTTATTGCAAAATAGATATAGAACTCTAAAAAGCATTTTTTGGGGTAGGGGGAAGGGCTGAGGGGATACCAATTCAATGAATATGTATGTAAAAGAAATTTGCTCACTGCACATTTTCAGGGCCACAAGAAGCTGGTCCTAGATGGGATCATTCAGTTCTTTACAGAGATGGACAATAAACAGAAACCTCGCACTGAGATGGAGTGCAGGTAGGGTCACTTATACATATACCATGGTTACACACAATTAGTTTAAATTTTACACCATTCACTTGGCAAGTAGAATTTTAATTTATAATTGAATCATGAATGCCTATGAGTAACAACATCAATTTCTCATGACACAGATCCAATTGAATTCTAGAAGTAAGAATAGCATTAAAGAGGCACAAAACATTGTAAGAACCCAATTTTTTTTTTCACTCCGGTAAAGGATTATATGCCAAATTTTTCAGGCTTGTTTTTGAGTATAAATAATAAAAGTGTTCGTAGTAAGGTTCTTTAAGTTATGTTATTTCAATATGTTAAACAGAAAATAACACTTAAGTACCTCAGATAACTACTATCTGTGTATTATTACAGTGAAGCTTGTTTTATCTTGAGCAATCATGCAGCTGACTTTGTGTCGCACTGGTGGTTGTTCCCTTAAATATGGCTGGGTGTCTTGTGCCACCATCAATTACTGTGCTTCGCTATAATGCCCATAAAAGTGTCACACTGATGTATTTTAACCTGATAAACTTTTATATTTCAACTCACCTATTTAAATTTTAACCAGATTATACCCTATTTACATAAAACATTATCGTATTCGGCACCATATGACCTGTTAAGTGTTAGTGTGCCGTAAAAAACAATACAACACTGGTGTATTTAAAATTAGATATTGTATAATAATGATGCTTTATCAGTGAGGACCTACTTGATGATGACATCGACACGACTGAAACACTTCGCCACACGGAGGGCACAGTGATCCTTCACATCAGTTTTGCCGTCAAGCAGCATCAGGACCTTGGCAGGGAATTTGTCAAGTGCATCAAGAGTCTGCAACAGTGTAGTGCAACGAAGATGTTATCTCCCTTTAGCCTGGCTCTTGCTCTCTCCCTTGCACGCATACACAGGTTCGAAGATCAGGTGAGACTACATTACCCATATGTACTTACTTATATACTTACTATATACTTACCCATATGTACCATATTGGGACAAAACTGGTGAACATATGATTGTCATTTCTTAACATTAATGTTAAGAGATAAGTTGATATTTTTCATACTAGGGAAAGGCAAAACATATGAGTATCACTAAGCCATAAACCTTTTACAAGATTTCAACTCCACATTATATTGGTACATCCATTTTCTCTGGGTCATCGTTTGCTAGGCCTCCTGCTCAAGAATACATATAAAGTTGCAACTCCAACTCAAATAAAAATCTGGCTCTACATCTGACATATGTGTTGTGTCAGATTTTTATTAATTGTGTCACCAATACTAATGACTCAAATATCAGAATCGATCCAAGAGTTGAAGGTCGTGGGTTCGAACCCCGGCCGGGTCATACCAAAGACTTTAAAGTTGGTAGTAGTGGCTTCCCTCCTAACGCTCGGGGCTACGGGGACAGCATTACGCCTGACTCGTCGGTGTCAGTATAATGGACCGGCCGGGTTCAGTCCCTGGGCACCTCATAAGTGCCCCTGTGCTGTAATGATAGAAATGTCGCTGCACAGTATCGGCAAAAATGCCGGCTAATCCCATCCCATCCCAAGAGTTGAGAGTGATATTTTGAGACAGAGGTGTCGCAAGTGACTAAATTGAACATAAATACAGCCTATAGATAGAGATTAAATGATAAAATGTCACACTGAAGATCTTGTACGGGCAGACAATACATGAATTCTTACTGTTTTACCAGAATTTAAAATATTACCACATTCATGAAAAAGTAATTTTTTACACCCAGGTAAAATAATAGGACGGTCAAATGTTTTGCTCTGAAAAACAACCACCACCAGCCGGACAAAGTAGTGCAATTAGCAGAGTGTCGACTTTCGATACGGGAAACCTCAGGTTCGATTCGAGACCATGCCATCTTAAAATTGTCAAAAATTGTAGTGGTAAAACTTCCTTGCTAATGCTCAAGCAATTATAAAGTGTGTTCCTCAATTGGTTAGCCAATGTCAGAATAATTTGACTGGGTGTAATATCCAGCCGGGTGTTTCCTCTGCATAATATACACAGCGATGGCAGCACTGTATCTGCTTCATGTGGACATTGTCTCCAAATAACTGAAATACATTTGGTGAGACACTAAACCCGATAAACAAGCTAGCAATTACCAGTTACAGTTGTGTTATAATCTATAAACAATTCTGACCCCAGATCTTTGATGTGCTGAAAGCCACCATTGTGAAGAGTTACAAGGACAGTGAGCGTTTGGACCAGTCACATTGGGTGCAGGAAATTATCACTGAGTCCTCCAGCATAGATGAATATGTGTACGAGACCATCCATAACAGGTGGGTCATGTAATAATGTAAGAAGTTTGTGTGTGAGACAGGTACAAGCCTTTTGTCACCAGCCCTGTTTGGCACAGAGTGTGTCTCTTTTAAGATTACCAGAGTACAACATGTTTAAGGAGAGCTTTTCTGATACCTCGTTGTCCATTGTCCACTATTCATCATGCTGCAACAACAAATTGCCTGCCATCACACTAGAGGATGAAGTTTTTGTCCGATCTTCACCACACTCAGAATGTTGGTCTGCAAGAAATATTAATTAAGTTCATAGCTGGGTCATGGTAAGTAACAAGGCAGATCACTATATCGTATTTTAGAAGAAAACTTGATCAGAATGTTTGCCAGCCTAAAATCTTGGATAAGTTTCCTTACTGGTTCACATTTGGTCAAAAAGTAGGTCACAAAGTCAAATCTTAGAAAAACCTTGTGAACACACTTGAGGCCACATTTATGGTCCAATCTTTACAAAACTTGGTTAAAATGTTTGCAAGAAATCTTGAATGATTTCTAAACTAGGTCGTTTGGGGTCGGAAAATGTAGGTCACTAGGTCAAATTTCAGAAAAACTTTGAGAACACACCAGAGACCACATGGTCCAATCTTCACTAGACTTGGCCAAAATGTTGGCCTGCATGTAATTTTGAAAAAGTTCTTAACTGAGTGATGGGTCAAAAATTAGGTTAGAAGGTCAAATTTTGGGAAAAAACTTGTTAAAACTCTAGAGGCCACATTGATGGCCCACTCTTCACCAATGATTTCTTAAGTAAATGACTCATAATCACTTGAGGCCAGATATGAGCCAACTAAAAGCCTGTGTCTTTAGGTTATTAAGGGCCATCATGGCCCTCTTGTTTTAAAAAGCCCAGGCAGAGAGGTAATTGTCTTTTTAAATTCTATTTAAAATATCTAATGTTCCGTCTAGTCAAAATATTTCCTTTGTCCACTACTTCAGTCAATTTATTGTTATTGGCCTGCGAATTTGTAGTAACACATACATTTATTAACGGGAAACCCCAAGTTCTATCATGGGACCTCAAAAAATAAAGTCGTTAAAATTGGTAGTGGTATGGTACGCTTGTTTTGTTCTGAAAAATATAAGTGAAACTTCTAAACTGGTCGGCCAGATGTCAGGATAATGTAACTGGATGTGATATCATGCCAGGTGTTCATTACATGCTATGCACAGTGAAGAAAGCACTATATCTGCTTTAAAATGACACCATCGACAAATAACAGAAAACTGTAAATAACTTTTACTTGTACTGGGTTTTAATGTGTTGGTTCAAAACTTGTTTGCCCTTTATTTGTACAGTGTGGTATCATATCATGTGATAATAGTCATAGAAATTAGTATTGAAATTTTAAGCACGTCGGGCTAATATTTAAGCAGTTATCACTAGCTCGAAAGAAAATTCAAATCTGAATTAAATTCAGTTTTAATTTACAAATAAATCTAAAAAAACTAAGATTAATATAGAAAAACACTATTTAAGTATCATTCGCCCAGCAACTTCAGGGTATTTTCTCCCGGGTTTTGCACCAGAAACATATTTCAGTATCAGTTTCTTTGCCATTTTGTTCTGTTGCCCAGCTGATTTTAATTTACATTTTGGACCATGCGGGAACCAGAATACCGTGTGGTTCCTGCGCAGTAAACATATTATCGGTTAAGTATGCATAACACATTTATGATACAAGCGACAGCTTGCCGAATGAAATAAGCAGCTCAAAAGTTTGTTTATAAATTGTAAATGAAATTATAATGATTGTTCAACGATCTGGATCTTAAAAGCTGTTGGGCTAGTAAATTGGAAGTTTTTACTAGCCTGAGAGAAAAATCTACAAGTTGTTTGTGCTCGGGCTAGCTCTAATTTCGACTGCTGTGTTAAGGGCCTTGTAGTGCAGTCAGCTTTAAGTGAACATCATCCTTGGGATTACTACAATATTAGTCATGGGACGTTAAGTGCTGAAAAATTGGTTGGTCCTCGTAGCTATTGTTTCCATATGCTGAAAACTTACAATTACTTTAAAAAATATATGCATAAAAAAGCAAATATGACGACATGTTAACATGAAATCATTTCATACACTGTCAAGCAGGTCCTTTTCCAAAATTTTGATCATGTAATCAGTATGAGTGTGAAGCACATGGTGAAAGGTTGATCAAATTTTCTGAAAAGATTCTATGACTTTAGTTGTGTTTTTTTTGGCTTTATTCGTATGTGATTTTCACCAATAAAACAGAACTGTCATTTTTGCATAGGTGGCGCCTGTGGTTTAGTGGTAGAGTCACCAACTTGTAACACCTCAGACTGCTAGATCTCACACTGCATGGGTTTGAATCACGTTTGGGGTGAAGGACGATGCGGGAAGGTCTTCAAGCTGACCTGCACTGTGTGGGTGGTTCTACTGAGACACTTGTCAGGGGTCTTTCTCCACTAAAGTAGCTGGAGGTCTATTATGACCATAATTCATTACTGTGATGGATTTCTGAAAACGAAAAAAACTTAACAGTTTGCAGACTAGATTTAAACTCAACAAAATAACTGACTTATTTTATTACACATTGGACCATGGTCCTCCTTTATGTTCTCTTTCAGCAAGTACGGTTGGGATCATGTTGTGCAGGGCCTGGTGCAGTTGGGGTTTATCTTAATGGACAGTTTTGGGCCAAGAGGAGCCTTTGGGCGGATAGATGTGGTCCCCAGTCTCCTGGCAGGACCCTCTCACAGTGCCTGTAAGCTGGGAGCCAGCATGTTGCTTAGAACATTCAAGGTAAATCAGGCATTTTTAATGTAATGCTAGGGTTATTACATGATCTAAGCCAAGGTTTATCTGTGATTCTTATGTGCTACACCACATTTATGTCTCAAACATTTCCCAAATGATCTATTTTTCACAGCAGAACAGTCTGTCAACTTGAAGAAAATTGTCTCTGATAATGTACATTTATAAACTGTAAGTGAAGATCACATTTACTTTAAGTAGTCGTAAGAACATGTGAAGGGTTTTATAAAAATAATTGCAGTGAAGACAATTGGTGATCCTCATAAGTCTATCACAATTATGTGTCTGGTTCATAACAGTTAATAACTGAATATGGATGATTTTGCTGCATTTAATTAAATAAATGATTATTTTATAAAGCCTTTTTTACACTGTTCTATTTTTTTGAACCAAGGATTTTTCAGCATTTACAATTTCATTTTAAAAGTTTTCAGCATTAATGTTTAAAAAGTACATGCATTATAGTAAAAAAAAAAAAGAAAAAAGTTAAGAATATTTTATATTTCGTTATATATTACGTATTGTGATGTGACCAATTTATAGCGATACAACATTTCTAGAGGTTTCTGTCACCTGGTGTTAAGTTTAAGTAAATTTTAACCTGTGAGTTTTTAAAAGTTATTTATTTTATTCCTTATGAAACTGAAATACACTCATATAACTGCTTCAGTTTTTCAGAAGGATGTATAGTCATAAAGTCAAATTTCCTAGTATTCATTAAGTTTCTGTGCTTCTTTTTTACTTTAAATTCTCATAATTGAGTGCATACGCTTTGTCGCCAGAGTTTTTTGTGATTACAGGCCCATGAGATGGTGAGATCTGAGATTGTGGAACAAATCTTCAATAGGGTGATCACCAAGGCAACCTCACCTGTTGTACATTACCTAGGTAACATTGAATTGCCATGGCAACTAAATGAAGTATGTGTAGTATTGACCATGAATAATACAATGGTGGTTTAGGGGGCGCCTGTGGCCAAGCAGTTAGAGTTGCCGATTTGTAACTCCTCAGCCTCTCACTGCAAGGGTTTGAGTCCTGGACGGGGAAAGAAATTTCATGTGGTGAGGTTTTCCTGCTTACCTACAGTGTACTATTGGCTCTTCCTCCATCAATAATTAGCTGGTAGTCCCCATTATGACAATTACTGTGTCAGTGCTATGTAACAAAGAACAAAACAAACATTTCAGGTTTAAACATTTTATATCTTTTTCCTAATACCCACAGTGATGTTAATAGCAATACTTTTGCCTCCTAACATTTTTGTAATTCACAAAACTGTCATAATCTTGCATTTAAATCATATGCATAATATACTTTTCTAATAAAGTGACATGATTTTTCCACAGTTAAGCATTTAACTTAAACCCTTATTACCTGCAGGTCTGTTGTGGGGCATGATTTTATGCAATTTAGCATCACCCATGTCTTTTTTGCCTACAGACCTGTTGAGTGACATAGTGTTTGCATCGCCCCAGATGTTGCTAGACTCTGTGACAAAGGTGCGAGAGATGTTTGATTACCTTGCATACCTGGCCCCGAGCTCTGCTGAAGGACTGCTGAGGGCCATACAGCCCCTGCTGAAACTGAGCATCGGACTCAAGGACAATCTCATTGTCGTGCTACGTAAAGCCATGTTCTCAAGGTAGTTCATAGCTTCTCTTTTTTTTTTTTTTTTTTTTTTTAAATAAAGTTCTAGGTATGCCAGACATCATTTAGCATGTGGGGAAAAAGTGATTTCTGTCAGATTTCTTGAGTCAGGATATAGTTATTTTTACCAAAAGGTAGTTAAATAAAGGGAAGAGAATTTTTGGGATTGCTTTCATATCTTTACATGAATGAATTTGTGAATTTATAAATAAAAAAAATAAATATAAGTATTTATCTTAACGATTTAGTATATTAACATAGAAATGAATATTTGTGGCAAGCAATGATTGACAATGTTTTTTTGTTTTTTTTTGTTAATAGACATTTTAGTGTAAATATTTAGCTTATTACTATCAAATATAATAAGAATTAAAGCCCTGGTCACACAATGCTTTACGGCTTATTCATGTACAAAAAGAAAATCTGGTGGAAGACGAAATTTCAACTACCCGACTGGCCTGCAACAGTCGATAGTTAAATATCCTCTGCTCCCTGGTCATGTCCCTGTTTGTGTAGGGCTTCTTCATGTAAGTCCGGAGTCTGAAAGCATCTTCACCTACCAGGAAGTAGGGTACATCCTGTGTATCACCTGGCAGAGGATTTGGCTTTGGAAAGCCCGCAATATCATTGATCTGCAGACCCTTCTTGATCTCACTTTCATTGTAGATGTGGGCATTAGAAGAGGACCCGTTTCTGCTTACGTCTATCTACAGGAACTTGTAGTCAGAAGACATGACTGCTAGGAGGATAACACTAAAGAAACCTTTATAGTTGATGTTGTCGGACCCAGTGTTGGCAGGAGCTTTACATGCAATATGCTTCCCATCTTAAGCCCCAATGACATGTGGAAAATTCCATCTGTGGTACCAATCATCAGCTAACTGGCGCCACTGGGCCTCAGTGTCTGGCGACGAGAGAATCTCATGAGCATACTTGTGGACGACGGCCTCACAGACTTCACTCACTACCAGACTTATGGTGTTGTGGGGGACCCTCAAGGCATTTTCCATCTCACAGTACTTGGAGCCAGAAGCAAGGTGCCTCAGGGCGATTGCAACCTTGAGGCCTGGTTTAAGGGGTGCTCTCCAGTTGGTGGTCCCCTTGATAAGGGCTGGTGTCAGTCTGTGCACAATTTCATTGTACTTCGCAGGAGGCATCCACATAAAGTTCAGAAAGGCTCTTGGATCTTCGTTATGCAACTCGACCATGAGACGGTCATAAAGCCCCAGGTGAAGTCTCCTCGCAATCCAGTCACGCACCCAGATGTTCCGTACCACCCTCCTCCTCCTTCTTTTTCTTCTCTCAGCAAGGATATGTTGGGCCTGTATCAGTTGGTTTTGTTGGTGCTGGAGCATAAAGATGAGGACATCACGGCATTGAGGGTTCATGTTCGCCCCTTAGCATCCAGACTGCAAGTGCCAAGGTCACAGAAAATTACAAGATTTATATGCCGCAAATCAGAAGTGATACAAAAGTGATTAGGCAGTAAATAATCATATTTAGCACTTGTTCGAGACATTGTTTAACGGGCTTAAGGTAGTACGCGGAAAAAAAAATTTAATTTATGACATTTGTTTTTCCCACCATTATTTTCGAGTTGTAAATTTTTTTTGCATTCAAAACTTAACCGGATGCATTATCGCTGAGCTACGGCTTTTCTGACTAGATGAACAGTCTGCTAACAACTAGTGAAATCGAGCGTTGCAAATTGTAACTTTAATCGGGTTGTTGTCTACTCCAATCAGTTTTCCTCGGACAATTCTGTCCTCTCAACAGTTGCTTGTCACGGCCGAGACAGATTTTCTGGATGAACAGTTGGTTAAAAACCAGTGAAATTGTGCATTACAAATTGTTCAGCTTGGTAAGTTGAATCGTGTTTTTGTCTACACAAATCGGTGTTCCTCAAAGAATTCTGTCCTCTCATTGGTGGCTTGTCGTCTGAGGAACTTCATCAAATTCCGCGGTGACAACTCCCCCTCTACCCGCCATAAAATTTTCTCCTTGAATTTATGCAAATTGCAGAAATGATCCTTGGCAGACCCATATCCGCAGACATCCACAGTTTGGCGGAAAAATCACACCCCGGCATAACAAGTCCAGGATCATAGAAAATGTTGCTTTTTGCTATTTCAACTTCTGGCTTGTTTTTAAAATGGAGTTCACTATGGCAGATTGTCTTGTTTCAGGTCTGCTAGTTTTCACTAAGAATAAGAAGTGCCAAATCAGGCTCTGCACTTCTTGCTGCCTTGTTGCAAGCAAAAGGTCAAGTGACATTGGCATGTTATTGTAAAAAAATGACAAAGATTTGGTATGGTTTGTTTATATCAATATCTATAACTTGTTAAGGAGTATACATTTAAGGCATTGAAAGATTTGAGTATTCCTTTTATACTTTTTAATGAATACTGAAATATAAATTAGCAAATAGATCCTTGTGACTATTTATTTTATACAGACAGCTAGATGCAAGGAAAATAGGTGCAGAGGGATTTCTGATGCTGCTTCGACATTTCCGTGTTCTGGGTGGCCTACGTTCAAGTCAGTGTAGTCAGCCGTCATTCTCTTCCAGTCAAGTAAGTGTGAACTTGTAGATTAATATATAATAAGAAATATTTAGCTTTTAAAGATTCCCAGTTATTCAAATGACTCCGCACTGAGTTAAAGTTTGGCCTTACAAGTGAACCTTTTGCTAAGAATGACTCAATAAAAAGCAAGTTCTTATTCCCATTATGGTCCCTAAGTAAACCAGACCTGGTATTGCAATGCTAGCGTTGGCTCCAGGTATGGGAAGCCCTGGGTTTGTCCAGGGCTGCAACATATCAAAATCGTTAAAAATTGCAGTGTTATAGCTCCCTTGCTGACACACAAACAAACATAGTTCAACAACTCTTTAGCCTGGGATGGGATTTGCCAGCATTTTTGCTGATACTGTGCAGCGACATTTCTATCATTATAGCACAGGGGCACAGGGTTTGAACCTGCGACCTCCCAATCCTCAAGCCGACACTACCACTTAAGCTATTGTGGCTGTTGGTTAGCCTAGTGGTATCATGCCTAGTGTATTTGGCATTCTAACACAGTGATGGCAGCACTATATCTTCTTCAAGTGGCGACCGTCACCAGATAACTGAAATACTGTTGGTGGGACGATAAACCCAATAAACAACAATAAACCTTAAAGTAAACTGCTTAACAGTCCTTTTCCTTATAATATATATAAATAATGTACATTTTGTAACTACTTATAGTAATGCAAAGTAAATAGTTCACTGCCTTGACCTTTGGACTATGGACTATAATTGTCCATTATGAATTGTTTCTGGTGAAGATAATGAGTCCCATATATCTTTCAATTATCATTTTATTAAAACATTATGTAGCCATAATAATTGTGTAATTGACAAAAAAAGAAATGTTTACCATTTGATTATTGTGTTATATATATATTTTTAGTCCCCTACTGGTGTTCACACCGGAGGGGACTATAGGTTTACCCTCCGTCCGTCAGTCTGTCTGTTAAAATCTGGATCCTTTGATAACATAAAAACTATTAAAGCTAGGCGCATGAAACTTGGTATGTTAATAGGAAGCAATGTGTACAATATGCACGCGCAAAATGTGGGTCGCTACCTTGAAGGTCAAGGTCACAGCATGACCTTAAAGCAAAATCATGTCCGGCCCATTACTTCGTTATTTGAGGTCGGATTTTAAAACTATTTCACAGAAAAGATCACCATATTGAAATGACTTGTCGCGAGCAAGATTTGGGTCGCTATCTTGAAGGTCAAGGTCAAAGGTAATGACCTTGCAGCAAAATCGAGTCTGCCCCATAACTTTGTTTTTTGAAGTCAGATTTTACAACTACTTCACAGAAATGATCACCATATTGAGATGACGTGTCGCGAACAACATTTGTGTTGATACCTTGAATGTCAAGGTCACAGCATGACCTTGCAGCAAAATCGTGTCCGGCCCATAACTTTGTTATTTGAAGTCGGATTTTACAACTATTTCACAGAAATGATCACCATGTTGAGATGACGTGTCGCGCAAAAGATTTGGGTCGCTACCTTGAAGGTCAAGGTCATAGCATGACCTTGCAGCAAAATCGTGATGTTTTGGATAGGGCATTCAGGTGCACTTACCTTAATTGATAGTCCATTAAGGTGCTCATACCTTAAATAAAGGCCAAAAATAAATGTCATGATAAGTTAACAATTATGGTGAATTAAAAAAAAATATGTGAACACTACTACTGTAGATTTCCTTGTTTATTACTTCATTTTTAAGCAATAATTATACAAATACAGACTTTATGGCAATAAACAGAAGCGTAAAATAATTAAAGAACTTTTTGAGGGACCGGTAGAGGACTACTGTATTTCCCGCAATACTATCAAATGCTTGTTTATTATCCACCCGTTTTCAAAGCCTTATATGCCTCTAGACATATAGTCAATTTACAGTCATTTTACTATTCTGTACATGCCTTTTAGAATGAAGTAGTCAGGTTCATAAAGAAAAACACATTCCAATGAATATACTGTTGGACCTTAACTTGGTATATTAAGAATTGACTGAGTGTTATTGGTTATACCAAAATGTTACTCTTTACAAAAAAATAATGATGAATATGTCTAATTAGATTTAGCTATGTAAGGGACCTACAGATCTGTAAAATGAGTTCTCTAAGCATGCTAATAAATCATTTAAATTAAATATGAGTTATCTAAGCATGCTAATAAGTCATTTACATCAAATATGAGTTATCTAAGCATGTTAATAAGTCATTTACATTTAATTTAATATATGTTATCATGCTAACAAATTAGTTACATTTAGTTCTAGTTATATAAGCATACAAACAAATCAATTGCATTATATAATAGTTATGTAGGCATGCTAACAAATCAATAACATTAAATATTAGTTATGTAGGCATGCTAACAAATCAATTGTATTAAATATTAGTTAAGTAGGCATGCTAACAAATCAATTGTATTAAATATTAGTTATGTAGGCATGCTAACAAATCAATTGCATTAAATATTAGTTATGTAGGCATGCTAACAAATCAATTGTATTAAATATGAGTTATGTAAGCATGCAAACAAATCAATTGTGTTAAATATTAGTTATGTAGGCATGCTTATAGTTAAGACTGGAAATTATATCTATCCTTTACTTTGTCAGGTTGAGGTTGACATCCATACATCCTACAACCCATCCAGTAATGAGGCCCTCTGCCTGGAGATACTAGGAAACCTAAGGCGATGTCTCTCCCAGCAGGCTGATGTCAGACTACTTCTCTACCAGGTACCAGTATATGCATACATGTGAACTCTCCCACTTTTGGAGGGAGACTCCCATTTTTAAGATTTAAAATTAGTTGAAAATGACGGGTGTTTTACGCATTTTCGGAAATCTCCCTTGGAAACAGATAACTTCCTTCTTTGTTTATATAAAAATAACAAAACTCCCATATTGCTAGTGAAAATCTCCCTTTTTGACCTCAGAAACAGTTCACATGTATGTATGTGTTGTGGATTGTGTTGCAGCTAGGATGGTACTGTCTTCACTTTTTTTTTGATGGCTGACAGATGCTTCTTTTGAACTAGGTAACAGATGTTGCTGTTTTTTTGTTCATTTCGATACTTTATTACATCCACTGTGCTATACGCCCCTCCTCAAAGGAATACTGCATTAACAGGAACACAGCTTATTTTTATTTCTGTTCAAGCTACTATGTTTCTGCTGTTATTATGATAACATGGTATGATCAGGCAATTTCTATACAGAATAAAGAAAATTTGATGTCCGATTCACCTAATATATTACTAGGATTTACATCGTGTTTGCTGTGCAATTCTTGTTAGCATTTCTAAATGATACAAAAAATAATTTCTGTCTTTTTATTGTTTTCATTAAAATTTGAATACTTTAATATAATGTGTTTTATGGTAATATTGCATGAATGTGTTGTGAGAGACTAAGAATCATATCACGGTTTGTGACGTGACATTTGGTTGTTGTGATGTCCACTTTAGACTAGAGAATGTTACATGTAGTTTGTGTATGTTCAATTGTATTAGGGACTGGTGGATGTTCTTGACAGAAACACTCAGCTGCGTGAGCCCATCCTCCACAGTCTGCAATCCCAGCTGGGAGTCTATTATCAGAAGAACACGGACGTGGTCCCGCCGCTCAAGCTCGACCCATGTATCATAGCCCAGGGGGACCAGGTTTACCTTGCAGAACCTCTGGTTTGTCTGTTTGGTTTATCTTTCCGCCAATGATCAGTTAGAGGAGCATTGACATTATGTCTCACACAGTCACATTATACTGACATCAGGTTATCTGGCTGGTATTATTCACCATAAGCTGAAGCAAGAAAGGTACACATCTGCCTCTTTAAAACACTTTTTGTTGCATCTTCTTTTCATATGTATACATATATCTATTTAATTACCATGTAGGATTTTTCTTCAGTCTACACTTATTATAATGCATCTTTCATTAATCAGCTCTGCTTAAAACATTTTATTCCAGTTTATAGAATAGGGTCCCTTTTTGGAGCATTTAAGACGGTCTTTTGGCTTGCCTGCGGTAATTCAAACAACTAAAGCCGTTGAAAAGTATTTGTTTAAGAAATAAGGATACATAATCATAAAAAACTCCTGACAAGACGTGATAATGCCATAACTTTTCTGTCATTATAAATTATAAAAGAAAAAGTTAGGACAACTTAGTGATGGTTTGCTAAAAGTTCCTGTAATTTTTCTTCATTTAATTGATTGTTCACTCCCTGTCCACAGGCTCATCTGCTGTGCTGCATACAGCTCTGTCTGATCAAATCTGCGGATATCCGAGCCCAGCAGCATCCAGATGATGATGATGATGACGATGATGGAGGGGTGCAGTCAGAGCTAGAAAAACTAATGCAGTCATTGACTCAGAGAATGCTGACTGTTGAGATGGAGGACTTTGAACTGGTAAGGAATTCTGATAAATGATGCTAACTTTGTAATTTTATGCATTGTATCTCCACTTACATACAGCAAAACACATGAAGATATTTATAGCACTTAGGTGTATAACATTTTAACTTGTGCAGAAAAGCCATTACTGTTTTTTTAACCATTTCAACAAAAATCCTGGTTATTAGATTGGGGTGTGGCGGTCAGGCGGCATCAAGCAGAGGTTTTCCGGTCAATAACTAAAGTTTGGATAAACAAATCTTACTGAAACTTTTGGATATAGCAAGCTTGCATGAAGACCTAGTTTGGGATTGGATTTGGGGCCAGTCAGGTCAAGGTCAATCCTACTAAAAATAGAAAAACAGTTTCTGGTATAGTTTAGTTTAGTTTGGATTAACCAATCTTGCTGAAAATTTGGATATAGCACGCTTGCATGAAGACCTATCTTGGGATTGGATTTGGGGCCTGTCAGGTCAAGGTCAATCTTACTGAAAATAGAAAAACAGTTTCTGGTTTAGTTTAGTTTGGATTAACCAATCTTGCTGAAAATTTGGATATAGCACACTTGCATGAAGACCTAGCTTAGGATTGGATTTGGGGCCAATCAAGCCAAAGTCACTGATATTAAAAATAGAAAAATGGTTTTTCGCTTATTAATTTGTGCTAAATCATTGAAAACCTAGTTTCGTGGCATGGGCAAGTTCCTTGTGTTTTTTTTTTTTTTTTGTTGTAGTTGTTTTTTTTGTTTGTTTTTTATTATTGAAGAGTTTTATTTAATAATTGCCTGAAAAAAAGTAAAACAAAAATCCTTATTTTTTACTATACTTTTTATTCTTATGAAAATATAATAATGTATAATGTTGAATCCAAATGCATTGATATAATAGGTTACTGATTAGATAAGTTATAAATATGTCTATGTATCTTTAAACGTTACTTAGATATCAATTATTAACAAAAAGGGCAGATCCTGATCAGAGAGCTACCATTAAACCAATTCTTTAATCAGAACCTCATTCTGCCATTTGTTGAAATGTTAACAGATATAAGATTGTATCTTCATAAGACTTCAATACAAGTCTTCTCACTATTAAATGTCCAGTAGTGTGGGCATCAGGTGTAACATCTTTTCCATTCTTTTTAGCTCACCTGAGCACAACGTGCTCAAGGGGAGCTTTTGTGATACCGCTTCGTCCGTCGTCCGGCGTCCGTCGTCCGTTGTCCGTCGTCAACATTTACCTTGTGAACACACTAGAGGCCACAATTTTTATCCAATCTTCATCAAACTTGGTCAGAATGTTTGTCTGCATGAAATCTTGGATGAGTTCATTATTGGGTCACCTGGGGTCAAAAAGTAGGTCACGAGGTCAAATTTTAGGAAAAACTTGTGAACACACTAGAGACCACATTTATTGCCCAATCTTCACCAAACTTAGTCAGAATGTTTGTCTACATGAAATCTTAGATGAGTTCGTAACTGGGTCACGTAGGGTCAAAAAGTAGGTCACTAGGTCAAATCTTAGAAAAAGCTTGTAAACACACTAGAGGCCACATTTATAGCCCAATCTTCACCAAACTTGGTCAGGATGTTTGTCTGCATCAAATCTTGGATGAGTTCGTAACTGGGTCACGTGGGGTCAAAAAGTAGGTCACTAGGTCAAATCTTAGAAAAAGCTTGTGAACACACTAGAGGCCACATTTATAGCCCAATCTTCACCAAACTTGGTCAGAATGTTTGTTTGCATGAAATCTTGGATGAGTTCGTAACTGGGTCACGTGGGGTCACAAAGTAGGTCACT
Source organism: Sinonovacula constricta (assembly GCA_007844125.1). NCBI lineage: Eukaryota > Metazoa > Mollusca > Bivalvia > Cardiida > Solecurtidae > Sinonovacula > Sinonovacula constricta. Next base: position 33,422,551 of record CM017569.1, read on the forward strand.
AGGTCAAATCTTAGACAAAGCTTGTGAACACACTAGAGGCCACATTTATGGCCCAATCTTCACCAAACTTGGTCAGAATGTTTGTTTGCATGAAATCTCAGATGAGTTCCTAACTGGGTCACGTGGGGTCAAAAAGTAGGTCACAAGGTCAAATCTTAGAAAAAAGCTTGTAAACACACTCGAGGCCCTATTTATAGGCCAATCTTCATCAAACTTTGTCAGAATGTTTGTCTACATGAAATCTTAGATGAGTTCGTTATTGGGTCTCGTGGGGTCATAAAGTAGGTCACTAGGTTAAATTTTAGAAAAAGCTTGTGAAAGCACTTAAGAGACTACATTGATGGCCCAGTCTTCACCAAACTTGACCATCATGTTTGCCAGTATGAAATCTTACATATGTTTTGAAGTGAGTCATGTGGATTCAGTAGGTTACTTGGTAAAATTCTAGAAAATGTTATCAACCCAGTGGCCACACTAATGGTCCAATCTTCACCAAAGATTTCTAAAGTAAATAAGTCTTAATTACTTAATGCCAGATTTGAGCCTACGAAAGCCTGTGTCATCAGGTGAGCGATTAAGGGCCATCATGGCCCTCTTGTTTAAATAAAACATTCAATTTAGTGTTTCATTATTTAGTCATAATTCTGTTTAACACTGTTTATCAAAAATATTGGTCAATCATAAATCAAGCACAATGGTAAAAAATGGCAATTGCATAATATTCAATTTTGCATAGAGGTAAAGTAGATTTTGAAATATTTTAGGACAAGTCCGCTGACAACACATTGTTGTTCAAAACTAAATCAGTGCCCTTCCTCAGAATAAGGCATAGTTATTATCACTTATATATTTGCTTACCTAATTCGTCGATATAACATGTTGCCATTCATCTTCACATGCTTAGAGATAAAGTATATCTGGAAACATTTCAGGACAAGTCGGCAGACTACTCTGTGTCCAGTAGTGTTGGTGTGAGGAACAACATCTTTGCCATCCTGATCCTGGGCACATATGAGGTTCTGATGGAGTTTATCTTCATGTCCCAACCACTCAGGTATAGCTTATCAATTTGCTTTGTAGCTGCATTAATTTTAATTTGTTTATTTTTGTTTTTTATTGCTAATCTGGCTTATATTCTTTTCATTAATTGTTTTAAAACATTAATTTAGTAAGCACAATTGCCACAATTAAAGGTATCATCATTTCACCCTCTTTGGAAGTACATGTTTATTTGTTGTTATTTTTACAAAAAGTTGGCATATGGCAGGTGTTGATCTGGATCTGGATGTTGTCCCAGTTTTGTGTTTAGCCAAAGCTTCCATACTATTTACAGTACTTCAATCAAACTTAAACATTTCACAGACAAACACTTGAAGTTGTATCATGCAAAACATTTACAAGTGCATCAAAGTCAATGTCATATTTAAGATCATTGCATCCTTGGGTGAATATTTCAATTTCAGTTATATATTTTGTGTTTTATTATGAATACAGTTGTGTTGTACGATGTAACAAAATAAAGTCCTTATAGTTAAACGATTTAAATGCGCAAGGTGCCTCATTTTAAAGTACTGTGCAATGGGTGCATTTCTAATCGGGGAAATGCATCAAAGGTGTTTACAGTTTGATATTTATATATTGTATCTGAAGAGAACACAGAAAAAACAACAGCAAACAGTTAAAATAGATCTCTCAACATTAACATTTGTATAACTATGCCTTTACAAGTTCTGAGGTATGCGAACAGCTTCTACAGTTGTTTGACTGCCACAAGAAGCTGGCTGATGTCCTGAGAGAAAAGTCTACAGCCGCGGCCAACAAGAAAGGCAAGGTGTCCAACAAGACAGCCCACAGTCTCCTGTCTCTCAAGATGGTCAACCAGACACTGGAGCTGCTCCTTAGGTACCCTAAGTCTTACAGTGTAGTCTCTGATCATTGAAAGTTTCAGGAAGCAAAGTTTCCTGTTTAGATTTAAAGTTAATTTTTGTGTCGCCTGAAAAGGCGACATATAGGGATTATTTTGTAGGCATCCGCGGCATCGGCGGCGTCCGGATTTCCTTGTCCGGAGCCTAACTTTGTCACTGTAGGTCCAAATGACTCCAAACTTGGTATGCATGTTTCTGGCAATGACTCGATCTGCAGTGCACAAGAACCGTAACTTTACCTTGTTCCGTTTTTTTTTATTTCCCCTTTGATTGATTTTTATAGACCATTTCTTGTCCGGAGAGTAACTTTGTCACTGTAGGTCTAAATGACTCAAAGCGCAGTGCACAAGAATGGTAACTCTACCTTCTTCTGTTTTTTAGTTGTTCCCCTTTGATTGATTTTATAGAGCATTTCTTGTCTGGAGCCTAACTTTGTCACCGTATGTCCAAATGACTCCAAACTTGGTATGCATGTTTCTGGCAATGACTCGAAGTGCAGTGCACAAGAATGGTAACTCTACCTTGTTCCGTTTTTTAATTATTCCCCTTTGATTGATTTTTATAGACCATTTCTGGTCTCGAGAGTAACTTTGTCACCGTAGGTCCAAATGACTCCAAACTTGGTATGCATGTTTCTGGCATTGACTTAAAGTGCAGCGCACAAGTAGGCTTACTCTACCTTGTTCCATTTTTGAAATATTCCCCTTTTATTGATTTTTATAGAGCATTTCTTGTCCGGAGTGTAACTTTGTCACCGAAGGTCCAAATTACTCCAAACTTAGTATGCATGTTTCTGGCAATGACTCGAAATGCAGCACTCAAGAACCATAACTCTACCTTGTTCCGTTTTTGAATTATTCCCCTTTGAATGAATTTTATAGAGCATTTCATGTCCGGAGTTACGTAACTTTGTCACTGTAGGTCCAAATGACTCCAAACTTGGTATGCATGTTTCTGGCAATGACTCAAAGTGCAGTGCACAAGAATGGTAACTCTACCTTCTTCTGTTTTTTAGTTATTCCCATTTGATTGATTTTTAGTGCATTTCTTGCGAAGTATATAACTTGTTGTGCATGTTTTTTGCAAGGAGACAATTAAAAGGTTATTTTATATATGAATTTTGTGCAAATACATTGCTAACATCTGTACAACAAAAAACTAATTTACATTTTTTATGTCGACTAACAAAATTTTTGTCAGGCGACACATCCGACTCATGGAGTTCTAGTTCTTCCATAAAGACTTAATTCCACTGCTGATTTATGTGTTTTGCATATTATTAACCCTCTCGGAGTATACCCTGCTAAGCTTTTTTTTCATGACTTTAAATTTTGGTAATGAACACCCAGCAGCTGTATATACCCCGCAACATATTTGCCAAAAACTGAAGCTTAAAAGCCATGTCCTCAGGTCAGACACCTGTCAATTGCATTCATGCATCACATGAAGTCAGAGTAAACTGTGTTATGTAACACCAACTCGTGGTGATTATTTACTGTACATTTGCTTACAATCTCCTGACGCTGTAATGATGATGTGTTATGACAAGATTACGAGGGGCTGTGTAGAGGGCGAGGAATGTAGGAAGTATCTTACCAAATAGCTTCTCATAAAATATTTCAGGATAGCGTGTTATTTTATGTGTTGTCTGCATGTATTTGTTTGCAGTTTATTGTAAGGACGACTGCTTCTTTGTATTAGAAATGCTTCATACTTCCATAGATGATTGATTTTTAAAATTGAGTTGTGCATTAAAATGAGATAACTGAGATTTCATTGTACATTTAGGAGTAATTTCCTCTTGTACTTTTCTTGTACTTATAAGAATATATATGACAAAGTCCTAGGAGCATTGCAGCATATACAAAAATTTGAAAAGACACAGGAGCTAAGTATTTACATGCACGCCAAATGTTAAAGTGAGAACAAATCTGTGATGTGTCATTTAACAAAAAAAAGCAAACCCAACAGTTACCGCCTTATAACCCATTATTTCTCAGCTTAATTTATTCAGACTTTCCTGGCTGATTGAGTTACTGATTTTTATTGCTTTTTCCTCCGTAGCAACTTCTTTTGTTGCTTTTTCCTCCTTAGCAACTTCTTTTGTTGCTTTTACCTCCATAGCAACATCTTTTGCTGATAACACTTCTCTTTTTTTCTTAGCTATTTTTTAAAAAAAAAATTTCATGAATGATAGATATTGCTGTGTTTTTTTACCTTCTTTTTTCTACATACAAGTATAAAAATGTTAATTATGACATAAAGACTTATAATGTAGACAGCTTTACAAATATCATCAAAAAATGATGACAGAAAATCCCCAGTTTCAGATCGTTGTAACTAAACGTTGTGTTTGATCCACATGCTGTCATTTTTCCTGCATCAGTGGATGCCATTATTATGTAGGAGTGGATAGGAATGGGGTTGTGCTTATTTTCCAGGCAAACAAAAGTGTGTTTTTGCAGATCACTGCATTGATAAAAGAATATATGGAACCTGCCATCGCCTAACGAATCAAAGTGGGAAACTTGTTTTAGTTGTATATCATCTGAAAATCTTGGACAATTCTGTGAAGCACCGTTTGAATGGAAATGTCTGAGGAGTTCTGAATAAACAATTTCTACTTGAGCGCCAGTTTATATGTGATTTCACTTAAATTATGCATTGTTGAGCTAGTGTTTTAAGACAATTGCTTGACAGGAGATTTCAATTTCTTTTTGACATGTTTTCATTTTGAAGTAATAATGTATGTTACAGATTTTCTATGCTTGATGACTTATTTATACACCTTGTCTGTAGCCACGGATGTTACTAGAAAATTTAGAAGCAGATGCCTAGACATGACCTTTTTGCTTTTAACACTTAATTAAATATTATTTTAAGCCCAGAGGAACCAGATGACAGTGGTGTAAAATCCCTGTGTGAGAATCATGACTTCCTCAAGTACATGCTCAGTGTGTGCCAGCAGAAACTGGTCCAGATCCAGGACAAGGGTCAATGTGATGGGTCAGAGGGCAAGGTCAAGGTCAAACTTATCTCTTACTGCTCCAACATTGGCAGGTAACTACCCTTAATGACTTGTGTTATAATTTAGTATGACTAGCTTAAGACATTATTAAAGTGATGGGATGCAGATTTATTAAAGTGATGGGAAGCATTTTTTTCTCATCCTAGCAAATAGTTTCCAGTTGTCTTGTCAAGTTAAATTTCATCACTTAATCATTGAACCTTTGTTAAATCTAATAAGGAAATCTGATCTTTGATGGCCAATTTATGTGTTTGGATTAAAGTACAATACAGAGAGGCTTAATAAATGGCGTTTTCCTCTATTTTTCACTATACAAGCTACACATTTGTGATTTGGGTGAATACAGCCAAACTTGTGCTAGTTGTCACATGTTGTGAGCTGTCATGATAATGCAAGCAGTAAGTTCAGGTCCCCCAACCAAGCAAATTGTTCTTTAGTTCTAATATAATAAGCAGTATTCTGTTAAGAGAAGCAGATAATAGTGCTGCCTTCACTGTGTATAGCATGCCGTGAACACCTGACATGATACCACACCCAGTCACATTACCCTGATACCAGGCTAACCAGTCGTGGAACTAACCTTATATTTGCTTGAGCATTAGCAAGGGAGCTATACCACTACCGTTTTTAATGACGTCAGGACGTTGTGGCCCGGTATTGGACCCGGAGCCCCCTATACTGATTTATAAACATTTACATAAAAAAAAGTAAATATTTAATGACTTCATATTTTGCCATAAGCAGCAACATTGTCTCAGCCAATTTTGGTCTGTGCCCATGGGTGGGTGCTTAATATATGTTCGGACTAAAAATATTTTCTTTAAACATCTTCATAAACTATTGTTACCTAGCAAAATGCTGTTTATTGATGCTCTACACCTGTCTGAAAAGTGCAAAATAAACCCAGCATTGTCTTTACAAACATGTATTTCCTATTTAAGCCATTGTGCACAGCAACATTTAAACTAAGACAACCACCAGACCACTTATGTTTTAGCTGATCCATGTCATCCACTGTGACGTTGATGTCTAATTTTAGCAGAAATCCCAGTCATTGTTATTTATAGATTTAAAAAGCATGAACATTTTAAGTATCGATTAACAAGTTTCACTACCCCAAAATTGAGATACTGCTTAAAATCGTCAAAGCTTAGACTAAAGTATGATGGTTTAGCATAGAAATTATGCACAAATATCCTAAACAGAGGTCAGTATTGTAATATAAGCAAACTGTAGGATACCACCTTTAAAAGCAGTATGGTGTCCATTTACATCAATAGTTTTCCCGGTCAAGTTATCACATACTGGTAGTGCATCTTCTCCAGGTACTGAATGCTCCAGTTCTAAACTGGTTCCATTACTTAAATATATGTAGCAATTACAGCTTGTTCAAATATCTTTAGTGCTATAAATGTTCTATCTGCAGGTTGTTGCTATGCTACTATGTGAAACACCAATTGGGTGGTGGGGAGCAGCGAGTGAAAGAGAAACACATCCTTACATTGACACTTGAGTGTCTTGTTTCCATAGTAACCATCATCTCTCAGCAGTTCACAACCGAGATGGAGTCATTCTTAGAAAAATTGGGCAAGTTTTTTTTGTTATTGTTTTATTTTTCCTTTTAAGTTTTAATATTCTAACTCGGAAACTTAACAGGCATGCAACCCAGGCTCGAAATAAGCCTTGTAGACATAGTATATAGTAGTCACATCTTCATGTTTCTTCATTCTCAGACCTTGCTTAAAATAGGTTTACAATATAATATTACATATTGGTCCTATGTACTCCTGGAGATATTCAAAGAATAATTAATCAATAAATTATTTGGTACAGTATAACATCTGGAAATATCAAAAGAATAATTAATGAAGACATTTATGGAAACATTTTGGATTTAAAGGAAACTACATACATGTGTTATATAATTTTAATGCAGCAGTACACTTTTACTTAAAAACTCACTACATTCAAAGTATCAGCTCCACTGTGTAAAGTAATAAACATGACCACTTTTAGTTTATGAAGCACATTAATGTTGTTACTTTGTCTTGTGATTGTTGTTACTGCCTAACCATTGAAGATATATATGTGTTATATCTGCTTAATGGGTTTAAGAACTCATATGTGTTGTTTTCATGCATATTCTTTATTGCAAGCTTAGTCATTGAGTCACCGATTTGTAACTCTTCTGTCTGCCTAGCCTCTCACCGCGTGGGTTCAAGTCGGGGAGAAGGACTTAATGTGGGAATGTCTTCCAGCTGGCCAGCAGTGCGCTTGTTGTTCTAACCAGCCAATTGCCTTCAGTCTTCCTCAACCAAAAAGCTGGACGTCCCTATGATGATCATAATTGGTCGCTGCAATGTATTGCACAAAAAGAGAGAGAGAGAAAGCAAGCAATACCACTTGCAATCATGTTTTGCACCATCTTCACCTTGACACACCTGGCACTAGATAGTCTGTTACTATGTCACTTTTCTGTTAAATTTGAAGAAGTTTGTTTTGTATTATATTAAAATATTTTAACTGCAAGGCATAATGCTATCATTCTGTGTCGTTCTCACAATTGGTTTTGTTGCTACTAGTAGATTTTCCTCTAAAAAAACAAACAACAAAAAACAAAATAGACATCAAATTTCAATCTGATGTTGTGATTGTTTTTTTACCAACTTCAGGTAAACATTCTTGTATAATTGCACAAATGTTACAAAACCTTTTCATTATCGACTGAACCTGGTTGCACAATCGGTAGAGTGTCGGCTTCAGGTATGGGAGGCCCCGGGTTCGATCCCGGGCCGCAACATACCAAAGTCATTAAAATGTTAGCCCAATGTGTGTATATTATTAGAATTTAGAATGTTTCTTAAAATATTTCTTAAAGTGTCTAAATAATTTCTGAAAAAGCCATGTTCATAAGAGACAATTGGTTATACAACATTTGTCTGGGGTCTCCCTCCATCAGCAATTAGCAGAACATCATTAATATGACCATAATTCTGTGTCGGTATGATGTAGCAAAAACAAATTGTTATGAAAGGTCAACACCTTTATGTGAGACTGAGTTTGAGACCTATGGTATGTATTTCTGTGAAGCTTAATTGTGGTATCCAACAGTTTGGACTAAAGATATTTTTTTTCTAATAAATGTTGCCTGACAAGGTCCTGCAAAATGCTGTTCATTGGAGCCCTAGAACTGTGTGTATAAATACTGGCATGTCGCTGCAAACAGGTAATTCTATCTGAGCCACACTGCAGAGATAGTTATTTTTAAACATTGAAAACTACTTGACAACTTACTTTTGAAATCATGATATATCATCATCTGGGTAGTCCACTCTGACATTAGTATCTATTTTTAGCAGAGATCACTATTAGGCTTATTTATAGATTATGAACGTTTTTTGCAATTTGTAGTGTCTAACAATATTGCTAGTTTTCAAAATTGTCTAGACTAAAGTATGGGTTTATACAGAAATTATGCCAGAATTTCCAAAACAGCAGAAAGATAATGAAACATGCATTTGATATAGGCAAACTGTTAGATACCACCTTTAAATCTTGGTACAAAGGTTGTTATACATATTGTTAAATAAGACGAATGTTAAATAAACTATATTGGTTCATATTCTACCTGACAGACACAGCCTGCTGTGAAGGTAGCTCCTCAATGGATGACAAGATCTACTTTCATATAAAAAACTTTCAGGTAAGGTATGCTTTTGTAATTTCTTTTTGAAAATCCCTTTTGCCAAAAAAAAAATGATACTGAAGTATTATTAAAGGCTTACTTTTTAGCCACTGGCTCCCCCCTCTGATAATTTTATAAAATAAAATCGTTTTTGACATGATTGCAGGATAAAATAATTAAAATCTTTTTCTCAGAAATTTATCTTAGCTATTTTCTTTTGTTAGCTTTCCTATGATAAATTATCAAACAAGAAGTGTCCTATGATCACAATTGAACAAGATGTTTAGCAAAGAATATGTGACATGATTTAAGGATTCAAAATGGCTAAAATCACTTCAGCTTTATTTTTGTCCATAATTCTTTTTAACTTTTATTATGTAATTATTCTACTTGCAGAGACTGGTGATCAACATTTTCTCCCTGGATGAAGAAAACCAGTCAATGAAGGAGGCAGGGCTTTTGCTAGGAGTGATAGCAACATTAAGTCGACGCCTACCTGTAAGATACAGCAAAACTGAACATGTTTTGAGTTGGCTGGATAAACTGTGCAAGGAACGTACTGTTGGTGTGTATTTATTACAATCTTATTTTTATCTCATGATTGCCTCTGGATTATGTTCAATACACACATTACATTTTTTGTTATATAACACTAGTGTAATGCAGCTGTCAATTGAGGACGTCATCGATGTCATCATAATGCAGATGGTCTCACACCACTTTTTCACCTAGTATTGCTGTTAAAATTCACGTAATATCTTATATTGGCGACAAAAAATCATATCATAAAAAGAATCGGACACTCATTGTCATTTCACACAAGCATTTATAGAACTTGTCTAGGAAAAATGGTAGGAAGCTGGTTCTTTTCCTGAACGTGTTTAATAAATGTTTGTATTAAATAAACTCTTGTCAGATCCTCTATTTATATTGAAATATATTTGATACTGTTGAAGTTTAAGGGCCCCCTTTTACTAGGTAATTATTCCTTACAATTGCATTATGAACCTACAGGCAGTATAACTGACCTGTGTACTTTTGCTTGAGTCAGTACTGTGAATATCTATGTGTAAAGAAATAGAAAGAAGGGAGACACTATAGAAGGTTGCCATTTAATAGACTGATATAATTATTTATGCCAAGCAATTTGGAATAAAGAAATCAAACTACACAGAGCTATCTTCAAAACAGAAGCACAAATTTCTAAATTTGGGTAGTTGTGATGTGTCATAGTTGCAAGATGTCGACATATAGTGACCTCACCGTCATTTTACAATATTATAAAATTGTTTTTGGATGACTTGTAATGAATTACTTCTCAGTGCTTAATAAAGTCATTCAAAGGTCATACAGTCGATTTTCCATTATGTAAAGTTGTTTGGTCTTATGATATAAATCCCAGCTGAATTTGTTCCTTATTCAATTTAAAAAAGATTCAATGATGTGATGGAATTTAAAAATTGATGGCAACTCCAAGTTTCTAATGTTTTGCGAGGTCTGATGGGATGCACTGTAATTCCTATTAGGTTTGTTTTCTGAAACTTCGTTATTAGCTAAAAACAAAAATACCAAAAGAAAAGTACACATTTGTAAAACATGCAAAAATTGTTCTTTTTTTTTGGTTTCTGCAGTTTCCATTAAGCATGTGGTTATTTCCTTTAAAAAATTGTACAACTGTTGTTTTGTCTTTCTACCCAACAGATGACCTGTCAGTGACGAAGACTCTGTTGTTTTCCCTTGTAAGCCTGGGCCAGAGATTGAAGAATGTGCCCATTGTGTTGAGAGACCTTGCACAGGATGTACACAGTCAGCTTGGAGACATTGATCAGGTATATAGCTGTAGATTACAATAAATTGACTTGCCACACATATATGTGTCTTTGGTATTCTGTGATATTATGCAATCACATAAAAGGCAGCATTTCTCCTTCATTAATTTTACATCGTGATGTTTGCTTTATTCATTATTATCTTAAAACAGACATCAATTAACTTAAGGTATGTTACCAAATGTTTGGATAGGTGCCGAATGTTCAAGTGTAGTTTTAGCATACAAATGCACTTTAACATATTTTTGTTTAATTTTTCTGTCTCATCAAATCGACGAATTTCGCCATCTTTATTTTGCTTGCTTCAGAATGACATTCCTTTCTGTGTATGCAAATATTTTATTGTATTCAAATATTTTATAATATGCAAATATTTTACACAAGCTGCATATGCCGATACCTGGGTTGTCCAATGATGTGTTATTGTAGGAGATTGAGGTAGAGGATCGGACCGCATACAGCGTGGTGACAGTGAGGTCAGCAGCCCCGACTGTGACACAGATCATTCTGCAGCAGTGTGAGCGGGAGCTCGAGGATACAGACTGGGTCATCACACGCATCAAGGCTGACACACTGGTCACAGCGGCCTCACAGTCAGGTAGGTGCTGACAGACTTAGCTTAATCGGTATCACAAGTTTTTCCCCCGATAAAACAACCAGCAGCAACCGGACCTGGAAGCCCAATAGGTGGAGTGTCAGCTCGATTTATAGGAGGCTGATTTCAGACCCAGGCCGCAACATACCACAATAATGGCATTGGTATAGCTCTCTTACTAATGCTTAAGCAAATGTGATGTGTAATTCTATGACTGGACGGCCCAGTATCAGGATAAATGTGAGATATCTTCAGGATAATTGAAAGATTTTTACTAGGACTATAAACCTTACCAATTCACTGCATAGAAGTGTAGGGACATTGCTTACCCAAATAAAAATCTTTATTAAATTGCTGTGTCATAGGACTATGATCATATTGTGACTTTGTCCCAAGAAGCTAAGTATACAGTTATTCTATATTTTAAGAAAGAAGACACATTTTCACATTATCATAAACTATGCTGTTGTTTTTTTTTATAAAAGAAAGGACATTTTTATGTATCTAAACTATTCTTAGAAAGTATGAAGTTTTTAAAAAATTTAATTCTGAAGCAAACTTCATGCAATTTCATTTAAACCACATTCTTTGTTTTAGAGCAGAGTACAGTAGTATGAGCATTCTAAATAACCAAAAGTTTAAGAAAGTTGTTATCAAAACAAATGGATTGATAGATGGCCAGATAATTAGCAAAAGTAGGTCATATAATGTGTTTTTATACTTGGAGGGCCGTTAATGGTATAGATGTAATGATTACTCTAGAGCTCCTATGCAGTGCAGTCTGTTAAAGTGCATGACCTTTAGAGCACTGTGACTTGAAGACTCAAAATTTGTCAGCGATGATTTCCTTACCACAAGTGTCAGCACCTGTTAACTTCAGGTCCTGTTCTGTGGAGGTGATGCTTCAGCAAGCAATCACATGAAGTCTGTCTTCAATGCACAGCTATCATGCACAGCTATCATGCGCAGCTATGCTATGGAATTTGGCGATCTGCAAAAGTCTAAGAGAATTTTTTTGCAACACATGACACAATTACATACTGGCCTCTTGAGATGAAATCATCAGACATGTGATATTTCCTTGGTCCCAAAGAGGAAGACTTAGGCTCCCTGAGAGGGAGATTTCCGTGAATGCGCGTTAAATTGACTGTGTGACTTATTTCTATTTGTAAATCAGTACTTTTTGTCTTTTTTATTAATAATAATGTGTGGTTATATTGTCAATCAAGGGGTTACAGTTTGTGGCGGTTGCCTTTTAACACAAGGAGACGTGGTATGAAATTATCATGGCGACATATGAACACTTGGTAGGCTCAATGATTGGCAGTGATCTGTTTCGATTAGCTGCACACATACACACGCAGATGCTGGTTGCTTGCAGTAGGATATATTGCCTAATCAAATGATTGGCTGGTAGCTACTGCCTGGGGCAGTTTTTAGGAGGAATGAGATTAAGTCTGTCGGGAACATCAAAGCAGAAGAATTGATGTGCTCAGCGTCAGGCGTGAGACAGACCCCTGATATCGGGAGTCTCCCGGCAAAATCGGGAAACATCACATGTCTGCCATGTTTAATTTCATTAAAAGACGACACACAAAGCAATTTTAGAGGTAAGAAGGGCCGTGTGCCTCTTGGCATGTGCAAAGAAGAGAAAAATCAAAAGAAAGTCACAGTCCTTTGTGAGACAGGATTGGTAATTCAGAGAAACTCTGACAGATGTCTAAAAAGTTTTCAGTCATTGAGGTCAGATATTACAAAGGATCATTTCATCTTATTGTCTACTTACTACTCGAACACAAACAACATATGTCACGTATGCACAATGCAAGTCTGATATATATATGGGGAAAATGAGGAAAAAAATCGGTCAACATCACAACAGCAAAAAAACACATGATAACCACAAAGTTATTTATTGAAAAATGTGTTACTGATTTCTTCCCATTTTCTTTATATACAAATTCTGCCTTTACCCTTTCTTCAAACAAGCACCAGTCGGTGGGGGATACTGTCTGTGACAGAGTCTTCATGAAATATGATTTGACCCTACAAAAATTAAATGAGCAAGGGTGCATCAACATACCAAATGAATGTAATAATTTGATTTTTAATGCGACTATAGAGCATGGCATACACCCTTTCACAATCACTGGTCTCGTTTTACTTCTGAGTAATCAAGCTGTCTTCTTTTACCCTAAGTAATCTCATCTAATCTATAAAAAAACATTTTGAGTTAAGTGGGTCAATTGTTCATCATGCCCGACACCTCACTGTTTCTCATATCTACTTGGGAGAACCCTAATAATATATCCAGAGATTTCTTAGTCATATATATATTGGAATGCCTGTTTCTTCATTTGCCATTATATTCAAGGCCATAAACCATATATTCTTGAGTTTGCATTTTTGATTTCCCTCTCACCATTGAGAGCACCTTCTAAAGGAGTAAATGAATAAGCGCTTCCTAATTGGTCAAAATCATGTATGGAACAATACATGCATGGAACAGTCCTTCCACTGACTGGATAAACTAACAGACAGGTCAGTCCAATATTACAAGTACAATCCAAGGTTCAAAAAGTACATCAACTGTTAGTTTCTGTTTTCTTCTTACAGGTGGTGATTCCCCACAGCTGACCCAGAGAGAGAGCCATGAGAAGTCCTTGTGTACTCGTGTTGGCGTGCTCATCGAAGCTTGTCATGAGCTTGTCCAGTCAGCACTCCCTGTTGGCCCATGTACAGAACTCCTACTGAAGACTCTTACCAAACTCTACACTTCTCTTACCCTCCTAGTCAAATATGTGAGCCATACTTGTGGATACTTTATTTTTTTTGTTTAAAAGTAGAAATAAAGAACACATTTAACTTTTTTTTGTGCCTCTCACAATTTTTGCTATTTATAGTTAGCAAAAGTACTTATAGGATTAGTATCAATTTTAAACAGTAACTTAATAACATTTGTTGTATTTTTATTTATTTTAACAATGTACAATGAAACAATGTACAATGAAGATGAATAAGGTACATGACTTAAACAATTATGGTCATCTGATATCTAAGATTGAACCACAATGATGCTGATGGATTTGAAGTGCTCTGAAGTTAATTATCTTGTAGCTTGACATTATGACATGATTCTGTTGCAGTACCTGACGATGTACAGCCACAAACTAGGCCACCTGTCCGCAAGGTTTGAGAGACTAGTGAAGTTATCAGGCACCCATCTCACACAGTACTGCTATGCTATGATCACATTTATACAGGTAGGGTACTCCGTTACTAAAAACATTTTTTTCCTGAAGGTTTGTACAGTCCACTCACAATGAATGTCTAGACAAATCACGATTTATAAAATCCCTTCGTCGAAGCCCATGGCTATTGAATATACATTTATATTCATAAACCATCTGATAATTATTCATCTTACTGTTTTAGCTAAAAGCCAAAGCAGTTAAATCAATTTAACTGCACCTATGGTCCAATCGGATGGCTCGTACTATGTGGTTTTCCGCTTCCTTCCAAAGTAACGTTATCAATGCAAAAAAGAATTTAGGTTTCAAGGTACTTAGCTACCTCCACACATACGGGTAGCAGAAATGTAAGCGTTGTTTTGATTGGCTGACATCTATTAAAATTTAACTCTCAATACAGCGATATCGTAGATATAAATCCCACGGCGTATGAATCCTAGATAGAAAAAAACACAACTTAACTTACCTGAAAGAAAGGCATTATCTATCATACCTATCGTATTGTTGTGCTGTGGATTGCATGTCACACTGTAGTTTCTCACACTTCCTTAAACAGCTCTTATTGTTAGTGTGTTATATTTATACATCTCAGAATAAACTAGCAGTGTCTGCGGATAAGTTATCCTGACTTTAGTTTGATTGGTTTTTATTTAGACTGCAGAAAGTGAGAAATTACAGAATGCTGCGCCAGACAAAGGGAAGAAGAAAGATGATAAAAAGAAAGGAGGACATGGACAGGCAGCTAAGGTAAAATAGAGTCAGAGATTTTACTCTTTCATTTCTCTGGTAACCTAAGGATATGAAAGTCACACATGTTTATTAATGACTGTTTGATTTTCTTAAGTATCTTACACAGTGATAAACTTTGTTATTTTATCATGTTATATTTATCATAAGGTTATGCTTTTGTGCAATATAAATTAATGTTTACGTCTTTATCAACACAGCTTTGTTATGTTTTGTAGCTGTGAGCAAATGATGAAGAGTGTAGAATGTTAATATCAAATGTATTGTGGTTGGGTTATAAGTTGTGTATTAACATATGTATTTGATTTGATTGCAGGCATCAGTTCTGAAACAGACCCGAAGTATACCCAGCCTTATCTATGCTATTGAGCAGTATGAGAGATACCTCATCCAACTCACCAAGAAATCCAAGGTGAGTTGACCCTGTTGTTGTAAACCTTATCCAACTCATCAAGAAATCCAATTTTAGTTGAATATGTTCTAAAAAACCTCATCCAACTCACAAAGAAATCCAAGGTTAGTTTACCCTATTGTTGTTAATGTTATCCAACTCACCAAGAAATCCAAGGTCAGTTGACCCTGTTGTTGAAAATGCCTTATACAACTCAACAAGAAATCCAAGTTTAGTTGACCCTGTTGTTGAAAAAGCCTTATACAACTCAACAAGAAATTCAAGGTTAGTTTAACCATTTGTTGTTATAAATCTGTGTACATCTTGTTGCATGTGTTGTTTTTATTTTAACTGCCGTATGCTCAAACTCATCCTCAACAATATGCATGTGAACACCTGGAGGAGTTCATAACTGAATAAGAATATATAAGACAAAGTCCTATGAGCATTGCATCATGTACAAAATTTGAACCGACACAGGACCAATGTAACATGCACGCCAAATGTAAAAGTGAGAACAAATCTGTTATGAGTCATTTAACAATAATAGCAAACCCGACAGTTACCCCCTTGGAACGGTCAGTCGGCAATATGGACTGACTGGGTTGCTTAAACCGGTTTTACAGAGCTCTAACCTCGCACTTCCTGATGGGTTTCTCGAATGCAAGCAATGAAAAGAAAACTGATCCATTTGAATAAGTGTCCAAGCGCTGACATTTTGTTTGACAAGTTATGACAAAAGCAGTGACGTCATTGAAAAATAATGTCCACATACTGTTTAGAAGAGAGATATGTATTATTTCGATTAGAAGACCTACAAAAAACGTTAATAGTAAATTAAATTAACTTTCTGAATCAAGAAAAAAATGACCAGAGAAGAGTAAATGGTTGTAGCATCCTGTTCATGCGGAGATGAAATTGAGGAACCAAAGCCCAATGTCCATCAAAGGAAATACAGGTAACAATCCTTATAGGATGAATTAAATGACAACATAGATTACGGGGAGATTTTTTACGACTGCCACACTGCACAAGTAACATTGTTGTGATCATGAATAAGAATATATAAGACAAAGTCCTATGAGAATTGCATCATGTGCAAAAATTGAAACAAGGCAGGACCAATGTATTCACATGCACGCCAAATGTAAAAGTGAGAACAAATCTGTTAGAAGTCGTGGAGCTCAAAAAGTAGGTCATATCCTAGAAAAACCTTGTGAACACACCAGAGGCCACTTCATGGCCAAACCTTCACCAAATTTGATCACAAAGTTTGTCTGCACAAAATCATAGATGAGTTTGTAACTGAGTCATGTGGGTCAAAAATTAGGTCACTATGTCAAATCTTTCAACAAACCTGTGAAAACCCTAAGAGTTCTTTTTGAGGCCTCATCTTCACAGAACCTTATATGAATGTTTGTCTGTATGGATATCTTAATGGGTTAATATGGGCAACTTTTGTTCAACAGATGCCACGGCACTGTTTTGTCCATTTAGATGTTCAAGCGTACCATGCAATTGTCCTCAGGTGAGCAATTCTGGTCCATGATGGCCCTCTTGTTGAAGATGTTCTTGATTTTAAAGATACCAGATAAATTTGAATTACCATTATAACTACTATCACTATAATACCATATATCTAATAAAAATTCTTGCCAACAGGTGAACTTGATGGAGCATATGAAGAACAGCACATCTCGTGATTTCCGTATAAACGTGGCAGTCCTGGCAGACCGTCTGGACCAGGAGAGTGACTCATCCCCTGCCTCCAGTGAGGGTGAGGAGGAGGAAGGGGACACCACTGGGGCTCATGAGGACACCACAGTACAGGAGGTATGTGCAGTTAATTCGATAAGCATTTCTTATACTGTTCTTTTATTAAGGATAAAGATATAATTCACTCTCGAGTGTGTTGAGGACAGAAAAATTATGCACTTTGCAACATTTAAAGGATAAAACTTAAAGTACACTTAGCAATGTCTCTGAATAATTTTCATGAAAGTCATTTTTGCTTTTTTCAAAGTGTTGTCTGTATGTTTTGTTGATTCTCTTATCAACAGACTTTTGATGTTGTTAATTAAAAATAGTGTGGAGTATTTTATAGTGACTTATTCTTTCATTAGTCGGGAATATCCACCGGACTGATGTAGGTTGTTGTTTCATCCACCAACATGCATTGAGAAGATTATTAGCCCACTGATAAACTGAACACAAAATTAAAAATTAACTTTGAAATTTTCAGTTTGACTCACAAACTATCAAATAATCATTTACAGGAAAGTCGAGCAGACGACTCTGAGGAAGATGACGATAGTGACCAGGAGAATGAAGCTCCTATGCAATCTACTGCCAAGCCAGCTAGCACCAAGCAAACCAACACTAAGGCAGCCAACTCTAAAATAACCAACACCAAACTGTCAAACAAAAAGAGACCTGCAGCTGCGAGTGACAAGGAACCAGTGAAGAAAAGAGCCAAGCTGGGACCAGCCAAACGCACCGTGGGCAAACCAGTGAAGGAATAGTCCTTAAATAAATGTCTAGGAAGAGGTTTTTGTATGTTGCTAGTTTTATCTGTGACTTGGCAATCAATTTTTTAGCCATTTATCTAAGATGGCCCGGAATCTTCAACCTACAACTGTTTTTAGCTCTAACAAAATCTCAGTAGCTGGCTGATCTGGATCTACACCTTTGGCAGATTTATTTTCCTTTAGCAAGCATAATACCCAGAATCTTTACTGTATATGAAATTGTTCAAATTACCATTAGATCTTCCAATAATTGTACGGTTGTTAAAAGTAAATCATTGATACATGACATGATGCTGGCTTCCTTGTGGAAACTAACTATTTAAATATTTTGGGGAAAAAACTTTACAACCTTAAAAATAACTCATTTACACTTTTGTTTCATTCAATTTTCCATCATCTGCTGCATGCAGACATGTGATCTTTCCCGATTTCCCCTGGAGACTCCCGATATCAAGGGTTTTTCTCACGCTTAACACATGCAGCATGGCATTTAAGAACTATAGACTTTCTTAAAACATTGAGCTTCTTTTTTCTGTCTAAAGTTTTTCAGTAGACACAGATTTCCAACAGAGCAGAGATGTTTTAGGTTCTCTTCATATTTATGAAGAGATTTACAAAATGTGTAACAATATATAAACAGTTCCAAAAGACAATAATAAACAAGTGTTTGATTTTTAAATACAGTAAAACCTCTCCACAGCAACATCTGGCGGAGGCACGAAAAAGTGTTGCTGCTGAGAGGTGTTGCTGCTCAGAGGTTTCAATGAGACGAGAAAAAATGTGTTTTTTTTTAATTGTTTTGTACTGATATTAGATTTTCCTAAGTATAAGTTGTTTTAGTTAATTTTGCTTTGGTAATAAAAATGCAATGTATTGTTATAAGAGAAAACAGAAGATGATTTTTTTAAATGTTTTATTGATGATGATTTGCAGTAACCCTCTGCTCTAACGTAAGGTAAACCTTTTTATAAGACTTTTCAAGACCAAATGATCAGTATTCCAGTATTGGGTCATGCAAAGATTGATTTACCATTAAAAAAATCGAATTTATAGTCAGACATCCTAAAACAATGACAGTTTGCATTTAGCACTTAACGTAAACATCTTTTTAAGTAAGCAATCAATACAGTGATATCTTTTAATCTTCCAAATCAATTAAAGAAAACAAACCTACCATTAACATCATCAATAGTTGACACTTCTTTCACATGTTCCCGCATTACTGTAGATCTACAGTTTGTTGGCATGTTTGTAGCATGCAGCTGGTTTCCCATCCAACTGTAACTTGATTCCAATTAACACCTTCTCAACAGGGTACAAGCAGTAATCAGCTGACTGCGTGACATTTCTGGTGTACGCGACAGACTGTTCTAAAAATAGCTGCACTGGTGTTGCTACGCAGAGGTTAAACTAGCCTCAGGGAAGAGATTTACACGGCCGCTTACCACTTCGCGGAGGAGTTGCTGCTTAGAGGTTAAAATGCGCTGAAAACTATTGGGGGGAAATTTAATTGCCGCTGCTTAGAGGTAGCGGCTGCTTCGAGGTGCCGCTTCGCGAGGTTTTACTGTATATGTAATGTATATTTTGGACTTATGCTGTAACATTAACTTTTTCTTATGCACAGAACTTCTATTATAGCTGTTATAATAAATAATGATGCCAGTGATTTTGAAATATGTTTTAGTTTTTACTAAATTCTTTTTTGTTCCGGATAATTTTTAAATAATTTGTTACATATAATTATTTACTTTATTTGTTTATGTTCTTGTTCATTTTAAGTATAAGATGTTATGATTTATTGTTTTATTTCCTATCTTTTAAGCTCATCTGAGCTTATGCTATTGATCCATCAAAAAACATTGCCACCAGGAGTGTGGCCATTTTCCATATACATCTATATAGGAAAACTTAGAAAATGTTAAAAACTACAAGAGCTAGAGCCTTGATATTTGGTTTACTTTTTCTTGGGTGGTCAGTTATCAAAAACACAAACATTTTGAGTCGTCACATAACATGGCTGCCAATACTGTAGTCATTTTCACTTTATGGCTATATTCAATAACTGAAAATCTCGTCAGAAACCACAAGAGCTTTGGGTTATGAATTCCTTTGGTGGCCTTGTATCAAGATTGTTCAAAGAATTTTGATCTGTCAAAAAGCATAGCCACAAGAGCTAAATGTCTGTCAGTCAGGTGAGCGATATAGGGCCATCATGTTTTTTGTTGGTCTTTGTCTAAAATACAGTGAAGACAAGATATTGTGCAAGAGTAATGGACTGGGCAAATCATTAGTAAATTGTAGAATTTGTTAAGTCAATAACTAACTTGAGAGTCATTGCTAAATACACCAATAAGCCCTATGTTAAAATATTTGACGTCACAATGTATAGTTTATTTAGAATTGATTGTAATGCAAAAGCAGCTGACAAGCAAAAGCAGTTAATATTTTTTTAATGTCAATTGACTTCTAAAATATATAGTAAAAGTGTGGTTTTGCCAAAGCAGCTGAATGCTAACTTTCCTAATGATTGCATTGAAAGTCTAATACCGGTAGACTTCCCAAATTTCCTCCATATTGAGTCGGTCATTAGCTGTAACTGTTGCACACTTGCTGTTTGTTGCATTATTCATTGTAGTATCAATGAATGCAGAGGCCTCCATCTTACTTGAGAATATCTCTTGAAAAAAAACATAGTCATTAAAATGAAACTAAGTACATAATGATTCTCATCCCATTAAGCATGGTTATCTGATGCATTGCAATCCATGTTATTGTAACATTTAAAATTGTGAATATAGGAAATAAGACTGGACTGGCCAGTATTCATTACAGCTAGCTCATTAGTTAAAATGTTTTGTGATTCAACTATATTTTATCTGTTTGTACTTCCTGAATTAATATACATGTGAGCCTAACTTTCCCCTATTGAACCATTATAATCGAAACTTTTTTTTTTCTGTGCTTTTTGTATGTACCTTTGTATTGTTTTGTTTTTTATGTTTGCACTTTATGAGTCATATGTTCTTTCTTCTAAAATCTAATAAATATAAAAATAATCACAGTTTTGGGAGATGCTCTATCCCAACAACCTAATACACACGTTAAAACAAGATGATTATCAAATGCATTGTAATCCAATAAAATAAAGTGACTGTATGTCACTTTAATAAAATATTAAGGCTGTGTCAGTTACTTTATTTTATTTTAAAAAAAAAGTCTACATTGATTAATAAACTGAAGTGTATTACAGTACTTGTGGTAATTGGTTCATACAAGAACACGTCCTCAAATATTATAGGCATAAAACACATGACAGTTAAGTCTGGTAACGTAAAAATGAGCAAAATAGTTCCGAATCTAATTAAATATTGAGACTGCATTTTTGCTGATTGGGTATTCAACAAATCAAAAGAAATATGCTGCTTGTTTTATGTGCCTATGACCAGGCCTCTTAAGAAACATGTATATCTGACTGGACCATGTAGCACAATCCATAAAGCGTCGGCTCCAGGTAAGGGAGGCCCTGGTATAGCTCTTGCTAACGCTCAAGCAAATATAAGGGTAGTTCCATAACTGGTTGGCCCGGTGTCAGGATAATGTGACTAGGTGTCACCGTGTGAGATTTATGCCAGGTGTTCATGGTATGCCATACACAGTGAAGACAGCACTATATCAGCTTCAAGTGAACAGTCTCCTGATAACTGAAATACTGTTGGCGGGACAATAAAACCAATAAGCAAATATATGTATCTGTCATATGCAAATTACTGAACAATTAAAATAAAGCATACAGCTAAACATTTATTGACTTTCTTTGATGTTTTTAAACAATTTACCCCTATAGTTGCTGTTGTTAGCATTGTGTTATTATAAAAATAAAAAAGTATAAAAGGAAATCATTTAACATAACTTGGATCAATAAACCATCAAATGAAACACAATCATTAACAACTTAATCATAAACATTAAACCAGGTATAATAATGTAACAAGATGCCCCTAGTATGCCATAACGTTACAATAGTAGGCTGTATAAAATTACTACAACATCAACTTTGTAATATTCTTTGCATGTATTTCTTCTCCCATCACCAATTTTGCCAGTACACAAACTTTAAAAAGTTGTTTAAAATCTTAAAAAAGTAACTAGAACTAAGAACATACAAAATAAACTCAGATATAAAACAATGTAAAACACTATAAAATGATATTTGACTTAACAAATGAGAAAGTGTATTATATTTGTTACACTGTAATGCCAAGACCATGAGACAATTTTCAGGTGAGTATATGCGAACTATGAGCACTATATTATCATTAGGTATGATGGGGCATAACTCTAACTGCTGACAGTTTATAAGATATCTCCCTTGGAAGTAAATCTCAAATAATATTTGGTATGGTACATTTTAAGGTATATTATGGAAAGTTCTAATGTATTAAGAAGTTTCTACAAATGTTGAATAAAAATATTTTTGCAACAAGAAACAAAAATTAGCAAAGAAATTAAGAAAGCACTTCTATATGCAAATACTGAATTCAAGGGAGGTAATGCACATAAAAAATAGGGTAGGATAATCTGTATTTGAGTAGAACCACTGACATACTGAAGTTTTGCTGGAAGACAGGTACTTATCTCTTCTACTAGATCACATTTTCTGACAGAAATGTCATTTTATCAATCACATAAGGTAATGGCCACAATAACAACCAGGAATGATTATTTTACTAGAAAAAAAAATCCCAATGTCAACAAAACAAGACAATACATGTACACATGTAATTAAAAAATCCTATTCCTGGCATATTAGAATACTACATACAAGAAATAGCATAGTTGGAGGTGAAGCATCCCAGGGGCTGCAGAGAGAATGCACTTTAATCAAGAAGTTAAAATATCCTTGGAATTGAACATTTGTACACTGTTGACATTACATAAATATGTAAGTGTAACAAACCGTAACTTGGATAGGAACTTGACTATCTGCTACTTTACTTTCTTCCCTGTAATCTGCTACAGTTCTTTGTATTTTAAAGCTGCATTGTTAATATTGGCATACTTGGTTTCTTTCGTTAAATTTCACCAAACATCTTTTAGTGTTGCTATGTTTTACAAGTGGAAGCAACACTTTTAAACATGGTATACCGGTACTTGGTTCTTTTCTCTGAAAAGGTCTCATCAAACGGTTGCAATTTCCTATTATAGTCTGCTTCATTACTGTCCCCATAAAAATGCATTCTATAAAGGGCATAAAGGGGCACCACTCTTCAGAGCAGCACCAATAAAAAGTACCCATACATGTGAACTTTCCCACTTTTGGAGGGACACTCCTACTTTTAAGGTTCAAAATTCCTTGAAAATGAGGATTGTTTTTCACATTTTCAGAAATCTTCAGAACAGATATCTTCCTTCTTTATTATATGAAATTAACAAATCTCCCACTTTGGCTTCAGAGAAAGACAACATGTATGAGTTCCCCTTAATATTTCTTATATTTGCTCTACGTTTGGTAGGGAACAGTTAAACTCCTGATCAAATGGCTCCATGAAGAAGCCTCTTGGTCGACATGTGTATAAAAATTTAATCTAATACACAAATGATTATATAAATTCAAAGGAACTAAGCAATTTTTTGTCAGACATGTAAGATATAAAGAAAGATGATTAATGAATTCTCTAAAACAAAAGAGTTTTTAAAGAGGGAGAATCAATACTAAGACAAAATAATAATTAAATGATAATTGGAAATAATTATATGCATGTACAGGTAAAATGGTAAAAAGTGAAAAAATGATAGGAACGAAATATTGGGAGATCTTAGTTAGGAACACAGTAAGTGGTTACATCTCAAAAAAAAGTAAACATGTGAAAAGAAAAATACAGACTGTTCACATAACATACCAAAAGGGCAACACTAGAATATTAGGCATCTTTCTAAATTCACACTTTTTACACTAATTACAAATGTGCATTTTTAAGCTTAAATGTACATACTGGTATGTGCCCATGTAAATCTGTCAACAAATGGCTTACCATAGACTGAGAATTATATAAGTCTGTTTACAAGTTAGCTGAACACACAAACGTAACTTTCGTGACTTCTATCAATTATTGGTGAATTAACACCCTGAATATATCTCAGTAGAACACTGATGCACCCCAGGTCAGTAGAACACTGATGCACCCCAGGTCAGTAGAACACTGTACTGACACCGATGCACCCCAGGTCAGTAGAACACCGATGCACCACAGGTCAGTAGAACACCGATGCACCCCAGGTCAGTAGAACACCGATGCACCCCAGGTCAGTAGAACACTGATGCACCCCAGGTCAGTAGAACACTGATGCACCACAGGTCAGTAGAACACCGATGCACCCCAGGTCAGTAGAACACCGATGCACCCCAGGTCAGTAGAACACTGATGCACCCCAGGTCAGTAGAACACTGATGCACCACAGGTCAGTAGAACACTGATGCACCCCAGGTCAGTAGAACACTGATGCACCACAGGTCAGCTGGAATATTTCTCCACATAAAATATATTACTGTACAATGTTGACTTACTTTCTTTTCTACAAGGTGACTAATAGGCCTGCACTTAAACCAAAAGTTGTTTTTTTTATTAATTATCATTTTAGTTTACTTTTAAAGTTATTTAACATGATACATAATACTAGAATAAAATGTTAACAAAAGGTGACTGTTACAATTGTAATCTATTTTGCAGATGCCAGAGGATGGAAAAAAAGGAAGATAAAAACTTCAAAACAATATCCTGAAAATAGGAAATTTGTCTACACAGTATTGTTTATAAATAAAAAAATGAATAAAAAAAACTTTGACCTCTTAGGGTTTTTTTATACCTCTTGTAAAAAAAGTAGGTACCAAGTTTCTTAAAAATTACCATTTTTACCAGGGAAATTCGTTGAAGATCACTATAAAAAGGCATGGCAAATAAAGATAGTATGTGTCTATTACAATGAAAATATACATAAAGAGAATTTTATATATAACAAAAGTACAACATATTAAGTGATTATTTTACATTATTTCCTGTTCAAAAGGATATGTGAATACAATTATTGTCTAGCTCGGCTTCATGTATGAAATCACTGATATAACTTTTGTTAGCATTAAGATAGTATTATAACTAAACTTCACATCAGTGAAGATCCCTTATCTTGGCAGCCATCTTTGATGGCAACTTCAAGGAATTTTCAGATGAATTGTATTTAAGCGTAAAGTTTATTTACTTGTTATTTTCTTCATGTGTGATCCAAAAATTAAAAGCTATACACCATTGGAAAGCTCTTGAAATTCATATTTTTAAAATACAATATTTTTAAAATTGGTAAATGCAGAAAGATGCACAGAAATAAATAAAATTATTGGCCTATCCTTAAACAAAATGAACAGTGTATCTTTTTTTTTTTTTTTTTTACCTTTGAAACTATCAACATATAGCTTTGATATTTTAAATACTATATAAAAGCTGTAAAATTTGATATAAATTTCAGTAAAATAGCCTGAAAAATAATAACACACTTAGTCATGAGTTTAATACAGCACATATTTCCAGATTTCAGCCAGCATTAGCTTCTGCCTTCGAAGATGGCTGCCTTAAACTGTCTTTCGACATCACATGACATCACATAGAAACTATCTATTAATACCTCCTGGGGAAAAAAAGTCCATTGATTGCATACAATTGATATTACATACCCTCGCCTTTCGCCCTTAAAGGTGATATCCCACAGTTTGCCTACGTAATCTATATATGTATATCTTATATATGTAACAATATCTGACATCCGTTTGGGGTATTGGTACATAGTTCTTCAAAAAAGAAAATCATATTTAGTCTAAGCTTAGTTAATTTCCAACAGGACAGTAAAGCCCATTAATTAACACTTAAATGTTCATTCTTTTCAAATCTTTAAATAAGAACGATTGGGAGTCCTGCTCAAAATAAACATCACAGCGTGGATGAGCTAAAACATAAGTGGTCACGTGTTTTTCTTAGTTTAAAAATAGCTAACTGTGCAACATCGATAGGAAATACATGTTTGAAATGACAATTGTGGCATTACGGTTGATTTGTCACGACAGGTGTGGGACATCAATAAGCAGCAGCTGGCGAGATCTGTTCAGGTAACATTGGTTTATTATGATGTTCTATATGTAAATATTTTGGTCCAAATTGTTGGATACCACCTTTAAAGTGATAGCAAGCAGATGGTCCAGATTGTTTTTACTTAAAATAGATTTTCATTTGGAAAAAACTTATACACTAATTATAATCACTTGGAATTGAACTGATCAATCCCAAGTACACTTCAATTTTTATTCCAAAAGTAGTCGACTTAATTCGAAGTTTGTCTAATTCATGGGGAGTGAATTACATGGCTAAATCCTTAAAATAGTTATTCCCTGTGTACAGCATCTGTAAATCACACATGTGTGTTAAGTGGTATTGACTGTTCTGTGGATATTGCATTACTGTATGTATACAATGTATATAGAGTTATCACACACACACACAAATCCCATGTTTTCTCAGCGAGGACCCTTGGACTCTTTGTCTGTGCCTGTATCTCCTCCATCTGGCTTCTTCTTAACTTTTTTTTCATGTTTGGTTTTAGGGTGTGGCTGCCTTCTTGCTCTGATTACTGAAAAAAATAAAAAAAATAAAAAATTAATCTGACACAAGACCGGCCGCAATAGCTCAATTGCTAGAGCATAGGCCTGCAGATCGCGAGGTCATGGTTTCAAACCCTGGCCAGGTCAAACCAAAGACTTTAAAGTTGGTAGTAGTGGCTTCCCTCCTAACGCTTGGGGCTACAGGGACAGCATTACGCCTGACTAGTCAGTGTCAGTATAATGGACAGGCCGGGTTCAGTCCCTGGGCACCTCATAAGTGCCCCTGTGCTATAATGATAGAAATGTCGCTGCACAGTATTGGCAAAAATTCAGGCAAATCCCATCCCTCTGACATAAGATATATCTTGTGAAGCCTTTAAAAGGCTATCTAAGACCTCCACTAAAAACGTAGAAAAAAAGAGCAGAATAAGAAAAGGTTAAAATGTTAAAACTATTCCTTGGTTTTATGTAATAAGTCTTTTTAACATTTAACTTTTTTATTGGTAATATATAAAACTGACAAATAATGCTCACTAGCAAATTTATAAACATAATCATAACAATTTAAAGATACCAAATTTTCTTTAGATTCTTTTTTTGATTTATTAAACCTTTTTAATTCTTAAGTAACATAACAATAACAACATCACACTTTGTCTAAACCCTTATTGTACCTAGACTAATACTTTTACTAGTATTTGCAGGCAATTCCTCAACTATGTTATATAGCTATGCTGTTAGCTTGATGTCAACACCTAATCTTGAGTGTATTACTAGTGTTGTGACCCTGCACTTAAACTTGTGTGTATAACTAACGTTATTTGCTTGATAACAACACCTAATCTTGTTTGTATAACTAGTGTAGTTTGTTGGGTGCCCGCACTTAAACTTACGTATAACTAGTGTTATTTGCTTGATGCCCCAACTAAATCTTGTGTGTATAACTAGTGTTGTTTGTTGGGTACCCTGCACTCAAACTTATATGTATAACAAGTGTTATTTGCTTGATGCCAACACCTAATCTTGGGTGAATAACTAGTGTTGTTTGTTAATTAATTTTGCATGTTTAACAAGTGTGTTTGTTCGGTACCCACACTTAATCTTGTGTGGATAACTAGTGTTGTTTGCTGGGTGCCCGCACATAATCTTTTAGTGTATAACTTCTGTTGTTTGTTAGGTGCCAGAGTTTAATCAACATTTCTAGTAGTTTATTGTCTAACTGCCTACTTTGAAGCTTGTTTACCAGGTATAGTGCTAATATCACCAATTCACAATCACCTTGAAGATTTTTAGTTGTCTATAAGTCAACATCCAAACAAAAATCACTCACCAGACAATGTTGAAAATTATTCCTGAGTGAACTGTATTAATTATATTTTTTCTAATAAAGCTCACACTCCAATTTTCAGGAAATTGCCTTTTTCTCGAGTTATACATAAACATTGCTCTCTTTACATATTTGCAAACATTCATGGGTGCTGCCATATTACAAAAAAATCCATTATTAATTATGTGTTTATGTTTCTTGAAAAAGCCAATTTGCCAAAAATGAGTGCAAGCAATCACCAGACACCAGTTTTACCCTTAAGACAATCTAGTGTTGCCTTCATTGTGCAGAACGCTGTTAACAGATGACATCATACTACACACAGCAACATTAGGATTTATCTCAACACAAGGTCAACCAGTCTTAAGTCTACCCATATAAGCTTAATGTATGCAAGTGATCATTACTTACACACTTTCCAAGTTCTAAAACTGCCTTAGTCTGGATTAAAGATCAAAGCTTTTTGTTACAATATCCTGTAGTGTGCCAAGTGTACTAGTGCTGGACACTTTCAAAGCAGCCAATCAAATTTGTTTACATAACCCGTTTATCCAACCAGTGTAAGTGTAATAAAGCACATGGTGACTAGTTTACCTACTTTACACAAAAGAACATGTGCATTTTGTTTTATGTTTGTGAGCTTTTAAAGTACCCGTAGGTGTGAATAGAAGGAGTTGCATATTAATTGCAGGCCTGCTGGTGGTAAGGTTCCATGTTTTTAAAGTGGCCTGAACACAGTTATATAGATTGACATGATGCATAGAATCATATGATCTGCCATTCTGATTTTATTTAATAAAACATCACTATCAAGTCAATTTTTGTACAATTTATGATTGACAAATACATATCAGAAGTAATACCTAACCTCTTATTCATTGTGCTCTGGTTTTTTGTCCAAAATTTAAACAAAAAAAGACCCAACGGTGTCCATCTTGCCTAAAGTGAAACTTCTTGCTATAAGTTTGGATACTCAGCAATATCAAAATCGTTGGACACCCACACATGACTATTCAGTTTTACTATATTCGCCAACAGTGGGTTTAATGGTAATTTTTCTGTCGTCTTATCAAACTGAATAGAACAAGAATTGGCCAATCATAACACTGCTTACAAAATCCATACTCTTCAGCGTGGAGACTAGAAGTATAACAATGGCTGAGCCCAGTGCCACAATATAAAGAAATGAGTTTTATCATTTGACTGAAGTCTTTATCTGATTATGAAGTGACCAATAAAATATCATTACCAGAAAAGGCAAAAAGTGAACTAAAAATCCCACGGGCGATGAATGGAGAGTAACAGAGTGGATTGTTTGTAGGTGTCCAACGATGCAATATCACAGGTGCAGTGACCGGAAAAAATTAAATTAACCTTCAAAAGTTAAATGTGTGAAAGACATCAGAAAACTTGTAACAGTATTTAGTTACGTTACAACCAAAATTGTTTGACTTTAAGGAGGTCCCTTCATTTAACTGATACCCAAAACAATGCCAAACCTTATAAAAGTTTGTTTTTGTTTGCTTAAGTAATGATTTATATACAAAGTAAAAACCATATCAAAAATTGAAGAAGCTACCATTTCTTCTTTTGAAACAAAAAATATAAATACAAGTTATTTGATAACACTGTTATCTATCGATATAGAAAAATTAATTTAATAAATGTTATATAAGTGCCGATAAACACAATTTGAATACTAAATCATTCTGCCTGGCAGCCCATGCACAGACTGTGAACAAATCCAACAGAAACAAAACCAACAAAAAGAACATGTAACTATAACCATGTACTGTTACCTTACCAGACTATCTAACATTTCACTGACTGAAATAAACATATACCCCTTCAAGGTTAATATTTATATGTTAATGTTTACCTGGTTTATAGTCCCACCAACAGTATTTCAGTTATTCGAAAACAGTGTTTACTTGAAGCAGATATAGTGCTGCCATCACTGTGTATAGCATCTTGTGAACACCTGGCATGATACCACACCCAGTCACAATATCCTGACATGGGACCAACCAGTCCTGGAAGTACCCTTATATTTGCTTGAGAATTAGCAAGGGAGCTATACCGCTACCATTTTTAACGACTTCTCATACCTGAAGCTGACGCTCTACCGATTGCACTACCAGGTCTGGTTTTTAAGTCATACCTTTACAATCTAAGTTATAATGGCAACTTCCTCATGATGTCACCAACAACACTGACACCTTTTAATTGTTGAAGTAAATTTTGATGTTAATTTTTTTTAAGTTAAAGTAAAAATGTCATTGAGTTGAGTATTGTAACATATCAAACTGGGAAAACTGTAATTTTGATTTCTATAATACAACATACAATAGTTTAGATTTCCCATTAAAAGGTGGCATCGAACAGTTTTGGACCAGATTTTTGTCTTCCCAAACAATCACATAAATTATTTTTACCTAAGATGATCCTGTGAAATGCTGTTTACTGATGTCCATCTAAGGGGAGTATAACATCATTACAGACATGTATTTCCTATCTGAGCCATGCTGCAAATTAGCTACTTAACAAAGTTTTTAACTAAGAAAACTATGTTATCACTTTCTTTTAGAATCATCATCATCCAACTGATCTGCTCTGACATCAGTATCATTTTCTAGAAGAAATCCTTATCACTTTTTTGTAGATTTGTTCATGATATGTACTATCTAATAATTGAGGACTGTTCAAAATTGTCTTCATTAAGAGTAAAGCATTAGTCTATGTAGAAATTCCCCCAAACAGGGACAAGATTTTGTTAAATGTGTTTGATATAGGCCAACAGCTGGATACCACTCTAAACCCTTTCTTTGCTGTACTCATATAAATGTATCATACTTCATTTACATAAGAGGGCCATGATGGCCTTGAATCACTCACCTGAAGAACCTGGCTTTCAATTTGGTTTAAAATTGTACACTACTTTGTCTTTGGCATCTAGTGGTCCCAAGTTATTTGTTTAGCAAATCCTTACAAACATTAACCTATCAAGATTTCAAAAATAAAGATTCAGACAAAGTTCTGTAAAGAATAGGCCCAAAAAACTATTTTATGGTGTTCACATGGTATTTTAATCATTTGACCTAGTGACCTAATTTTGTGACACAGTTACAAAGTCACCAATCAGTCCGTGCAGACAAACATTCTGGCCAAGTTTATTGGCATATGTGCCATAAATGTTGTTTCTAGGAGGTCTGCAGGGTTTTTCTACGATTTGACCTTATGACCTACTTTTCCCCTCCATGTGACATAGTTACAAACATGTTCAAGACTTTATGAAGACCAACATTCTGACCAAGTTTTGTGAAGATTAAATCAAAACTGTATCCTCTGAGATTTCACAAACAAATTGTTGACGCCGCACAACAGACAACAGAACAAAGAGGTATCAGAAAAGCTCACCTGTACATGAGTACATGAGTGCTCAGGAGAGCTAAAAATGCATTACAAATCTTAGTTATTTGCTTACAACTGCAATGCAAGAGTAATAAAACTTATTGTTCAAGACTTATTGTGTAGATCCTGATCAGAAAGCTTTCAACAGGCTAGATAATGAGTACACATGATAAAGTGTTTGGTTGAGAATTATGGGCTATATAACGAGACTGACATCACAGGGAACACTTACAGTCCTGGTCCTCCTCTGACTCACTGCCTTCTTGACTGTGCTGCTTCTTCTTGCTGCCTGTAAACACAAACAACAACTGGTGTATTGTTGTGAGCAAAATGTTCAGCAACAATCTTTTATGCCTTTATTTCTTCAACTGGTACCATGTACAGTCAGTTGGCATGTATCAGCTTTTATAGGTCACAGGTGAACAAAGACTCCCTAGCATTTGCAAATGTTAAATAAGCACTAAATTTGATATGAATTCCATTTTTGATAGCGAACAAATATAACAAGTTGGAAGCAAATATCTATAACAGTTTTTAAGAAATGGACTTTAACAAATTTTAACCAAAAGCTCCACTTTTTTTGTTCGAAAAGTGAAGGTAAAGACAGAACCACTGAAGCTGTCTCCCATGAAAAGATATCACCCTTGGAGATCTTGATTGCAAGTAGAAAAGAGTGAAACCAATACAAAATATTGTAAAACTTTCCATTAAACTGAATTTTTAATAAATTACATATTGAAAAGAATATCAGCATTTTCTTAAAAGTAAAAAAACATACTTATTCTCATTTCAAAATAAGGAAAAGAAATACGTAAATTCAGAAAGTACAAATATTATAATATATGGCCAACATTCACGAACAATTCCTAAGTAAGAATTACTCAAGTCAATGGATTTCAATTTACAATATCCTCATTATGTATTTAGGTACATGTCTCTATTTTTGCTACTTAAAATCACATTTAAACTTCATAAATAAACTCATTTTTGTTGGTATGAAAATTGTGACTTGGACTTAAGTCATGACTTAGGCTGAAGAATGGTTAGTAAATACGGGTTTTAATCTCACAAATATTAGTTTTTCATAATTATATTTATGATTACAAGTTTTAATATTAGAAGAATAAAAAATTTAAATTTCCTTAACAAAATCTAAAACACTTCCAATTATTGTGATTTTTTTTTTTTTATCATATTCAATCACAAAAAGGTGCCAGAGAAGATGTTATAAAAGATTATAGTGTTAAACTTTTCACCAGTGAAAAAAAAATGAATCAACAAACAACAAAATATGAGTTAAGTTTAAAAATATGCAGCGTACCTTCTGATTTCTGGTCACCCAACTTGCGTTTGCCGATCTTTATCTCTGCAAACGAGAAATCAAGGGGAATGTCACAGATATACATACCACAGATAGGTAACATGATCTTAAAGGTGTTATCTGACAGATTTGGACCAATTTAATTTTCCTAAAATAACCAGAATAAGTCATTGCTACCTGAAAAAGTCCTGCAAAATTGCTGCTCATAGATGCTCTAGATCTGTGTAACCAAGTAAGCATGAATCCCCACTCATCAGTGCAAACAGGTATTTCCTATCTCAGCTATGCTTCAGAAGTATCTATTAGCTAAGAAAACCATGTTACAACTTACTTTAGAGATCATGTTATGTTGTCCTCCAAGTTCGCTCTGACGTCAATATTTGTTTTTAGCAAAGAATATTGTACATGTGAACTTTTTTTGAGGCCAAAGTGGGAGATTTTTACTTGCACAGTGGGGGATTTGTTATTTTCATAGAAACAAAACTGATCAGTTTCCAAATATGGAGATTTCTGAAAATGTGTAAAACAACCCTTATTTTTAAGTAATTTTTAACCTTAAAAGTTGGAGACTCCCTCCAAAAGTGTGAGAGTCCATATGTATGGACTATTATCATGTTGTTTCATGATTTGGAAAGAATAAACATTAAAAGTGAAGCTTTTTACAATTAACAATATAGTTGGTGTTCAAAATAATCTTTACTTAGACTAAAGTATGAGTTAATGCAGTTAAGAAATTATGCCCCAATTCCCCCAAAGGCAGTGGTAAGATACTTTTACATGTATTTGAACTCTGCAAATTGTCAGATAGCACCTTAAGTCACCAGGAGAACACAGCATACACACAACAAACACCTTGACATAGCAACATGGATATAAAAACTTCATGACTGGGTCAAAAGCCTTACTGCTGGATATCCTTATCAGACAGCTCCCAGCAATGAAATGGCTGATCTGGATCTACACTATTTGTACCAAAGCCGTATAAATATGTGTTTAGCAAGCTAATGGTTAAACTTTTGAGTTAATGTCAATAAAAATTCTAATCACTGTTGACAATGTGCTGTTTGATTCATACCTATTAATATTATTAATAATATATTATAAATACTTACTTCTGTAGAATATACAGTTAAACTTACCGCAACAAGTATAACTAAGTATAGTATATGCAATGCATTTATACAAAAATACTACTAATATTTTTCACACATTATAGTGACATTTGTCTAATCTACACACGTGTATAAAGGGAAGCTACCATACACCAGAGCTATCTACCGAATCTTTTAGAGAAACTGGAACCTTTCTAACTCTATCTACATTGCAGGTTAGCTAGAAAACCTGCTTTCGCCCCAACCGGGACTCAAACCAACACAGTGAGGGGCTGAGCAGTTACAAGTCAGTGACTAACTGCTCGGCCACGGGTGCCCCACAGTACATTAAAAGTTCTATGCACCATTCCACAGTCCTAGGCTACTGTTATTAGGCGCTCACAATCTATCTTTCAATGAAGAAGTATAACTGCAAACTACAGCTCTAAAATATGGCCAAACACAGAGTTTAGAGTCCTTTTCTACAGGAAAAGGTATTTTGGCCACTGCCATTCTGGCAACCACATTTATACATTCACTGATTAAGTTCTCTTATGAATACATGTAATTGTGTACAAGTATTTCATTAAATTTCTTCCAAATCAGAGTCCAGTGTACTCTATATGCTGCAGGTGTAAATGAGTTCTCTTTATTTGCTTTAAAGCAGTTTGTATGGGAGTGAATGAATCGTCACTTTCTGATTGGTAATAATAAGCTGGATTGGAATGGTCTATATGTAATTGAATTTTTTTTTATTACACACAAATTAAAAGAGTGTATCAAGATTGGTAAATATGAATTTGAATACATCTTATCCACACCGTTATGGTCATATCGGTGTTGAGAAGTGCCATACAAAGGCATCTCAAGATCCACTACTGCAATGACCCACAAAAAGTTTTGCCCTGGCACTGGAACCCATTTGGTAAGGGACCCAAGAGGTACAACGAAGCAACACAGGCCACTCAGCCCTGAGCACACCACTAGATGTACCGTACTTACTCACTTATAAGACTATTCGCTTATAAGACGACCCACCTACTTCACCTGTGAAATTGCCGGTTTCTGCTTCGACCTGCTTATAAGACGAGGCGAAAAAATGAACAGGAGCGTCGACCAGTCATGCTGTCTTAACAAAAGGGTTAATTGGTAAACAGTGACTGTATTTTTCACACGTTGCAGGATGTATCTAGTCTCAGTTCTATAGTATCCTATAGCTCAGGGCGGCATGAAATTAATTTCTTGATCTACGTCACCAAGTCTGGTATGACAGTACACGATATATCGGGGAACAGTGCACTGTCCTTGTGTACATGCCACCGATCAATAATTTCATGGAGAAATGTAATCGGCAGCTGCTTATAAAAACACATCAATCACTCCCTAACTGTCAAACTGCTCTGATCGATATCACATGACAACAGCTTATCTCAGAGTCAGTCACTTGACCTGTGTAATGAGGAAAGTCTACACAGAAACGCCAAGTAAATTACAGCTTGGTGTATTTAGCAGACTGAGGCTGAAAGTTTGTTTCAGTGTTTACTGATGGATAATATGCTGTGTTTCATGCAGAACAAAGGAAAATGTATGTGAGACAGTTAATCGTTGACCGACAGAATTCAAAGTTCAATAAAGGTAAGTTATCGGCGGTCGATAATGACGGCACATTGAGTCATTGCATAACTGCTAACAAGTTTATGTGATATGTTTTCGCCCTAAAACAATGTGAAAACTTTTTGCCAGGTCGCTAGACCCCGCCTATAAGACGAGACCCACACTTTGAACATGAAATTTAAAGAAAAAAATCTCCGTCTTATAAGTGAGAAAGTACGGTATGTACCACATGGGAGGAAAATGTGGCCAGATGTGCTTCTTTGATGGCATGTTATCATTGTAGACACAATATGTTCACAATTTTAGGTGTGGTCATTGTATGTGTATAAATGGACAATTATCCTTGAAACAAAATAAACAAATACAAATCACTAATGATCTCTCTACAACTATTGAGCAAATCACCATTCTATATAAGCTGAAAGCTTATACACCCTTGCAGCTACTTGCAAACTAACTGTGTCTGTGCTTTGTCTAAGGCTAATCCCTATATATCCAAGTACTCAATCATGGCATTCTACTATGCCAAATAAAATAAATTTGATCTTCTTCTGACTGTTTATTTCAAACAGTCACATTTTTATCACATTTAACTCATTATGAAACTTTTAATTCATACTAATACATTGACTTTTTTAAATAAAAGTTCTACTGTTAAAGTTTAAAAAATAACAAATAACCTCTTTTTAATTAATTTCATGACATATAACAAAAAACTATAATAAAATGTAACTTTTTTGACCACTTGTTCATAAAGTCACTTTGTTGATACCTGCTTTTTACAGACATGTCAGTTTTCTATTACCTTCTAAAATCAACAATAATTTCAGGTTGCTTATCTTAATAAACTAAGTTGAAAACAAATGTTATCAACTCTCTTCATGTAAAATCACTTAGATTCAAATGTCCATTATTCGTTTTTACCTCCATTTCTAACCAGCTGTAAATGCCCTCAAAAACAACCCAAGTATTTTCCTGGAGAAAATCAGAGAGTTCAACATTTTCATGTCAAAATATCTGCACTTTCAGTATTAATATTTTGTTAAGTGATTGTCAATTTTTGTGTGAAAATTATCTTTCAACTAGGGTAATTTAAAAAAAAAAGCAGCCAGGGACTGGCAATTCTGTTCGTCCAGTAAGTCGGTGATACCACTGATCTGGTGTTCTAGCGATTGAGATTCGACTATAAATAATTTATAGGATACTTTTTATATATTTTTGAAAACATGATGTATCAGAATGGAAGTGGTGCATCACAAGTGTAGGTTAGTTTGACCTTACTCTGCCCGTGCCAATAATAACACATAAGTAATTAACCTTTGCCCACAACAATGACCCTGGTGTGTGACCTACTGACCTCTCTGAGGGGCTGGTTCCCCTACAGTTGACCATGCCTCTTCTAGCACCATAGTCAGTTCTCCTACCTTGGACTGCTTGCCGGAATCTGTGAACAGAGTATGTAAAACATAACAAGGTACACACTTAGTGACAAGCTTTACTGGGTAACCTGTCCACAATAGTCCGTGAACCATATGACTAGTAAATTATTACATGTAGCATCTAAGATTACCATAAGATTAGCTAATCTTAGTTAAAAACGGAAAACCATTGACAACTGGTACTTGTCTTTCAAAAGGTCTGATCTTTATCTTATGGGCCTTAGATAAAAGGAACACTCATTTATAATGCTTTAGTCCCTGATCAATCATTGTCGGAAATCCATGACCGATCCATTCTGTTACTCTTCATTCATCACCCATGGGATATTTACTTTACTTTTCACTGTTTCCAGTAATGATATTTCATTGGTACCTTCATAATCTGATGAAGATTTCAGACCAATGATAAAGCTCGTTCTTTCGTTGTTTCGACAGACTTGTCAAAATGGTGACGTCATTGTTATACTTCAAGACTCCATGCTGAAGAGTATTGATTTTGTAAGCAGTACTATGATTGGCAAATTCTTGTTCTATTCAATTTGATAAAATGACAGAAAATTTACCAATAAACAAACCGTCGACAAATGTAGTAAAAACGGAACAGTTAAGGGTGGGTATCTGACAATGGTGATCAATGTGAGTTTAAGTTCTACATGAGCCAAGTAGATAACTTGTTGAACATCACTGCTTTCAGTAAGTTAAGTGTTGCTGGGGTTCTTCCCAACAAAACTCCAAAATAATCTGAAAAATGACGTTGCAATCAATAAGAAACGAAAAATCCAGGTGGAAAGCTAATTTAACAACAATTTTAACTGTACAATATTGATAACACGTTTATCAATCATTCCAGCAAAACTGTCTTAAGCTATTGTAGCACATTGTATTTGTACCCTTGAATATGTTTACTATCTCAAAACACCATCATTTTTATTTTTATGTCTATTAGGCATTCTATTTTCTTGTCAGTGATCTGTCTTCTCAATCTGTCTGTCTGTCTGTCAGGTAGATTTCTTTCTGTCAGATATTGTTCTGTCAGATAAATTTCTTTCTGCCAGGTATTATTTTGTCTGTCAGGAATTGTTGTTTTGTCTGTCAGGAATTGTTGTTTTGTCTGTCAGGTATTGTTCTGT
This sequence comes from Sinonovacula constricta, assembly GCA_007844125.1. Taxonomy (NCBI): domain Eukaryota; kingdom Metazoa; phylum Mollusca; class Bivalvia; order Cardiida; family Solecurtidae; genus Sinonovacula; species Sinonovacula constricta. Next base: position 33,460,504 of record CM017569.1, read on the forward strand.
CTGCCAGGTATTGTTTTGTCTGTCAGGAATTGTTGTTTTGTCTGTCAGGAATTGTTGTTTTGTCTGTCAGGAATTGTCGTTTGTCTGTCAGGAATTGTTGTTTTGTCTGTCAGGTATTGTTCTGTCTGCCAGGTATTGTTTTGTCTGTCAGGAATTGTTGTTTTGTCTGTCAGGTATTGTTCTGTCTGCCAGGTATTGTTGTTCTGTATGTCAGGTATTGTTCTGTCTGCCAGGCATTGTTATTTTGTCTGTCAGGTATTGTTCTGTCTGCCAGGTATTGTTGTTTTGTCTGGAAGGCATTGTTCTGTCTGCCAGGTATTGTTCTGTCTGTCAGGAATTGTTGTTTTGTCTGTCAGGAGTTTTTTTGTCTGCCAGGTATTGTTCTGTCTGCCAGGTATTGTTGTTCTGTCTGCCAGGTATTGTTGTTTTGTCTGCCAGGTATTGTTGTTTTGTCTGCCAGGTATTGTTCTGTCTGCCAGGTATTGTTGTTTTGTCTGACAGGTATTGTTCTGTCTGCCAGGTATTGTTGGTTTGTCTGGGGTATGTGTTTTGCCTGCCAGGTATTGTTGTTTTGCCTGCCAGGTATTGTTGTTTTGTCTGCAAGGAAATGTTTTGTCTGCAAGGAAATGTTTTGTCTGCCAGGAATTGTTGTTTTGCCTGCCAGGTATTGTTCTGTCTGCCAGGTATTGTTTTTTCTGTCAGGAATTGTTGTTTTGTCTGTCAGGAATGTTTTGTCTGCCAGGTATTGTTCTGTCTGCCAGATATTGTTGTTTTGTCTGGCAGGTATTGTTGTTTTGTCTGCAAGGTATTGTTGTTTTGTCTGCAAGGAAATGTTTTGTCTGCCAGGTATTGTTCTGTCTGCCATGTATTGTTGTTTTGTCTGGCAGGTATTGTTGTTTTGTCTGCCAGGTATTGTTGTTTTGTCTGGCAGGTATTGTTATGTCTGCCAGGTATTGTTCTGTCTGCCAGGTATTATTTTGTCTGCCAGGTATTGTTTTGCCTGCCAGGTATTGTTTTGCCTACCAGGTATTGTTTTGCCTGCCAGGTATTGTTTTGTCTGCCAAGTATTGTTCTGTCTGCCAGGTATTGTTTTGTCTGCCAGGTATTGTTTTGCCTGCCAGGTATTGTTCTGCCTGCCAGGTATTGTTTTGTCTGCCAGGTATTGTTTTGTCTGCCAGGTATTGTTCTGTCTGCCAAGTATTGTTTTGTCTGTCAGGTATTGTTTTGTCTGCCAGGTATTGTTCTGTCTGCCAAGTATTGTTTTGTCTGTCAGGTATTGTTCTGCCTGCCAGGTATTGTTCTGTCTGCCAAGTATTGTTTTGTCGGCCAGGTATTGTTCCTTCTGCCAGGTATTGTTTTGCCTGCCAGGTATTGTTGTTTTGCCTGCCAGGTATTGTTTTGCCTGCCAGGTATTGTTTTGCCTGCAGGTATTGTTGTTTTTGTCTGGCTAGTATTGTTTTGCCTGCCAGGTATTGTTGTTTTGTCTGGCAGGTATTGTTTTGTCTGCCAGGTATTGTTGTTTTGTCTGGCAGGTATTGTTGTTTTGTCTGGCAGGTATTGTTGTTTTGTCTGGCAGGTATTGTTGTTTTGTCTGCCAGGTATTGTTTTGTCTGGCAGGTATTGTTGTTTTTGTCTGGCAGGTATTGTTGTTTTGTCTGCCAGGTATTGTTCTGTCTGCCAGGTATTGTTTTGTCTGCCAGGTATTGTTTTTTCTGGCAGGTATTGTTGTTTTGTCTGGCAGGTATTGTTGTTTTGTCTGCCAGGTATTGTTGTTTTGTCTGCCAGGTATTGTTTTGTCTGGCAGGTATTGTTGTTTTGTCTGGCAGGTATTGTTGTTTTGTCTGCCAGGTATTGTTTTGTCTGCCAGGTATTGTTGTTTTGTCTGCCAGGTATTGTTGTTTTGTCTGCCAGGTATTGTTGTTTTGTCTGTCAGGAGTTGTTATGTCTGTCAGGAATGGTTTTGTCTGCCAGGTATTGTTGTGTCTGCCAGGTATTGTTTTGTCTGCCAGGTATTGTTGTTTTGTCTGTCAGGAGTTGTTATGTCTGTCAGGAATGGTTTTGTCTGCCAGGTATTGTTGTTTTGTCTGTCAGGAATTGTTCTGTCTGTCAGGTATTGTTGTTCTGTATGTAAGATAGTGTTCTGTCTGGCAGGTATTGTTGTTTTTGTCTGGCAGGTATTGTTGTTTTGTCTGCCAGGTATTGTTCTGTCTGCCAGGTATTGTTGTTTTGTCTGCCAGGTATTGTTTTTTCTGGCAGGTATTGTTGTTTTGTCTGGCAGGTATTGTTGTTTTGTCTGCCAGGTATTGTTGTTTTGTCTGCCAGGTATTGTTTTGTCTGCCAGGTATTGTTGTTTTGTCTGCCAGGTATTGTTGTTTTGTCTGCCAGGTATTGTTTTGCCTGCCAGGTATTGTTGTTTTGTATGGCAGGTATTGTTTTGTCTGCCAGGAATTGTTTTGCCTGCCCGGTATTGTTGTTTTGTCTGGCAGGTATTGTTTTGTCTGCCAGGTATTGTTGTTTTGTCTGTCAGGAATTGTTTTGTCTGCCAGGTATTGTTTTGTCTGCCAGGTATTGTTGTTTTGTCTGTCAGGAGTTGTTATGTCTGTCAGGAATGGTTTTGTCTGCCAGGTATTATTGTTTTGCCTGCCAGGTATTGTTCTGTCTGCCAGGTATTGTTGTTTTGTCTGGCAGGTATTGTTTTGCCTGCCAGGTATTGTTGTTTTGTCTGTCAGGAGTTGTTATGTCTGTCAGGAATGGTTTTGTCTGCCAGGTATTGTTGTTTTGTCTGCCAGGTATTGTTGTTTTGTCTGCCAGGTATTGTTGTTTTGTCTGTCAGGAGTTGTTATGTCTGTCAGGAATGGTTTTGTCTGCCAGGTATTGTTGTTTTGTCTGTCAGGAATTGTTCTGTCTGTCAGGTATTGTTGTTCTGTATGTAAGATAGTGTTCTGTCTGCAAGGTATTGTTGTTCTGTATGTCAGGTATTGTTCTGTCTACAGGTATTGTTGTCAGTCAGGTACTATGTCTGACTGCCTGCCATACCTACCTGGCCTATCAGTGAAGTAGCAGACTGGATCAAGGATCTCTGGACAACTGACCTCTATCTTGCTGGTTCCACTGGATGGGTCTACATTCTCCTTGCTGGGAACCAATGCTGTAGTCAATGTACAAGGACAGGTGGGTAAAATGATGGTCTATTATAGACCTAGACACAATCTGTCCACCTAACATTTTTCAACTTTTGCCTACAAGACATCTGGCACTGGTTGCAAAATAGGTGAAGTATTTGCATTAGAATGTAATAAACAGAAGACTACTCTGAAGCAAATATAGGAGTAGTTCCCCCATTGGTTGGCCCAGTGTTAGGAGGATGTGACTGGGTGGATTCTCATTTCGGGTGCCCATGGCATGCTCTGATGCAGAATTTATTCAGACTTTACAACTTCACATCAAATTTCAATTATCTATTCAAGTATGAAGAATGTCCAATAAATAGCAAAGGAAGTTTTGTCCACACGTGAATTAACTACTAACAAAAACAAAGGGCAATAATTCCAGAAGGAAGAATAAGTTACCTCCCCTTTCTCACTAACAATTAACATCAAAAGTTTATACTTTACAAGTATGAAGAATTTTCATTGAATAACAAAGAAAGTTATTCACACAAGGATTTGATAAGAAAAGTAAAAAAGGGCAATTACATCAGAAGGAATAATGAGTTATCTCACCAAACTTACTACCAACTTCACATCAAAAGTTTAATTATCAATACAAGCATGAAGAACATTTACTGAATATCAAGGAGAGTTATCCTCACAAGAATATGCCAAGAAAAATAAGAAAAGGCAAAACTTTAATGAAGAATGCAATCATAGTTACCTTACCTTCAAAACTAATATCCAATGATAATTTACTATCAATCATCAATACAAATATATAGAAATTCTGATGAGTACTAAAAAACAAATTATTCAAAGAAGAAACTGCTTACATAGAAGGACAGACAAATGGATAACATTTGCCATACCATAATAAGACCCTTAATTATGAGGATCAAACTTGTATATGATTATAAAAACTTTATTTAAACTGCTGAGAGTTCACAATTAAATTACAATTAATATGGCTTCCGGAAAGAGATTAACAAGCATAGAGATCACATAAAGCAACATATATGAATACAAACTACTAAAACACTTATCATTTAAAGAGATCACAGATCAGTTGCAACGAATATGCAGAGCTGTAGAATATACAGAAGTTAGAGGAAGGAAGTGTTGCTTCATCAATTATTAGCGAAACCCACCTTTGTTCTGCACTTTAAGCACAATGGTTCCTTTGAAGAATAGTTCTCTTTTGTGAGAGTTTGTAGAGGTGACGGTGCAAGGAGCTGACTCCTTGGTGACCTTGGCGGCCTCAGGAAGCTTGTCACCAAGGGAGGTAAGCGTTTCCTTAGTAACTAGCTCCTTGTACAGATCCTCATTATCCTCCTGGATGAAAGACTTCAATATATCAGTACCTGTAACCAAAAGCATTAAATAAATTGGTGAGGACATTTTGAAACTTAGTGTTGGATGTTATTTCCGTAGGCTACATATTTAGAACCTGGGTGATATGTTTTCTATGTCAGAGTACTTGCATGGCAGGGTTAAATAAAAATATAGTTCAAAACTGACAAGTAATTTAAATTACTGACCTATGCCATGGTACCTGGTTTACAAAAAATATTCTGGTATAGGTCATTTAGATCATGGTGTTTTTCCTTTGTTAAAATTTCTGTTGTTGCATAATTATTTCACAATTATTTTACCATATATTTACTAACACACCACGTATGTAAAGCTCAAAATGCTACATAACAGACCTAAAGTCCAATTCTTGAATAAACAGGGATTTTATTCAATAATTTTCTAGTGTTGACCAATTTTGTAATCAATGTCTAATGAAAAATGCACATACCCTTTCCTTCCATGCTCAGCAATCATTTTCAGTAAGTATTTGTTCTTTTTTGCTCGACCTCCTTGCTTGTCCAGATCTTCTTTGATAGACTCACTGACTATTTCTTCCTTCTTTAGAAGAGAAAGAAGCTCTTTGGAAATTTCCAACTCTTCCACAAGGAGGTCCATATTTTCTTCAATCAGATTTTCATTGGACTCGGACTTCTTTGGCCTTAGCTGCAACTAATACAAACCAAAACAGATCAATTGCACAAGCAGTTTAAACTTTTTTTTTTACACTTCAAATTTTACACTTTTAATCCCATTTTATGTCATTAAAAAACAAAGCACTGATTTTAACAAGCAGGCCATGATGGCCCTCCTTTGCTCACCTGTTGACAACGGCTTTCAGTAGGCTCATATCCGGCGTCAAGTAATTAAGGGTTATTTACTTCAGGTGAAGATTGGACCATAAGTGTAGCCACTGGCCTGATAACATTTTCTACAATCTGACCTAGTGACCTACTGACCCCAACTGCCCCAGTTCCAAACACATCCACTATTTCATGCAGGAAAACATTCTGGCCAGATTCAATTTCAGATTGGGCCATAAATGTGGCCTCTTCCATGTCCAGAAATGGTTTTTCTAAGATCTGACCTAGTTTTTACCCCATGTGACCCAGTTATAACCTCATCCAAGATTTTGTGTAGGCAAAAATTCTGGCCAAGTTTAATGAAGATTGGGTTATAAATATGGCCTCTAGTGTGTTCGCAATTGTTAAAGCCGCATGATGGATGACAGACAACAGATAATGGATGAAGCTCACCTTGAGCACGTTGTTTACCATAATCCAACATGCATTGTTGTTATGTCTAAACTTTCAATTTTTACTGCTGAAGTCTAAAAAAATGGAAACTGTGTCAAGAAGAAAATGGATAAAGATCTTATTGAGCTTTCCTTAGGTCTTAAACTGCTGACTTGACAGACATAAGACCCATTAAATAAGCATACAAAAATACCAACCTTCTTCTTTATCTGTTTCGGTTTGCAAATGAAACATTACTTTCTTTTGGTCTGAAAATAGAGAAAATGTGTTTTATGTGTGAATAAAGCATAATCTCCAATCTGTATAAACATGACCAAATCATTACTTGGTGGTTACCATGCCCAACAAGTAAATATCTTGTAGTCTGTATTCTCTTTATACAGTTCTGGAACCGTAACAGTTGTCACACGATTTGATGTACATACGGTATGATTATGTTCGATACCATGTGCGGTTTTTACACGATACCATACACGTTACAGTTCAATACTATACACGATATGCATTACGATAGAAAATCTACATGTTATGATGTGATACGGTGTACGCTTCGATACAACATACTGTACGGTTCCGTTTACGTCACGTTACACGAAATACCATGGCAAATGCGGCATGTTGTTAAAGCAAAGGTTCAATCAGCCTATTTATACTGTACCAACTCGGTTTAGTCCAAATCGTTCTGCCCCAATCAGCCCACTTCCAGCGCATATAGGCGGTAATGTTTTCACACCTTTCAAATGAGACAATACAACTATTTCCATTTAAATGGTAAAATCTGTAGGCAAATGATAAGTAAGTGAAACCAATATGATACCCTGCTTAAACATTGAACAAGTGTGTAAAAATGTAATATGTTAAGACAAATTAATTTAAAACTGTAATTTACTAACATTCTTACACCACTCTTCTATACACGTATATTCCAATTTTCTACCCATATTCCTCGCATCTGTATCTGCGTTTTACTGAAGTGAAATTTTACAGTCAGATTATATGTGCAGGAATCTTCATACATGTAAGGCATATCTTCAGACCGGATGCAGGTGTTGTGCACTACAGCTAAATGACCACTGCCCATCTAATTTGAATAGAAACGTTGTGTCATAAAAGTGGCAATCTGTGTGGGGGGCTTATAATCGCTAGCATGATTTGTAGGTACATGTACCGAATAACCTACATAAATGGACTAGCTGCTAGAAAATAAATAACATCAGAAACATACCATTGTCTCATACTCAACCCTTTTACAAGCACTATTTAAAATAATATTTGGTAAGTTATAGTAGAATATGGGTCAATCGGGAAAAAAAAACTTACCAAACTAAAAAGATAGAAACAGAGCTATTAAATAATAATTATATTATTATGAGACAAAATTGGACTAATAACTGACAAATTAACACCTCCACCTAAACAAATTTAGAAGATGTAATCGACGTAATTGATAAGATTATTCCCTTAGTTAAACTTAACTCAACTCAAATACTGAGTACTGAGATATTGCTACCCACATCCACATCTACACCGACGGTAGCAAGGATACAAACAAAAATGCTATAGGAGCAGGAGTTATTATGATTGAAAATCAACATAATAAATAAACAAGGCCAAAATAAAACTAGACACTAGACATTCTATATTTAGATGCCAACTGTTAATTATAACCCATAAAATGTGTTCAAATAGAACAAAATTGCCGATCAACAATAAATTTTACCCCGCCTGTCTTAGTTATTTACAAGCGTTTCAGACAATTTATGGAAAGAATAGACAAGAACTAATCAAAGAAATATATAGATTAAAATACTAAAATACAAATGTTAAGCAAAATAAAAAATGTGGAGATTGGAACTCATAATCATAATATTGCCTATGATTAAATAATACTAGACTCAGACCCGGATCCAGCTACCTAGATGAAGAAGATAAGACCGCCCCCGTCGACAAAACAGAACTAATAATACGCGCTCTTACACTTTTAAGAATAAATGCATTTTATTCAACATTTATTAATAATATAGGATAACACCTACATAAACTGACTTAATACAATGTCCAACTGATATCATATCCAAATCAAACAATAACTAAAGTTTCCAAACCCACAAGACACGTAATGGGGTGAAATCTCTTTAAAATCTAAACATTCCTAATAAACCCATTCTCTGATTGGCTGGACCCCAATTTGACGCAAGATTATGACTGCTCTTTGTTAAAAGGCATTACACCTCTAAAAAAGTATTTCTTAAAATTTTCACCATTGAAATGTTTTCTTCTCCTGATTAGAGCTGGCATTAGTTACGAGGATGTTTTAAAGTGAAAAAAGTATGGAAAAAGTGGTTGAGCTTGGGTTGGTAATTCCGTTAGTTTAGTATATCGTATATAATATACATTTTAGTAGAGAATTAAATGTAATTTAATGTATTTAATATCTTCAAGGTATTAAAGTGTTGCATTTTTATTAAATCCGCCTTTTTCCGCTGGTACAAAAAGCAAAAGACACGTGTGAATAATATAGGTCTTTGTAGCTAATCTCTTGCTATTGTGTGCTGCCTTAACCAAAACTGCACGGGGTTCCTTTTGGTGAACTTGCATTCTTTACCAGGGTAGCTTGATTCCTAGTTTTAATTAAAAACTATTCTAAACTAACGATATTGTGGCAGTAAATACTTGAACTTAGAGTCCTACCAACATACCCTTATATCTGAATTTGTGTGTTATGTATAATATTTATTTTATTAATTATAGCTCTTTCTCCATGGCTTGGTATCCACCCTAGTTTTATAAAGGCATTGAGGTCTTTTTGACAGGAGACTGTACAGACTATATTTGTCTTCTGACTTGCTTGATTTTGCAATGATTAGATATTATATCATTTTCTATTGTTGCCCCAACGGTATTCTTTTCAGTATCCATACTGCTGTCAAGGTACATGCCAATGTGCGCTAGTTTTTTTAGGGGAGTATGTAAATGGCTTCATCATCCTAAAAAGACTTACAAAGGACCATTTCTTTATAAGAGGAAATTGATTTAAGAACAGACTAATTAACACCTCCGGTCAACACGTTAAGGATCAAACCAATCAACATAATGAACGGCTAAAAAACTTACTTCCTTTAAGATTAGTGGTGTCATAAAAGTGTCACCAATTAATTGGAATTAACACTGGTGCACGAGATTGACAGGGCAGGAAAATGTATGGAAATTAAGAGGGCATGATGTCAGATGTTTACTGTTATTTATGATACTAGCACATTGTCTTGACAAACCCATTCACACCTTAAACGTTTAATCAAATCACTGGCAGGAGAATAGTGGCTTTATATGAATTTGTTTGCTACACTTGTGAACGTAATTTTATTAATTATTTTCCATAAAAGAGTGGGCAAATAACCAGAATCCTAGTTTTCACGAATATTTTCCTAAACATCCATTCATATTCAATCTACACATATTGTCATTCAAGTAATAAGTTCGAAGGTGTGCAATATTAATTTGCTCATCGATGGTTTTTGCTCATCGATGGTATGCATGTACCGGAAATGTAATAAACAGTTAAGTTTCTGTTTAGAACCATGAACTTCTTTTTGTATTTGTGAAGCATGTATTGTGGCATTTAAATTTCCAGGGAAATTTTGTATGAGCATGATAATGTCATTTGAAAAATGTCACAAAATATGTATCTTTGTATCAAAGAGTTATGTGAAGGCACAGTACAATTCTCCTTGTGTTACGTTACCATACTATATTTTTCCGTTATGATACCACGGTCTTGTCATAAGTGTTACGTTCCGTTACGGTACGATGTACCATTTACGATATGACTCGTTACATTACTTTACAATAAGCCTTTTACGTTACACGATACTTTACGCTACCATACGATACTTTACAATAGAAATACACACGATATACAATGTTTTGGACATCTGGTATGGTGCCAGGACTGTAGCTACCCCAGATAGTAAAGCACGAGATAAAAGAGATTGTATTATAAATATCCAGAAATTTGGTAAATAATAGCCAATTTGATCTTTCATTGTCAAAATATTTTTTTAAATGCTCAAGCATGCAATACATGTATATACGATGTATATACAATTGTAAGCAAATAAAATTACTTCTTTACCAGTATAAAGACAAAATGTACCTGTATATACAAGCGAGATAGTAATAACAGTAGATTTGTTTATGTTTATTTATCGTCCCACTAACAGTATTTCAATTATCTGAAGATGGTGTCCACTAGAAGTAGATAAAGTGCTGCCTTCACTGTGTATAGCATGCCGTGAACACCTGGCATGATACCACACCCAATCACATTATCCTGACACTGGGCTAACCAGTCGAGGAACTACCCTTATATTTGCTTAAGTGTTAGCAAGGGAGCTAAACCACCACCATTTTTATGACTTTGGTATGTTGTTGCCCGGGTTCGAATCCGGGGCCTCCCGCACCTGGAGCCGATGCTCTACCGATTGTGCTACCAGGTCCCGTAGCAAATTTATGCTTTAATCTGACACTAAATGATGTCAAGAGTAACAAACCATGTTTGTTTAACCTGTTAAAAATATGTTTAAATAATCCTCAGAATTTTACTCTTTTTTTTTTTTTTACAGATAATCAATATTTCTGTATGCCAATTTCAAAATTTTATGGTACTGGGAGACAGATCAATATAAAGCATATACAGTCTAAATTATGTCAGAGAGGGATGGGATTAAATTTGCCAGCATTTTTGACGATACTGTGCAGCAACATTTCTATAATTATAGCACAGGAGCACTTATGAGGGGCCCAGGGACTGAACAAGGCCGGTCCATTATACTGATAGCGACGAGTCAGGCGTAATGTTGTCTCCTTAGCCCCAAACATTAGGAGGGAAGCCACTACTACCAACATTAAAGTCTTTGGTTGTACCCGGCATGGGTTTAAACCCATCGCCCTCCCAATCTGCAAGCCACTGCTCTACCACTTGAGTCAAATTTTGTCAGAGAAGTGATGCCTAAACTCTTAGCCTGCTAACCACATAATAATAAGGCTAAGGCAAATATTGCAATGCTAAATCAGCTGGGAGCTATTTTGTCAGGATCTATGCCATTTGCTGCTTTGTCTCTCTTCATCAATGTTTTTGGTTTTGTTACATCGCACAGACACAATCGTCGTCATATTGGCAACATCTGGCTACTTATTGGTGGAGGAAGACCCCCCAGACTTATGCCGTGGATAGAAACACTTGGCGCACCATCTGGCAAACCTCCCCATATGAAAAGTTCTCACCCAGACCGAGACTCGAACCCACGCAGTGAGAGGCTGATGAGTTACAAGTCAGCAATTTTAACTGCTCAGCCAAAGGTGCCCTCTTGATCAGTGTATTGATTTTATATGAAATACATATCATATAGAAGCAAAAAACTAAGAATGTTCTTTGAGCTGTAAACAAAAAGTGGCATTATAAAGGCTTATCTGGGAATGGTGCCAAATATCTGCCCAGCAAAATGGTGGCAAAAGTGCTTGATGTCTCACCTTGTAAGGATGCAGGCAGAGTGTAGATGGTGAACTCTAGCCTGTATTCCCCCTCTTTAAGCAGATCTTTTACCTCGTCCGTGCTGTACACTTTAGGGATAAACTCCTTGATGTTACCCGACAGACAGTTGTCCTTGAGGCGTTGCCATGAATCAGGGCCATTAGGAGTTAGCTGGATAACTATCGAGCCCTTGTTCACATGCTCTATGTCAAACCCTGAAAGAGGGATAAAATGTCTCAGTCAAAATATGCCTGGATAGTGGCAAGGCATCTGCAGCACATTCTTGAAGAAACTTTTGATTACTTAAGCCATTATGGAGTAGAGTACTTAAGTCATTATGGAGTAGAGTATGGAGTAGAGTATGGAGCAGAGTACTTAGGTCATTATGGAGTAGAGTATGTAAGTCATTAAGTAGGATAGTACTTAAGTCATTATGGAGTAGAAGTACTTTAGTCATTATGGAGGAGAGTACTTAAGACATTATGGAGTAGAGTACTTAAGTCACTATAGAGTAGAGTATGCAGCAGAGTACTTAGGTCATTATGGAGTAGAGTACTTGAGTCATTATGTAGGAGAGTACTTAAGTCATCATGGAGTAGAGTACTTGAGTCATTATGTAGGAGAGTACTTAAGTCATAATGGAGTAGAGTACTTGAGTCATTATGTAGGAGGGTACTTAAGTCATTATGGAGGAGAGCACATAAGACATTATGGAGTAGAGTACTTAAGTAATTATAGAATAGAGTATGGAGCAGAGAACTTAGGTCATTATGGTGTAAAGTACTTGAATCATTATGTAGGAGAGTACTTAAGTCATCATGGAGTAGAGTACTTAAGTCATTATGGAGTAGAGTACTTAAGTCATTATGGAGTAGAGTATGGAGTAGAGTACTTAAGTCATTATGTAGGAGAGTACTTAAATCATTATGGAGCAGAGTACTTAAGTTAATTTGGAGTAGAGTATGGAGCAGAGTACTTAGGTCATTATGGAGTAGAGTACTTAAGTAATTATGTAGGAGAGTACTTAAGTCATTATGGAGTAGGGTAGTTAAGTCATTATGGAGGAGAGTACTTAAATCATTATGGAGTAGAGTACTTAAGTCATTATAGAGTAGAGTATGGAGCAGAGTACTTAGGTCATCATGGAGTAGAGTACCTAAGTCATTATGTAGGAGAGTACTTAAGTCATTATGGAGGAGAGTACTTAGGTCATTATGGAGTAGAGTACTTAAGTCATTATGGAGTAGAGTATTGAGTAGAGTACTTAAGTCATTATGGAGCAGAGCAGAGTACTTAGGTCATTATGGAGTAGAGTACTTAAGTCATTATGGAGCAGAGTACTTAAGTCATTATGGAGTAGAGTACTTAAGTCATTATGTAGGAGAGTACTTAAGACATTATGGAGTAGAGTATGGAGTAGAGTACTTAAGTCATTATGTATGAGAGCACTTAAATCATTATGGAGCAGAGTACTTAAGTTATTATGGAGGAGAGTATGGAGCAGAGTACTTAGGTCATTATGGAGTAGAGTACTTAAGTAATTATGTAGGAGAGTACTTAAGTCATTATGGAGTAGAGTACTTAAGTCATTATAGAGTAGAGTATGGAGCAGAGTACTTAGGTCATCATGGAGTAGAGTACCTAAGTCATTATGTAGGAGAGTACTTAAGTCATTATGGAGGAGAGTACTTAAGACATTATGGAGTAGAGTACTTAAGTCATTATAGAGTAGAGTATGGAGCAGAGTACTTGAGTCATTATGAAGGATAGTACTTAAGTCATCATGGAGTAGAGTACTTAGGTCATTATGGAGTAGAGTACTTAAGTCATTATGGAGTAGAGTATTGAGTAGAGTACTTAAGTCATTATGGAGCAGAGTACTTAGGTCATTATGGAGTAGAGTACTTAAGTCATTATGGAGCAGAGTACTTAGGTCATTATGGAGTAGAGTACTTAAGTCATTATGTAGGAGAGTACTTAAGACATTATGTAGTAGAGTATTTAAGTCATTATAGAGTATGCAATGTTAAAAAAGGGGAAAATAATAAATGCAGGTTTTACCAAGGATAGTTAAATATGGGTTAAAATTAATTATCTTTAATATTCTTTAATATTCAGACATCTCCAAGTTCTCTTGTATTTTAATGGAAGGAAGGAGTAAGTTTATATGGGTTAAAGAACACTGAAAGCAACCGAACATAGAAAATTATCTAATGTTAAAAGTTTTTATATAGTTTTTAAAGTAACAGCCTTTAAAAAAATGTATTTTGCAAAATGAAAAATATATGAATATACCCTGCTGGGCCCTTTCACCAGTGACCTTATTTTGTTTCAAACTAGTCAACACACTTTTTTTAACACAGCTATGAAATCAACAACCAAAAGAATTAAATTCATATACACAACCTTAATTTTAGGCCACATTTCTTTCAGATTAGAATGTATAAACTAATAAATTACTGGTGTTTGGATATCACAGGTAACCAGGTCAACAACTTTATGATTGTCAGGCTTTATATTTATATTAACTTTAAAATGCTTTTCAATAAAACTTAATTGAATTTTGATGGTAAATTTCACCCTTGCTTTATTAATAACTTAAAAGCTACAAGCTCAAGAAATCAAACATTGTATTAAATGGTAACAAATAAATAAAAAATGAATATTGTTCTCTACGCTGTCTATCGTTACAACAGAATCTTGCAGGTGAAACATAAAAAAAATTCACCTAGATCATTCCGTGCATGTTGCCTTAATTCTGAGTCTGGATTTGCAGCAGACGACACTGCTCTGAATTCGACATCTTCTGAGACCCGCTGTTTCTTCGTGGAGGAGTCTTGGCTAGTAGATGCCTCATTGTCTGAGTAGATAAAAACATTTGAAATTTAGTGAACACTACCTTTGATCATTGCAAAACAACTACAATAAATTATTTAAAACAAAAAAACAACAACCCAAGACTAGTTTTGTGTGAAAAAATAATATGCATATACCATATTTTCTTACTTATAAGATGGGGAATTTTTTCTCAAAATTTCATGTTCAAAGTGTAGGGCTCGTCTTACAGGTGGGGCCTAGTGACCTGGCAAAAAATTATCATGTTGTGTTAGGGCGTGTTTCTGTGTACTCTTGCCTCATTAAACAGGCCAAGTGACTGACTCTGAGAGAAGTTGTTGTCAATGTGATATCAATTGGAGCAGTTTGACAGTGAGGGAGTGAATGATTTGGTTTTATTAGCAGCTGCCAATTACATTTCACCACAAAATTATTGATTGGCAGTGCACTGTTCCCCGATATATCGAGTACTGTCATACCAGACTTTGTGACGTAGATCAAAGAAATTAATGTCATGCCGCCACGCACTACAGGATAGCAGTGCAGCTGAGACTAGATACATCCCACAATGTGTAAAAATTACAGTCCCTGTTTACCAATTAACCTTTTTGTTGAGACAGCATGACTGGTCAATGCTCCTGTTCATTTTTTCGCCTCATCTTATAAGAGGGTCGTAGCAGAAACCGACAATGTCACAGCTGAATTTGGGGACCTTTCTTATAAGCAAAAAGTCTTATAGGTGAGAAAGCAGGGTAGTGTATAAGGAGCTGGATGGCCAAGATGAAAAATGAAGGGTAATTCAGTCATTGTTAGGAGTCTTAGCATCATGGGTCAACTGCCATAAAAAGAAATTGATAAATACAATGTTTGTTGTTTTTTGTTACATCGCACTGATGCAATTAAGGTCATATTGGCGACGTCCAGCTAGTTATTGGTGGAGAAGGATCCCAGACTTATGTCTGGGTAGAACCACCGGTGCACTGCAGGTTAGCTGTAAACACAATGACAAGGGGGTACAACTGTAAAGAAGGCTAAAAAATATTAGCTTGAACATGGACTACAACCTAGTATTACTTACACTCAAACAACCATTCTCGAAAAAATCAAATTATAGGTGTATTTTTTTCTTCAAATATTCTAAGTATCCAATAAATCTACCAAGCTATTTTTTTTAGAGGCTTTTAATGTTAAGTGATAACAAAATTGTTTAGTACAAATTGTTTAGATTTCAGTCAATAAATAAGAATACCTACACAAACAAAATATTTATAAAAAAAATATTGATATAAAAAGTCTATATTCTTATAACAATGATGCATGTTATACTAAGTGTGTTTCATGCAAACAAAATAATAACAATATCACTTATAATAAATTATATCAAAATAAACATATAACTCCTCTAGATAAGGCATGAAACAAATACTAACTCTTACCGACTGAGGCATTAATTAGTTGGACTTTGATCAATTTTCCTTTTTTAACTAATTGTTAGCAAATATCTAACAGCTTGAATAAACTTTAAACACATGATTTGTAATTTTGAAAAAAATGTATTTTGGGGAGACTGACATCTGATGTTGCAAGATATTTTTCTGTGTATTTTAGTAGTAACATAAATTGTTGGCGCCCATCTGTGTCAGATAAAAATTGAATATCAACACCTCTGCAAATGCATTTCTCCTTGAGCATTGCTTACTGTGACTGTAGTCAACTGTGGGAAACAGCATGTCCTTTGCATTCGATTAAAGAAGTTCACTAAAACAACTCACCACTGCATCGAGACCGTTTCCGTCTCTGTCGAACATTAAGAGACTTTGGCAACCGTTTCTCAAGTTTTTCTAGCACGTTAGGGAGTGACTGTTCCACCAGACCTTGGCAGAAGACCTCAAATATGGCATCCTCGCAGAGTTGCATGGTAGCTAGCAGCTGCTTTACTCGCCCCTCTTCATTCATTGAGTGGACATTGATATTCGTATGCTCTCTGATACTGAACAGGAAACTGAAATAGCAAATTAAGTACACAGTTTGTTAACCCTAACCTTCAACATTTTTTTAAGTTAACTCCGTTCTTTTGCTTACAATAATGCAAGTAGATTTGCTGAAAGACTTAGTAGCAAATAGTGTAGATATAGAGGATCTGATATTCGTGTTCATTCGATACTGAAAACATTAAACAAGTTGGATGAAATGATACGAAAAGAGGCTCTAGTTTGGAAGAATGCCCACAAAAAATAGTTCAACCCTTTACTCGACTATTTTCCATAAAAAGGGAACAGATTTGTTTATTACATGACTAAAATGTTGTTTTTTTATTAATTAATATGAAATTGTCAAACAAAATACATTAAACAGCAACAACAAAGTGATCAGGAAATGGCATATACACTACACACACTTACACACAATTAATGATGTCACACTACAATTACTAACTAGCATGTTACCAAAAATAATGCATGCGTTTTACCTCACGCTTGCGTGGTAAGTTACGCGATAATTATAGAGTCTAGTCAACAAGGTGGAGCTGGCAGATCTAGGTCTATACATTATTCCTAACCCCGATCCAGTCATGTGTAGCAGGTCTAAAGTAATTAAATAATATATACAAAGGGACAGTCATGGTGGAAAATCGGATCAGCCCTACTGTTCAATTCCTGATAGGGCCTTTAAAATATATCCTGTGAGAAACACACAATCATGCACACAAAACTAATGTTGGAACATGGGAATTTTATAAGTCAAAGTAATATTTCCTCTTTTTGACTCTTGATACAGATAGTTTCCATGTGATGTCACAGGCACTGGTAAGACAATTTAAGGCAGCCATCTCTGAAGGCAGACACTAATGCTGGCCGAAATCATGGAAATATGTGCTGTATTTAACTCACCACTGTGTTTTTACTTTTCAGTCTATTTTACTGAATTTCATATCAAATTTAACAGCTTTTATGAAGTATTTTAAAAATCAAAACTATATTTTGATAGTTTGAAAGGTAAAAAAATACAACCAAAAAGGTACACTGTTGATTTTGTTTAAGGATGAGTCAATAATTTTATTTATTTCTGTATATTACTTCTTTGTACATTTATCAATTTTAAAAATATTGTATTCTAAAAATATGAATTTTAAGAGCTTTCCAATGGTGTTTAGCTTTTAATTTTTGGACCACAAATGAAGAAATTACTAGAAAATAAATTTTACACTTCTATACAATTCATCTGAAAATCCCTTGAAGTTGCCATCAAAGATGGCTGCCAAGATAAGAGAACTTCACTGAAGTTGGAACTATTTATACAACTAAATTACCAGAATCTGCTGAGACAATAATAAATTAAATAGACAGTAAATTACAGGGGAGATAAGACACATTTAAATGCATGCACATACCTATTTTTGTATATGATCAACTCTAAAAAAAACTAATTGAGAACCTACTAAGATAAAAATCTAAAAAGTTAGTCAGTTTTGTCATTTTTTTTACAATTGTGGTAAGACACACAAGCATGTGTGTACACACATATTTTTTACATTTAATAAAATCTAAAATCTATACTCACTGGCAACATCTCCAGACAAAAAGGCAACATTGAGATTAATTCAGACATTTTTTTCTTTGTTTAACAGTGCAGATTAGACAGTCACATAAACAGACAACATTTGTGTTTGTTGGTTTCATTGTTCCACCAACAGTACTTCAGTTATTTGGTGATGGTGTTCACTTAACACAGATATAGAGCTGCCTTCACAGCGTATATCATGCAATGAATACTTGGCATAATACCACACCCAGTCATATTATCCTGACACTGGGCCAGCAAGTCTTTAATCACCCTTATATTTGCTTGCACAGTAGCGGGGGAGCTTTACCACTACCATTTTTATCAACTTTGGTACGTTGCGGCCTGTTATTAAACCCGGAGCCTTCTGTCCCTGGAGTCGATAACCTACTGATTGCACTACCAGGACCAGTACAACTTTGTGGATAACATACCCAGACATAACTCAATGAAGCCTGAGACAAAGAAAGTTAAATTGAACCTACCTAGACAAGAATTTATCATTGAGGCAGTCTAGGGTAATTTTACAGTTGAGGTAGTAGACCAGGGTGTCATAATCACTGCTGGAGAGACTAAACCGTGGGAGTTGATGATTTGGTCTTGTGTCACATCGGTTCTGTGCAAAGTTCTCTAGCTGATCAAACACTATAAAAAAAACAGAAGAGAAATATAATTTAACCCTTTACTTGCAGAAATACTATTTGCCCTATTAAGGTACTTTGCCATTATGGTCATCTCAGGAAGTAAAGGGTTTATCTTGCAAAAATCAGACCCCTGAATACTGGGCAATGACAACAATAACTGAAATATAAAGGCACAATTCATATTTATTTTTGTATTGAAACATTATGTGTATAGATAAACATTTTTTTTATTTAAACTAATTTTGTTATTTGTTTTGCTTTGTTTCTTGATTCTACATATATTCACATGAATACTGTATATTCAGTTTGAATGTATTCAACTTTATACAGCCAGGAATGGAGTTTATTATACACAGAGCTTGAGTCTGAGAACAGCCTCAAGCATCTTACTGGTTAAAATTTGAAGTTTAAAATCTGACCAATCAGATGATTGAGAACAATCACAAACTCAAGCTCAATGATACCCACATTGCCAGCAGAACTAGTCCTTTCTCTTCAACATCCCAAAATCCAAAATGCTGACTGATGGCCACACTTGCATTTAATATGTAAGCATACATGTCAACTCTCCTGCTTTTGGAGGGAGACTCCCTCTTTTAAGGTTCAAATTTATTTAAAAATGAGGGGTGTTTAGAATTTTCAGACAATCTCCCTACTTAAAAACTTCCTTCTTTGTTTATATGAAAATAACAATTCTCCCACTATGTGTACGGACAAGACTTACATGTAGAAATATAAACTTTGTCTATATACTTAATGAATTTAGTCAATTTACCACAGATTTCTTCTTTCGTCAGCTGTGTCCCCTGAATTTTCTGGGCAAGATGGGCTTCTTCTTTCTGCTGTAGAGCCTCAATGAATACGAGGAACATTGAGGGGGGACCCAACAGCACCTGGCACAGGAAATCAAGTCATTATCAACAACAGTAACAACCGTTGTAGCATTAACAACAGCAACATGCTGATAAATTAGTATCAATGAGGGACATACATAAGTGGATGGTCTCCTCTAAATGCTTCATAAATGTAAGTAAGTCATTATTTTTGGAACACTCAGTTTTTATGCTTGCGCTCTTTGGAGTTAATGTTTACTTTTATGCTTATTGATGGGACCATCTCCTAAAGAACAGGGGATAAAGTCTTAGGATTTCAACTAAAAAGACTGACCCCAACCCTCCTACTATGTGGACTACCTTAATTATCAAACAAGGGAGACAATCTTAAATTTACCAAGTTTTCCACTTGTTTTCAAAATTCAACTAGATAAGAATCACTTGCCAAGACTAAAACAGCAGCTCTAGGAATCAATATTTCACCACTCAATGTTTAACAACAAATGATTCCTACCATTTACAAAAGGTCTGAAAACAATGACTTCTTAGTGCTAGATAGAGTAATGAAAACTCTAAGTAAAACAAGAGAAAGGTTAGAACCTATGCATGCTCCCCAAATAAAAAGTAGTTCCAAAACAGTTGGTTTTTTTATGCTGTGGACAAAATTTAAGTATTAAAAAATAACAAAGGGCAATAACTCCTAAATTAAGCATAACAGACTTATGGTTCTTGTACAATGCACCTTTCCTTATTAGGATCTATCTAAGTATGAAGTTTTATGCTTATAACTCGTACAGTTTTTTTGTTATGCTCCAGACAAAATTAAGACAGAGGTAGGAACGAATGGATGGACGAATGAGCAGGATGGACAGACGGAGTGGTGACTATATGCCCGCCTTTCAGGGAGCATAATAAGGAGCAGTACTTTGCCAAAAAAATTCTAAAGTTCTAAGTTAATATTTTTTATGGTTTCCAAGAAATGGAATTTAAAAAATGAAAGATCGGATGTTGAAGAAAGGGTTACGACAATTATGATTTTTTTTCAAAGCTAATAACAATTTATTTAACAACCACGACCAAAGGTTATAAAACTTTGAGCTGGAGCAGATATAGTGCTGCCATCACTGTGTACAGCATGCTGTGAACACCTGGACTGATACCACATCCAGTCACATTATCCTGACACCGGGCCAACCAGTTGTGGAACAAGCCTTATATTTGCTCAAGCGTTAGAAAGGGAGCTATACCACTTCCATTTTTAACGACATTGGTATGTCAGGGATGGGTTGAGCCCGAGGCCTCTCCTACCTGGAGCTGATGCTCTATCGTGATCGCGCTACCAGGTCCGGTCTAGATCAAAGTGTATAACCTTATCTCTTCCTAAACAAGGGTTTAGTTTCCTCCTGGTCCCTACCTTCTTCAGCAGCTGTTCTACAGCTTGTCTTCTCTTGTTGCAGTGACAGATGCTCTCATTGTCTGGCAAGGAGAGTAGCCTGTCCTCATGGTGGATACAGGTACCCAGCAATGGCCCGTGCTCCTGCCCTCGTCATTTCTTCCTTCAGGTATGCATATAGCTTCACCAGGCATGCTCTCTGGTGCAGGAAGCTCAGAAAGTCACCTGCAACACAGACAGAACAAATGGTTTATAAAGAAATTGAAATTTAAAAATTTTAATATCCTAACACTACCAAACATTGCATGCTCTGCACAGTGTCACATTATAAGCTTGTGCTCTGCACATTGTCACAAAATAAGCTTGTGCTCTGCACTTTGTCATATTATAAGCTTGTGCTCTGCACAGGGTCACATTATAAGCTTGTGCTTCTGAACAATGTCATATTGTAAGGTATCTATTCTTCAAGTTTAAAGAAAATCTTCTGCACAGTGATCATGTTAAGGTCTTGAATAGCAAAGTACTGTCTGCACTGTCTGCTAACAATAGGCTCAACATTTCTCCATGCTGGATAGTATAATGCTAGCTGTTACTGAACTTAAAAACACAGCAAATTTGAAATAAAAGAAGAAGCATAACTCTACCAACATAATTTTAGGGGTAACCTCCCCTTATGAAGTGGGTTTCCATTTTGATAGTCAACATGTAATCCAAGTTTGAATTGAATATTTTTGACAGATTTCAAGAAATGGACATTAACAAAAACCAGTGACGTTGAGAGGGTCAGGACAATAGCCCAGTTTTTCCTCGAGGACCTAAAATATGTTAATTCAAGGTAGTATACGGCAATTTGCCTTTATCATATACAATTAACAAAACCTTTTCCTTACTTTGAAATAAAAGGACATCATTCTTGTATGAACTAAGCTGATGTCTAAATTAAGTGGGAGAGTTCTCAAGTATGTATATTCCAAGTATAAAAATCTCTCTAAAATCAATGACTGGTCAACCATTAATTAACTGATTTTCTAACTTACTGATATTGAAATTTCTAAATAAAAAGCACTTTCAGTTGAAAATGGTAACGGAAAAAATAGCCTTAATTGAAAAGTCAAGTACTCAATTTTAAAGTAGAAAAAATTTGTTATGAATTTAATTGCTTCACCATTATGATCATCTGGTTCTCCATCACTAATCATATCGTCTTTCTTCTCTCCTGTAAACAGAACATGGCATTTAATTAAGGATAATTAAAAGGCAAAATAAAGCCTCATTATTACTTTAAAATCATAAGTCTAACATAATAATACTGCATGTAAAATTTCCACAAATAAAAGCCAAAATTTTAACCCTTATATTTATTTACCATAAATTAATGAAAAAAAAAACCCTCCACTTATTTCTGCGCCTTAAGCAATGTTTCAGCATAATTTTGCCCATCATACAATTTTAATGTTTTCTTCACACATATCATTCAAAGTCCACTTGCATTACTGGTTGGTCACTGGATATTGTCACCTGTCAAACTGCAAAGAAACATCGATGTTTGGCTTCGTTCATTGGTCTGTTGAAGTTGTTAATTTGATATGACATGGTGATGAGTTGACAATCAGTTAAGATATCTCATCAATTAAGCAGAT
This sequence comes from Sinonovacula constricta, assembly GCA_007844125.1. Lineage (NCBI taxonomy): Eukaryota > Metazoa > Mollusca > Bivalvia > Cardiida > Solecurtidae > Sinonovacula > Sinonovacula constricta. Next base: position 33,482,698 of record CM017569.1, read on the forward strand.
TGACAATCCAATTAAAAATTGTTTGTTGGTTTGTTTGTCTGTTGAGTATTTCAGTTATCTGGAGATGATGTCCAATTGAAGCCGATATAGTGCTGCTTTCACTGTGTAAAGCATGCCGTGAACACCTGGCATGATGCCACACCCAGTCACATTATTCTGACACCGGGCCAACCAGTTGAGGAACTACCCTTATATTTGCTTGAGCATAGCAAAGGAGCTATACCACTACCATTTTCAACGACTTTGGTAAGTCGCAGCCCGGGATCGAACTAGAGGCCTCTCGTACCTGAAGCCAACTCTCTATCAATTGTGCTACCAGGTCCGGTATTAAAGATTGACCTGTATTCACTTTTTCTGAGCAGAATTATGAACTGTCAGGGTGGATGGGAATAAATGCTGATAAATTTTGGTTTATTATTATTTTTCAAAGAATAAAAAATAAAACATTGCATTTATGCCATTACTAGTATTCATTCACACAAATGTTAATTGTTGAAAAAACAATTAACATTTGTTATGTTTCACTGTGAAAAGCATTATGGTATAAACATTGCTTCACAATACTGCAGGGAATTACGCGATTCAAAATGTTGGATGCCTAATCAGAAAATTTTGTAAGTGTAGGCAATTTGGATTATTTCAACCCGTGCGTTTTACACTGTCAAATAGTATAGAAATAGAACATGAATTGCAGCATGCACTGGGAGAGAAATTATCATTCATCTGTCATAAAATAAGCTTATAAGACAAGATGTCATGATCCACCTTTCATTCCATTTTATTTCATCAAACTCTTTGGGACCATTAAACCATTAATACGTAAAATGGTAAGTGGGCAGAATAAAGTCATGCCAATCAATGAATAATTTTTTACAGGAAACGTGGCCATGCCACGAAACCATAGTTTACAACGATTTAACAAATCCAATCGAAATCTAGGTTTTAATGCAAGCTTGCTATATCCAAAGTTTCAGAAAGATTGCTTTATCCTAACTGAAGTTATTGACCAGAAACTCTTTTTCTACTTTTAGTAACAGTGACCTTGACCTTGAAGCACTGGCCCCCTAATCCAATCCCATGCTTAGTTTGCTCATAAACTACATACAAACAAAATTTCAGCGAAAATACCTTCCATTTTAATACAAATTATTAAGCTGAAACTGTTTATTTTTCCTATTTTTAGTAACAGTGACCTTGACCCGACTGGCCCCAAATCCAATTCCAATCTAGGTCTTCAGGCAAGCTTTCTATATCCAAAGTTTCAGCAAGATTGGTTTATTCGAACTGAAGTTATTGACTAGAAACTGTTTTTCTATTTTTAGTAACAGTGACCTTGACCTTGTTCTGACTGGCCCCAAATCCAATTCCAAGCTAGTTTAACATGCAAGCTTGCTACATCCAAAGTTTCAGCAAGATTGGTTTATCCAAACTGGAGTTATTGACCAGAAACCCTCTGACACTGGCCGCCTGCCTTCCCATCCGCCCACAATACCCCAATCTAAAAACCAGGATTTTCATTAAAAACCTGGTTAAAAAGCATGGCTAGGGAGCAAGAGGGTTCGCCTAATCAGATGCAAGATGACAGGCTCTGATGAAACGTTGGCAATGCCGGATGCTATAATTACTGTGAGCTGGGATTATGGTCAGAAAAGGGGTGGAGTACATTGTCGTTTAAGCCAGACAAATACTTGTCATAAAATTTGCAACAGCCATAAGCTCTGACTTTACTAATTTTTCATTTTATTTTGAAACTAAATGCATTTTCTCCTTCTAAGTACTCATTATTAGTGATTTCAATACTCAAGAATAGGCATTCAATCGAGTATTCAAGTAAACAAGTACTGACATCCTTAATTTTTAGATCTTAAAATATTAATTGTAGGCACACTTTTAAGTATTCAAAATAAAAAAATGCTTTTTATGATATTCCCATTAGATAATCTCACTACAAAAATATTTGTATGATCATATAAGTATATAACTAATTTAATTCTTCGGTAGTCCAACACATGTAGCATTCTAAGTGTTAAAGAGAGGGGTGCGTTTCATCATAAATCTTAAGGTCATTTTTTTCTCTTAAGAATAGTTTTTCATCTTAAGAGTGTTTCATTAATATTTCGGAAATCAGTCTCAAGAACGAAATCGCTCTTAAATCTTAAAGAGTGCTTTTGGTCCACTTGCTACCAATCAAAACCTCCTGCACTTAGAAGTGACTCAAATATAAGAACTTTTTTCAATCGACCTTAAGATTTATGACGAAACGCACCCAAGGTTTACCTGGATCTTGACTATGATCAGAAAGTTCTTGGGCACACGACTGGTCTTCTGTCATGTCAGGGCTCTTCAACTGGGTGTAGCCTCCTGACCCACCTGTCAGAAATACCGTATTACCATAGTTACACATTTGTACTACAAGATTTTACTTATTAAAACAGATCTGGTTACAGATGATCTAGCTTGCAATCTTTATTATTTTATACAAACTTTGCTAAAATAAAATAATAAATGGAGAAAAAACATCACCTCTGATTCATTGGTTAAATATGAATATTTTTTCCTATAAAAGATTTTAAAAAGTCTTTAGAATGAGAGAATAAAGAAAGTAATATTATTTTTTTAACACTTCAGCTTATAATTTCTACTTAGTAAATATACCAACCTTGCTTATGGCTCCCCAAGAAATAAATCATCTTTTTTATCAGATGGAAATAACTCCATTAATAGAATGCAAAACATCACAATAATTTTATTTGTGCATCAATCTCCCTTTTTTAATTAATACATCCACTTCATTTTCATCCAAATCCATCAAAGAACATCCTACTTCAGGCTCTGGACAGAAATTGTAAAATAAACCATGATTTTTAAATCAAAAGGGCAATAACTCTATTAATAGACAGTTAATCATCTCAACATTCAAAATGCAAAGTTTTCCATAAAGATACACCTGTTTATCATTTTACATCTAATTCCAACCAATTACTTCAGACTTATGGTTCCTGGCAGAAAAGTTTGAGAGACTGAGTGGATGTCCTTTCACTATCAGCAGGCAAGAATAAACTAACAATGGAGATCATATGACAATCAATGTCATGTAAATACATATATAGTTAACAGTGCATCCTGGCCTATGGAATTCTTAGAATTATTACTTCTTCAATGCAGAATTGTAATTGTTATTTTTTCAGCAGGAAATGAGAACAAATCATCTCTTTCAATCACTGAAACACTCAAGTTTAGCTGTTAATAAGATCATCATCATCGTAATCATCATCATCATTCATCATCATCATCATCATCATCATCATCATCATCTTGAATCTCACCAAACTGACATCTAACAACAAAGTGAAAGTCCATTGTAGGAGGATGGAAGTTTAATACTGTTTCAGAACCAATCTGATTAAAATCATATCCTGAAAACTGCTCCGCTGTTTGGATCTGATGACAAATCAATAAAATCCTTCCCAACCAATCAGATTGTTGCCTACAAAAGTGCAAAAGTAAATGATGATTCGAAGTGTTCCAAATGTATCCTTTTAATGGCAGCACACATTTATAAAGGAAATGTAAACATGGACACTCAGCGCATGTCTTCTGTCACTGAAGACAAGTGTGTTGTATGCGGTATCCCATTTGCTTCAATATCAGTAAGATCTTCAGGTCGACAGTTAACTAATGAGCTGAATTCCTAATTTTGTCAAACACTTTTCTACTGCATTATCGACAGTGGCCATTTTGTGACTCTTACCGTAGCATTATGCATTACGCTCATTGATTGGCTGTTATAAAAATAGTAATCGGGGAAAACAATTCTTGTTTATAGACGCCATTTGTGGGTCATCATCAGATCTTACATTTTGTAAGATCTGACTTTATTGAGATTGTTTCAGAACATTCGTGAGAAATAAGAGTTTCTATATTGGTATATGGTACAGCCTAGACAGTTTAGGTCCCACAGGAAATATGGTTTAGTAATTTCATTTTTTTTAATTTATACTTACAATGGTTGTGTTGGTCAGGGGATGTGGGTGTGGCTATAGGACCCTTGATCTCAGCAGCGAGCTTCACATCTGAAACAAAACATAAAGAATGCATTAAAAGTATGGAAGTTTTTCGATTGATTTGATTTTGAAATACATTGAAGCGACCATTTATGATCATTATAGCAACGTCCAGCTTTTGGTGGAGGTAAACCGCAGACACCTGTCTGGGTAGAACCACCGGCACACCGCAAGTCAGCTCGAAGACTTTCTCACATTTCCTGAACGGGACTCTAACCCATGCGCTAAGAGGCTAAGCTGTCCGAGGAGTTACAAATTGGTGACTCAACCACTACGCCACAGACGTACCGCTGAAAGTTTTTCATTTTTCTAACTAATAAAATAGTTCTACCCACCTCTCTGTAGGTTAACTTCTGCAATGATGTGTACTTAAACTGTCAAAACTAGGGACAAAAAAAATAGAAATGGAGAAAGATCAACAAGCATGGCAATGTACGGTAATAACAGTTCCTAAATTTATCCATGGTTCATTTTTAAAAGCATTAAAGATGCTATCTGACAGTTTGCCTATATCTAATACATATATCAACATCTTACCTCTGTCCTGAAGAATGTATGTATTATTGCTGCATAAACTTACACTTTAGTTTCTGTAATGGCTTAATTGTCAGACTGTACAAATCGATAAATAGGTCACTTAAAATGCCAATTATTTACAAATCTATAAATAAGTATGATGGGGATTTGACCTAAAAATAGATACAGATATAAGAGCTGACACATGGTTTTGTCAGTTTAAAAAAAAACTTACTGTGCAGCCTGGACTGGATAGGAAATACATTTTGTAATGACAAGTGTGGTGTTATACTTTACTTTTCAAGTAGATCTGGGCAAACCACTTAACAGCATTTCCCCGTTTCTTTTTCCAGTAGTAATACTATCTGGTTGCACTGAGAGAAAAAACAACAGTCCAAAATATCAGATACCACCTCTAACCATCAAAATAAACTGTGTATAATCCAACGAGCAAGTCAGGAAAGAATAATTGAGAAACCAAACAAGTTGAGTTGTCTGTAATTACAATACTTACGCATAGTTCAAATCTATCCATGAAACAATCACAAATAAAAAATGATGATCAACATGCGAAGGTGCACCAATGCCACAAAGGGATCTGCAGGTCTTCCTTATCACTGCTGCAGAAACCTATCTCTTCACCTAATATTGCTAGAGACTTAGCACTTAACTGATTAAATCTGGTATGGATGTACGATATCAGCCTCAGCTTTATCCAACTTGTGCCAAGCAAGCTATGAATTGCGTGATAAATCAATATATGTTTTACTGTAAACAGCTGCACAATTTTATTGCTTTTAGTCATAAGTCTATAAATAGTACCATGTCATTCCTTCCTACAGGGCCCAATAGAGTCCATTATAGTCCTTTGTCATGCATCAGTGATCTTCAAAGGGAAAATTGAACCATCAAAAGATCTTAACACGTATTGTTTTCAGACAAATGGTTTGTCGTTTGGAGTTTATATAGGATTTCAACACTTTCACACATTTTATAAATCTAAGTTGGAAGTAACTACTGTTGTTTTTTGTTAATTCGCTGTGTAAACAACTTAGTAGTAAACAGATAGTTACTGCTCTGCATTGATGTCAAATTTCATTTAGACAGCATCATTATTTTACACTAACTTACAGTAAATTAATAAAAAACTTTTCCACTTATTGCACAAATTTTACAAAAATTTAAAATTTTCAAGTCAATACTGCAATTTCTTATGAAATTATTTTATACAACACGTTTTGTTGCTGTTTTGTTAATTTACTTAATTTCAGCATTTCAATTTGTTCTCAACAATTCTGATGGCATACCCTGAGTACTTTTACCTTCTTAAACATTGACTAAAACAGAACTTATAAAGAGTAATAATATTTCCCTTTAAATGAAAAAGATCGTATAAAATTAATTTATAATTCAGAATTTCATTATTTAAGAAAAATAGACAGTGTCTCAATAATTTCCAATCAAGGGCCATGTAATGTTGGGTGGTTTGATAACCAGTCACTCACCATGTCCATGCAAGTGTTGTGGAACCAATCCAGTTCGCATACCATTCGGAACACGATCACAGGTAACCAGGCAACGCCCTGAATCAGATTGCGATGAATATGACACACATATTCATGATGATGTTTAGGGTGATGTGATGATGAAAATGAGGAATGAAACATATGAGAAGGAAAGAAAAGGAGATGATGAGAAGGACAGAAAAGGAGAAGATGAGAAAGAAGAGAAGGAAGAGGAGAAAGAGAAGAGAAAAGATTAGAAGAAAGAGGAGAAAATGAGAAGAAATGAAAGAGAAGATGAGAAGGAAGAGGAGAAGCTGAGAAGGAATAAAAGGAAAGATGAAAAGGAAGAAAATGAGAAGGAAGAAAATGAGAAGGAAGAAAATGAGAAGGAAGAAATGAGAAGGAAGAGAAGATGAGAAGGAAGAGAAAGCGAAAATGAGAAGGAAAAGAAGATGATAAGAAATGAGATTATGAGAAGGAAGAGAAGGAGAACACAAGAAGGAAGAGAAGATGAGAAGGAAAAAAAAGAGAAGAGAAGAGAAGATGAGCAGGAAGAGAAGAAGATGAGAAGGAAGAGAAGAAAATGAGAAGATAGAGCAGCTTAGAAGGAAGAGAATGAAAAGATGAGGAGAAAGAAAAGATTAGAAGGAAGAGAAGGAGAATATGCAAAGGAAGAGAAGAGAAAGATAGAAGGAAGAAAAAAACATGAGAAGATATAGTAGCTGAGAAGGGAGAGAATGAGAAGATGAGGAGGAAGACAAGATGAGAAGGAAGAGGAGGAGAAGATAAGAAAGAGAAGGAGAGAAGGAAAGGAAGGAGAAGATGAGGAGGAAGAGAATATGAGGAGGAAGAGAATGAGAAGATGAGGAAGGGAAGATGAGAAGAAAGAGAAGATGAAAAGGAAGGAGAAGATAAGGAGGAAGAGAAGATGAGGAGGAAGAGAAGATGAGGAGGAAGAGAATGAGAAGATGAGGAAGGGAAGATGAGAAGAAAGAGAAGGAGAGAAGGAAAGGAAGGAGAGATGAGGAGGAAGAGAAGATGAGGAGGAAGAGAATAAGAAGATGAGGAAAGGAAGATGAGAAGAAAGAGAAGATGAAAAGGAAGGAGAAGATATGGAGAAAGAGAAAGAGAAGGAGATGATGATGACATCACACTATAGTTTTATACAAAATGATCAAAAAATGGTGGTCAAATTCACATTTTAACATATTTTTAGTTGAATATGGCAGCGTTTTTTTTTTTATCAGCACAGAGAACTTTTTTAAAGTGTTGATGATCATCATCGAACCAGTCCATTTATACAATACTGACCTCCTTCATTTTTGGTGTGAATGGTCAACCATTTTTAGATTGCAATTTTCAGTGAATACAAAGCAGACAATGTATCATGACCACTAACCATAATGTATTAAAATGTCATGCATAACTCAATATATCTGTCTTTGTAATTGTTATTATTAATATTGTATTTAATTTACAATTTGACAATAACCATTAATGGACCAAAGGATAAGAAATGTTGTGTATATACATACCATCAACTGACAATGTACTAGTACAGGTATAGGGTCCAACAGAGTTCATGTTAAAGTCAACTCTTGATGGAGGGCTGTCGCTCATTGTGTTCAAAACCTAAAACAGAGTTATCTGATTATTTCTATACGTCAGATGAACCATAAACATATTTTGCAGCTATTAAGACTATAGAATTTTCTCTGCCAAGAACTGCTTAAGTTCCGAATATTAGTTGGAAGCTTGCTATATCAAAGTTTCACATGTGGTAACTGCATAATTTAAACTTGTTTCTGTATACATGTAGTTAGATTGGGAAACAACTTCTTTTTTAACTTATATTAAAATCACTTCCACTTCAAACTATCTGAGTAGAATCAGTACTTAGGCCATATCTACCTGGAGAATAGTGCTCAGTCCTGTAATGTAACGCTCCCTCCATGACCCAAGTCTCCATTCAATCTTTTACGATATAATACATTAGGTAAAATGGGATACCTTAGATATGACTGTTTACTATTTCGGTGTGTAACTTTCTGACTGATAAAATAAAGTATTAATTTAACATGTTAAACAACAAAACATTTACTATTCAGTGATCATTTTACCTTTTTTCTTAGGATTCCACAAGATGCTTATTTCCTGAAATAATGGGTCCTGACAAAAAACAATAGGTCCCTATATATGAGGTATACTGTTTATCATTGTAATATTACCTCATCTACCAAATTCCATCTTCACCCTTACTTTAACCACAAATAAGTTTTAGCCAGTGTTGTTGAAATGTAGATTTTGATCATTTTTTGTTTACATCTGGTTCCTTGTCATTAACTTTGCCGAAAGGTAATTTAGCATTTGCTGTCCATGATTTAACTTCGGGCAAATCTTCTTCCTCGAAGGCAGTAACGATAATATCTTAATGACAGTTTGTTTACAAACAAACAACAACACATGTTTAATATGACCCATTTAATGGGCCTGTTTTCATTGGGTAAGCAGTTGAAATCGAACCAATCGGTGGATAATTTACAAATGTGTCCTCTGCACATACATATTTTACCCGGTTAACCCAAGTATTTTCTATGAAAATCAATTTTTATCATATTATCACATGCAAGTTTATCATGCAGATTTCAGATTGACTTTCATGATAGATTTCCATGAGGAGCCTAAATTACTAACGCAGAGGTAAATTAATCACTAACTATTTTCATGAAAACGGCAAAGGCTCTATAAACATTATAAAAACCAACAAACCACACCACAAATTATTTTTAATATTTTGTGAATAGTAGAAATAGAAAACAAAGCTATGACAAAAATAAGTGATACAAAAATTATTTGACAACAAAATATAATTTTGACATGATAAATTATCATAAAAAAGGCACCAATTGGTCAAAATATTGAAAAGAATTGATTATGGCCAAAATCAATGTATATTATTGGAGCTATGTATCATGGTTTTCGGAGCAATGCGGTTACTCTGTACTAGAGAAATATGGAAACTGACGAAGTCACTGCAAGTGAACATTCTGAGGATCGAAACTCTTCCACTGACCTGTCATGAGTTCTATCTGGTATTCTGTTTCAACCTTCCTTTTTGTTTTCCAGTCTTGTATGTTTTATAACTGAAAATAATTAATATTATCAAATTTCACATTTAGAGAGGCTTTTTTGCAATTGTTAATGCTAAACAATTTAGGCAGTGTTTAAAATTATCTTTACCTAGACTAATGTATGAGTTTATGCAAAAATAACAAAATTCCCCCAAAACAGTGAAACAAATACTGTTTGATACAGGCAATCAGTAGAATACCACCATTAAAGACCTAACAAGCGTTTCACACCTACCAGTAATTAACAACTTTATAATGTCTTCACTCTGTAATGTTTCACATATTTATTAGGATAAAATGATAAATGTGGCATTAACTATGTGTAGGTTATGATTCCACACCAATTAAATTGATAAAATAATGCAGATATTCAGTCTCAGCTAGAACAAAATAGATTTTGCATAATGCATAATTTTGTTCAAAATTGAATAATACTCAAGGGGAGATAGCCATAATTTCATATTTCTATATAATATACATCATATGGTATGTTTAATTTAGTGGTTATATTTGTTTGTTTATTGGGTTTATCATCCCACCACAGTATTCCAGTCCTCTTGTGGAGATGGTGTCCACTTTAAGCAGATATAGTGTTGCCTTCACTGTGTATTGAATGCCCTGAACACCTGGCATGATACCACACCCAGTCACATTATCCTGACACCAGGTCAACCTGTCTTGGAACTACACTTATATTTGCTTGAGCATTAGCAAGGGAGCTATACTACTAACATTTTTAACTACTTTGGTATGTCGCGGTCTGGGTTTGAACCCGGGGGCCTCCTGTATCTGGAACCGATGCTCTACTAATCGCGCTACCAGGTCTGGTGATGTAGTGGTTAATACTTGTGTTGTGCATATAGGCATTTCCAACAGCCCTGCTGTTGGGTTAACACTTTAGTGACATGGTTGAGTGTCAGCCTACTGATCTGAAAGTCCCGGGTTCGAATCCCCGTTAGGGACAGGATTATTATCTCCTCTTAGATTTACTTTACATGTAAGACTGATATTTATTTTCCATATTTTAAGTCACTTCCCCATTCAGGTTGGATATTTCATTTTAAATACTGAAATGCAGACTGCAATTTGCTATGAAAACATCTTAAAGCACGCACTGGTGGTTGATTGTATGGGTTTTCATGCAGTTGTCAAGCATGCCACAGTTGCATCCTAGATAACTTTAAAAAAAAAAAAAAGGCATGAAGCGAAACTAAACAAGAGAAAAAAAGAAAATACTGGAAAGTATGATCAACACTGCAATGTCATGTGTAAATGTAGTGTTGAACCGTTGAATAATTGAAAGTATTACACAGGTGCAATCAAAGTAAATAAGAATATAAAGACATGAAACATAACAAAAAACAAACCTTTTTGTTTAATCACATTTCACCAGAAAATTTGGTGTACGCGGTTACACATTAGTAAATTGACATATTAATTTAAACCAACTGACACACTTATGCAAAAGCATATGAAATTATGATATTTCATTACAATATAATATAACTTTTAGTTCAGAAATAGGATTTTTCCTATGTAAGCTCGTTATTGATGTATAGAAAAACATTAAATGACAAAGTTAGTGCAGTCTGCCCAAATTATCAACATGGCATCACAGTTTACTAAATTCAGAGAAGTTGGCAGAAAAATTGTTGCAGTTGGCAGGAATTATAAGTAAGTTATTCGTAATTGTGACAATTTTGAAGCCATAGTTACCTTAGGATAATGTATGTTATTTTTTTTTATTTGATCGCTGAATAGTTTTGAAGACGATATTATCTCACTCTCAGAAGACATCAGTGCTAAATGTTGACCTCTAGATAAAGAAATCTGTCAGGTATCAATGAATATTGTGATCAATTGCGCTTGGTTAGTAAAGCACAGATTAAGGACACGAAAAACATTCGTTTTATAGAGAAACAACCAACATATTAAACTAATAAGCCGATCAAAAAATATTTATAGATGTCGGTCATTTTTAGTAACCTCCCTTGTCATGATTACCGCCAGGTGACGTCAGGGTTGTCACTAGAAATATTTTGAGCAGGCTCAATTAACTTTTGAGGAGGCTAGGCTATGCGAAGCGCCTAAGGTGCGAAGCGTTGCTAGGGGGGTCCGGGGGCATGCTCTTGAAAGATTTTTTTTTTTTTTTTTTCAAATTTGAGGCGGCCCGATTTTCATTTGAGGCGGTCAAATCGGCCGCCAGCCGCCTCCTAATGACAACCCTGTGACGTCATTTTTGTGTCGCCTGAAAAGGCGACATATAGGGATAACCTTGTCGGTATCGGCGTCGGCGGCATCCGGATTTCCTTGTCCGGAGCCTAACTTTGTCACCGTAGGTCCAAATGACTCCAAACAAGGTATGTAGGTTTCTGGCAATGACTCGAAGTGCAGCGCACAAGAACCGTAACTCTACCCTGTTCCGTTTTTGAATTATTCTCCTTTGATTGATTTTTTTAGAGCATTTCATGTCTGAAGTGTAACTTTGTCACGGTAGGTTCAAATGACTCCAAACTTGGTATGCACGTTTCTGGCAATGACTCAAAGTGCAGTGCACAAGAACGGTAACTCTACCTTGTTCTGTTTTTTAGTTATTCCCCTGTGATTGATTTTATAGAGCATTTCTTTTCCGGAGCCTAACTTTGTCACAGTAGGTCCAAATGATACCAAACTTGGTATGCATGTTTCTGGCAATGACTAGAAGTGCAGCGCACAAGAACCATAACTCTACCTTGTTTCGTTTTTGATTTATTCCTCTTTGATTGATGTTTTTAGAGCATTTCTTGTCCGGAGTGTAACTTTGTTACTATAGGTCCAAATTACTCCAAACTTGGTATGCATGTTTCTGGCAATGGCAGTGCACAAGAACAGTTACTCTACCTTCTTCCGTTTTTTTAGTTATTCCCCTTTGAGTGATTTTTATAGAGTATTTCTTGTCATTCTTTTAAATTATTCCCCTTTGATTTATTTTTAGTGCATTTCTTGCGAAGGGCATAACTTGTGCATGTTTTTTGCAATGAGACAATTAAAAGGTTATTTTATATGTGAATTTTGTGCAAATACATTGCTAATATCTGTACAACAAAAAACTAATTTACATTTTTTATGTCGACTAACAAAATTTTCGTCAGGCGACACATCCGACTCTCGGAGTTCTAGTTTGTTAAACTGTTACATTATAACAAATAAATTGAACAGCAAAACTAGTTTAATTATGAACAGTTTGATGCTGACCAGCATACTTGATCAAAGCTTTCTACATTAACTGTACAAGATTATCTCAGTAATCAATGTTTAATCTATTGTTAAATTGGCTTAATTTTCTCAAAGATGAAATTAACACAATATTATCTTGAGCAGTGTAATAATGTTTGCACATTAGTCATGGGTATGAAGGACATTAATGGATAGTCTCCCCTGAATAATCCCTAAATGCAAGTAGGTTCTTTTATTTGTTTTACTTGGTTTAACAAATATGCATTAATATTGCTGTCTTAAGATTTCACTTGGGTGTTCGAGAATGTGCTGTGCCTAATTTCCGTGTAGAGTGTTTATGGAAGTTACAACTAAAGTTCTACTTATAAAAAATACCAAAATTGCTATTGGAACCAACAAATGGTGTGACAAACAAAACAATACTGAATTGCTGAGAAGGCTTTATTAGATGTTGGACCAGACAAAATATATAACTGTCAGTAAATAACTAAATATTGTAGGACAAGCAAAATTTAACTAAGCATTTTCAAAATATGTTCACTAAACTTTACAATGGATATTTGGCACATCAGCCAAGCATTTGTGCATACATCGTTAAACTACAGTAATGTTCCAGTAGAGTATTAGCTAAGGAAAAAATGATTACAATAAATATTAACACCCAAACTACAATGAATATTAACACCCAACCAACATTTTTTCCATAATGTACTTTGGGAAAGACAAAATATAATTAAGTATTTCCAAAAAAGACCATCAATTCTGCACAGAACAAGGGAAGTATGCAATGCTTTTTTTATGCATCATTTCAGGTCTTTATATAGATTGAAATCGCAAATCAGACATGCCTTCTTGCGACTAAATTTTTGTGATTCCACTTCATCAAATTTGACATTAGAGATTTGCAACTCTTTGCATTTGAGATTTTAATGATTTGAAATTTGCAAAGTTGGTGCTAAAGATTGAGAAAATGCATAAACATAATGTGAAAATGAATTTGTACATTTGATATTATGAATGTTAGGATGAGGTGTACAAATAAGTTAATTTGAATATTTTTACAAATTTCTACATAGTTACTTATACCATCATTCTGCCAATACTAGCAATTATGTCACAAGTACTGCTAAAGCTTTTTATGTTAAAATTAGGGATGTTAACGAATATTCGAATATTCGAATATTAAGTCGCTATTCGAATAGAGATTTTGGGATTCGAATATTTTATAATTTTTATTCCGCTTTTGTTTATTTCGAATGAACATTGAAAAGACATTTCTTTAGTTGATCGTAGTGTCCCCAGCGTCTTAAGACGCTAGCGATATGTAATCGCGTTCGCTCTAAGATAGAGGGGGTGGGTCACGTCTCCTGATAACGAATTGCCATCTGGTTAACAGCATGAAATCACCTTACCGCGCACAGCTCCTTCTCTGCCCCCTCTCCCACTTAGACCCAGTCACATCAACCACATCACCATACAGCTGTGGAAAAAGTTGCCAACGTACAATAAACACACATGTCAGTTCAATGCTGCGGCAATTAGCTACAGTAAATACGTAACACTGACTCTACCCAGCTTTGGTCGGGATAGTGTGTAATAAATACATTATATAAGGCTATACTTATTGATAACAGTCCACCAGAAGCTGAGAACGTCTTTTATTTTTTGAAAAGCACAACTAGACCACTGTCAAACAAACTTTAATTGCAAACACTTTCTGTTTTTGTCACTCTACTTCATACTTGTTATTTTATTCCTATATAATACCGCGACATTTGTTATTTTTTGTCACCGCGATTTTCTGTTCTTTGTTTTTGCTTCGTTCTCTCCGAATAACAAAAACGTAAATCTACATACTTTTTTAATTGTTCGTCATAGGTTTACTTAACACACCTAAAACTCACGAGCTTACAATTTTAATCATTCTTTATATACTGGTTGGTACTTCATCAATTTATCAACAATCAGGTAATCTTGACACTAGCCAATCGCAGTAATTATCGTCATCAAATGAGTTTGTTTACATTTGCCTTTCACCCATAGGCATATGGCGAGCAGGTTCGTAATTTTCACTTGTGTATTGGTAACTAAATGTCTCTAATTGACATGTTATGGCTTCGGATTAACGCTCTTAGCGATATCAGCCAATCACAATTAAACATCAATCCGACCACCAACCAATAAAGACCGTTAATTGGCTGTACACTTGAGCGATTGTGTATTGGTAACTAAATGTCTCTAACTGACATGTTATGGCTACGGATTAATGCCCTTAGCGATATCAGCCAATCACAATTAAACATCAATCCGACCACCAACCAATCAAGACCATTAATTGGCTGTACACTTGAGCGATTTTCTTTCATAAAACCTTCGTGGTTTTGCCTAATTGTCTTACAGTCGATCCAGTATCACCCGCATTTTGTCCTTTAGAAAATGCCGCCTTTAATCATTAATGTTTTTTATAAGATTAGTTCACAAAACATAATTGACTGTTTGTTGTTATACATTGTTTGCGGTTAGAAGAGTAAAATATTAAAATTGTAAGCTATTTTGCATGAGTAGTACAGTTTCATCTAATAAAATTATGATATGGTTTTATTAAATCGATAAGTAGCCCCTTAAATATGTCATATGTTAATACAAATAATTAATTAATTTCACAAAATGCCTTTAAATTGTAAAGGTTATTATACGAAGTACAACACGTAACAAAAAGACACCCAAGTTTAAGGTGACTAATTAATAGTGTATATATTATGCGGGACTTTGCAGGTCATCTTAACATTGATTGGTTACTTTATAGTTTTTATAAGAGTTTCAATAATAATAATAATAATAATAATAATAATAATTGTTAAGTAGCAATGACATTATTTACGCATTTACTGGCATTCTTCACTGACAGTATTTTCTTGCAAGCTACCACTGACCAAGTAACGAAACGCCCTGTCTGGTCCTTCACTTTAAACAGGATAATGGCGGATTCATAATATTGCCGTTTGTATTTCAAAAAAAAAAGAAATCGTCGTTTTAAAATTAAATGCTATGATAAAATCATAAATCTACCGCCGCTTCTGCATAAAGTAAGGCTAGCAATGTAAATTGTGGTCAGAAATAAACATTTTACAATGAATAAACACATTAAATGTAATGGAAAATTACTGTGTTATATGCCACTATGATATAAATTCGTTCCGAATATTCGAATATGATTCGAATACACGTTCCGAATATTCGAATATCGTTTTGGGATTCGATTTACATCCCTAGTTAAAATGCACCTTCTGGCAGTCTATAGCCTCAAACAGTTTCTTTCCATTTACAGGAAATGCCCTTTTGAGTTAACAGCTCCTTATTATCTCCCTTTCCTATGGCTACATATTTTTTATTTCATTTAAATCTTAACTTAATCGTCACTCTAACAATGTTATCTCTAACAATTTCTAACAGGGCACATGCAGTGGAGTTGGGCAATGCAGTACCAACTAAACCAATCTTGTTTTTGAAACCAACATCATCTTACATTACAGAAGGTCAGGCTATCAAGGTGAGGTACAAAATAAGTTTATCAGTATTATGAAGGGCAATCAGACACTTCCCAATTTTCTTCATAAATATACTTTTGACAGAAGTAAGAAGTAGAAGTCTTGCAAAGCCAGCTTGATTTTTCACCTTGCTTCAAACATTCAATTTCTCTGACAATCTACATTTTTTGTAGCTGTTCTAAATACAGATGTTGCCGCCCCACATAAAAATTCTCATCCTGACCAAGACTCAAATTCAGTCCTGGTCAACCGAATCAATTACAAAGTGAGGGACCGAGGAAAGTTGGCGACCATACTCGCTCAGCCATGGGCACCCCCTGTATCTTTTTTTCCTAATGAGTGATAACTGTTAGCAGCATTTATATGTAATCAAACTTGGAAAAGTATGTTCGTAAAAAACTAATGCACAAAAACTCAACAGTAACTATTCATGCTTCTTATCGTTGTCTTTTTTTTGTGTGTGTTTAAATGTTTAGGATGGTTTATAGAATCTTATATTGGTAGTTTATTAATAGCTATCATCATTAGTTCATTGCTGTTAAACTTAAGACAACATTCTAATTCAATATATAAGTAGCATAAGAATAAGTCAACGAAAGACTATTATGACTTTAATTAGAGGCAAAACTGTATATCTAGACACAGTAGCAGTAAAAAACAACAACATCAGTTTATCAAAGATTATGTACCTTTATAAAACTAATGCAAGAAAACGTTGCTTTATTATGATACAAGGTTTATAAAAATTCAGTGAAAAAGTTACTGTGTTGCTCCTGATCAGTCAGCCATCTGATCAGGATTTGCACTTTTTGCTGTGAAGTCTTTAGTAATATGTATAGAGACTATTAAATGTAAGTGTTAGCAAATAATTATGATTTTTTTAGTGCAGATAAATAGCAGATTGGAAACAGTTAAAAACTATTTGCATATATGACTTGCATATGACTTTATTAAGATATGTACAAACATACAGTGTGAAAATAATTTAACATGTCCTAATCATTTCTTTGTAGTGTAAAGTGTAAGGCTTGTTATGCTATCTTCAGCAGTGATTTTAACTATTGACTGGTCTCTTTCAGGTGCCAGTGGGCTGCAGTTCTCTTCACCACGAGGTTGAGCTGGGACTGGTTGTGGGGAAAGCAGGCAGCAAGATCTCTGAGCAAGATGCTGTCAGTCACATTGGAGGATATGTTCTCGCTCTTGATATGACTGCCAGGTGGGTGTTTTTCAAGATTACAATTGACAGCTCTCAGCAGACTTTTCAAGGACAGGCATCCCCTATGCCTTTATTTCTGAAGAGTATTTAGCCCAATCAGTACAAATGTTCTTGTTTAAATATATTAATCCCTTGGTCACTAAAACAGATAAACTACAGTTGTTTCCTGACTGGAAAACAATGACATTCAAACAACCTATTAGAAAATTATCATTATAACACTTATGCATCCTGGGTTTGCAGCATTCTAATTGAGTCAGCGTTTAGGGGCTGAGAGGATAGAGTCGCTGACTTGGAACCCCTCACTGCGTGGGTTTGAGTCCCGGTCGTGGCAAGAACTTCCATGTGGGGAGGTTTTGCAGCTAACCTGCAGTGCGCTAGTGGTTCTACCCAGGCATAAGGTCTTCCTCCACCAATACTTAGCTGGACGTTGCCAGTATGACCATAATTGTGTCTGAGCGATGTAACAAAACAAAAAACAAAAATATAAAAAAACAAGTCAGTGTTATAATGGACAGCATGGTATTGGAGTTCCAGTGTTCTCCGGTCATTTATGTAGTGCATTTGAAAGCATCACATACAAAAAATGGCCACACATTCCTGTCAGGAAATTCATTAAATGTTTCTTTAAATGGTGATTTGACTAAAGTTGCTGAGTGTATGAAGCACACTGACTGTTGTTTATAAATATAAAATTTTGGATTTACTTCATATGAAAAATGTTTGTTGGAGCAGATGGTAACTGGTTTTAAACTTTCAGACCCTCGTCATCAAGTGATAGACCAAAATAAGCAGCAACAGGAAAACTACACAATCAAAGTGTAGAAGCATTTCAGCTAGGTTGTAGTGTACCATGTTTACTTACAACTCTAGGACCTGGTAGCGCAATTGGTAGAGCATCGGCTCCAAGTACAGAGGCCACGGGTTCGATCCCAGGCTGCAACATACAAAAGTTGTTAGAAATGGTAGTGGTATAGCTCCCTTGTTAACGCTCAAGCAAATAAAAGGGTAGTTCCACAACTGGTTGGCCCGGTGTCACGATGTGACTGGGTGTGGTATCATAACAAGTGTTCACGGCATGCTATACACAGTGAAGACAGCACTATATCTCCTTCAAGTGGACACCATCTCTAGATAACTGAAATACTGTTGGGGAAACTATAAACCCAAGAAACAATAAACAACTCTAGTCAAGTTCTTGAAAGGTCTTCATCCACTAATAATTTATTTCATGATTTGCATTGTCTGACTATTCAGGTTGTGTTTATAATCTTTACTTAGATTAAAGTATGAGTATAAAGGCAAACTGTTAGAGATATAACCTTTAATAAAAACATATCACTATTAGGGACTTTCAAGATGAGGCGAAGAAAAAAGGACAGCCATGGTCGCTGGCGAAGGGATTCGACACGTCTTGTCCTGTCAGTGGCTTTATTTCTGTTGACAAGATAACGGACCCTGACAACACTCAGCTGTGGCTAAAGGTGAACGGCGAGCTGCGGCAGGATGGCAACACAAGGGACATGATCTTCAGCATCCCGTACCTCATTAGTTACATCAGCAGGTACTTCAGCCTAGAGGAGGGCGATGTGATACTCACGGGGACACCAGAGGGAGTAGGCGCCGTGGGTAAAGGGGACATAATAGAGGCCGGGTTAGGGGATATAGTCTCCATGAAGTTTAATGTGGAGTTGTCAGAGTAGTTTTAGGTTAGATGTGTATTTACAATTATGGTACCTCATGTATATTATGCAATTGTGTTTATGCTAGACATTGTTTAATATGCAGGTTTTTTTTCTTCAATTTTTGCAAACATACTAAGCTGATTTTCTTAATTTTATCAACAGTTTTGAATGATATTTGGTTTACAAATACTTCTAGAAAACTTGTTTTTAACATATTTAGAACTTTTTTTAAATGCTAGCCAAAAGTAGAGAAATTTAGATAAAAAACACATTGCCATTGATTTCAAAATAACTGGCACTCATCACTTTATATGATTAAAGTTGGATCTAAGGAAGGGTCCCTTAGTCAGCCTTATGTGCTATATAAATCTTGTTTTGTACCAATTCTTTGGAGTAAGTCGGGCTATATTTCTTTAAGCTCAGTGCATGCTTTAAAATGACACCGTTTATCCACTTTCCTTTTTTCTTTTGTGTAATTTGGCCAAATGTCAGAAAGGACCTTAGAATTATTTTTTAAATACATGTGTCTGTTAGTCTTCATTCAGTAATATTTACTTATTAGCATCAGGTTTCATTATTTTTACAAGTTTAAATGCTTATCCTACGAATACCCTATTTTTTAGGAATATACCCTGCAACTTTCTTTTTTTTTAAATTAATTATTTTTACATGAAATTTGGTTTTGACAACAATTTGTAATTATGCCTGTACATGAGTTTTTTATGTCCTATTTATTGTTTACACAAGCCCTAATTCTGCATAACTTTAAGATGTCTTTCATCTTACAGATATTTGGACGATTAAGATCAGATATATTGAGGACTTGTCTCATATCTATAATAAGTTGGTATCCGACAGTTTATACCCAATTTTTACTCTCAAAAGACCAAGTGAATGATTATATGAATAAATTCTGCAAAATGCTAATTATTGATGCCCTACATCTAGGTGAAATGTGAAGCATAGCGCCTCACAGGTCATAACAAAAAGGTATTTTCGGTCTTAGTCATGAGGCACAGTTAGCTATTTTTAAACTAAGAAAATCATGTGAACACTTTCTTTTGAGATCTTTATATGGGTAATTCACTGTGACATCGATATCTATTTTTAGCAGAAATTCCTCATTGTGCTAATTTATAGATTTGGCAAGAATTGATATTAAAGTGACTTTTTCATGACTTGTACTGTCTTCACAATCGCCGTAGGATTCAAAATTGTCTATGCTTAGATTATAGTACGAGATTGTGTAGAAATAATGCCAAGAACCCCGCAAACATGCATCATATTTTATTACGTGTTTTTTTTTATATACGCTTATATACGTCTATATAAACTGTTAGATACCACCTATAAGAAGATATCTGCTCCCAAACAAATCAACAAGATTAAAAAGAGTCGTACATTAAAGGTGACACAAAATAATGTGCACAAAAGAAAAACAACAAAGATATTCAGAAGTCGACATTTTATGATTGCTTACAAACAAAAATGCACACAAGATTCTTCCCATTTGTTAAAAATAGCACTTACTGTCAGGCAACATATTTCTACAATTATCAAAAAAACATCATTACATTTACAATTCAGTAATATGACAATAATTAATATGTAACAGTCACATATCTGTCCAGGCTAATTTAGTCTTTATTCAGACATGACTCGTTATAAATGTTTACATTGTTATGAAAATAAGTCATAATAAAGAGTAAGTTGCTATATACAGCAAAAGTTACAAGGTAATGTAAATATATTCAAGTCTTAGCTTTAAACAGTGCAGACCATGATACCACTACAAACTGATCTTGACCTTCAATTACAAAGTATACAAAATCTTGAGCCTGGGATCATTCTAAAGCATCTGATTGGTCAGATTTTGCTTTGAATTTAAATCCGACCAATGAGATGCCAGAGGTTGGTCTCAGACTGGAGCTTAAGCTGGAGCTTAAGTTTTATAACCTTGGGTCAAAGTCGTAACTGTGACAACATTAGAAATATAACTCAAGGAATTACATGTATTCACACACCAAATTTAAGACGATGGTCCCCCTTTCATGGAATAACAGTACAAGTCTATAAATTTATTAATTATTACTAATAAATAATAACTTATTATTTGCAAGAACTAATATAACAGTTGTGTTAGGTAGCCAGATCATACAATGTTGATTATCACAATGCTATTACAAACCTTCATTTATAATCTTAAATAAATGTATTAAATTTCTAGGAAAATTTGCAATAACAAAATGATGAATAACCAACTTTGAGCAGTCTAGTAATGTACAGAGTTTATATCAATTTTAAACATCTTAAAAAAACAATTTCTGTTTTCAAGCACACAATCAATTGTAATAGATCTGTATAACAACACTCACAAATTATAATAGGTCACTACAAGGAGATCTTAAATCCTAAAATCAGAATACAGTATATGTTAGAAACATGCACACAAAAAAATCACACTTCTAATTAGTAAAATGATGAAATAAAAAATGTGCATGTAGTGTAAAAACATCACCAAAGAATAGCAAGCCTTTAAAAACTTAAATCTCGTATATACAAACACTAAGTGACAGCAAGATAGCCAGCCAACAATAATATTTTAAGACAAGAAAGTTGTAAACTAAATTGATTCTATCATCATACAACTAAATAATACCAGACATCAGTTCCATGATCTGTTGGTAATAATATTTTGTTTAAATGCAGAAAATGCTAAAAGCTAGAATTTGACGCAATGTATTTACTTAAGAAAATTTCAGTTCTACACAATTGTCTTCTTTCAGCATTCGTCACAATGAGTAGCACTATATGAATATGTACAATGTTTAAAACTATCCGTATATGACTACATGTATTCCGTTCATTCATTCTTGTTACTCATGTATATGGGCTAGAAATCCCGATTAAATACATTTACAACTCTGATAAGTTCAGATAAACAGGTTAGCATAATTTTTTCAATTAATTTTGATCAAGAGAAGACACTCCAGAATGTAAAGATTTTAATTAAAAAGTCGTAAACAAAATACACTTTAAAGAATACAAATCACACCTTTTTTCTATATTTCTGTGCAACTTCGTCGAAGATAAATTTGCTTTAAATGGAAGAATAACTAGTAGACTTCCTCACAATCACTAGAACTGAAAAATCTACTATCTTTCAACATCACAGGAACACTGTTAAGATTTAAAAAGCAAAAAAACAACAACAGTTACTTTTTTGGTTTGACTTGCACTTCTCAAAATATAAAATGTAGTACATATACAGAGTATATGAAAGAGTATAAATACATTTAATATGTTAAAATATATTTAACATGTAATCTATTCAACAACATAACAGTGAAAAAATATCCAAAACATATGTGCAATTGAAAACAGCATGCATCGTTGAAAAAAAAGCAAAATCTGTCACAAATTATATTAAAATCACAATGTTATGACCACAGGAATTGTGAATCGGTATTATAATTTACACAGTAGTATAATTTACACAATACACAGCTGCTGTTATTCAACATTATCTCACTGGCCAAATCTGGAAGGAAGGGACTTATGTCTTTAATTATATCAACAATGATATTTATGAAGCACAGGACTGTTTTGATTGTGTTCACATCTTGCACTTATATACACATGTATACATCAGCCATAAGCAATTGAAACATGAACCATAAGCAATTAAACTATTTTTCTTTATGAAAAGAAAAACTTCATAGCTTAGCCAATACTGCATTGCTTAAACTACAATAAAAAAAAATACCATTGATTGTATTCCATTCAACGCCATTTTAAATTGAGATTTTCCAATATGATGCGTCAGAATAAGAAGTTTCGAAAATTCCAGAATGTGATAAGTATTGAATGAAAGACATTAGTGAATAGTCTACCCTGAATAATCCCTAAATGCTTGTAGGTCCTTTCATTCGTTTTACTCTGTTTTTATGCTGGTGCTGTTTGGAGTGCATGATGACTTTTCTGCCTTTCTTGTGATATGCAGGTTACCAATCATCAACAAACACTTCCATTTTCTGTTTTAAATAACAAATCTCTATAAGTATGTAAATGGATTTTAAGCTTAGATTTATGCAAAAGTAAGAAGTTTCACTGTTTCTCATTGCAATGTCTACAAAAGAACAGGCGATAAAGTCCAAGAACTTCAACTAAAAGGACCTATCTACTGTTTAGTTTAAACCTATTTATTTATATATATAAAGTTCTTTTAACTTATATTAATCCCTCTCGACTGTCCACTTCCTGGGTAGAACCAGTATTCGAGTACTGATACTGAATACCTGGAGCAATGTGCTTTAAACAGTCTTGCTCAAGGACTAACATCACGTGGTCAGTTTCGGGGTTCGACTCAGAACCCAGGTCCCTCCGATCCGGAGTCCAACGTCTTAACCACTAGACCACAAACGCTCACTATTTACTGTTTGGAATACCTTGGATATTATCTAACAAGAAAGACAACTTCCATTTCACCAATGTACCCCATTCACACAGCCAGGCTCTTATATGTGTGTAAGTGCTAGGGTTAAAGTCATGTATTGTCGTCGAAATGGTTTTATTTACTCTCGTCTTTCACCCATAGGCATATGGCAAGCTATGTGGTTGTAAATCAATGTCCTAAATCTTAATGATCCAATTCTTAATTATGGTGCAGATCTTCACCTTTTGCCATATTTGTAACTAACCTATACCAATTTTTAAGTTATTTTCTTATAATGATACAAAGTAAGGGAAACACATTAAAGGAGACTTACTTGTTGATAAGTACAGATTTTGATCAAAAAGCTCCCAACAGGCAGCTTGCTGATTTGGATCTACACTATCTGCCTCAGCACAATCTTTCCTTGGAGGTAAGTTCAGTATTTTACAAGCTTCAGGTCCAATACATTATACATCTCATTTATTCAGGTTTGACAAAAAACTCACAAAACAATCTTCATTTGAAACAATACTGTACAAGAGGTATTTCATATCTCTAACTAAAGAATTGCAAATAAAAATACATTTAACCAACAGTTATTCTACAAATTTTGAACATCATCATTTAAAAGCACCTTAACAGATCAATTAAAACTTGCTGTTCGCACAATTACAAGGAAATACGCACACTAAAAATGTTTTATTAGTTGTACATGAAGGGTCAACCATGATTTTTGGGCCGACAGAGATTTCTAGTGTACTCAGTTCTTAAGCCACTGGCTTCTTGTCAATGCTTGTGTTATACTGAGCTAAAAAATGTAATTACTTCATAAAACAATTCTGAAACAACACACAACCTTGAACCGAGTCAAAATTATGCACAGCACTCTAACAAAGTTCAATCAATATCTGCATAATAATTGTTAAAAGACGTGCAGCACTGTGTTAATCTACTACAGACTCCATGCTGTAGTTTCTATCCCTGCAGAATTCAGTAATCAGTCAATTTGTATTTAAACAGGCAGTGCTAACTGTAGTATTACATAACCAATGTGAAGAGTGTGACTACAGTGGTGATGGAGTTACAGCCCCTTGTTGAAATAGACCTTGTCCACGGGAGCTGGTAGACTCTTGATCTTCTCTTGTAGATCATGTTCCAGCAAAGAGACAGAAATAGAACTGAAAAGGAAAAATAAAGAATTGTAACCTAGTAATTATCTTTAAATGAAGAGGTATACCCCAACTCAATTAACACTTCTTCTCTAAGAGGTATGCATGGCCTAGCAGGTTCAATTTCTAACTGGTCAGCCCATCATAGCATAGGTTTGAGTCACGGTTGAGGAAAAATGTTATCATGTAGGGATTTCTTCCATCTCACTTGCAGTGCACAATGACCTTTACCCAGACATATGTCAGAGGTCTGCAACTAATAATTAGATGGACGTTGTGAATATGACCCTAATTGCATCATTGTGATAATAAAAAAACAAAACACAAACAAATAACAACCTACGTCTCAGACTCAAAACATATTTAGCATAAAAAAAATCCACTATGTTTAAAATTGATCTGAACTTGGTGTTGTTGATGTGTAAATCTTTGGGAGGTTTTATGACATACCAAGGGCTTAGGTCATTGCAGCAACCTTTAGCTTTTGTTGATAGGCACTTGTCCAGGTAAAGCCATCAATGACTGTATGACTGGAACTGTTTCACAACCAGATATATTGAGGATTGTAATCACAAGATTGCAAGCAGTCCTGGGGTCACATTATGTCGTAATATAATTCATCCTATATGGATTGTTACGTGTATTTCCTTTGATGGACATTGGACTTTGGTTCCTCAATTCCATCTTCAGATGAACAGAATGCTTCAACCATTTATTCTTCTCTGGTCATATTTTTCTCGATTCAAAAAGTTAATTTCACTTATAATCAACCATTTTTTGTTAAGTTTTTCTAATCAAAATAATACCCCTTTCTTTTTGAAACACTGGACAATTATTTTTCAATGACGTCACTACTTCTATCATAACTTATTAAAGAAAACATCAGCGCTTTAATATTTTGGTATTCAAATAGATCAGTTTTCTTTTCATTGCTTGCATTTGAGAATCCCATCAGGAAGTGCAAGGTTAAAGCTCTGTAAAACCGGTTTAAGCACCCCAGTCAGCCCATATTGCCGACTGACCATTCCAAGACTGTAACTGTCAGGTTTGCTCTTTTTAATTTCTCATAAAAAATTTCTTAGTCAGAAAAAACAAACTAAGTTCCTTTATGACTTACGACCCACAGCCTGACTCTGCTTCATGTGGTACATATGAGTTAAAACTACATGTCTATGATTGTATGCAATAATAACAAGATGAGCTCATAGGGACTCAGTACAAAATAATGTAGAAGCCCAATCCTGTAACTCCTTTCTACTACCATAATCACTTTGCTATGGGTGGGGATGAGTGACAAAAAAAATATCTGGAAGTTGTAGTGTTTTTTTTTATGATATCCTGTCCTGTGTAGAAATTACAAGACAAGAAATATTCAGATTATTTTTTAATCAGCTGAATTAGTGAATGATGACTTACCTCTTCTGAGGAAACAATGCACAGCACAAGGGTGTAGCAAATATCAAACTGAAAGATAAGATGAATCAAAGCTTGAAATGACAAATTATCTTCATGTTTGGTAATAGTACTAATCATCATATGAAACTAAAGCATTATTAAGCATTGGGTTAATATTGTAGTAAGTAGTAATCAAGTCAGTAATCAGTAAGTTTTTAAAATGTTCAACCCATTCTCTGCCCTGTCAAGAGTGCTGCTCGAGATAGTAAGTGGGTCCTGTAAGCTATTTCCGAGCAGGTTTAGTAGATAGAAGTGTAACTCCTGCCATCTGTTACTATCCAAAATGTTGTTTGGCTGACAATTTTGTAAGGTAGTCAAATTGAAAAATGAACCAGTCACATGATTTTATTTGGAAAACACAAACTGTGTGTAGCATGCCATAGAAATATATATAAGTATAGTAGGACAGTTATGCCGATCATTATCTGTTATTACATTGGATCTTGGCAGTTTCATAGGTTTTATTTACTTAATACATTATTATGGTAATGAATAGGCCATAAAAAAAATAATAACAAATATGTTTATTGGGTTTATCCCCCCCAACGGTATTTCAGTAATCAGGAGACAGTGTCCACTTGAAGCAGATGTAGTGCTGCCTTCACTGTGTACACCAGGCATGTTACCACACCCAGTCGCATTATCCTGACACCTGGCCAACCAGCTGTGGAACTACCCTTATATTTGCTTGAGTGCTAGCAAGGGAGCAATACCACTACCATATTTTATGACTTGAACCCAGGGCCTTTGGTAACTGAAGCCATCGCTCTACAGATTGTGCTATCAGGTCCGGTATTTAACAAAAAGTAAAAATGTGTTTATGTACTCACAAGAAACCCACAAGTAGTACTTGGATTGGTGCATTCATCCACGGCAATCGCTGAAATGGAAAAAGTAAATATTCTTGCAACTGTTTGGTATTCATGCCAAAGTGAACATCACAAAACTGATGAATCACCAACTATTTGCAATTATTTTTTTATTCACTTAAATCTATTAGAATTGTCTTTACTAATGACCAAAGTCATAATGGTTCATAATGATAAAGCGGATATGCAGATTACCGTGTATGATCGTATTTTATTACGAAAGTGCCAACAGGAAAAAATATTTTTATGAGTGGTGCAGCCACAAGTCAGAATATTATTTTTCTATGACCATGTCTATGAACTACAGTTAAATCAGCAGTTTTTTCCATATCGCCAGTTATTACTAATCTACCTCCCATGGGACGCAGATAGAAAATGATAACCTTATATTTCACTGTGGGCCCAAGTAAAATGATACGGTTTTCTTAAAACCAAAAGCATAAAATAAAACACTAAAGTAATCACCCCTTATAAGCATTATAAATGGCATAAAATAAATATTATTCATAAGTTCCCTTTGGAACAATTTAAACATAAAAGTTTTTCTTGTAAGTAAACATGTAGAATTTTTACCTCCAACAAACTAGTAATTTATATGATAAAGGTATTCTTTTTAGACACAAACGACTCCAATATATTGTAACCAAGAAAATAATAACCTACCTTCAAAAAAGGTTTCTGTTCCAATTTGCTCATGATTACAGGTGGAAGGACTGGAAAATAATTAAAAAAATAAGCTAAAGGTTAGACTTCACTAAATAAGATTGTTCTACATCCTATAGTAAAAATCACCAAACTTTGGAAATTGTACCATGACTATCAAATGTGTACTTCTGGTGGAACTGGATCAGTCCATTTTTGTGCATAGGTGTTAAAAATTTTGCTTTAAATCTGCATGGTTTCATCTTTCTTTTGAAACCAAAATATAAAGATTACCTTTAAGTAGGAAATCTGATGCCCAAACATAGCAAAAGACTGTTATTAAAGAGATGATTAGCATTTAGTGTAACCACCCCTTACATGCAACAGAACAGGCTTAATGTGTCGATGCTGATTAAAGAACAAAGTATTTCTTTTTCTTATAAATTTACTTAAAAATGGCATGCATTTTTACAATGATTTCTTAAAAACATGATAACCTGACTCCTTAAATGAAAAGATTTTACGGGATATTTTTTAGATTTGTTTCAGGTGGCCACATACAGTCCTGATGGCAGCTGATAGTCATATGTGTATCTGTTGCTATTTTATACACATGCTTACATATCAATTTTCAGTTGCTAGTAATGTTACCATTTTTTGTGCATAATTCAATTACACAGATTGGTTTTAACTTCCCATGTTTACACAATAAAGTGATGTGTGAATTCACTTTTAACTTACTCATCCCAGGTGTAGCCATTAGGATCCGAGAGAAGAGGACCTGGACAATGGCAGACGTGGCAGCTCGCTTCGACTCTCCAATGCGGTTGCCATTCACATCAAACACAGGGATACCATGCATCAACTCTCTATGAAAAAGATCAACAATCTTAAGTTACCTAGGCAGAAAAATCATTTCTAATACAGAAAAAATTGCAATTATTATTCATTATGATGTTGTTTATTTATATTAGGATATATTTTAGACCAAACACTTGCAAGAATTGGCTGATAGTCAATATGTGAAATATGCCATACGCATTTTCAAAATGTATTCAGGCGATCTTTACTGCTTACTCAAAAAAAAAAAAAAAAATGTTCAGCCTTACACTCAAGTTTGATTTTTCAAACAGATACCCATTTTTAAATTGGACTATCTTAGCTATGCCTGAGTACTTTTTTAATGTGATTTTTTTTTCTAAATGAAAGAAAAAACAACAAAGAATATGTAACTTCATTCTAAAGAGGAAGTATGTGAACTTATGAAAATGTTTGTATGATAAAAAATATATAAAAAACTTGAACATTGAATTTTTTGAACACAGAACAAAATATAATAAATTGAAGGGATTATATAAAAAAAACTTGAACATTAAATATTTTGAACACAATACAATATTGTTCCACCAACAGTATTTCAGTTATCTAGAGACACTGTTCACTTAAAGCAGATATAGTGCTACCTTCACTGTGTATAGCATGAAGTGAACACCTGGCATGATACAACACCCAGCCATCCTGACACCGGGCTTACCAGTCAGGGAACTACCCTTATATTTGCTTAAGCGTTCGCAAGGGAGCTATACCACTAGCATTTTTAACAACCTTGTCATGTCACAGGCTGGGATCAAACCTGAGGTTTCCCATACCTACAGCAGATGCTCTACCAATTGCGCTGCCAGGTCCAGTGCTGAAAGACTGTTCCTAAACTCTAAATTACATTAATTTTTATAAATAAAACCATCTTGTAATTGTTAAAAGAACATAGTGAACATTTTACTTACTTTTCACAACATGTGCTTGTTGTCTGTGATACTCTATTTAACACTAGACCTATTTGGTTTTGAATACCAATGAGTTAGGTACACAAAGGTTGTGGAAGCATCTCGTACCTACCTGCTCCTCATACAAGGTATATTAATACAGTTGGCAGCGGCCACAGCAGTGAATGGCACAAACCTGGCGATTATTGGCGGGAATTTCTGAAAATACCAATTGTAATTTATAATTAGCCATGAAAAATTTAAAAGGGCAATATCCCTTGAACGAACAATGCAATTTGAGAAAATTGTTAAGTAGAATCACAGAAAACTGGTAAACCAAGGTACAAAGCAATATAACTGATGTTATAATAAATGTAATACAATATACAATAATAAAGCAATGGCTAATCCAGTTAATGACTTTGTATATGTGATGTCTACAAGATAAACAGATAAGTAAAAGGTACTGGTCATTCTGCAAGAAAACTTAAAAACTCTAAAGGACTTGAACCATTGTTGAATGAAAGCTGTTTAAAAAGGCACTTGAATTTGGGCACTGGCATTCTTTTACTTTTTTTCTAATGCCAATATAGTAATAAATGAGGCAAAAATACCAGTTCTAAGATTTAAATCTAAGACAACTTTACCTTGACTAGTTTGTTAATAGACAGGGCAGTTCCCACTGCTCCTCCTGATGCCAATACATACGAGAGACCTAGCTGACTGAAAAACAACCAGAAAACAATCAACCAAAGGGTACTCAAAGTTTATCAGCATATGCTAAAAATGTGTTTTTTCTTATACATTGTATCCAAGTATCCCTAAAACAATAACTGTGCATTCTTGGTGGAGGAAGACCCGAAACATGTATCTAGATAAAACTACAACTGCCCTGCATGTCAGCTGGAAGACCTTAAATAAAAGATTTTGTCCTGACTATAAACCACAGATGAGATTGAGGACAAACAGCTACATGTAAAGGAGTCTAACTTAATGGCTACTCAAGTAGTGTATGAGACAACTGGGTCAAACTAAAGATGCATTGTAGGTGATCTAGAAATCACCCCATGGAAGTTTTTTTTTTTATGTTGTTACATTGCACCAACACATTTATGGTCAAATTGGGGATGACAAGCTAATTATTGGTGTTGGACTTGAGTGTGGGTAGAGCCACTGACTTTAGTGTGGGTAGCTTTACTGGTGCACAGCTGGTTAAAGGCATCTCAAAACCCTTATATAAGTGACCCCCCCCCCCCCATTTATTCACCCACCCAGCATGCGTGGGCATCTGTTTTCTGATAAGCCAGGCTGCCACAGTCACTAATATTAATGTTTATGGCTTTGTGTAAAACTAGCCCAATGTCTCACTTCCAAACTAGCAAGTAATTTAGTTTTGCATTTTAGTTTTGTCTGTGACAGATTATTACTATATTGGCTAAAGACTCCCTGCAGTGAAGACCAGCAATTAGCAGGTCTGATCACAGCTGGTGGGGGCCTGGCTCAGTGGGATACCACATTTCTTTCGAGATGCCTTTAACAGGAAATCCTCCCCTCATGAAAAGTTCTCAACTGACAGGGACACAAATCCATTTAGAAGTTACAAGTCAGTGACTCTAACCACTTGACCACAGGTGCCACATGAAAGTTTTGTAGTGATTTGGTACCCACAAGGCAACTTCCAGCAACAAAAGGTGGATAATGAAATATTTAACATATCTCTGTAGAATCACAGATGCAATGTTGGTATTAGGATTACTTGCAAAGATATTATCCTTAAAGGAAACTTCAGCCAACAGACTTGAAGTACCAATGGATCAAAGTTGGTGAATTTTTCTCCTGAATTACAATCAAGTATTTACACATGAAATTAAAAATTACTGGATGAAACAAAATTTTACTAAACCTGACAACTTTATGCCTAATTCTGGTGGACTAGGTCCATAGGTGAACTGTACTTTTGTGAAGACTCCTGTCCCTGACATTCTCTAATTTGTGTAACTGTTCTTCATTTCACCCTATGTATGTTTGTAGTTATTCTCTGTATTTACAGTTAATTAATTCAATGTATGATTCATATAGCAATTCTTAAAACTGACAATGTAAAGTCAGTCTTTGAGCAAGCCTATTTACTACACACTGTTTCAAGTACTCAGTACATGAGCACTGGTTCTACCCAGGAAGTGGGCAATCGAGAGGGATTCATATAAGAAGGAATTTGTTTCCCAATCGACTTTAAAAAAATAGGATTAAACTGATTCCGCATTACCTGACTGGTATAGGTGTTTCGCCACTCCTGTTTGTGTAGTTTACAATGGCGTTAAAGGTCTGGTTAAACCACTTGCCAGAATATAACTTCCTTTGGAGTCCTGGAACCAATATAAACATAGTTGATGAATCTCAATATTTTTGTATGGAATCATGAGTGATACCAATGGTAAAATAATGATCCTTTTATTAGGAAATAATGCCTAATTGCTACTACCTGTAACAAGTGTATTGCAAAATTATCATGAAAATTGTTGGTGTTTTTTTATGATTCGATTGCATCAAAATTAAATTAGAATTCTTTAATTTCTTACAAAGAACCTAAAAGCTCAGGGGTAGATTGATCTAAGTTGGACACTATCCGAGTCTCGAATGTGTCCAACTTAAGATTATTCTACTCAAGTTAGGCTGAAAACAAGAGACTTTTAACAGTTTAATAGTTTTAATAGATATGTAAACACACTAGTTATCATTAAATTTATAAAAAAAATTACATCAGAATGTAATTTATATGATGTAACATAATTTATAAGACTAACACATTAATCGTTGTTTGCTCAGCGCTAACGGACCAAAATTTGGCAAAAAGGTCCAGCTCTGCCATGGACTGCCGAGTGTTGTTTGATCAAGCTCTGCACAACTCACTACATACATGAGTCTCCAGCAGCATGTTCATTTGCCTTTATAAGTAGTACTAAATAACATCAAGTTGTGTAATGGTTATTTACAAAACAGGTTAAGGGTTATCCATTTTTGGCATGAAAAAAAATATTTTAGTTACCTCCCATGTGGGTAGATATTTTTATACATTTTATATAAGATTTGGTAAATGTTTTATTTATTCTGCTTATCGTATTTTCATCATGTTGTTTCTGAACTTTTACTCCTTCTGATCTTATTGACGGTGGTAGCTGAAAGTTTGTATCAAAATATTTTTTCTCTCAAATAACCAAATAAGAAATTGTTACCTGAAAAGATCTTGCAAAATGCTGCTCATTGATGCCCTAGATTAGTGTGAGCACTGAATCCCCATTCCTCATTGCAAATAGTTATTTCTTATCTGAGCCACGCTGTAGAGATAGCTATTTTTAACTAAGAAAACCTTGTGACCACATACTTTTGAGATTACGTTATATCATCATCAGGGTTATCTGCTCTGATATCAGTATCTATTTTCAGCAGAGATCACTATCAAGCAGCATATTCACTTGCCTTTACAAGTAGCATTAAATAACCAGAAAAGATACCATAGGCATTTAAAAGAGGTGGCATACACAATTTAGATGTTCTCCTTTATAAACGAAAAGAGGAAATAAAAGAAGGCACAAAACGGAGAGAGACTTACTTGTAGAATGTGAGCATACATCCGGTTATGGACATGTTACAAGGGACCTGACAGGACATGCGGCCCAGGATGAACATCTTCTCCTTCGTGTCTGGATGGAATGCAGAGTCGTAAAGATGTTTCGCAGCCCAGATCTGGTCGTCAGTCAGATTTGGCAAGGGGTCCCCACGCCTGATTTGATTTTACTTTTGAAATGCATCGTAGCAACATAGTTATAGTCATTATTGTGACATACAGCTATCATTGGTGGAAGATGACCCCTGATGAATACCTTGAAAGAGTTAGCGGCACATGCGAGTACGGTGGAAGACCGCCACTGTAAGTTTTCACCCTCATTCGGACTAGAATCCATGCAGTGAGATGCCTTTGAATTTTAAGTCTGGATTTTTACAACCACGGACAACAAGTTAAATGTTACTTATTACATACATGTACTTTGAGTAACCAGGCATCAGGTACTGTTATGTGTACATTTGCTGGACAGTGTCTGGGCAACTTTCATATGGTAAGGTAGTGAGTAGATTATAAAGTAAAAAGCGTTCTGTTTATCTCAATTTAAATGATGGTAAATAAAGTGCTTTTTCCTACTTTAAACATTTTTTAAATGAATTAATACACTTAGAGAATTGTCAAAAGCAAGGTGTGTAGAATAAATATTGTACATCTTTCTGCCTGGAACAGAGAGCCCAATACCCCTCCTCCTACCGTGCCAAGATCTGTATCCTATAATCATTCATTGTGTCTTACTAATCAGAGATTAACACAAGTGATAAGACATTTTACTTACTTGCATTTCTCCACAATATCCTTTGCCTCATCTAGTTGACTACTTGTGGCCAGGACATTAAATGGATTTGTGGTGATTAAGAAATGCCTCGCTCGACCACCAAAAGTACCTCTGATCATAGCGTGGCTCATCAAGATTAATTCGAGCTTGAGCCATTGTTGGTTAAGATGGCTGAAATCAAATTACATTGGTAATAAATATCCTTCATTACGCCCCAACATATTTGCAGTAAGAAAATTAAACTTAGAACTAATTTGAAATTTAAAGATGTTTTGATTATTACCTTTTAAAGAAACAAATATTTTGAAAATATTTAAAGTCGCAATTTAAATAATATCTCAATACCTATAGATTTTGCTCATCATATTTATAATATTTTAGGGATTGTATTAAATTAATAAATAGTATGTGTAATGTTTAATTGAAAACAAATGTAGTAAATGCAAGAGTCTAATGGAAATGACCAAAAGGTATCTTTTTAACTTAAGAAATCTTTGGTGAGGATTGGACCATTAGTGTGGCCACTAGGGCTGATAACATTTTCTAGAATCACATTAAACCTCATCGAACCAGCACCTTGCTCCACAGTGATCAACTAAGAGACCAATTAAAATCTGCAAGATATATGGCGATATGCTGAACCCTTAAGTTACTAATTGCAATAGGAAGTCAAAGGTCTGATTTAATTACTGGAACATATGATGTAGGATGCAGCATTAAATGAGTGGAAAAGTGAGCCTGTACTAGGATTCCAGCCAGAGACCTCCCCTAGCGGGTGCCTATACCAACTGAGTTATAGAAACTACTACAGTAGTGAAACTGCTAATGGTTCATCTATGAGCCTTATGTTGCATCATCAATCTCTGCTTGCTAAATATAAGTTCTGAGTTGGACAAGAAACAAAGCCAACCAATGTATGCTTCAGCAGGGGATAAGGGTCTTTTGAGAATTTTATGCATCTGAATAAATTTTTGTAAACATGTGTGAAAAATGATATTTTTATGCAAGTCAGCTTATTTTTTTCACCTAGTACTTTTCTGCTGTGATTATATCTAGTGCAAACTGGCCTGTTCTAGTTGGTAAATATTAAAATAAGAATAGCAAATTATACAATAAATGAATAATATGAAATATTTTGAGAATAAATTTAAGAACATTTATCTGGTTATCAACATATACTGAAAATACTACCTTGTTTTGTTTTCTGCGATGTTTTTCACACAACAATCACTACCAATGCACGTGTACTAGCCTACTGTGTCTGCTGTGTTGTGTTTGTTGATATTGACCTTGACCTACCAAAATTAAACTCAAGCTGGCTAGCGCTAAATGTCGGTATATTTGCCGGTCTTCGTTGGTAGATGTTAGTACGGTCTGATACATAGATAGTTTCCACATCAGTGAAAATCCCTTATCTTGGCAGCCATCTTTGATGGTAACTTCAAAGGATTTTCATATGAATTGTATAGAAGGGTAAATTTTATTTTCTTGTAATTTCTTTTTTTGTGGTCCAAAAATTAAAAGCTAATCACCATTGGAAAGCTCTTGAAATTCATATTTTCAGAATACAATATTTTCACAATTGATAAATGCACACAGAATTAATACACAGAAAGAAATAAAACTATTGGCTCATACTTAAAACAAAATAAACAGTGTATCGTTTTCGGTTGTATTTCTTTAACCTTTTTAACTATCAAAATATAGTTTTGATATTTAAAATACTTTATAAAAGCTGTTAAATTTGATATGAAATTCAGTAAAATAGACGGAAAAATAAAAACGCAGTTTAAACATATTTATTCTCATATTTTACAATACATTTGCGGTGCACAAACACAGGATATACATACAAGTAGAGAGAGGATTTGAACGAAAGCAAAGCTTATAATGTTCATTTCCTTAGATCAATATACAAGACAACATGTAAATAGAGTGGTTGTATACTTTTGCAAGAACATATAAGTACTAGGCGTTCGAATAACAGTTTCAATTTACAGTTTTAGACAAATATAAATATAATAAGATTAAATGAGAGAAGTATGCAGGTATATAGAGTTTACACTTAACTGAGAGGGAGAGATGGGGTAGAGAGAGAGAGAGAGAGAGAGAGAGAGAGAGAGAGAGGCGGAGGGGTCTTCCGTGTCTACTGGTTGATATCGTACATTTCAAATCTTTAAGTATCAGAAATGTATTTCTGAACAGTATGAAAAAAGCATAGTTTTGACTAAGGGTCATGTTAGCATTACCAAATAAAAATGCATCGACATTGACGTTGTAGTTTTCCAATAATTTGAACATGGCTAGCCTTTGTTGGAAGTATAATGGATATTCCGTAAAGAAGTGTTGGTTAGTTTCTACACTACCACATCTACACAGCGGATTTTGGTACAATTTCTTTACGAAAGAGGTGGTGTTTTAGTGAGTGTAAACTTTGAGCTCATCTATTTCATGTGTAAAAAAATGACGGAGGTTTAATTGTATGTGTACTTATTTTTTCTTTAAACGAATTTAGTGTTGGAGCATTGCGTATATCAGGTGATAGATTATTCTACTCACGTATTACAGAAGGGAGGAATGAATTAAAATACGAAGTTGTTCGTGCAAATACTCCAGGAACATTATAGTTGTTTCGTAACTGATATCGGGCATTCGACACGCTATTAGGGATAAATGAGGACAAGTAATCAGGAGTAAGGCCACTAGTGCCCTGCGGTCCTAGTGTAAATGTGTATTTACGTATTTACGCTGCCAAGCTTTTGATTTTATATAATTAACGTGAGAGTTCCATGAACAATCCTTTGACAAAAAATATGCCAAGATGGTTATGCTCAGTAACCTCAGGGATGATTTGACCGTACATTGCTAAAGGAGGATGGTTTGATGTTCTTTTTTCGGGATATTATAAGTGATTCTGATTTAAATGGGTTGAAGTTAACTAGCCATTTTTAGCCCATACGCCTATTTTATTTATGTCATTTTGTATGGTTTTTGCAGCAGTTTCTGCATCCTGGGAAATATAATAAAGACTTGTGTCGTCCGCAAAGAGAATAATATTGGACTCAATACCATCAACAACATCATTAATATAAATAAGAAAAAGCATTGGTCCCAATATAGATCCCTGCTGGACACCTGATTAAATAGTGACCCCGTCCTAAATAGCGTCAGGAAGAACAACTCTTTGCCGCCGCAAAGTCAAATAATCAGCAAACCAGGACAAGAGCCGGCCTTTTATCCCAGCAGAACTCAGTTTGGCTAGTAGACGCTTATGCCAAACTTTGTCAAATGCCGTACTAATATAAAAAACATACAGTTCTAACCTCCAGTCCATCATCAAGGGCTTTGCAGCAGTTATTATAGATAAAAGTTAGCTGGTTTACAGGTGAATCACCTGGTAAGAATCCAGATTGATGAGGTGTAAAGAAGTGACAGACTTTAAGATTGTTAAATGTGTGTTTATAGATAAGACGTTCAAACACCTTTTCAAGTGTGTTAAGCCACGCCTCCTTATGAATATGTATAAACAGTTTAATGCCAAACACGTAAGGTCTGATAAGTCCGATAACCACACTTTAATTTATTTGTCAATTCGTATCCATGAAGATTTCGCATTAAATTAGCTTTAGAATATAAATTAGTGCGGTCTGATAAAATGCAGTGCATAAGGTCCGATGGTCTGATTACCACGCCTCCTATATTTACACAATGTCACATTGTAAACGTGTAAGGTCTGATCCGTAAGCTATTAAAATAAGTCTTAAATATTTCTCGATTTTGCGCTTAATTTGCTTCAGTTAAGTCTAAAGAGTCTTTAGCAGTCTGCAAAAACAATTTACTTCATTTGTTTAAAATCAACACAAAACAAACCACAAAATGTAAGTATGAGGTACGATACTCCCGTCTCCCGATGACCAGTCAGGCGCGTATCTGGGCTGTTTTTGAAGTTACCCACAATTACTATAAATACAAATACATCCATGTTTTGTTTGGTATTGACTAAAATAAAACTTTATGACATAATATTTAACTTGACAAATAATGTAGATATGGCAGAAATAAAGTACATAATGCCTACAGCGTTTGTTACTTTTAGATTTTAGATTTTTCGAACGGATGTTACGCAGTTCTTAACGTGCGTAAAGGTAGATTAGCGCCAGCCAGTCCTCTTCATACTCTGGTTAACATAACATAACATATGATAAGCCCACCAACACATAATGTTTAATAACATCAACACATGCAGACTGATAAGCTCATCAACACGTAGGGTTCAATCTTCAATAAATACCTATTAACACATGCAGTCTGATAAGCCCAGTCAACACGTCAGGTTTTATGTTTAATATGCAGACGTATCTGGGCAAAACAATGAAACTAGAAATAAGCACGATCGAAACTAGAGTGACTCTAAATACTTAAAACCATTCAATTGAAAAAGTATCCCTTTAGATGCCTGTTCAGTTCGTACAAATCCTCTGATTGGTCGAGTGATTAATATCTCGTCTATTTGTATGTCTATGTACGTACAGATGTTTTAGTTTAGTTTTAGTTCAATACTGATACTATAACAAAGATTTCTAAAGCTTCATGTGTTTAATTCGTCTTACAACAGACATAGCACAACATGTCAGCAATTTGACATCGTAGCACACAATGAAGACGGCATTTACGCCTGCTTCAAAAGGGAACGCCATATATGGCATTAACTGAGTATGGTTGCGACTTTGACAGTTAGAACATGTTTGTTATACACATCGAATTTTATAACAGACACAGCTCAACAGCATTCTAATCGCAAAGTCTGTGTTGCATGATCATAGGTGTCGAATATACACAAAGCACTCCACTCAATACTGCCCCGGAGCTCTTGCCATATAGCAAATTTCACATTATGCACAAGCATCTGGTCACGTGATAAAAACTGTTCACACAGATTAACCTGATTGGAAATCCGGAGATAATCGGAAAATTTTATGATGATTCGAACGTCTCCGTCTGCTCAGAAAATGCATTTGAAGTTTTAGTACTATATCCGAGGTGCTCCGAAATGTTCTCGACATTCGGAGATTACCGAATATCCACTGTAATTTCCACTAATAAATCTTGACATTGCAGAAATGATCATAAATGTAGATTATCAGTGTGTTCAAAAAATAGGTAGTAAATTCATTGTTCTTTTCCTTCCAGATATCAATTATCATCAGTTCTTCTTTCCAGAGGCGGACGATCATCAGGCTGGATCTTTAAGAAATCAAAATGATTGTTGTTTTGATGCATTTTGCTAGTAAATGGTTAGGAAGAATTTGTAGAAAAGTTTTATTCAAAATTATTGTTTGTTCTGGTATCTTTAGCTGTTAAATGGTTAAGTCAAAGAGAGTTCTTAAAGAACTTAAAGAACATGTCATTTGTCTGAGGTACTTGTATACCCACACACAGTCTTCTGCAAGTAGACTCTTTTATCTAAAGGGCTTGCTTGATAGCATATTGAAATGGAACTTTGGTAGGCATAAATGCCCTTTTTAAATAATTACCAAATAGGACTTTTGTTTACTTAGCACATGTAAAGTATTGTAATATTGTTGTTGAAAGTCTTTACAGTACTGGATGTTCGAAGTACACATACAAATGTAGTATGTTGTATTCAGAAAAGCATATTTTGACAAGTAAATTCTTCCCTGTTTATTGGATTTATTTTTAGTCGGTGATTAAATGTTCTATCAAGTATTAATACACTTTAAAGGATGAACATCTTAGATTAAATTTAAATGACAAATGCACTTCTTGTTAATTGCTGACAGACAAATTCCAATACAAAAAGCAATGACAACGACTTGTTACAATTAATGCTTGTACTCTAAAAGGTGTTGTCTGTCAGTTGGTCAGACTGCATGCAATTAAATATACCGTTAATTTTACTAATATTGCTTTTTACCAACTTCCCAAACATTGGTCTTCATGAAGTGTTTTGTATGTTATGTTATCAGTAACTTCTTGGACAGTTCATTCAACAAAATATTTACGGTATTCATTGAGTAAAGTAAAACAAGCAATATTTATGGCTGCAAAAGAGCATGTGTCTGGAAGATCGAGGGTTAATTTGCTTGGGTTTAATAGTTGAGGTGGGGGCATTGTTTTAAACAATGATTTTTTCAAGATTTGTTTGTTTTCATTTATTTTACAAACTTACAATTTACCTGTTAGTTTGTGAATTGTTTAACTAATGGAAGACAAAGTGGTAAACAGAACGTTTAAAAAGTAATGTGTAAACGTCCTAATGTTAGGATGAACTTTCGTTAGGTTCCATATAGTATGTAGAACGATGGTGGCTTACCACAATGTGTAGTTGTAAATTTAGTGTTTTACTTTATCAAAAGTTAATGAATATCTTTACTTAAGTTATTGGGTCCATTTATCTGTGCATTGGATTTTAAAAGAGAATTTGATGCAATTATATATTTAATGGACAGTTATGCAGTGACTTTCAGCACAGTCACAGGTCTACATCGGGTTAAGTTTTGTCTCTTATGTTTTTGTTTTTTTTTCATTTTGATAGTATAAGGTTTAGAAAGCTATGTCTTTAACCATTTTAACTTTTATGTTGCTAGGTATTGTTGATCTTTTTCATTATTATCATGTTCTTTAAATAAATATAGTTTCTTGATGTTCGAGACCTACATCAGTTGTATGTCTTGTATGACTGTCACATTGTAGTAGTCAAGTACAGGCTGTTCCAGAAATAAAAGTTAGACGTACGAGACCAGTTAAAAAGTTTTATCAAAGACTTCATGCTATTAACAGCAATACATTTTGTTTGTTATAAGGCCAGTGTTACGTTTTTTTGTTATTTCTTAAAATGTTGGTTATAATGTATAAAGAAATTTACAGGCTTAAATGGCAAAGAACTGTAGTGTATCAGGAACAGTTTTCAGAGTTTTTTGAGGTTTATTTCTGGTTTTCAACCTGACTTGATACACTACTTGCTACACTGTTATTGTCATTATTAAATGTATCATGTATAAATGAAATGCTTATTCTATCACCTCAAAAAATAAATACCATTTGCTTTTGAAATGTGTGTTTGATTATTCATTCCAATTTCCATCTTTAAACAATCAAACAGATGTTGGAAGTGTCTCAGATATCAAAACAGAAACTTTTGTCTCCACAGCTCCTAGCCTGTGTAGCATGAATTGATCAGGCAAAGGCAAAAAAGTGTAGATCCAGATCAGCTAATTTCACTTTCAGCCTGCTGGAAGACCTCCCAAAATGCCAATTTCACTTAGACAGTGACTCCAAACAGTGCAATGACTAATATCTTTGCTATGGACACCACTACATGGCAAAAGTTACTTACAACACTGGTATATTTCAAACACATAATTTTGAGTTAGCAATGATAATTTGTATGTCTATGTGTACAGATGTTTTAGTTCAACGTATACTGATACTCTAACAAAGATAACAAAAATCACAGGAAAAATTGCAGCTGAACGACAACTGAATTATTGCTTGAAGATTATTGGCAATGCATTAACATTTTCAATGTGACGTATTGCTATTTGAACATTCCTAATGCTGTTTGCTAGTTTGACCATTCCTGTTGTTTTTTGTGGCCACCAGTATTTGCTATAACAGCAAGCAGAGTTTGCTAAAGATATGGCCTGTCGTGTTACCTAAGGCACAATTGATTGACAGTGTGTAAGGATATTGAATTTTAATCTTCCAAACTGTAAAACAAATAGGTAAAATTGGATAAAGAAACTGAAAGAATACAATAGCGTGTATGCTTCCAGCAGAATTTTTTTTTACAAGTTCACAATCTAGTTTAGGAAAACAATATAAATTGCAAATGTTAAATAGGTAAGGAACTGAGTTTTTCTCTACTCGAGTAACAGAACTAAAAGTTTCGACCAGTATAGATATAATCAGTCAGCCTAATTGTCGTTACATGCATACTTAAACCTTATTGTTTCATGTGTCCTAACAATGCAAAGGGACCGTTGTTGTTGTTATTTTTTTCATTCTATTTTTTTCAATTTTGCTTTAAGTACAGTCTGATTGTTCCTACATACTTCCCAACTAGTATATCAATGATCGATATACTCGAAATATATTTGCCTTGAATATACTTTAGATTATAAAACATCTTCTATGTCTAAAAACGTAATGATTCTGCAAATACTGGTAAACAATAATGCAGGTTGACCCTGACGGTTAAAATATTTAACTGATATACGATCGACCTACCTATATTAATCAAAGACAATGTTCAGTTGTTGTTTCTACTAGCAGTACACGTATATTATACCATATGTTAACATTCTTTTTGATTTATTACATACTGTAATCTTAAAAGTTTTAACCCTATATGAACATATTTAACAGCTAAACATGTGAGAGATAGATAAAAAAAGTTGTTTTGTCTGTATTGGTATAGTTTGGACCATTTTTGCACTAGCACAGATGTATAGTATTGATTTGTTATCGTTATTGTGTACCGATCCTTTTAGCTGAACATATATAACAACCGGCCAATAAACAAGCCGGCAAATTGGATGACTCTTCCTTTTCGCCAGGGATAGGAACAAGTACAATATTGCATTATTGTGAATAAGTATAGGAACAAACATAATATTGTACTTTTGTAAATAAGTATAGGAACACATATAGTATTGTATTATTGTGAATAAGTATAGGAACACATATAACATTGTACTACTGCGAATAAGAATAAGAACACTTTTAGCATTAAATAGTATTGGATTAATGTGAAAAACTTCTTTAAGGAAGTACAATATTTAATTATTTTTGAAAATGTTCCAAATAGGTGAAGCTTACGATTAAAAGTACGAATTGTTCATTTTAACAAAACGAAATCGAAGGGAAATCTCGAAATGAAATAACCGTTTGCTAATGTTAATACAAACTCGTTAAATAAATCGCTTTGTATCTATTTATTATTCTCTTAACTCAATTATTATAAGCACTAAAACAAATGCAGTTTAAGAGTATAAGGTGTTATTACTGAAACAACAATGATTTATACACAACATATGTTACTATGTTGGGTATGGTTTAATACGAGTTATAACTTCAACTATTATAAATGGAAACAGAAATCTATCAATAAACGTTAGATGTATGGGCAATAAAACTAAACGAAATCAGCTATTTGAGTGGTTCCGCATTAATAATTTTGATATAATATTTCTACAAGAAGTTCTACTGTACAGGAAAAAAAACCAACGTATAGGGCAATGAATGGAGAGGTCATAGTTATTTTAGTGGAAAAAGCAATAGCAAAGAAGGAGTCGCAATATTAATTAACCCTAAAACAAATATTACTGAAAGTAACTTCACTGAATTACAACAAGGGAGATTAATGAAGTTAGATATACGTTTAAATGACAAAGAAATAACATTGATTGATATATATGGCTCAAATAAGGACGAACCAAACATTTTTAATATATTTTGAAACAAATATTCTCTGCAACGATGAGAAAACGTACATAATAGGGGAGATTTTAACACAATTTTAAACTGCAATCGAGATAAAAAGAATGGGAAAACTGATTCACATCATAAATGTAGAGAAAAAAATATATCCGTTTTTAACCTCCTGCAGTCTCGTTGACGTGTGGAGAATCCAGCATCCAAATCAGACAGTATACATAGCACTCCACACAAAACCATATGTACACTCTCGATTGGACTACTTTTTTTTAATATCAGAGAATATATTAAATTTCATTAAACTAAGTAACATAAAGCCGGGTTACAAAACAGATCACTCACTTATTTAAATTAAATATAACATAAAAGAGGAAGAAAGCCCGGGGTACTTTTAACTTAACAATTCACTCCTGTTAGACAATAAATATAAAAACATAATAAAACAATGTATAACAGACACGGTCAAATATAACTCCGATGCAAATCCTAATACGTTATGGGAAGTTATTAAAGGTTCAATAAGGAATGAAACAATTATGTTCTCAACACATAAAAGAAAAAACAACGAATAAAAGAGAACAAGAAATAAAAACAAGATAGAAACACTCGAAAACAAATTAAATGATGACACACATAACAATGAGAACGTAACACATAATATAGTCGAACTGAAAAAGCAACTTTCTGAAATATATGACGAAAGAATAAACGGAAACATTCTAAGATCAAAAGATTTTCATGTCGAACAAAACGAAAAAATACAGCATACTTTGCAAACTTAGAAAAGAAAAGAGCAGAACAAAACTATATACAAATTAAAAGTAAATAGTGAAACAATTGTAGGTACTAAACATGCTCTAAAAGAGGAATTCAGATTCTATAAGAAATTATATGAAAAAGACATTCAAATTGACGACAACACGAAACATATTTTTCGATGGCCTTACAGTAGAATTCTATAAAATATTCTGGAAAGACATTAGAAAACACTTATAAGATTCATATAATTATTCTTTCACTACAGGACACCTTACAACGTTACAGAAACAGGAAATTATTACACTCGTACCAAAACCAAATAAAGATACAACGAACCTGTAAAATCGGAGACCAATAACACTGCTGAACATAGACGATAAAATTGCAACCAAATCTATTGCCAACAGACTTAAAAATAATAAATCACTTAATTAATAATGAACAAACTGGTTTTATCAAAGGCCGGTATATTGGCGAAAATGTCAGACTTATTCTAGAAGTTATGGAATATGTATAAAGTAATAATAAGCCCGGCCTCTTATTTTTCACGGACTTTC
The DNA here is from genome assembly GCA_007844125.1 of Sinonovacula constricta. NCBI lineage: Eukaryota > Metazoa > Mollusca > Bivalvia > Cardiida > Solecurtidae > Sinonovacula > Sinonovacula constricta. The sequence continues at coordinate 33,527,084 of CM017569.1, forward strand.
AAAAAACATTTGACAGCATCCATCATTCATTTATCATAGACTCTCTTACTTCTAAGAATTTCGGCCCCGACCTTATTCAACGGATTTTATTTAATAACGATATCCAAAGGTTAATTATCAATAATGGACATTTGTCTGAAGAATTTGATATTCAAAAGGGAGTCAGACAAGGCTGTCCGCTGACCACAATAAAGAAAAGATTTAACAGACAAAATAACCAAACTTGAACATTGTCTTACAGAAAATAATAAAAATATACTACAACAACTACAGAAAGAACTGCAACACTTAAGAGATAAAAATTAAAAGGGTCAATAATAAGAATTGAGCTAACTAAATTGAAAATGGTGAAAAAAGTACATTTTTTTCTAAACTTAGAAAAAAACAATTATGTTAATAAAAATATTCCTTTTCTAGAGAAAGAAGATGGATTACACATATATGATCAGAAACTTATTTTAAATGAACCCTGTACATTTTATAAGCAACTATATGAAAATACCACAGTCAGCAAAAATGAAAATATTCACTCCTTTCTAAATGGTATCACAACCGCAAAACTCACTCCACATGAAGCAGAAAATTTAGAAGGAAATTTAACATATGATGAAATACTCCATACACTTAAAAAAATGAAAAATGACAAAAGCCCTGGCTCGGATGGATTTACCTCTAACTTTTTCAAGTTTTTTTTTTAGCAAGATTGGCAGCTTTATTGTAAGAGCATTAATTCCATTAATTAATTATTGTGCATTAATTAATGTGCATTTAAAAAAGGAGCATTCTTCCAAAGCATGAAACTTGGAACCATTATCTGCATCCCAAAAGAAAAAAAAAACAATTCTGACCTGTAATGTTATTAAATGTTATCTACAAACTAGCCTCAGGAAGTATAGCTAATAGATTGAAAAGTGTCTTTGATAAATTAATTTCTGAAGAACAAACTGGCTTCATTTTAGGGTAGAAATATTAATGAAAACACAAGACTTCTGTATGATATTATGAATACTACTGAAAATGAACAAATACCAGGATTATTAATGCTAATCGATTTTGAATAAGCATTCGATACACTATCATTTAACCTTATCGAAGAGACATTATACGTCTTTAATTTTGGACATGAATTTATTAAATGGATAAAATTATGTAAGTACCTGTGTTCAACTAAATGGTTTCTTATCAGAATTATTCACAGTAAAGCGTGGATGTAGACAAGGAGACCCCATATCCCCTCATATTTTTATTTAATGGACAGAAATATTAACATTGAAAATAAAGAATTCTAAAAATATTAAAGGAATTACTATCAATGGAGAAGAGTATAAAATATCTCAGTTCGCTGATGATACCTCCCTCTGAATGGATGGATCAAATCAATCACTAAAAAATGCCTTAGATACTTTGGACAAATTTGCAATTATCTCAGGACTTAAGGTTAATTTTGATAAAACAAAGCTCATTTGGATAGGATCAATGAAGTACAGTACCAGAGCAATAAAAACAAAATGGAAATTAAAATGGGGTGAAACATAATTTAAATTTAATTAATAATAATTTAATACCAAATTTAAATTTTAACCCGAAAATAACTAAAGTAAATAACCTAATATTATACTGGAAAAGACGTAAATTAACACCAATTGGAAAAATAACTGTCGTCAAGTCCTTACTTTTGCCATTGTTTACCAATTGTTTCATTAATTTCCCTACCCCAGATACAAAAACTACCAACACTATTAACAGTATTATGTATAATTTTGTTTGGAAAGGTTAATCTAGAATTAAAAAAAAATATTAGTAAAAAATATGAAGAAGGTGGACTTGGTATGATTGATATTGAACAATATATCCACAGATTAAAAGTCAAGTGGTTAAGATCTTATATTGTAAATTCCAGTAGTACATGCTTCCAATTGGTAGATACCCAATTAAACCTTCAAAAGATATTAACTACAGGAACACTATACAGCCAAATTTGTACAAAAGTATAAAAAATACTTTTTGGAAGGATGTCTAAAAGGCATATGCTACATTTGTAAAAAAAATACCCTGTCCATACAACTGAAGATTTCTTGAACCTGCCTCTCTTTTACAATGAATTATTTAATGGAACAACAAAAAACCCTTTATTCATAAATACTATGTTCGACAAAAAATATTTTTTGTACAAGACATTATGATACAAAAAGATACTTTTTTAAAAAGAGAAGAAATTGAAAGTAAATTTAATAAAAAAGTGGATTTTTTGCCGTACCATACACTTACTACTGGAAAAAAACGTTTCATTCATAAGCATAATATAGATATTGAACAGTATTCCATGTATAATCCATGCATTAATTGTTATAGAAAGTTCATTGTTTTAAACAATAAATCAGTCTACAATATTTTGATTAATAATAATACTGTACCAAGTTCCAATTTAAAATGGAACCAAATATTCTCTGGAGTTTCTATAAATTGGAAAATAATAAGTAGTTGTGTATTTAGATGTACAAATGATACGTACATACAATGGTTTCAAACAAGGATACTACAAAGAATATTGGCTACAAATTCATTATTATACAAAATGAATATAGTATCTAACAATGTATGTACCTTTTGTGAAAAGCAAGAAGAAACATTTATTTTGTGATTGCAAATTGTAAAACCTTTGTTGATTTTTATTACTAATACACTGAGAAACAATGGTTTTATTGAGACTATTGACAACAAACTAATTGTGTTAGGCTCAGGCTCATATTAATATGATTTATTATTTTTAGAATATAGAATATATATATAATATATTTGTAAAAGAAAGAACACTAACCCTACAATAGCTGGATTAATATCAAATTTAAACTTCTCATTTAATACATATAAAGAAACAAAATCTTATTCTTCATTCAAACAAAACTGGACAACTGTGCAACTTTTCACTAATTTATAATGTAAACCTATATTGTATCTGCAACAGATACACAAATGCAAAATACATGTACAATTTTAGGTACCCTTACTTATGTGTGTGTGTATGTGTATGTATATATATATACACCTACGATATTAATGCCTCCCTGTATTTTGATAACATGTCAATTTAACTAACAAACTATAAACTCTTATATCCATGCATATTTCACCTTACGTCATAATATGCTCTAACAAAAATGTATACTACTAATTTTGATTGTAAGGTGGATGCCAGGATGGGTCCCCGACCTGCCTCCACCTAGGACGGGGATAATAATAATAAAAAAAGTCTGCCCGCTGTCCACATTTATCTTTATTCTCTGTCTGCAACCACTGACGCATTACATAAGACAAAACAGTAACATTCAGGGCATTAAAGTAAATAACACGGAAATTAAACAATCCTTGTTTGCAGATGACGCAACATTTTTCAGTAATGGCGACGAAAAAGCTTTTGAATCATTAATAGAATCATTAGAAAAATTGTCAACATGTTCTGGCCTAAACTTAAATGTAAACAAATCAACCATTCTGAGAATAGGGACATTAACAAATTCGGACGTTACTTTGTGCAGAGACAAAAATTTTATATGGACATTCAAAAGTGCGACTACTTTAGGATTAACCTTTTAGAGTGAAAAAGACAAAACAATTAACATTAATATTGGCAAAAAAGTAGACGAGTTTCATCAAACAGTTAAACAATGGGAACACAGAAAGCTTACATTAATGGGAAAAATTACTGTCATAAAAACGTTTGCATTACCTAAACTCATATAGCCACTAACAGTCTTAAAAACTCCAAATCAAAATACAATAAATGCGCTTAAACAGTCGATATTCAAAATTATTTGGTTAGGGAAACCCGACAAAATAAAACGAAACGTTATGTACCAATCGTATGACAAGAGGGCCATGATGGCCCTTAATCGCTCACCTGATGACACAGGCTTTATGTAGGCTCAAATCTGGCATTAAGTAATTAAGAGTTATTTACTTTAGAAACCTTTGGTGAAGATTGGACCATTAGTGTGGCCACTGGGTTGATAACATTTTCTAGAATTTTAACAAGTAACCTACTGAATCCACATGACTCACTTCAAAACATATGTAAGATTTCATACTGGCAAACATGATGGTCAAGTTTGGTGAAGACTGGGCCATCAATGTAGCCTCTTAAGTGTTTTCACAAGCTTTTTCTAAGGTTTGACCTAGTGACCTACTTTTTGACCCCACGTGACCCAGTTACGAACTCATCCAAGATTTCATGGAGACAAACATTCTGACCAAGTTCGGTGAAGATTGGGCTATAAATGTGGCCTCTAGTGTGTTCACAAGCTTTTTCTAAGATTTGACCTAGTGACCTACTTTTTGACCCCACGTGACCCAGTTACGAACTCATCCAAGATTTCATGCAGACAAACATTCTGACCAAGTTCGGTGAAGATTGGGCTATAAATGTGGCCTCTAGTGTGTTCACAAGCTTTTTCTAAGATTTGACCTAGTGACCTACTTTTTGACCCCCCGTGACCCAGTTACGAACTCATCCAAGATTTCATGCAGACAAACATTCTGACCAAGTTTGGTGAAGATTGGGCTATAAATGTGGCCTCTAGTGTGTTCACAAGCTTTTTCTAAGATTTGACCTAGTGACCTACTTTTTGACCCCACGTGACCCAGTTACGAACTCATCCACGATTTCATGCAGACAAACATTCTGACCAAGTTTGGTGAAGATTGGGCTATAAATGTGGCCTCTAGTGTGTTCACAAGCTTTTTCTAAGATTTGACCTAGTGACCTACTTTTTGACCCCACGTGACCCAGTTACGAACTCATCCAAGATTTCATGCAGACAAACATTCTGACCAAGTTTGGTGAAGATTGGGCTATAAATGTGGCCTCTAGCGTGTTCACAAGCTTTTTCTAAGATTTGACCTAGTGACCTACTTTTTGACCCCACGTGACCCAGTTACGAACTCATCCAAGATTTCATGCAGACAAACATTCTGACCAAGTTTGGTGAAGATTGGGCTATAAATGTGGCCTCTAGCGTGTTCACAAGCTTTTTCTAAGATTTGACCTAGTGACCTACTTTTTGACCCCACGTGACCCAGTTACGAACTCATCCAAGATTTCATGCAGACAAACATTCTGACCAAGTTTGGTGAAGATTGGGCTATAAATGTGGCCTCTAGCGTGTTCACAAGCTTTTTCTAAGATTTGACCTAGTGACCTACTTTTGACCCCACGTGACCCAGTTACGAACTCATCCAAGATTTCATGCAGACAAACATTCTGACCAAGTTTGGTGAAGATTGGGCTATAAATGTGGCCTCTAGCGTGTTCACAAGCTTTTTCTAAGATTTGACCTAGTGACCTACTTTTTGACCCCACATGACCCAGTTACGAACTCATCCAAGATTTTATGCAGACAAACATTCTGACCAAGTTTGGTGAAGATTGGGCTATAAATGTGGCCTCTAGCGTGTTCACAAGCTTTTTCTAAGATTTGACCTAGTGACCTACTTTTTGACCCCACGTGACCCAGTTACGAACTCATCCAAGATTTCATGCAGACAAACATTCTGACCAAGTTTGGTGAAGATTGGGCTATAAATGTGGCCTCTAGTGTGTTCACAAGCTTTTTCTAAGATTTGACCTAGTGACCTACTTTTTGACCCCACGTGACCCAGTTACGAACTCATCCAAGATTTCATGCAGACAAACATTCTGACCAAGTTTGGTGAAGATTGGGCTATAAATGTGGTCTCTAGTGTGTTCACAAGTTTTTCCTAAAATTTGACCTCGTGACCTACTTTTTGACCCCAGGTGACCCAATAATGAACTCATCCAAGATTTCATGCAGACAAACATTCTGACCAAGTTTGATGAAGATTGGATAAAAATTGTGGCCTGTAGTGTGTTCACAAGGTAAATGTTGACGACGAACGTTGAACGACGGACGACGGACGACGGACGACGAACGACGAACGACGGACGCCGGACGACGGACGAAGCGGTATCACAAAAGCTCCCCTTGAGCACGTTGTGCTCAGGTGAGCTAAAAAAGTAGGGTTAAAATTAACAAATATCGAAACATTCATTAAGGCACTCAAGGCAGAATGAATCAAACGTTACTTGTTACTTGGACAACAACAATAACAGCCAATGGAAAGTTTTCTTTTATATAAAAATAAAAAGCTATGGAAACGATATTCTGTTCGACTGTGAACTAGATAATGGTATCATTGCAAAAAAAAGATTAAGGCAAGTCATTCATGTTTGATGTCCTACATGCATGGAACTATGTTAATTCATTTTACCAAAACACTAAACCACTAGGCAAAACAATAGTCTGGAATAATAAAAAAGTAAAGCATAAAAACACAGTTTTCTATGAAGACTGGTACAAAAAGGGGATAAAATACGTTGAACACCTTTATGATTATAGAACTAGCGAATGGTACTCTTTGACTTTTTTATACGATTTTAAAAAAACTCGGATTTTATACAATATCTGAGTATTAAACAGGCACTAAGTAGCGAGTTAAAAGACATACTCAAAGAAGAAGGAATCATAAGGGAGATGCAAAACACTCTAAAAGAAAAAATAATGTCCGTTGGTAAAGTTAACAAATATCTATATAATTTAATGTTAAACAGCAATGACAACCCAACCTCAGAAGAAAAATGGACAAGTCGGATCCTAAACAATAATGAAAAAAAAAAAACGATTGGAGAAGTATATGCAGTAACATCTATCAATCTACAATAGACTCTACACTACGTTGTTTCCAATATAAATTTTTGATGAGAATAATTCCCACAAATAAATCGCTATATAAATATAAATACATAGAATCAAGTCTATGTACTTTCTGTAATTCAGCAATCGTATCACTTGAGCATCTATTCTGAGAGTGTTGCAACGTACAACCAGTATGGAAACAACTAAACGATTTCTTCAAAGCAAAGTCAATAAACATTACTTTAACGAAAGAAAATGCCCTCCTAGGTATTATTTTAACCTGTCCTCATACAAGTATTAGTAACACTATTATTATATTAATTAAATACTTTATTTTCAAATGCAACACGAATCAAGAAAATCCCAATTTTGACGCTTTGTGTTACTTTCTACAAAGAAGAATTAAAATAGAAGAAAGAATTGCTCTAGACCATGACAAATATGATGCCCATAGTAAAAAATGGCTAGTACTTAACCCTAAACAATAGTAAAAGCATATAAATTAAAATACAAATACCATACCCAAAAGTAAAAAACAAATGACAGCATAACTTTATGCGTACTTGATGCTTGTTTTTTTATGCTGATAGAATTAAGACATATACAAAACAAAACTTAATCAACTTAAACTTAGTAGCAGTAGTTATATAGGAATGATGAGTCACTAAATCAACTATTCCTTTTTACTATACTTTGTAACAAAGCTAGTGAATGAAAGAACGATAGAGAGAGAGAGAGAGAGAGAGACAGAGAGAGAGGTCTGTGTGTGCGAGAGATTGAAAAGACAGAATGAGGAGACATGGAATGAGAGAAGGATGTATAACCATAGCATGAAGATGTAGTATATGAAGATTCAATTCTTCTTCAACCCAATATATGTATTGTGAGATTTGTACATTGTATGTAGAACTTGAATGAATTTGCATGATTTGTAACATATATCATCATGTTGCAGAAATAAAAGATTAAAAAAAAAGATATGGCTTGAGAATAGTTCAGATATACAAGTTTTTGCCATTGTTTTATCAGTTTGTATTTGGCAGACTATATAAAGGTTAGCAAACATCAAACAGGGTTTTTTCATCATTGCAATTTCTGTTTTAGTTGTTGCTAAAGGGAAAATCACAATGTTAGTTTAAATATCTGGCATCAATTCATCATCACTATCACATACTGACAGAGAAATTTATTCTTAAGAAAGTGTTTGCTAGATGGGCCCCGTTCATATTCTTACTTAGAAGCAGAAAGAAAAGCTTGTTGAATTAGAGACAGAAAATGTTATACATGTCATAATTGCAACAAAAGATGCCTAAATGAAATTTTGAATCTGTATGAAAGACTTGTCATGCTGAGCCTGAAAAAAATAATTGCATCTGCTGATGAGCACATCGTTAGTGCTTCAAAATAATTTTAACTTATGCTATATTCTTTGATAGACATAGACCATTTCTCCAGTTTAATTTAATCTGACTGGCCTGATTACATGTATATTATTTTAATCAGATGTAAATGCATAGGTATAACAAGGAAGATACAATTCATTTTTGATGATATTGTGAACATTCTAGAGGCTACATTCGAGATCCAATCATAAGCAAAACTGGTAATAGTTTAGGCTGCATGAAATTTTAGATACTGAACTGATAATGCTTTCTCACTATTTATAATGTCTATGGCACTCAGTGGGCGGTATAGGGCCATCATGCTAGCTTCTTTTTTTGTGAGAACTTTGTCAAGCATAGAGTCAATGTTCATGCTAAAATCTATATGGTTATTTTATCTGTCGGACTATATGTCTGAAACTGCGAGTGAGACAGTAACTTAATGTAGATAAAGTGTAGCTATTTCAGCAGGAAATAAAACAATAACCTCATGTTTATATAATTTATTCAAGGCAAACAAAAGTGGAATTATTTGTATCTTCTGCCATTGGAAAAAAAAATATGGCTCAACTACAAAACATATTAAAATTCAGTGTATTTGTCAGATGAATTGTATAGATGTGTAAATTTTATTTTCTTGAAATTTCTTCATTTGTGCTCCAAAAATTAAAAGCTATACACCACTGGAAAGCTCTTGAAATTAATAATTACATTCTAAAAATATGATTTTCAAAAGCTTTCCAATGGTGTATAGCTTTTAATTTTTGGACCACAAATGAAGAAATTACAAGAAAATATAAAAAAAGACCTGGGCATGCAGTGCTCTATAAGAAACTACGCCAATGATAGCAAGAATTCAGCTCTAATACATCGCAGGCAACCAAGGGTCTAAAACTAAAGGTGAAATACCAAGGGAGAAAACTGCTGCATTCTTTCTTAATACTTTGTTATGTTGTCCAGAGTTATTTTTCTTTTCAAATGACAAATCCGAGAAAATTTCATGGGAGGCAACAGCAATATATTTTCATACAAAATATCATGAGTTATCTTTTTTATATTGTAATCGATTAAATGGGCATTATATTTAAATAATTTCTTATATTTTTAATTTAATCAATGCTTAGTTATTTGAAATAAATATCTTTACTGATAGTTCCAGAAAAGATGTTCTGTGGTTTAAAATCAACCACTGCCTACAATCTGCAGTGTTTCCATTAATGTAGGAAAGTTATTTTTGGTATGTACTGCAAAAATACATAAAATTCTTTATCCCTCTTATTTGACAAGGATTTATTCTGTAAAAATAAAAGAAACGGTTGTTAGTATCTTGTGTAATATTTACAAAATGGTTCACAAGATTTTCCCCCACTACATTGTATTTGTGTGCTTGAGTACAGGCAGATGCACGTTGTTTTGGTGCATGCAGGTGTGAACGTGTAATTCTGCATAATCCTGAGAATGCTTTGCTTTTAAATACATTATATTTTGAAGTGATAAGCCAAACAAATTTTAGGGAAAAAAATCAGCACTTCCTTTCTATAAAATTTATTTCCTCAGCATATTTCTGATACATAATAACAAATTTTATCAACTTTATATCAATAGTAAAATACATAATGTAAACATAAAAAAATAATGTAAATAATAATTGCCTGTAAAAAAATGTATGTCACTGAATGTAAATTGCAAAATACACTTTCTGTATAAAGTAGAAACAATATAAAGTATGGTATCAAATGTGACTAATTTAGGCATATAAGAAAAATACATTAAGCTTGATTCAGGTTTAATAAGTTAATTATCAATTTTCAAACCTAATTAATTTGGTTTATTTGAAAATAAACCACACACACTTGAGACAATAAGCTTTTATAATAATAAAAGTAAAGAATTAACAGTATTAAAGGTTAAAAATATGGTGATGGTAAAAATATTTTCCTAAACATAGTATGATTTTGTATTAAAACCATATCTACCTTAAAAATTCAGGTTATATCTCTTATGTATGTGATATCTTATAGCATGATATTTTTTTTACAATTATTACTTAGAAACATTTGTATACTTAATATAAGAACATATTATTGTTTCCTCTTGTTTTTGAAATTCTACACATTAACATAAACATAGCCAATTTAGCAAATACCTGCTATTTCTCGCTGAGAAAAAAATCCAGACATACAGTCGGCCTCGTTTCACTTCGGTAGAGCGATCATTCTTGAGTGTCGATCCTTTGACAAAGTTCCACTTTTTTGCTCTTTTTTTATAAACTTTACATTTTATCTGTCGTATTTTGTGTCGAATTATTTATACGACCTTTCGAATCCCTGAGCTATTCACACTTTGTTTGCCACTCCTACTCACGTTGCTCTTTTGCCGAGGTGAATACACCTTAATTGATCACTAATTCAATCAGCTCTTACGGACGACTCCATCAAGTACTCGACATATAGATGGCGTGACCTCATCAACCTACCTAATGTGATGATTATGCCACGCAACTGTTGCTACACGTAATTAATGCCCAATACATCTGACTGTTGCATTACTTTCAACATGGCTTCCGACTGTTGTAATGCGAGTGTTGTTCTCACACCAACACAAGATGGCGAACAGTCAATAAGTAAGCATCTATCTGTCGAACTACTTTTGTCTCGATAATTTTCTTCAGGTCCAAACAAAGTCGAGACGAGTGCCGACTGTATATCTGTGAAGATCTTACCATGGAAATTTTTAAGCTTATTTTGTTTTTGATATATATTGCAGCTACCATTTATGATCATTATAGCAATGTCCATCTTTTTGGTGAAGGAAGACCCCAGACACATGTCCAGGTAGAACCACCAGCGCACTGCAAGTGTGCTGGAAGACCTTATCACATCAAGTCCATCGCCCCAAACAGGACTCGAACCAATGCGGTGAAAGGCTAAGCAGTCAGAGGAGTTACAAATCAGTGACTCAACCACTTCGCTATGGGCACCCCATTTTTCAGGCTTGAGAGTTGAGCCCTTTCAGTTAGGGTCTGAAATCTTTGACTCTCCAGTTCTTTCTTGTTGCTTTTCAAATACATCGCAGCAACCAATTAAGGTCATTATAGCAATTTCTAGCTATTTAGGTGGAAGAAGACCCAAGACAAATGTCTGGGTAGAACAACCAGCACACCACAGGTCAACTGGGAGACCTTCACAAAGGTAAAAGTCCTAGGGTTGGATTGAACCAAAGACCCATACATCAATTTAGGAGTAAAGTCTATCTGTTCTAGTACTAGTAAAAATTTTATGGAAACTTTTGTTTGACCACCTTGTCAGTCTTCTTTGTCATATACTTCTTGTTTTGACTGGTTTTGTACTGACTACATGGTTCTTCTAGAGTCAGCATGGCTTTAATCATCTACTGCTGAAAGAGGTTAGTTTGAATGGTTAAAGTGTGGTTGGATTCCTTGCATATACGGCCAGGCCACAAAGGTGGCCGGTTGTAGACTATGTAGGTTGTTGGCAAACGTGGTTGTGGTTGAGGTTGTTTGTGACATTTCTGGTAGCAATGGCAGGGATAAATTATTGTACTGCTGATGACCAAGCTGCTGTAGGTGTACATTGGCAGGGAAAGACATATTACTGCTGTTGTTGTTGCTGCTGCTACTACTACTATTAGTGGTAGAAGTATTGTGAAGGTTTAATGGTAGGGATTGGTAATCAGTGGACTTGTCATTGTCAAGACTTGAAAAATGTGGCAGGTTTGAGACAAACATGTCTGTTTCTGAAGGGTTAATCTTTTGCTCTTTTTCTACAGTCATATTAGCATCGTCTTCAGTGTGGATGAGAGTGTGTTTTGGACGTTTATTCCTTGGAAGTTTTTCATTTGCTGTTTGTTCGAAGACTGCGTTAAAAGTCTCAGGCACAACAGTTGGAAGTATGTACTGTTGATTTAAGGCTTTCTGTGATGTGACTTTCTGGATGATAGATCAATTTTCTGATTTTTGGCTTCGGGCTTATCATGCACTTTCATGTGAACTCGTAAGTTATCAGCCCGTGATGTGGCTTTCCCACAGATAATGCAAACAAACTTTTTAACACTGCAGTGAACAGTGCGCATGTGCTTAGACCACCCTCCTTTGTCTGGAAAGCAGTGTTGACAAATATTACACTGGAATGGTTTATCTCCGGTGTGGCGCTTCTCGTGTGCTTTACAACGTTCTTTTGTTTTAAATGCCTTCCCGCATTGACCACACTTATATGGGGAATCCTTTTTATGAACAGACTGGTGACTGTACAGAGTTGGGTATGTTTTGAACGACTTGTTACAAATCCTACACGTAAATGCTTTTTCATCCCTATGAATAGCCTTGTGCATCTCAAGTGCAGACCTGAACATAAACCGAGCTCCGCAGACATCGCACATGAACCGGTTTCCTGCAGGAGTATGCTTGCGCATGTGGGTACGTAGAGCTACTTCTGAGGAGTAGACTTTATCACAATGTGTGCACTTAGCCTGCTGACCTTTATCAGCATGTTTGGTCAGGATGTGAAACTTCAAAGCCTGGCCATTAACAAATGTCTTGTCACACTGGTGACAACTCACTCTTTGTGTCTGCTTATGCGTTGCTTCATGAATTTTCAGACTCGTTGAATACGAGAAAGTCTTACCACACGTGGCACAAGCAAAGTTTTTATTGTCCGAGTGTGTTGCCTGAATGTGCACCTTTAAATGGTATGACGTAAGGTAGGTTTTCCCACAAGTGGTACACACGTGTGGGCGTGAACCTGTGTGCTTCAAAACATGGAGGCGCAGGCTATGACTGAAGTTAAACGCAGCATCACAGCCCGGTTCCTGGCATTTGTAAGGTTTAATCTTCATGTGGATTCCACGTATATGATGATACAATGACTCTTTGCCAGTCAGCTTCTTTCCACAGTGTTCACAGGGATACTCGTTCTGGTCATGCTGGATGGTGAAATGGCGGCGTAAGCCGCGTTTTGAGCTGTATATTTTCCCACATTTTGAACACTTTACTTGGGATTTTCCAGCCTCTGGAATGAAACTTTTGTCCAACATATTGCTCATGTCTGATACTGAAATATTTCCTGTGATGTCGTTTTCACTCATGCTGCTTTCATTACTTATAATTGCTAATTGTTCGATTTCATTTTTACATGTAACAGTGTTCTTATTATTAACTTTCCTGTTACTATTCTTAAACATCAATTCTCCTTTTTTTGTCTGCTTCAGTTGTTTGCCCTTATTCACTTTTCCAGCTTTTTCTTTCAAGCTTACTCTATTTTTTGAAATCTTAACTTTAGATATAGAACTTTTAGACACATTCTTTTGTATTTTGATCCTTGAAACTAAAGCTTTCTTTGGCTCATTTTTCCGGCTATTCCCCTTCCGTCTACGTGTTTGTTTTCGTTCAGTTGATGAGTGCTGCGCTGTAACATGATCAATTAGAGCACTGTTCGACATGCAAACCTCTCGACAGACGGTGCAGATGTACACATTCCCGATATCATGGTCAGTTTTGAGATGATGCTCAATGGCATGCTGTTCGTAGAAATGTTGCGAACACAATGGACAGGAAATTTCGGATTCTGATGCAGTGTTGCCAGCCCCACCTGCTGGTGTTTCTGGAGAGTCTGGCTGCAGCAAAACAACCTCATTGTCATGACAACCAAAAGACTCTTCCTTGATGATCAAGTGCTCAGTTTTATCTGAAAAATAAATACCCACCTTTGCTTAAGATAACATATTTATACTTCCATAAGGCTATATTGATGACAGAACAATATAATATTACACATAAAAATCTGGTGATATCAGCCATTTGATTACTAGGCTCTAAAATCCAATTCTCAGTTGTTATAAGACATATAGTTCTGCCTTTACTGTGGTATCATCACCTAACATTATGTCACAGCAGAAGATCTGGAGCCGACCCATTATCTTCTTAACTACAAACTTACCATCGATGTCTGATGACAGCTTACTTCCTTTTTCAGAGATCTCACTATGAGTCTGGGTTGACTTGTCTATGAGTACAAGATTTATGGCATCTGACCTAAAATAGAACAGCTTGTTAGACAGCTACATTTAGATACTTTGTGTTGTATTGTAATTATAATAAATTATTATATTTTGATTCAATTTCAATGAAACAAGAATAACTTATGCTTTTCAGATCAAAGTATGGAACTGACATTTAAGCATTGTTGCTGTTCATTTATGTGGGGAGTTAAATATAATAACAACACTCCATTGATTCATCTCCCTTTTGGAAAGGTACAAGGTATATGAATAATTATTTAGCTTTAAGCTTTTACGCTATAACCATAAAAGTATGGTGCATTTTTCTTTTTTTACTATTGCAAAAGCTTTAAGCTGCAATATATGTACAAAACGATATCTTGTTAAACAAAATAACCAATGAGGCATAGCAGGTAAACAGTTTGATGAAAATAAGCAATTTATAATAATGAATGTGCCGCAAAGACTGTTGTATTTACTGTTTTGCAAGTCATATATTATAGACACTAACTGCTGTTGAAAATAAACGATCAGGAATAAAAACAAGAAAGCCATGATGGCCCTTAATCGCTCACCTGATGACACAGGCTTTAAGTAGGCTCAAATCTGGCATCAAGTAATTACCAGTTATTTATTTAAGAAATCTTTGGTGAAGATTGGACAATTAGAGTCGCCACTAGGTTGATAAAATTTTCTAGAATTTTACCAAGTAACCTACAGAATCCACATGACTTACTTCAAAACATATGTAAGATTTCATACTGGCAACATGCTGATCAAGTTTGGTGAAGACTGGGCCATCAATGTAGCCTCTTAAGTGTTTTCACAATGTTTTTCTAAAATGTAACCTAGTGACCTACTTTATGAGCCCACATGACCTAATAACAAACTCATCCAGGATTTCATGTAGACAAACATTCTGACCAAGTTTACTTACTTATTTGGACTAATTTACCCTCGCCGTTAATTATGAATTATTTGGCGAGCATTAGTTTCAAGTTGGTTAAAAATTTAATATCACAGATGGTTGCTAATGGCGTGAGGGTTGCTCTTGGCTGTGGTGTTTAAAATTGTAAATAGAGTTAAAAATTCATGATGTTGTTGTTAAAAATGGTGCTTAGCTTCGAGCATATTAAATTTTGATGAATTTCAAGTTTGATGAAGATTGGCCAATAAATAGGGCCTCTAGTGTGTTTACAAGCTTTTTCTAAGATTTGACCTAGTGACCTACTTTTTGACCCACGTGACCCAGTAATGAACTCATACAGGATTTCATGCAGACAAACATTCTGACCAAGTTTGGTGAAGATTGGGCTATAAATGTGGCCTCTAGTGTGTTCACGAGCTTTTTCTAACATTTGACCTAGTGACCTACTTTTGACCCCACGTGACCCAGTTATGAACTTATCCAAGATTTCATGCAGACAAACATTCTGACCAAGTTTGGTGAAGATTGGGCTACAAATGTGGCCTTTATTGCTATTTATTGATGGAGGAAGACCCCAGACTTATGTCTGTTTAGAACCATCAGCGCACTGCAGGTTAGCTAGAAAACCTTCCACCATGAAAGTTCTCGCCCCAACCGGGACTCGAACCCATGCGGTAAGGGGCTGAGGAGTAGTTAGCGACTCTAGCTGCTTGGCCACTGGCACCCCCTACCACATACTATGTTTTGCTGGTGAGGGACCCCATTTTTATGTCAGTGCGCCATGGAGCATTTCATTTATAAACTTGTGCATCAATAAGACTCTCATTTTGATAAAAAATATGTCTTGCTCATCAAGTTTAAAAAGGTAAACACAATATTAACTATATTTGTTCTTATTTCATACAGGGATGTCCAGCTATTTTGGTGGAGGAAGACCCCCATACAAATGTTGGGGTAGATGCGACCACTTGCATACCTCAGGTCAGCTGATCGACCTTATTACATTGTCCTTCTTCGCTACCTGGACTTGAACGTGAGCAGTGAGAGGCGAACAGTCAGAGAGGAGTCACAGCAGCCACATCAACCCACTACGCCCAATCAAGCCTTAATCAAATTAGATTAAAAAAGATAGATCAGACATACTTGTACACGGTGTCTTGTATTTCTTCCTGTATCTCTGTAACTCCATCTATATTTAGCGTCAGGTAACAAGTCCAGCTGACACTGTGCTCAAATATAACATTGTCCACATAATACTTCCGTAACAGATCCCTAAGTCTGAAGGTTCTTTGATGTGCCATCTGAAAAAACAACAATAAATGTTTGTATGTGACCTGTCAAACTCTTAAAAATGCTAAAATAAATGAAATTACTCTAATGAAAAAAAAAAAGAGCTCTTGAATCTGCAAGCTCCCAATCAAGAAGCTTATAATCAGGATATGCATTATTTCCTTCTCTTCGAAATGTAGAGTATTCTTAAGAAAAAATTAGCATCACCTAAGAAAATAACATTTAAAAAATCTTAGCTTGCATTCCTAACATTGAAAGCAATGGTCGTTAAACCTCACACTTTCTGCGTGAGACACACTTTTTTATGCCATAACTTACTCTCTTACACATACCGATATAAATCTCACAATCTGATTTAAAAAAAATAAAAAATATGGCATTTATTTTCTAAAAATTGTGTCTATGGGGCATATATGTATTATATATATAATAAAAGTATTTAATTGTTGTTTCACTATAAATATTGAAGTCAGTATCAAGAGTCTTTGTAACCTATGCCTGCTTATAGCAAATCATGCTTGTTTTATTTATGACATAATTTTTGAGTGTCAGGTGAATTTCAAGTATAATGAAATCATCGGCTCCTTCAAACCTTATCTCAACTAACTCAGACCTGGATTTAGACAGCTATAAGAGGCTTAACCTAACAGAATCTGGATTTAGACAGCTAGCTATAAGAGGCTAACCTAACAGTAATAGGCCAAAAATAAAATTTTAGAAACATGTTTAAGAATTTAACTTTTTTCTTTTACAAAAGTGTGCAATAATACCAGTTAACAATAACAAATATTGGATGGGATTTGCCAGCATTTTTGCAGATACTGTGCAGCAACATTTCTATCATTATAGCAAAGGGGCATTTATACTGACACCGTTGAGTCAAATGTAATGCTGTCCCCTTAGCCCTGAGAGTTTGGAGGGAAGCCACTACTACCAACTTTAAAGGCTTTGGTTTGACCCAGGCAATGGTTTGAACCCACAACCTCCTGATCCGTAAGCCGACGCTCTAACCACCTGAGCTATTGTGGCCCCTAAACAAATATGACAAGAGATATGACCTACAATGTCCTGATTATGAAGTCTTCAATAAATGATAAATAAAGCTTAAGTAATTATTTTTTCAGTTTGCATTTCCTTACAGAAAAGGGAGCATCCTTTTGTTGTTGTTTTGTTTGTTGTTGTTTTTAAATACATCACAGCAACCGCTTATGATCATTATAGCAACTGTGTAGCTATTTTGATGGTGGATGACCTCAAACAAATGTCTAGGTAGAACTACCAGCACACCTCAGGTCAGCTGGAACACATTCCCACATTAAGGTGCTTCACCCGAACGGGACTTGAACCCATTCACGGTGAGAGATTAAATCAGTCAAAGGGGTTATGAGTTGGTGTCTCTACCATCATGCCACTAGAGCCCCTTGAGCATCGTTTTATCAGTAATATGTTCAATCATTTTTTTCCTATCAGAATAAACATAAGACTCACCATAAAAAATTAAACAGTAAAATGCAAAAGTCCAAGACACATAACACTGACCCAAAATTAGTTTCAAAAACTATAAAAATGTTATATTTTTTGACATGTAAATAACATATTATTGAAACAACAGAAAATTACAAACTACATAACAATACAATACTATATGATTTCAATTCAAAGAGATACAAATATGCTCACTGTCTGTACATAATGGCCTTATGTAATGTGAAAGCATGCAACAAGCACCATAACAAACATACTGCATGAAAATACCTTTATCCAGTCATATTAAGTTGATACCTGCCAGACTGTCCAAAAACAACCTTCATATGTCCTTGTAAATTGTGTAATGAGATATCAACATAATGAGGAACGACTTTGCAAGTACAGTAAAATTTCCAACACAAATAAAATTTCCAATGGGATTTCCCACATATCTGCATCTTAAATAGAGAGGTCAGTTTGTTTGTTGGTTTGGTTTAATCGTTCCTTACAACAGAAATTAAGTCATTGTATTTAAAGACGGTGTTCTATTGAAGAGATATAGTGCTGCCTTCACTGTGTATAGCATGCCATGAACCCCTGGCAAGTTACTACACCCAGTCACATTATCTTGACACTGGGCTGACCAGTCGTGGAACTAGGTTCTCTTATATTTGATTGAGTGCTAGCAAGGGAGCTAAACTAACATTTTTAACAAGTTTGGTATGGTAACACAAAACCTAAACATTATTTTTAAAAGGAATACTTTTAAGATTATTTTTGTGCGAATGACATTGTTTAAAATTTATACAGACAGTGGTCAGTTAAAGCTCTGCTGCCATAACTTTTAACGCATGACATGAACACATGACATGATACCACACCCAATCTTGAATATCCTGACACTGAGCCAACTTGTCATGAAAGTACCTTTAACATTGGTATCCAACAGTTTGCCTTTATTAAATACATGAAACAATGTCTAATAACTGCTTTGGGGAATTTGAGCATAATTTCTTTATAGACTAACACTTAAGTCTAAATTAGGACCATGCTGAACAATAACTATATTGTAAGATAATATTAATCATGCAAGAAAATCAATCTTAATGATTGTTCTTTTCAACTCTATAAAAAGCGCAATGGTGGTTTCTGCTAAAAAATAGATATTGACATCAGAGCGGATTACCCGGATGACATTATAACGTGATCTCAAGAGTAAGCAGTCATGTGGTTTTCTTAGTTTAAAAATAGCTATCTCTGCATTGTGGCTCGGATAGGAAATACCTGTTTGCAGTGATGAGTAGGGATGTATGCTTGACTTTTCACACAGATCTAGGACATCATTAAACAATGTTTTGCAGGATCGTTTCAGGTAACAATGACTTATTTGGTTATTTGAGAAAATAAATATTAAACATTATGGTATCTGACCGTTTAGACCAATTTTTTTCAAGCATTCTTGCATGGACCAGGGCACTCCCTAACCGAATCCAACACTCCACCTATCACACAACCAGGGTCAGTCATTAGTTTTACATGGGATTCAGCCCTTGCAACTGAATCTAACACTCCACCTATTGCACAACCAGGGCCAATCATTAGTCTAACATGGGATGCAGCCCTTGCAACTGAATCCAACACCCCACCTATTGCACAACCAGGGCCAGTCATTAGCCTTACATGGGATGCAGCCCTTGCAACTGAATCCAACACTCCACCTATTGCACAACCAGGGTCAGCCATTAGTCTTACATGGGATGCAGCCCTTGCAACCAATTCCAACACTCCACCTATTGCACAACCAGGGCCAGTCATTAGTTTTATGTTTTATGTAAAAGAGTATCCAATATGATCAATTACTAATTTGGCATTTGAAACACATACAGTGCTCAAAGTCTAACTTTACAAACAGAAAACAACCCTGTAGTAAGTAATAAATTAAACTCAATATCACGAATTGGGATTATACACCTAATAAAAATTAATAGGTTAACGTTTCAAAAGTGTTTGTATAAAAAAACAACTATATGATAATTCATTAACAAACAATACAAAAAGCACTGTAACAGTTCAGCTCTGTTTCACATAGCCCCTGTGTTATACATTGCTGATGCAGCTAGATCCGCGCTTGTTGTATTGTCTTAACCGTGTGTATTGTGGGTCTGCATATCGAGTTTCGGCATATTGAAGTTAATTACTCACGTCGAATACACTCTTGAACATCGTTAAATGACGAATAACATTAATTTGATTCATATTTTAATAAAATAACGATTTGCTTCTGAATTCCAGATTTTATTGTTTACTGTCCAGTTATGTTCTTCGTGTATATTCAGAAAGATGACCAAACAAACACAATGATGAGAGAATAACTCATATAGCATAGATTATTAAAATAGCCTCAAATATACCTCAAAATGTTCCGTTGTCTGTTAATTATGATGTGTTGTCACTAAACATCAGCATATTGTTGTTCGGAGAGGACTAGAAACACATATTTCAATGACCTAGACCTTTATTTGCTTGGCCTATTGCTCATCATTGCGCATGCGCGATAAATGTATGGCGGCTTTTGTGTGCAATAATATCAAGATTTTTCGTAAATAAGATGTTTTCGTAAATCTTTAAGGGACGATATTGGATATTCGAGTGATAATTGCATATTTTAAAAGTGAAATAATAACTATAAATCGACATGATATGTATTAAAAAAGCATGCTTGTCATTAGTATATGATCTTCTCATTGATGTTGATACAAATGGATGTTGTTGTTTTTTATTATTGCACTTTGAAGTGTGCCATTAGAAACACTGATCTGGTAGGGGGCTTTTATTACTCAAAAGGTTCTGCTGTTGTGTCGTGTGCAATAGTGGTTCAAATCCTCTGCGATATCCTTCTCACTAGTTAAGCTTGACATAGAAACAGATTTTTTGTTGATAGTTTACATAACAAATTTGAATAGTAAATTATTATTTCGTATTTTATTATACAAATGGTACTGTTGTTTTAATGTTTTAAAGAACGGAGTAAATTTTGACACAGCTTGCAGGGGCGGATCCAGGATTTCAGAATAGGGGGGGGCCGAGGGAGTAACATTCGGCCACAGGCCGGAGCTGATCGCGCCACAGGCGCGAAATCTGCGGCGGGGGGTCTGGAGGGGGCTCCCCCAGAAAATTTTGAATTCTAGATGCACTGAGATGCGATTTCCAAGCATCTGTGGGGCATAATTTCCTTATCTATTTGCTCACTTTTAAGGGCAAAATACTTTTTTTTGTTGGTCGTCGAAAAATAGGGGGGGCCGCAGCCCCCTCTGGATCCACCCCTGGCTTGTTATTTATGTTGTTTGAATATAATATCGATTTTAACTAATCAATGCATTCCTTTAGGCAATAATATGATAATTTATCACATAACCTACCGCGCGAGCGTGAGGGACCACTCGTGCGTTATTTTTGGTAACTCACTATCGTAGTGTGACATCATTATCGTAGTGTGACTTCATTAAGGCTGTGTTGTGTATATTTTCCTCATAACTTTGTTGTCGCCGTCTTATGGATTTTAATAAATAACAAATAACATTTTAGTCATGGTGTAAACGAATTTGTTCCCTGTATATGGAGAATGGCCGAGTAAAGAGTGGAACTATTTTTTGTGCGGGTTCTCCCAAACCGATACACATGTCAAAGCCGATTGGTCATACTATTAAAAGATGATGAATTGTAAACAAAAGACAGCTGATGTTTTGGTTATGTAGTAAATAGAATCTAATATTCGTGGTCATAAGGTACTGAAAATATTAAACTCGTCGATTTTAACTAATCAATGCATTCCTTTAGGCAATGTTTCTAATTTTGTTGTGTAGCAAGAGCAGCCGCATATTAAGGAGTCGGAATAGTAATTTATCATATTTATTCAAATCTTATGAATTTATGAAATACTGCACACAATTCCTTTCAACAATTATTTCAGATGTGAATTTTTTGTTTATTATATATTTTTTACTATTTCATTCCCATTTAGAATTGATTTTAATGCAATTGAAACATGTTTGGTTTTGAGCTTTTCATAAAAGTTTGGGTTTTATTTGGGTATAATAAAAATCAAAACAAATTATATATAATAAAAATTTATTATGGTAATAATGAGGATAATAAGTGACAAGTCACACCCTGAATTTTGATTAAATTTGAGCATTGTTTTAACATTTTTAGACAAATGCACAAATCTGAGTAAGATACATGACCACAAAAAAAAAGCAATCAGAAAAAAAGACATGAAAAGTAGATTTGCTGCATGACCTAAGATGCAGGAAAGTCAAGCAGACAGCATGGCTGCTGATTATCTTTGACCATGCATATGCTTTTACAAGTGACCCTTCCTGCATTCCAGACCATGGAGGATGCAACCAGTCACTGGAAAATAAGCTAGATACATATAAAGCACAACATACTCAACATCCAGTACAGGCTTAACAGGGAAGGTACACAAAATCTCAAGTTACAGATTAGTAGTTAATTCTTTTGATACAGACCTGAAGTAAAGTTGTGTTGAAAATCAGTTTAAAACGTTCAAATTTGCTTTTTTCCTGTGTCAAGGAAATCATTGTTTATGTAAATTTAAAAAAAAGAGAGAAGCTTTTACCAGTTTTCAAAACCATCACTACATCAAATGCATTTTTAGTGTACAAGGAGAATGGATAAATGTAATAAAATTCATATTATGTTTGACTGAACCTTATAATAATGATGCCCAACTACTGTTAGGAATACCTGCCAGACAGCCAAAGTATGCTGAACAACAGGAAATAAATATCAAGAATAAATAAATAAGACAAGAGACAACAAAAGCAGAATAAAACTAAAATTTGTAAAATCAACATATAACAAGTCATATAAAGAATCTGCCTATGTTACAGTCCCCTGTTTCTTCTGCTGTAACACACTGCATTCTCTACAAGACGGTCAATTACCTTTGAGCAGAATAATCTTTACTACTTTTTTTAATTAAAAACAAATAAAATGGCAAATTAAAATTTAAAAAAAAAAAAGTGTAATTAAAGTGGTGATTACAGAGAGACTGAACAATTTTTTTTATATCTATTTTTATTTTAAGCCAAAAAAAGCACAAGGCATCTGGATTTCTTGACCACCTGTTTGTTGATTTACATGTTAGAAAAACTAAAGGCAAACACTACAAAGTTACTAAAACAATTAACACAATAAATAAATAAGTTGCACAAACACTCACACATACTAATCTATCACAATACATTCAACATATGCATTTATTCTTGAAGCACATAAAGTCAAAAAGACAGAAAGATAGAAAGAAGAAGAAAAGATGCAGCTGAGAAAAATATCAAGGGCACACTTTTCTGAGGTGCACCAGATTCCAAACACATACACTTAGTCCTTTTTCAATTAAGCCATAGAGACTTAATAATTATACCTATTAGTATCTATATGTACATCTGTCAGGTGGTTCTGTACATTTATACAGTGATTTATGCTCTATCTACACTGTACAGCTAAGCACTTTTGCGTTGTCATGCCAACGTAAGTCACAACAACATTGCAACACGATAACAAAACAGTCATAAAAATAATAAAACAACATTCCAAGGTATGTATAAAAACAAAACATAAGGTAAAAAACACTGATCTTATTATTTTCTGCCTTCGTCCATTTGATGGATTCAAGAGATCGATTTTGATTCATGCTTGATTTTAGTTCAATTTGTTTTCCTCTCTCAATATCAATATTGACTGATTCCTTAGAGACAAGAAATGGGACGGAATCAGAGACTAGTGGTAGCTGGGCGACCTCTAGGAATGAGGATTGAAGACTGATGGCAGAACACATGTAGTGGTGGTAAGATGGGTGGTAAGATGAGTGTTGAGTAGACTGGGAAGTTTAGAACTTCAAGGGTCTGAATCCTGGCCTGCCATTTCGCTCACTGCCTGCGGCCCATGACTTAGACTTGATTCTGAAGTGTCGAAGGTCTTCACAGTGGTCCTTGTGTAACATGGGCTTGTATGACATCGGGAAGCAGTGGTTCTGCAAGACAAAAAATGAGTGGGCGATAAGCTACAGCCTTCTTTTTTTTATAGAGGCTTACACAAATGTAGTTTGTTTAGTTTAATTGTGTATGTAACACTATGCAAATTCTCACTGACTAAATATGAGTATATTTATAAAAATTTATCAATCCCCTTGTGAATGTATACATACTTTATTTGACAAAATGACAAAAAGTCCTGAATATTCCTTGCAATAGACTATTTTTATTCATGGCATTTTTTAGCATAAGCCTACCTTTTCTGTCTCGTAGAATGCCTTGTAACCTCCATCGAGCAAGTAGATTTCTGGGTAGTGTAGGAACGGGTAGTTGTCCTTGTTAGCCGCTCGGTCCTTGCTTCGGAGAAAACGAGAAAGTTTGGGGCCACGTTCGGATGAGAACTCACAGTGGAAAACAATGATGACACGCTTATCGCTAGAGCTGGTGATGGGGGTCATGAGAAACTTCTGAAGGACACTGTCGTGTGTGTACAGGTTCAGTGCTCCCTGGAAAATAAAAGAGAATGACAGTTGAACAATCTACAAGCAAAACAATTTTAATATTAATGACTTGAAAATTACAAAATTTACTGGCTTCTATTTTCTTATTTGCCAGAAACAATTCTTATCAAATTTATATTCAAATGAAAATACTCCAATATATATCAATACAAATTTCCTATGTAGTCTGTTTTCTTTTAAACTTCTGGTTTAAATAAAAGTATTCACAAACAATAAGTGTAAATAAAGCTGTTTTCATTTTTTAAAATGTATATCATTTACACACCTTAATATGGCCTCCTTCATACTCATAAGGGTAGCGACAGTCAACAATGATGCATTTCTCCACCTCGTGGGAAAATTCTCCGTTGATCACTCGAGACAGCGTCTCCCCAGAGATTGACTTGAGGTCCTGATGTTTGCCTTCATTGTTGGCAGACAGTATGTCTGTAAATATATATAAAACATTTTATATTATTGTAAAAGTAAGGACTAAAAAAAAACAGTCACCAACAGTCTGTGTAAAACAATCTTAGTGCTTCTGACCAAAAAGCAAACAATCTTAACCTGGCATAGCTAACCATTCCAGTAAAACCTGTACATGACAATTTACTTGAGTAAAAAAACAACATAGAACCTACCCTTGAGCAGTCTCCAATGAGATCTGGCTCCTCCTGCTGTCTGTTTAGTGCTGACTTGATCATGGCCTCTGACTCGGAGTGACATCTGTGTAACATGGGCTTGGTGACCTTCTGCAAACAGAATACGAGGTTGTTAATGAAGTAATTGACTGCTAACTCACAGGCAGCTTTGCTTGTTTTTAAAAATTATAATAATAATTACAAAAAATAATAATAAAATAGTTATCAATTATACTATCTAGCAGACATCAATACCATACATGCTAATGCTTATTTATTTACAATATTGTTCAATTATCCAATCTTATACCTTGCAAATTAACCTTTGGATGGACGAACTATTCTGCTCAATATCAAATTTTCTGATCACTTACATTAACAGGTGACTCGAGAACTGAAGATGGTCGTCTTCGCTTTGGCTCCTGTTTGGGTGTGCTTTCATCCCTGGGTCCGTTGCTGAATGACAACTTGAGAGGGGATCGCGATTCCTCTGACCTGTCTCGCTTCACCTGCTGACTACGTCCTCTCACGTCCATGGACATGGAGCGGACAAGGTTTCTTCGGCTCACAACACGGCGAGTCTGTAAAGATAAGGATGAGAATTCTATTTAAAATTTACTGGTATATTTTCAAAATATTGCTTAACTTTCATTTTGTATTTGCTCATTATTCTTTTATTGAATATATTGTGTGAAAAGCTTTGTAGATTTATTGTGTGTTCTGATTGCAACCAATCTAATTACAACAAAATATCCACTAAAGTATTGATTGTTGTATGACAGAGCCAGGCTTACCACGGGTGTTGTATCATCCTGATCAGCAGAGACGTGGGCATTCTTGTTGATGAGTGGGGCATTGAAGAGACTCGCCATTGCTCCGGTAGACTGTGTCATCAGACTGGCCACTTCCTGGTCCATGACATCAAGGAAACCATCGTCAGCCATGATTCCCTCGTCCACGCTTGTCAGTCGACATATCTTCAGAGGACTCTCGGGGGATTCATCTTTCTCAAGGGTCTTCACTATCTCACCAGAGAAATCCTGTTAATAAATATATTATGTTTAGTTTTAAAAGATTTATAATAAAAAAAAATATATTAAGAAAAGCATACTACAGTTTCTAATATTAAAAATGTCATGATATATTGGGATTCTGTAAGTGCTTTTTAAATCAATTTATTATCTGAAGTCTTCAAAGCAACTCTTTTCTTGTCAATAGGACATTCCTTAAAATCTTACCAAAGTCCCAACGGGGCATGAGTTCCTTCTCTCCATGGGGGAGAATCCCTTCACTGGTGAATACTTGAATGGTGAGCATGTGTCCTCGCTGATGATTCTGTGGCGACGAGACATCGGTGGCATGCCACGTGGGGCAGGCGAACTCAAAACTCTCCTCAGCATATTTGCTCTCACGGCTGTCTCTGTCCGACTCCAGTCCACTGTCCTGGGAGTTGCTCTCCTCAAAGTAGAAGACAGCCTTCTTTGGTGACACGCTGCTGCTGCCGCTGGTCGAAGATGATTTGTTGCTGCTAGCGTCTGAGTCGGTGTTGTTCTGGGAGTCTGGTGAGCTGGTCATTGGACTGCTAGAGGGTGGGATGTTTTCACAATCTTCCTCCATCATCTCACTCTGTAGCTGCAGCATGCTCTGGTAACGGCGCAGAGATACACACTTCCTCCTGAGAAACAAAGAAAATTAAAGTGAGTTTGCAAGCAACTTCTGTGATATGTTTTTTGGCTAACATAAAAAATATATTATTTTGTTTTATAAAATTACCAAAAATCAAATGGAGTGAAACTTCACATTCTGTGTAAATTTTTACATTATTTAATGCAATACATACACATCCCATGTGACAAACACAGATCACCAAGATCCATCTTGATAACCATATCCCATTACAATCTGGCTGGGGCTTTTATTTTTCAATTTGATCAAAGACTGGTGGCCACTGGGTCAACATGTACCACCTAGTTACCCCTAAAGGGTCCAGACACCAGACCCCCAGATGGCTAGGACTGATTGTCAACCAGTCTCTAACAACTTAATGTGACAAGTCCAGATACCTATTATCATCTCTGTGTGAGCATCCAATTATTTTAATAGTACCAGGACAAAAGATGAAAATCTTTTGCATCTTTTACTTTATGCAAACACTCAAACCACCCATGGACCCCAGAAATTCTCTCACACTGGGAGTGACAAAGTTAACCAGAAGCATAATGGGAGAGCAAACAAGAGGACCTATGGAAGTGTGATACTGTGTGAGCAGGGGATAGGATCCAGCCCAGCAAGCTACCAAGTCCTGGGTTAGACTCCCTGCTGAGACAGAGGAGCATGGACTGACTAGAAGATGGTACTCTCCTGATAAGGCCTACCCACATCCCTCTGAACAGGGCAAGGGGCTGGCCCCCTTGATGCCTATCTACCATGTCAACCATGACTAGGCATGCATTACTGCATTAAGAATGCATCTTTCACTATAGGAGATGGTACACTGTTGCACAGGAGACTGTTCTGAAGCCAAGCCAGAATTAGTCAATGGTCAGTGGGATACAGGAAAGCATTGTGAGAAGTATCTCACTTCCAGAGCATATCTAAATTGATATCAGAACTGATGAATGCCAGCACACCCTTGAAAATTTCCCAATTATAAAAGTAATAATTCCAAATGCATTACATGTGTGCAGGGAAGGGATTTTTGCTTATATATGCTTGACTGCAACATCTGTAATAAGAATTAAGTTTCGTGGAATGTTAAATTTTTGTACTGAGAACTAGTTACAGAACATAAACTTTTTAAAATAACATTGACCAATCATATACTTGCTAACCTGAAAATAACAAAGATCTAATAGCATTTCTGTGATATATGCTTTGTATGAGTCCCAAAAAGTGCAACAATGAAACCAGATCCCCACCCTATTAGTAGCCAGATACCCATACTTCTAGCATGGACTGATAACAGCCATACAAGGTATCATAAATCTCATACTGTTCACTAGAACAGGTTTTATCACTTATGTATTTGTATGTTTTTATTAGCCAAAATTATAAACAAGTGATTTCTATGTATTATAGAAATTTTCCTCTCAATGTTTCATAAATCAACATAGCCCTCCAAATAAAGTTGATTCTTATTCATTTTCCTACATCTCCTAGGTGTTACCTAAGGCCCAATATTTCCTATAGCCTCTAGTGCAGTTCTTTCTTTCTTCTATTGGCCCCTTAGGATTTGTAACAAAAGGAAGAGGGTACTAAAATTCCCTATCAAATTGCCTATCTTTAGTGCAAATCTTATTGTCTCGGGCACTTGAAGCATTGAAACACTTGCAGTTGCCCTGTACAGGGTCTACTGCTGGGTGGGTATAGGTGGAACACAGGCTGATGTGGAGTGATGTAACTTTCATTGATCACCTATCACCTGTAATCATTACCTGGCCCCTAGGCCCCTTATACGACCATTTGCCTGTACATCCCCAGACCAGCCTAGGCCAAGCATCAAAACATTCTTTGTATATATGCCAGCTGCTGCATCCTTTTCTCACACTGCTTATTGGCAACTGGTTATATATTGCATCAATATTTTATGTTTTTTGTTGAAAACGGGTTTTCATGTTAATAATTAAACTGACATTGTCAACTTGTAACTATTAACTTGTAAAAGTATGAGTAATGTTTTGCAACCTGGCAGATAATATATATCCTAAAATTATTACTTATACTATTTATGAAAAATCTGAAATACAATTTATTATCTGTGTAGAACTATGCAATTGTAATCAATACTTTTAATGAATTGAATTTTTAATTTTACAGTTTCTTTTTATAGTTTATTTTTATGGACTAAAGTGTGAGTGCTGTTTATGCTCATTTTGTATATGTGTGTATGTGTGTTTGTGTACGTGTGTGCGTGCATGCGTGTGTGTATTTTAAGTGACCATTTATTAGTCTTGCACTAATCTTCATAAACAAGACCAAGACTAAAAATTGGAAAAAAATTGGACTTCCTTATAATCTCATTTTTTCCTCATTTTTTAAACAACATTCTCTTTTTTAACCATCATCCATCAAAAGTTAGAAAAGGAAATGTCAATAAGTTTTCATATTTGACAGTGAAGCATCAGCTGCCACCATGTTCAATACACATTACAATGGGCTGACTTCCTTGAGAAAAACTGGGTTTTTTCCCCTA
The DNA here is from genome assembly GCA_007844125.1 of Sinonovacula constricta. Lineage (NCBI taxonomy): Eukaryota > Metazoa > Mollusca > Bivalvia > Cardiida > Solecurtidae > Sinonovacula > Sinonovacula constricta. Next base: position 33,556,268 of record CM017569.1, read on the forward strand.
GCTATCTGACAATACTAGACATTATTAATAACTTGCATCATCCAGGTATTTGATACAGTTACACAAGCTGATGTAAGTGGTTTGGTCAGTGCTGAGGATGGATGTGACAAGGTGAAATGAATGACAAGGGCCCACAACTGACTGGGGATGCTGGATAGAGAGAATGGAATAGGGAGGAGAAATGGACCCATAAAATATTGGGTTGTGACTGACAGGTAGCTGTCATCCTAGTGACTAGGGTGGATATTGTCCAGACATGACTCAGACCATAGTATATCTAAATGGACAGGCAGAATGTAAATAAGATACAGTTTTCCTCCTTACCACTTCCTTTTGTGTTAAAAAGGATATTACAAATTGGTTTGATGATGCTGATACGAAGCTCCTTTTTTCTCAATCTACTTCCTATTTCAAGGTATAATACAAATAAAAAACTGCAGAGATTGAGGTAATATAAAATGTATAGCACATACTAAGATAATAATAGTATGAAACTATACCCTAAATAAAGGTTCAATTATTAAATTATGTTTCAACAGTAAAAAAGTAATAAAATCATGAATAATAAATACATGTATTAAAGTTCAAGGTCGATGAGTTGTCAAGAATTGCAGTTATATTTTATCATTTATATACATTATCATACTTCTTAAAACAATGTGTGTAACAATTTATTTTCACTATTAATTTATCAGATCAGATTAAATTTAATTATTTTTTAACTAATTTTAACCTAAGTTATGATTTGCTTATTTCAAAATAATAAAATATTTTAGCCCTTATTATGGTCAATTCAATAAACATCCAATAATGTCATATTCTTAATTATGTTGTATTAAATTGTAACTTACTATTTTTCAAACAAAAATGACATTTAATGTTAAGTGTCCAATGAATAACTAAAATAAGTATCAATAATATATAATAAAAAAATAATGAAGAAAATCATATTTAAACAAAATATACCTTTCAATTTCACTCAAAGCGATAGGCGATAAATCCAAGTTGAGATTACAAAGTCCATTCACTAGGAAAGAAAAAGCCATGTTCTTGCATCCACAACGAAACGTCCACTGACAATGTTTGTTTGTGTCTGAAGCAACCAGACTATAGGGTGTCTAGGTAATTATCACTGGCTACCTTACTTTGACAGCTTTCTACCACTCTGACATTCAAACTCTACTTTCACTGCTACTGTATCAACTAGTCAACTCTTGATGCCATCACTGACCACAACTACAGGTAATATACACCCCAGCTACCTATCACTGGACCAGTACTGACCAATCACAGTAAAGCTTTGCCTGGGTCATGTGACATCTATAGGTAGATGCTTGAGAGGGATGAGGGTGCAATTTTGGATAACAGGGAGGGGGGTGTTATGCCATATAGATTGTTATCTAATTAGTTTTTACAACCTCAGATTGGTTTTTGGATTGGAGATTGCACAGGAAGATACTGTCACATTTCCACCCGAGCTAGCAATGGAGGGTGCCTATCTTACCCTCGGGGAAAGGAAGAACTGGTGACAAGATTCACATGTTTGGTGCAACCTACCTCCGATTCTGGCCACCAAGACCTCCTGCTGAAGGTGGTGCTACCGCTGATGATGCTGGTCCAAGGATGGAGCCATTCAAATTGGGCAGGCTGGAAAATCTGTCCACACTGAAAATATTATAGAAATAGAATAATTTTCATTCAGATGTTCACAATTTTAATTTTACGCAAGTTTATACATTTTTTAGTTCAATTAAAATATTCTGTCAACTTGATACAATGTATACTTAAAAAAGCTCAATAAAAATATTCCTTAATTATATCAAAATTTTATAGGAAAATGTCTTTCAAAGTAAAATTGAATGTTGTTAGTTTCATTTTCAACTTAATAATGGCTTTTCTTGCTTAAATGATATATATGCATATTTTGTACCTGATTTTTTTATTCTTTTTTAAAAAAAATATTTCACACTATCTTATTCAATAGTTAAAACTTAGAAGGGTTGTTTAAAATGTAAAGCGTATAATTCTAATAACCTTTCCCTCCCCACCCCCAAACCACCTCAATTTGATATAACTGATATAGGTCAAAACTGCTTTTTTTCTAATTATGTATTATCATCATATCTGAGAATTTCAGCTTCATAGTAAATACCAACAGAAATTTTAGGAAAACAATATTGCAATGATTCTTATCAATCTTTGTCAATATTTTCCCCAATTGTCTATTTTTTTTCTTTTGAAGTGCAACTTTCAATTCTGGATGATAATTACCATGACTGCCTGATATGGAATTATAGGGTTTACAGGTATGAGTTGGGGCTGGGTTGTCTTTGATGAGGCACATACCATCTTGACACTAGTGTCATCAAACTCTCATTATACAAGGGAGTATTAGGAATGTAATCTGTTTGGACCTTTTGTTTTCTCTTGGGGCTTAGACAGATAAGGGCTGTCAATTCAACATATTGCACAGGACTTCATTCTATTAAACTCTATTATGATCCGAACACTGATATTGCCTAATCTAGGACAAATCAATTAAAATCCAGATAAAATCCCTAATTCAATATTTTCATAATGACCAAAGGAGATGAAAGAGATGAGTGTCAAATACAAAACCATAAACCTCATAATCAGTCCAGATTAAATTCTTATAATTAAAAATAAAGTTAAGTTGAAAAACAATATCTAAACTTCAAATGAGAATTTTTGGTTTGTTTTTAATCAGATATGGAGCTGTTAAGAAATTCTTACAAATAAAGTAAAGTTAAAAAACAATATCTTAACTTCAAATAAGAATTTTTGGTTTGTTTTTAATCAGATATGGAGCAGTTAAGAAATTCTTACAAATAAAAATAAAGCAAAGTTGAAAAACAATGACTAAACTTCAAATTTTTCAGATTTTTTTTTTATCAGATACTGAGTATTAACCTTTGTTAAAACCAATTTCTGTGTTAAACAAACGCATTTCATGAAAAATAAAATAACCTAGAAGTGTGTTTTTGCTGCAATACTTTTTAAAATTGGTGTATCTTTTAACTATGATAAATGTCACTAATTTTATTGACATTTTTGTAATGTATGCTTAATAGGATTTAAAAAACAAACAAAAACAATGCCCAGTGGAAGTAATTTCCCTAAAATATTATTCCCCAATAAGTCAATTAGACTAAAGGATTAACCTCAGGAAATATTTCATTATTTGACAAGAACAGTCCTAATTATCATACAAGTTCCTGATTACCCATACACAGAAGACTGAACAATGTGTTAACAAGAGTATCGAGTGTTTGTAATTTGAAAATGAAAATAAATATTTGTTTTCCTGAAGTTTAGATCCTACAGTCAGCAATTTATAAATATATTTATGACATAACACCATAAAACTATAATTTAAATAATTTTGGAATAGTAATTAAATAATTATCAAGGAGTTTGAATGACTATTAAAAGAAAATTTTATGAACAATTCTTAAAATAAAACAAGAAACAGACTAATAATAAGAAGGAAATGCATTGTCACACCAAAAATACTAATACAGTCATTTTTCAGAGGAAGGAATTAGCCAGGTGTGGTAATTAGCATTTAAATATTTATTTAAATTCACAACCTCTAACCTGGATAAATTAATATAATATTTAACAACCATGGTAAGGAAGTGCTAAGAAAATGTGTTTATACAGGATGCTTCAAGTATTACTTCCTCTTTAGCAAGGAAAGGCAAAGGATTATAACAACTTTTTTTCTATCACCAAACTGGTGCCTTGGTGTCTGAAACTCCACTATTAGGGAGCTAGCAAAAACAGCAACTGAAACAACACCATCAGCAGACTTGCTACTGCAGTGCACTCCCCACCCCACCCACTACAGTGCCCTGTACAGGTAAGTATAGGTATACAGCTTGTCAATACACTTGTTGCATCCAAAGGTGTCAAACACAGCCTAAACATCCATACTAACCATACTGCACCACTTTTTATTACCAATCAATGCCCTCTTGAAAGATCACTCTATGACAATCAACTTGTTTGGTGGACAAGACTTAGCTAAGCCGAGATGTTTGTGACTTGGGTTTGTGGTGACAGCCAGAAAATGGTCAGAAACAGTCTGTAAACACTGCAATTATTACCTATTAAGGCCAGGGAAAACATGCATGTCTGGATTGTTGATCGCAGTTTCTTTAAGCTTTCCTGGGATGTTGTACCACTCAGACGGCATAGTAGCACAGATTTGACATAAGTCCATAGCTTGTGTATATGATTTGAACATAATGAAGAAAATCGGTTTTCGAGAAAAACAGCCAATACATCCTTGAAAGATTTCATTCATCTGAGTTTAATCTTCAATACTTTGTACATCTGAATGAGGATGTGTTTGCATTTAACATTCCTAATCTGATACTTATTTCCTTCCTTTCAAACATGTCTGAATAATAATTATTCCAATTATAGACATACTGTGCTCCTTTAACAAGGAAGAGACAACAATATACGCATCGACACTGAACTGAGAATTTTCTCAGGGCATGAAATGGGACTGGATTTCATCACATTTTAAGCCCAAGCCATGTACTAATCTGGCATTAGGAATCAAACATATTGGAACTGGGAACAATTTTTAGTCAATATTTCACAATAACCCTGTGAATCACAGTCTATAGTGTTATGGGAGAACAAGTTTTTCTTCATAATTCCAAAGGGGCTGAAAAACAGTGCTACACTCCATATAAGGGATTAAAAGTAAATATTGTAGTAAACACACAAATTGCACATTATTCGTACTTAAGATAAGATTTAGTGATAAAAGTTTAATCCAATTACTCTGGATAAGTAGTAAGCACGAGGACAAGATAATGAGAAATTCAAAACTTAATACCAGTAATTGGAGTAGATCACATATATGAACTAGTATTTTTTATATGATACATTCTCATAAATAGAGAAAGACAACTTAAACTGCGTAAAGATTCAATAGTATATTTGTAACATTCTTTATAGTCATAAGAAATCATTATATTTTTTTGCTATTAAAATTGCTTGACACTTTTAGAGCATATTTCAACCAGATAAATTTGTATCTTTATTAAATGGTTTTCATTTGGAGTTTACCTGCAGCTTTGTCTGCTATTGCCTAAGACCATTCAGATGTGGTCACACCTTGAATGAGATCATTGCTTGCTTGCCATATTTTAATGTGTCAGTTCAGTTCTAATAAACAAATGTCTGTCCTGCAGACTTTCGTGTGCCACAGGTAAGTACCACACCTGCAATTGCTGTGGTTCTATGCCAACAAAACTGCCAGGGGCTAGATAAGGCACCTAGGGAACTACTAGAGGATGTACAGAGAGTGTGAACCTGTGAGGGGACAACTAGAACAGTGTTGACAGCATCCTGCTGCTATTTTCAGGCATGCACATGTTATGCGATTAGCTTAATTATTAATATTTAACTTTAACAATGTTCACATTAAAATATTAACAAAATGCCTTTTTTTTTTTCAAGGCATAATTATCTTTACTAGCAGTTTGAAATAAATCAATATGATTTTAGTTTTATTGACTACAAATAAAATGATACTATTATTCTAGCAACTATATACCAATATCTGACCATATCTGGGGTCATATTTTCTCTCAAAAACAGTAAAATGACAGGACCACATAAATAATGGAATATCAAGCTATTGTTTAAACATGCGTCCTTTCTTTTTTTGTAAGTATTATCTTAAATAAATTTAAAAAAAAACACTTCCCACTTTTTTCCACTATTTCATAGTTTTGATTCTTTGACAGCACATGTATATAAACAAGAAATACAACATGGAGATAATTGGGGATCTTGTAAAATTGTCAGAAAATGTCAAATTTTACAATTTTCCCTTCAAAGTGCAATAAATTTTATTCAATAAAAGACACAGATGAGTGCAATGGCCCTTGTGCATATACCTGTATATTACTGTAATATAATGAGGACCATTAATCCTTCAGTGAGTACTGCCCTGGGCTAGGTCAGGCAACAGTAGCAGTAAGAGAAACACTACTACAACAGCCATTGAAACAATAGGAAGCAATAAAGGTGTACAATGTGCAGGAAGTTGGGGTGTTTTAAATTTTACATCATCTCTGACAGCTCCCCAAACTGAATTTAAATAATAGGATGGCCACAGGAGAGAGGATGGGTAAATAAATATGACAGCAGCAACTATAATGGGTTGAGATCTTTGGGAGATAAGAACTGGCAAAGACAAAAGGTCCCCCAAAAGAGAATGGATCATTAAATGTTGCATCATATTGCTATAGTGTCTTCTGTGTTGAGACAATATGTCTGACAGCGGCCATTTAAAATTGTAGTTTTCATTGTTTTGTGGGGGGGTTTAAATGGGAGAAAATATATTGCAACCTTATTTCTTAGACAGCTAGGTTTTAAACAAAGGGGTTAAGTGTTTTGTATAATACAAATAAAAAAGAGAAACATCATCTCCTTGTGTTTTTATTTATTTTGTTACTTTGTAAATTAATCTTGAAATGAAAGATATCAACAAAATATGTTGTCTTTATTTATTTATTGTATAGTGTATTTAAGTAAAAAAAAATGGAGTTACTCATAAGCTAAAAGAAAGAAAGTATTCTGCACATCAAAGTTCAATTGAAGTTTCTCACAATTTGTTACCACACAGTAAGCATTCTGAGACATCAAAGTTAATTGGCTTCAAGATGCAATTAGTCAAGGGTCACTTGGACCCCTTTTCATGCTTCCAGCAGAAACCTCCCCTACTGGGGAACAGGGGGACTGGGATCAGGGGAGGTAAGCCATGACTGCAATAGTAAGTAGGTGACATGGGCTGCCACACAACAGGGAACTGTAACCCTGGTCATGCTTAATGTTTTGTAACTTATGCTGCATGTATTGTTAACTTGTGCTAACTCTTAGTTTTTGGCTCATAGCAAGTAAAATCATTTTCAAATACTAACAATAATGTTATATATTTTTTTACATTTAATTTGAATATCAGAATGCAAAACGCATTGTATCTCTCTTAAAATACAGACATTTGTAATGTTTAAACAACTGATTTTAATCCTGACACAATATAAATCAGTCCAGTAAATTCCAAATGCCATCTTACATAGACTTGTATACACATATAAAACCTTGGCTTGATTAAAACTAAGATATTCTTCCCTTAATAAAACAGACAATATGTGAACTACTGGCCTGATTAAGAAAGTGACACCTTTCTGATCCAAAAGGTGTCAAAGTTTGTCTATGATTATGTTTGATAACAAGGAGCACAACCTTGTTAATCAGATAATCAATGATGATCTATTGAAAGAACTTTACTGTAAGGACTCTATCTACTTGATGTTTCAATTTTCTTCCAAATCTATATTTAGATCTTGTGGGTCTTTTCTCAAATCTATTTTAAGATCAGCTGTCAAAACTTTTTTTTAGATAAATGGCACCTGGGTCAGCACTAATTGTAGCAAGGCTACACAAGGGCATGAACTACAGAACATGGCTTTCTTTGTCAAAACTTGAGTAATGAATTGTCAGTCTTTTCTTTAAAATTACAGCTAGATGGATGTTTATTTTGACAATCTAATGGTATATTGGAGAGATAATTTATTTCTACTTATTCACTGTCTCAATTTTTAGTCATTTGAATAGAGGCTCTAAATTCAGAAGGGATTAATGAACAATAAAATTAATACAAATATCCTTCATAATACATTTTTATATAAATAGTCTTATGGATAAAGCTTAGTTAACAATAACACTAACTAAGTCATGTTCTGTAAAAAAAAAATAATATTATATATAAATTCTTATATTTATTTATATATTTCATTGTCTGCACCAATTTATGTTTGTTTTGTTTTTTGAAATACATTGCAGCAACCAGTTATGATCCTTATAGCAACGTTCAACTATTTGTTGCAGGAAGACCCTACACAAATGTCCGGGTAGAACCACCAGCGCACCACATCAGCTGGAAGACCATCCACAAGGTGTTCTTCCCCCCGACCGGGACTCAAACCCATGCGATGAGAGGCTAAGCAGTCAGAGGAGTTACAAATTGGCAACTCTACCACACATATATGTATAAATATTCTTACAGATATAGCTTAGTTAACAACAACATTTACTAAGTAAGTCATGTTCTGTTAATAAATGCTTTTATTTCATTTTTATAATTCTTTGTCTGCACCAATTTAATTTTGTCATTCAATTAAGATTAGTCCAAACTGGTTATCAGTAAAAAAAAAAAATTATAGGATTTTTAAAAAAATAACAAGTAGAACTAAAGACAAACTTGTTATAAATAAGCCTTTTAAAACTAAAAAGAAAGTGTGTAACATTTTGTCCATGTTTTCAATAGAAACACAAATTCGATCAATGACATAACTCCTATGATTACCAACCCCTCCTCCCCAGATAAAACTCCAGATAAAATTGATAGAAGACACACCCTCTCCCCTACAACATAAACCAGTATAGGCCTCCCCATTGCTGAAATTATCTCTAGTAATCATGGGGATACCACCATCTTATCTTCCACAAATCCAAGAACCCAGGGCTGAATACCTCAACCGCTGTCAAAGTTTGTACAATTAATGACATCAGTGTCTCAACTAATTGAAACATGACTGTCCACAAGACTCCAATGAACCCAACTGTCAAGATTTCTCAGATTTCGAATTTATATAATTTGATTAATGCAATGTTCCAAGAATTGAAAAAAAAATAGGTAGCTAGTCTAAGCTATGACTGATGATACAGTTGACAGCAATTCTAAGAGCCCCACTGAATTAACATTATTTTTTTTATATTTCCTATTAATTAAAGTAGTCATTTATTTCATGTTTTGAGTGTGTGTGAGAGATGAGATTAGCTGGCATTTTTGCCGATACTGTGCAGCAACATTTCTATCATTATAGCAAAGGGGCACTTATGAGGTGCCCAGGGACTGAACCCAGCCGGTCCTATTATACTGACACCGACGAGTCAGGCGTAATGCTGTCCCATTAGCCCCAAGCGTTAGGAGGGAAGCATCTACTACCAACTTTGAAGGCTTTGGTTTGACTCGGCCGGGGTTTGAACCCATAACCTTCCGATCCGCAAGCCGGCGCTCTACTACCCGAGATATTGCGGCCGGTGAGTGTGTTGTGACCAAATTAAAAACAATTTAAACATTGAATCTATAACTCTCTAGTTTACAAAACTAGTTCTGGACAAGTATAAAGTTTTGTTTTAAACAAGAGTAGCAGTTCTTGATCAGACTTATTATCCAAACAGTGTAGATCCAGATCTTACAACTTTGGGATTTCTGATTGGATCTGCAGTTTACATCTTAATCTCTAACAATATGACTAGTAGTACTTTTGCATGTATATGTTTGCAGTAACTTAGGTTTTTTTGTTTGTTTTTTACAAATGTAGCAAAAAGGAAAAGGTTCAAGTTATGACTATTTAACTTTTAATGATTAAAATTTATTACAAAAAATTCTTTTTATTACCTTTTTTTTTTGGACAAAAGTTTTAGTGGACATTTCCCGAGGATGTTTCTTTATCAACTCACCAAAAATTGACTCCTTGAATAATAACAGTATTATAATCTTATATTCTATTTGTTTTCTTTCTTGGGTCTGTTTTCATCAGCCATGGAAAATAGTTTAAATGTGACAACTTTAACTGTGTGCCAAAATGCATCTAAGCTATCTTTTCTATGTTGCTAAAATGATCATCACAGTACAAAACACTAATAATGGGCACCTGGTGTGCCAAAAGATGGTCCATGCTGCCACCAATCATGGGCTGCAGGGGGGCACTTCCTGTCATACAGGGGATTCAGTCGCTCGACAATTTGAAGTAAAGAAGGGATTAGAAACAAAACCTAATGATATTTTGGTTACCATTTATTTTGGTTATTTTCTTGTTCATCCTATGGAAAAGTTATTGTTGCAGAAAACATATTTTGACAAAAATCTACTTTTAAGTAGGGTTTAACACCCAGTTTGTTAAACCACTGGAATCAATCCCATATCCTTAACAAAACTGTGACAATCTGAATATTTGACAGGCTTTCCACTGAGCAATCTTTATGCTGTGATCGAACCATCATCTTAGTACAATACACATGCAGTGTGTCCATGGTGCATCACTTATGGGCTTTGTATGGACATTTCCTGTCCAAAGCCCATTGAAATTACCAACCTATTATTCCCTGGAGAACAAAGAAAGGATAAATCTCTTAAATCCCTAAATATTCTTGCCCAACATACACTCATTGCAATGACTGGTGATAAGAGAATAAATGTTGCGTTAGTTTGAAAATGTCCATCATAAAGTAGCAAGTTTGTATAAAACTGGCAAAATCCATGCTATAAGAGGAAATGAGGATTTAATCTCCGAACATTTAGTGAATGCTATTACAAAATTTTAGAAAGGTCAGCTACATAGTTACATATTTGGAGAATACTGTTTACTCATAGCATGCTAAGCATGAATAAGTAATCCCATGGCAAATAGTTTAGGACCAGATCTGCCAGCTTTATCTAGTAAAATCTGCACTAGTTTCTGTTGTGTAATATTATAGAAATAATTTGGCATATTGCATGTAAGAAAAAAATAAATAAATCAAGTTTGTCATATTATTGACTATAATTTCAATAAAGTTATAAGATTTAAAATTATATGCTAATATTAGAATATTCTGTCACAACTAGGGACTTTTTCTGCACAAGTTAAGGAAAAAACAGCAGAAATTCAATGACATTGAAAGAAGAAGAACAAAGTACAACGTTATGTTGATTTTGCTTCAACTTAATTTAAGTGCAGCAAGTTTCTTTCAATTAAATTGGTAACAGAAGAAGCGCAGGGGCCAAAACCACGGGGGCCAAAACCACGGGACCCAAAAGTTTGACAAGCTGCAGCCAAATTATATCTGCTTAGATAATTTATTTTTTTATGTTTCAAATAATAGCCATTTTGATATCTTAAAAAGCAGAAACCTAGGAAGTGATAAACGCAAAAGTGTTTTATACCAGTAAACAGTAAAATATAACAAGTGCACTTTCAATATGTAGTTGTTTAAAAGAGTTCCTTTGATATAGGACCTAACAAGCTAGTACTTGATTTTTAATATCCATGACCTCAAAACTATGGCAGCTTTGGTTTCACCTTATTTATCCTGACCACTTGTTTTTACCTGTTGGTATTTAGTGGGTAATCACTGTTCTACGAGTATAGGACAAGGGAGGCAGTATGAGATAGAGAGATGGGTAGAAAGACTGGTGGATGTATACTGGTCCCATCCAGACCAGACACCAGACTGTCAGCTGTCAGAGGAAACAACAACATGTGTACACAGGACCATGTTCCTATGACAACCCTCTACAAACAATGTCAAACACCCCAAATGTCTTCCTAGGAGCCGTCTTAACCAGATATTCTTTATCAAGGTAAATTTTAATTATAAATGTCTACAAATTTATGGCTAATTCTTTAATAATCAGAATAAATGCTGGAGTAAAAATAATGGATTGTACACAGTGGACACATTTTATGTATGTTACATATTTTGGGTATAATGCCACACTGAAACTTGATCATACTGTGACATATGTCTGTGTTAGTGTGATGTCAAACACAAATGACTAATATATATATATATATATATATATCCACCATGTAATCTCCATCAAAATCTGTTATTTCAGGGGTATCTGAATTTTTTAAAAGTATTGACACTACAATCTGACTAAGTTTTGCTACATAAGCAGATAGTTAGTTCAGATAATCTGACAGACCTGTGATCACCTGCCTTAATTTGCCAGTACAGCAATACCCAGTTACAATGAAACACCTGGCCAGCTGTTCTAAGATAACATATGGGACACCTTCATTCAAAAGACCTGCTAAGGTCACAAATTGGGATGAATTTCCACATGCCCACATTGAACAAATTATGATAATTAAGTCTCTTATTATTTGATGAGTTTTTACAAGAGGGCAAACTGATTTTTTTTTTTGTGTATATTTTTAAATTGGAGCAATTATCTTGTGCTTCCTTAAATATCAGGAATTAGGATTCTTGCTGTTGTTTTTTTTTTATTTAAAAATTTGGTTAACAATTCAACAGCTGTGATTTTAAAATAGCAATCCATAGTGCTTTGGAACTAAATGTAAATTATAAAACTGTAAGTGTTGTTTTTTAATTAAAATACATAACTACTTTTTACACTATTGGCTTCATAGAACACTGTGATTAAAGCAAATTATAAAAAATATATAAAAATATTGGATAACATTTAAAAGTTGCAATATATTCTAGGGTCTTTGTACTCTATGTAGGCAAGTCAGGTGGGGTAAACACTGGACCCTACCCACCCCCTGGAGACAAGGGGAGACTAATCTACTGGTATCATCTCAAATTTGAGATGTAGCATGGAGATAAAGGAGAAATGTCCACCAACGTCCAGAAGACCTCTGAGATGGATTTGACTGATAACTCCCCTGATATCTGCCCTCTCTGGCAGCCTTAATTAGTGAAACAGTCTCAACATACAGGCTAAATGGTCACAACTCATCAATAAATGAAATCTTAATTAACCACACACTCAATTGATGGGCACATTAAATGTGACATCACATTGCAGATAAATACAGTGTCATTGCTATCTTACTCAATTAAAGTCAGTCACATGGCAATCAGAGTTAATTATGCAAGCTCTTTATTGCATTTTTATGATTATCTAATCTTGCATTGAATGATTATCTCAACTTAATTGAAACAGCTTCTTGATGCCTTTTTTTCAAAAACAAAATAACTAGAAATTGTCTATGGGTTAAATTATAATAGTTAAGTTAAAAACATCATTTATATCATGGAGCTTATTATCTTGGAATTATGTCAAAGGTCAAACTGACATTAGCTATATTGGCTAAATATAGACTTTACTTTTGGATAATATTTCTTAATATTTTAGAGAGAAATCAACATGCATAAGACCAAAATTGCAGTTAATAAAAAAAAAATAATTGTCTAAAACAATAATGAGTTAAATTACTTGTTAGATTACAAAAAAAGTAAACATGAACGATTCCTTGGATATTACAAGAATCAGGTCTAAAAAATGATTTTTTTGTAGAATGCTTTCAAGAACAAGTGCAGCCTATGAAATATATATTAAAAAAAAATGCCTGCATGCCTGTGGGCAGCTTTATCATGATGAAATGTATTTTCAAGAAGACTAAATTTGCTCTCTCTAATAATCAAATCCAAATGCTTTTTTATAATATTCTACAATGTCACTTGTATAAATTCTTGAAAAGCAGTTATTTCCCTTATGTTTATATGCACATGTAGTTACTGCCTCTTCAATGCCATGGGGGCTGATGTACCATAGTAAAAGTAATGCTATCTAAAGATCACTTGCTTACTCCAGTGCTGAAAGCCCTAACAGGTAAAAGTTAGCCCATTCTACAGTGGTCTTTGAATGCAGTTGTTGCCCTTGTATGTTACATATACCTGGAGTTACTGTCCCCTTTTTTGCCTGGAGGCTAATGTATCATGGAGAAGTGTTGTTATCTGATGAAGGTTCGTGACATGTGATGGACATAAAACTTAATGGTTGTCAGATCACTGTGTCAGACAGGGAGCCAAACTAATTGATTAGATCCTTAAATCATAGTCTCCCTTCATAATACAAGGGGAGATAATTATAACCTATTTTTAACAGAAGTTACTTAATTTTAGTTAAATTTTCAATTTAATTTTGGATTCTTAACTTAAGGATAGGGGCTCCAACCTTCCAACTTACTTTTGACTTTTTTCTAGAGAATCTACATACAAAACATAATCTTAGTTTTCTTCTGACATACTTCACAGAATTTCTTATGGGCAAGGGACTCCCAATTCTTAACCAATTGATGAAAACATGCCTAACTAATAGATCACATCCTGCAAAAACATTTTTAAACCAGGAGTATATTCTCTTATATGGATATATCTTTTTTATATATCTACAACCTTTCTTTTAACAACATTAATATGATGTAGTTTAATTTTTGGATATGATTTCGTAGCTGACATTCAACTCACTGAGCTTTTTATTATGAAGCCAGATTATTTGCAACTCTTTTTATTGTGCAAATGAAATGGACAGAGGGCAGAAAAGATGTTGGCTTTGAATAAACATAATTAAATTTTTTATGAAAGTTAAGGTATAATTGATAAATATTATTGATAAGGAATAGCATGTTTGAGAATAGACTCAATTATTCAGCTTTTTTTTTGTAGAATGTTTATCTTATCTCTTAGTTCTATTTATTTCACTTTTAAAATTTCTTGAAATTAAGTCTGTTTATGTTCTAGTGCACTAAACACATAAAAAAGTATTGTTTTTTACCACATTTATCTAAGTTTGTTAATTTTGAACAACATTAGTAGGCACAAAGGCCTTATAGCAGTTTCACTGTTGTGAATAGTTTATTCTAAGTTTAGTAAAAGAAGATTAAAGTTCTTCATACTTGTAAATTGAAAATAGTTTAAACATCAACCAAAGTTGGTAGATCAGGATGTTTTGCCAAAGCCTGGTTGAATTAATACTTAGCAGGACAATATATATATATTTTTTTTAAATAAAAGAGGTTTTTTTTAAACATTGCACTAACAAAACTAGTCATATTGGCAACATCCAGCTAATTTCGATTGATCTAAGACAAATGGCTAGAACCCCAAATTGCTAGAACATACCAGAGGCCAGCTGGAAGATCTCCGAACAAAAATGTTTCATTCAACTGGGACTCTGTAACCAGTGATCAAGGGCTGAGAAAGGTTAAGAAACCACAAGTGTGTCACACCCAGTGTCATTATATTTCAATTTCTAAATTGAGACTTCCTAACAAAGGCAGTGGATTGTGGTCTGATACTCACAGAAATCTTTATAAGCCAAGTACATTTTTTTCTTTTCCAGCAGGTTTTGCTACCTCGTTTAACCAGATACAATGTTTTTAAATTTATTTCATCAAGATTGAATTTCACTCCTCCAATGTCTGAATGACTCCAGGGTGTTTTCAATAAAGTTTGCCCAAAGGTTTAAGATTCCAGCCAAGATAAGATAAAGATCTAACAAATTGCACAAGAGAAGCATAAACACTGCCTCACAGTAAAAACAAACAATCGAAAATATTGTTGTGTTGCAACATTTATTGACTTAAATGTCACTAAATGTACACTGTAATGTTTTTGCTAATTTAATTAAAAGGTAACGAAAGTGGTGTTACTTACACGATGAAATTTTTGTGCAAAGAGGTTTGTGTAGCTACTATGATGTAATGAAGTTCTTTGTTTAATAGGACTTGATTTTTAGCAGCTTCAGAATTATTTAATTGTTAATTAAAATTTTAAATAGCATACGATAAAAGTATGCATATAGAAGTTCAATATAAAAATTAAAAATTAAACAAGGTAATTCGTAGAATTGATGGATGCTCCCTGAATAAATGCTTGTTCCAAAAGAGCTTTTTTTCCTCTCTTCAAATATGTGTTTAAATAAATACAGTATGAAAAATAACAATGGAAAAGAACTCCTAATTTATGCAAAAATAGTTCTTGCACATTAAACGTCTTCTTATTGAGATCTATCTTACTATGAAGTTTATGTTGATTAACACTCTGTGATTGTGTTATGCTTCGACAAAATCTTAAAAAGTTTTAATTACAAAGGGCAATAACTCCTAAATTATGCAAGACAGAGTTAGGGTTCTTGTACACTGCACATCTATATGCCTATGAAGTTTTATGTTGACAACTCACATTCTATGACGAATTTTATGGATGGAAGGACAAAGCAGCTCGCCCTTCAAGGAGCATAAAAACTTTATGATTTACAGAGATATAACCCCCTGGGACTCTTCTTCATAGACAAGCAGTATAAACTAAACACTAATTGGAAACAAAACAAAACCTTACAAAAACACTGTACACAAGTTTGACCGAAGATAAACAGGCTTTTTATTTGTTTAACATCACACTTGATTGTTCTCTTCCCCATGGTTGACACAAATTACTTACCTGAAGTCAAAAGCAGGTGAATCTAAGGGTGTTGGGGTGTCTACAAAACATCCTGAAATATATACAAACATATCTGGTCATACATATATGGTACACAAGTTAAACTAAAGACTTTCTCACTAGATTTTTGACAAGACTTCTGGATGTTAATATTTGACATTTATTTGACATTTTTTCCCTAACCTTGAACTATGAAACATTAACTGTTTAGTTCTCCAACATGGCTTAGAAACTTAGATACAAGATAAGGCCTAACAACTAAATTATAATTAAGTTTCTAAGATTATATGTTAAAAACTTTCTACTTTGGCACAATCGTCAAACTTCAAACCAATTGCTTAGACCTGACAGTTGCTTTTATTTGTTTGTTTTTTGTGTTGTTGTTTTTTTAACAAGGCTCTACAATGAAACTCTTGATAAAGAAATAACATATTTTAGGCTTGATTTTGTTAATATTGACACTTTATAAAATAAATAGTCTCAGACTTGTATCCTGCAACTTCACGAACAGGAATACTGTAATTTGAGGCTATTTCTCATGAACCCGAATTCTTCATGTCAGTTTTACTTATTTCTCCCTTTGTCTAAAAAATATGACAGATCACCCTTTTGCCTTATACAAGTACATATAATTCCTTTATATTTTCTTACTACTTGTCTGTCGTGTCATTACCTATTTCTATTTTGTATTATAAAAAATGCATGATTTGTAAATTAGTATGTATTGAATAAGGTGATAAACATTTAAATGGTTTTGCTAGTAAAAATATATAAGCCAATAAGCAGCTGCAAATTATTCTAAACACCACAAAAAAGGGGCAATAACTTGCATTGCAAAGAAAGGTATGTTACAAGGGAAGTAACTAATAAACAGCAATGGAAGCTATTTACAACTAATAAGGGAAGTAACTCACGATTCAACAAGGGAAGTAACTCATAGTCTTGTACAGGGGCATTTTAAGACTTGTATTCCACAGACTAAAACTAGTTAAGAATAGAATGTATGGATATATTAGGACTATATAAATATGAAATGATGGTAAAGTTCAGTTTGCAGGCTGAAATAAATATAAAGTTCTCTGATGCATATTCAAAAATATCAGCCACCATATTTAACTAAAATAGTTGTTAATAATAAATAAGTTTTACATGTATAATACTTGTGATAATAACAATTGTGATAATACTTAGATCGAACCCATCATTTGAAAATAACACTGATGGGGAACATTAATTGTTACCTGATCACATTTCTTCACTAATCACTACAATTACTTTGTCTTTCAAAGCAATCAGAATCCACATTCATTTGGTTTATTGCATTTAAAAAAAGGTTTTTTAGAACAAACCTTTAATTCACAAATACAAAGTATAGAACATGGTAAAAATAGCTTTACTAGCAGTGATTAAATGCTTATAACCAATCAATGAAAGAAATATTTAAAATCATTTAACAACCAGCTGTGTCTTCCCACCCATCAATTCCAATATTTCAACATAAACTAGAGATACTTTTTCTTTGCTTTTGATAAATTTCAGAATTTTTAAATGCTTCATTAATCAACAGTTATATTAAATAATTTACTCTTTTAAAATTAAATAGCCTAACAACTAGTCAACTAAAGCTTATTATTATGGAAACATATATTTTCATATAAAAATAATGTAATATTCTTAGTGATGTAGTTTTAAGTAAGAAATGGAAGTAAGCATCTGAAGTCTACAATAAACATGTTTAACATAAATAACAAAATAAGAAGTAAATAACAAATATAGTTTAACACAAATAAGTAAAGAAATAATAAATGCATAAATGACAATATTACTTACCACCACCAATGCATTCTAGTTCGAAATCAAAATTATACATCATTACACAAATACACACAAACACGCACACACATACAGTAGAAGTTAAAAAGAATTAAAAGAGAAGAGACAGAAATATAGTCCTGCACGTCTGAAACTCTGATAACCTATGATACATATTCTAAGAAAACATCTGACTAGGTCTGGACACAGTTTGCAGCAAAGATCAATGAAGCTGAAAGTTTTTTGTCACCTTTCATAATACAGTGGTCATAATTTGATGAAATCATCAACCAGTCTATTGAAAACTGTATGAATTGAAATGACCCCAATCAGTGTTTTTTTCAATGGAGGGTAGCAAGTAATTAACAGATAATTGAGTACAGTGGAGGTATCCTTTCATCTACCTGCAGAGACTAATTGTGTACAAGGTGATAATTGAGGTTCATTGCCCAGATTCTTTGATCTTGGGATAAACTAATTATGCATTGACCCACACTTGAAACCAATTTATCAGGCTATTATCCACTTAGCCTATTGATAATCAATTTAATTCAATCAAGCCATAAAAGTAATACTTATTCAAATCTTTTATTGCCCTCTTGCAAAAATGGACATACAAATGTGTAAAAGGTGAGTGTTTTTTTCAAAGACCAAGTCTCTTTTCTATCTGGCCAGGGGAATGGGGGCCATGACCTATAATTTTTAGGAAAATGGTGATTTCTTCTTTATAGGGAATGAAAAAAAAATACTGATGTAAAGTTACTTTTGGAGGAAAATGCATGATTTTACAGAAATCTTCTGAGGGGAAAGCAGCTGGTAAATAGCTTCTACTAAAGAAGGAAAAAAAGCCCTACAGAATATAACCAATTATTGTTAATATTTAACACAATTAACTATGATTTAATACAATAAGTATTTTGATCTTTGAAAGGACTTCAGAAAGGAAATAACAGCATACAATTGTTCTTATTACAAAACTGAGTAATGTACATGTATGTAACAGCTGTTGACAGTCAGCAATTAGTATTTAACTTTTTTCATAGGCATCTTTTTGGGATTAGGTTCCAAAAGGAAATAAATCTTATTATTTATGTATTTTTTCTTCATTTTGTGCTTTTTGTTTTCTTTACTATTAACTATTTATAATTTATTGACATATTAATGATAGCTGAGTGATTTAGTTTATTTTTGTGATTATTTATATGCCATCTATTAACCATATCATAAAAAGTTGATAATTTAAATAATCATAAGTTTTACTCTTTCTAAATATCAATTAAAACAAAACAGTATAAACTAATTGATTTTATCTAACTCAATGACATGTAAACATTTGTTAGTTAAGTTGGTAACAGGATTTGACTAAACTTTTCATGTGCTTTGATAAAGGTTGGTACATGCAGGAAAGGGTTAACCTGATCATTAAAAGCATATTAAACGCATTTCCATAATGCTGCTTCTTTTTCAAAATCACACAGTGTGATAATTGAAGCCATCACTGATTTCTTAACATATTTTTGTTTAAAATTAACTGAATTAACGTGAAAAATGCAATAAATGTAAAAAATAAGGGTGGGAGGCTTGTTTGGATGCTCTTCTCATAGTTAATGAACCTATTTGCTACCAGATGGACAAGCAATGCCCACTTAGCTTGCAAATACTTGCGACTTTGTGATTTGTTTGCAATGGTATGTCACATAATGCACAATATAATGAGAGAAGATACTATGTGCTAATATTGATCTAGCCAAGTACAGCCAGTGTTGGTCTGTTTTCATGCTAGATTATGGTTTTACCATTTGTAAAACTGCATAGACACGTGTTTTATGACCTGTCCAGGCAAATATTGATGCAAAGCATCTGTGCGCTAAGTAGACAAGGTGATTGGTACTAAATTGCTAATCCTGAGCTGCTAAGTCCACGTGAGAACTTGACCATTTGTGGATGTTGGGACTGGACAATTGCCTAGCAAAACGTAGCCAATTATCTCCCTGTGTGATCCTTCACACCTGTGGTCCAACTATTGTGTCATCTTACAACAAATCTACCAACCCTGTAAGAAACACACTTCAAGGGCTGCAGGCAGGAATTATCCCTAGCTGATGTGGATTATGATAAAAGATGACCACAGTTTCTGTTCTCATCTACTAGATGAACTAGTTGTGGGAATTCTTTATATGGGATGTCATCTATTTGCATTTTACTGAACATTGGTATTCAGTTGCATTTCAGACAGCAGTTTTTTTGTTCATTAATGTCTGTGCAGTTAAAAATTGAAAGATAGCCTCCCATCTTTACTGGCAAATACAGCACTAATTTTTAAAATTAACAAACTGATGAAGAGATTAGACTTTTTTTAAAAGCATATATACTAATTTTTCTAATCATAGGGAAAATTGTAAATGCCATTTTTTTAAAAAGAGACAAATATCAATATTAACAAATATTTGCTGAGAATATCAAAATCAAGTGAATGGGAAAAAGCCTCAAACATAAAATTAATGACAAGGTTCGAAAGGATCTTTCTGAATAGTATCCTAATAACACTATTAATCAAATCATCAAATTTAGATATCTTTGAACACAAGGGTAACCATGGATATCAGAAAGCTGCCTGAAGTCATTTGGCAGGATGTTTTCACACCTGGATAGTTTCTCCAATACATCAATATTTCCACACAGGCACATTTTGGGTACCTTGAAGGCACAAAGGCAGGCAGCCCCTAAATAGGACCAGCTGTTATCAACTTGGCTAGACAGACCGTTGTGTGAAGGGGTCTTTGTCTAGGGGATTCAGAGGGGCTCAACTAGTACACACACAAAGTCAAGCAGTATGAAGCAGCAGGATTTGGGACTGTGTTCTAAAAGTTATCTTCACGTTCTTTCTAATAAATGTAAATAACCATAAATATCCCCCCACCCAGCCATCCTATAAAGGCTCAGAGTCCCTTCCTTATATCTGAAGTTCCAGAACACACAAACAGTAGCAAATTTGTTGTATAGTAGGATTAATTATTAAGGGGCTGATTTGTGGTATAGCCATAGGGTAATTCCCATAAATGGCAGAGAAGGGGCCTGGGCCGTTCCTTTGTCTGGCCGCAGGAGATAGGGGTCAGTGACAAGGGCCGAGGGTCATGGTCCAGTAAAGGAATGTGGACATAAAGGAAGGGAGTCCAGAGAGGCCGGCAATAGTTGATGTCAGGGCATAGGCAGATGTAGGTTAACTGGTCATGCAACAAGTTCAACAACCTGAGTCCCTATGTAAGAGAAGTTTTTAGACTTTGTTATGACAGGCTAACAAAGAAAAAAAGATCTGTGCATAAATGAAGACAGGAATGAATGAAAAAGTCAGATAAGTAAATTGAAATAATTATTAAATACAATTCCTAGGAAGTTAAAAAAAAAAGAAACGGGCAAAACAGTCATAACATAAGTGACATCCTTCTTTTCCATAATTAAATTTGATGTTTGTTAGGTTTATCACCCAACCAACAAGTTTTCGAGTTTCTACACGTCAGCCTTACACCAAGTCAAACAGATGAACATCTCAACTGATAGTTTCAATGAGATATAAATGATTCCAGACAAGTTAACAAAATTACAAGACAGTGCTTTTGCCGAATTCACTTAGCTTAAATGAATGTTTTTAATGATTCTATTAAAAGGTGATTTAACAAATCAGAAGGGTTCATAGAATATGCCCCCTATAAGGGACTTAACTCTATCATAAATGTTTGGTGTTGTTAATGTTGTGAACAGTAACAAGTAAACTATGTTTGTGCTTTCCATGCAGATAGCATGTCAAGTTTTATATTGTTTTATTCAATGCTCTCTACTGAACAAATGCATTAAATGTGTTGTTGTTTTTAATTTTTTAAATAAAACTGGGTAAAACAAGAAAAATGCACACAGAAAATTAACACCAACAATATTGAAGCTGTAAAATTGTGCCGGTAGTGCATATTCAGTTTATGAAAGGCATCAAAGCAGTTCCAGTCCAACAAAATCTCTGATGGTCCAGTAAATTTTACACATCAGATTAAATTTTCCAGTCAAAGGGACAGGTCCAGTAAATTGGGCGCATTAAATGGACAGGTTAAATAAATTTTAAACATTAAATGGACAGTCTAGTAAATTTAACATGTTAAAAGGACAGGTCCAGTAAATTTTACATGTTACATGAACAGGTCATGTAAATTATACACATTAAATGGATAGGTCAAGTAAATTTTACAAGTTAAATGGTCAGGCCAAGTATTTGTATTTTACGTAACACTGACACTTTACAGGTCATATGGTGCCAAGAAAAGGCTTCATGAAATTTTACACGATGACTACAGATGACAAAAAACCTTAGTGTATTTATTATAAATAGTAATAATTTACCCACCTGATTCTGTTGAGATGGATCTCTCGGGCGATGGGTAGATAAAGCCCTTCATAGTCATGGAATCAGGGGGTGTCACAGAGAGAAAGCTTCCTGCGAGGTGTTCCGCATCTGGTTAAGGACAAAGATATTTCTATTAAATTACAATACACAGAAATTATATTATAGTGCATTGTCATATTACTGATTTGTAGAAAACAAACTGTTTAAAAAATTTTTTAAAGGTATATAAAGTTACAAAAAAATTATGTTGTTCCTGTTTTGGTTTTTTTTGCCTTTTTTTCACACTAAAGATTTGAAATAGTAAAAAAAAACCACCATAACTTGCAATCTTCCATAAGAAAATACTTCTATATTATTCACAGTTCAAATACATTAAAATAATCTTATATCTATAAAGCTATCCTGCAAATATATTATCTTTTATACAAAATGCCATTCTTGCTTTAAGCTCATTTGACAATAATAAAATTCATACAAACAAAATTGTACAAATTAAGAAAAAGTGAGCAGATTTAGATTCATGTATGAATATGCAACGAAATAAATTTTAACAATAATTGACATAATGTAACGTCTGTTACTTACACAAATTGATCAAAATGGTATATTATATCCTCCATGTCTGATGATTTGGGGTTTAAACATCCACGTTCTATGAACTAATAATTTCCCCAGTAACCCCCTAGTGTGCACACAACAAGGTTCTCAAATAGTAATGACCAAATAAAGTGTAAGATGCAATAAATAATCTTGGCATAAAGCACCATCAGCAAGAGCCAACATGATGAGGGATTATTTTAACAGCATAAGCCTTTAAAAGGCACCAAGTCCCAGTAAGTTTACTAATTCTTTGTTTTCCAATTTTGGATTAGCCGGTTTCCCAGCCTAAGGTGCAAAAGACCTTCTTAATTTTGTCTAATACTTTAAAATAAATTAGGATGATGTTGTGTATTGGAAGATTAAGGTACTTTGTTTTGCAATTAAGAAAGTGTTAAAATAGTTTGAATATGGGATTTTAAGTAGTTGGCCAGACTATAAAAAAATTAGTGATACTTAATTTACTAACATTCTGAGTAGATTTGTAAAATTATTTTCCAACAAACTATTTATTATTACACTATTTTCCATAAAGATGTTTGAGGTAACCTTTCAAATTCATATACACACACACACACACCTAAACTTTCCAAAATTATAAAATAAAAAAATTGTTTACTGCAGTCCGCCTGTGATTTCACTTCATCCAACATTAATTAACTGGATGTCTCAAATGTGGTTACATGTATAATTTTGGAAATACGGACAATTCTCAGTCCGGACATTTCTCAGTGAAATTTGCAGGGTCGGACAATTCTCAGTTGGTTGATTTGCAGGGCCGGACATTTCTCAGTTGGTTGATTTGCAGGGTTGGACAATTCTCAGTCCGGACATTTCTCCGTTAATATATTTTATAGTATAGCAATATTTGTGATAAATTGTTGTATTAATCCATTTTGACGTTATAGTGAAATAATTAAAAAATGATGCAGATATATGTATTTGATATGTGCATCATGTATTTCACAGACAATTAAAAAACAGTGGGTTGGCCAATTAAATGATTTTCGCGGCTTTGGTCAAAGCGTTTGTTATGAAAATCAAGGGGTATAGAAATAGTTATTGATGCAATTTGTAAAGATAAATAGTTTGTTTGGTTCACAGGTTTATTTATGATTGACAGCAAAGAAAATTATCTGGTTTTTGATGATTGTCTTTTAGTATTTAATTACAGAGTTGTTTTATAACACTTATGAAATCGATTGTTTTAATCAACGTCATAAATAGATCTATAACAATTGTCCGGCCCTACAAATCAACCAACGGACAAATGTCTGGACTGAGAAATGTCCGGCCCTGCAAATCAACCAACTGAGAATTGTCCGACCCTGCAAATTTCACTAACTGAGAAATGTTCGGACTGAGAATTGTCCGTACCCCATAATTTTGTTGTTGCAATGTAACAAAATAACAAACAATTGTTTCATCAATGGGTATAAAGACTGAAATATATTGTGAGTCTGTTATACACCATCCCTAGTAAGGGAATAATAAACGCTTTATACTTTAAATGTGCAGGTGGGGGTTAACACATACCATGGCAATAATTAAGACAGAACATATTTAGTTTGTTTACATTTTTAAAATATGTTAGGTCAGTCAAAATAAAAATGATAAAAAAGAGTAATAGAACACTGTCAATAAGTAGTTTTTGCTGGAGGCAATAAAATTATAATTATCTGTATTACTGATCCCGGTCAAAAGGCATAGTCCTAGGTTGACAAGAAGAGGGAAGAGATGGTTATCTTGTGTGAATATCAGGAGAAACAGGACATAAAATAAACATTATATAAATGTAGATAACAATAAATAGTATTAGATAATAGTTTATGAAGCAGTAAAAAATGACAATCATTATTTGCAATCAGAAAACAATTAATGAAAAGTTTATTTCAACTCAAGACTTCCTCTTCATCAGATACCTGAATCCGATAATGAAGCTTTCTTGAGACTGGTAGTAAATATTTAAGAGTGACCCTGCAAAATTTTGGTTAATTTTACATTATATAATTAAGCAAAGTAATGTTAATAATACTAGTAAATATTTACAGTTTAGTTTTATTGTTTTTGGTAGATCTACAATAAATTTATATTGACAAATCAGTTTATTACTCTTTTACTCATGTAAATGTGTTATTTATTTTAATATTATAAAGCAACATGCCTGGACATTGCTGATTGCATTATGTTATACTGTATGATTAACTGATAGACATGATCATGCAGTTTGCTGTTTGTTGCACCTTTCATGCACTGACTTGATCACAGGCAAGTGACACTCTGCACACAATACCATGGTGGGTGATGCAAGACATGTAACCAAATAACTTTGAAGAAAGGGTGAATGTCACCATTTATTTGTAACATCATGACAATTAGGTTTGCCATAGTTTTAGTGAGTAGGCAAACAGAAGTTATGACTTAAGGAATGAGAATAAAAACAAAATATTCTATTAATCATTCCTCATTTAATTTATTAAAACAGAATGTTTGCAAACAATGGCAAGTTATATATGAATGACATTTTTGTTTGTTTAATATTTATAGAATAGGTTCCTTACCTTCCTGTGTTTAATTCACTCAAGTTGTGTGCCAATGTTGTCATTGGTGAGCTGACATTTCCTCCACATGAGTAGATTGCAGGCGAAAAATCGCACTGCATGGTGTTGCTTGTTGCCAGCGTACGTAGTATCAGGTTCGAACGAGACGGTTGTGGGATTTCCATTCTAAGTTATATTTCTTTAAGAATCACGATAGTATAAATTGGTTAATGCACACTTTATTTTAGCTACAACCTTACCCTTAGAATCACTTCTCAACGAACAACAACAATGCACGCTGACATTGCCTCCAACTAACTTCGGTCAGAAAAGCATTGTAATTGAATGACTGTTGCAAAAATGGTATGTAATGCAAACATGGGATAAATACAAGGCTGTATACAGTCCTTATTTTACCCGTACCACCTCCGTTACATCATTTTCGAAAAAATCTTTGTACGGATTGTGTATTCGTCGTCTGGTTGTGTCAACCACCGCCAATGTGTTTGAAAAACAACTTGCAACCAGCCAATCAGCTGACGCGTCTCGAGGCATTGGAATACACAGGAAGTTATTTCATTGATGAAGAATTTATTTATTATCAACTTGTGTGCGAAAAAATCATTCCTTTTACTTGATAGAACACATGTTTTGGACAACAAATCGAAAAAAAATATATTTCAATTGTCTCAAAAATCGCTAATTTTCTCAAATTTCCCAAATGAATATTCATGATTTTATTAATAGATAAGTGCTTGGCGCATGCGTGGAGCGGTGGCGCGAAAGTATACACAAGCTTTGTGAAATTAACAGACAACAGATCCGTTTAGGCTCAGAAACAGCAAAAAAAAAATTGTTTTCTACATTCAAATAACCCAAAACCTTCAGAAATGATGACCACGGAAGAAACCAATACAAGTGGCAGGGATCATCAAAGGAAAAGAGAGATGGAATGGCGATCTCATCGAGCTGGAAAAGAAAGGTAAATAAACGGCGTTTCTCATCAACACCGTTCGATTCAACTGCACTATTTACTAAGTAAGTGCTTATTTTTAGATTTTAATGTTTTATGGATGAATGTCATTTTTATTTATATGAAACATCAATTGATGCTGTTATTAAATTACTCTTTGTGACTACAGTACTTTCGTGCTGACCGCACGAGTTTAAGGGGGAAATGTCACAAAAAGTCTAGGTCTGGATACCATGGTCTTGAAGTCCATTTCCCGACTCGATAGCCCGTAGACGATCATATTTGAACATACTTTTACTGACAGTGTTTGAAGAATAACACACTTTGTATTCCATTATGGACGATTAACAAAAATTAGGATGTGTTAGATCGACATTGTTTGCAGGCATAGCTGGTTTACCTCTCATTTTAATGTTGGTATCCGACAGTTTTCTCATATGAGATTCACGTAATAACACCTTACCATTGCTTTGGGGAATAAGGGCATATTTTCTGCATAAACTATACTTAAGTACCAGTAAAGACAGTTTTGAACGCTGCCTACATTGTTAGACTGTACAAATAGGGATAATAAAACCACAAAAAGTTCATTGTCTCCAAATCTATAAATAAGCAGGATAGTGATCTCTGCTAAAAATAGGATGTCAGAGCAAATTACCAGGATGACAATATGAAGTAATCTCAAAAGTGAGTTGTCAAGTGGTTTTCCTAGTCATAAATAGCTATCGACAGCATGCCTCAGATAGGAAATAACTATTTGCAATGAGGAATGGGCATTTATGTTTCACTGTTCATACTGATCTAGGACATCAATGTGCAGCATTTTACAGGATCTTTTCCATGGTAACCGTGACTTATTTGGTTATTTAAGTAAAAATATGTTGGTCAAAACTCTCAGAATACAATATATTATCTTAGCCATTTTTCAGGTTCAATTCACGCAGGGAAACCCCACCAAGTCCACTAAGAAGCCCCCTTAGAGAAGAGAACGTAAACAAGAAGAGTCGACAAGACTTGAGGCAGCACTTAAGGCAGAAGCGCTCAGCAGGGTAGGAAAGACACTGATTACTCTGGTTTCTTACATTTGTTTAACATTGCGTCTAATATTAAAAAGAATAGTATGTCATAAGTAATGACTGCAGAGTCATTAAGATCTACTTAGTGTAAAGTAAAAAGTACCTGATGTTGGATTGACATGCAGATAGTATCTTTATTTGAACACTTGTATTAAAAACATCACTAGTCTTACAAAAACAATGCTTTATGCATCCTAGCCCAGGTCCCTGCTACCTGCAGTGTGCCAGTGGTTCTACCCAGATAACGTCTGGTC
This sequence comes from Sinonovacula constricta, assembly GCA_007844125.1. Taxonomy (NCBI): domain Eukaryota; kingdom Metazoa; phylum Mollusca; class Bivalvia; order Cardiida; family Solecurtidae; genus Sinonovacula; species Sinonovacula constricta. The sequence continues at coordinate 33,583,987 of CM017569.1, forward strand.
TTCGTCCAACAAAAATTAACAGGACCTTTTTAATATCCTGATATTTGTTGCAGTGAGATGTAACAAAAGACATACAACAGAATGTTTTATTTCAGTAACTACCAAAGTCCAAAGAAGAATGCAGTTTTGAAAAAAGAAGATTTTCCTCCACTAACAGATGAAGCGTGAGTTATAAATTCATATTTCAAGTATTGAAGTAGACGATAAAGCCAACAACGCAAAGTGGGGAAAAATGTCTCAGTTTCTGTTAAAATGTGTTCTTGAAGAAACTTTCCTTTTTGAAGGCTTGACTTTTCTTTTAACACAAACTACTAGTTTTTTTTTTCACAAATGATATCTAATAATAAATTTTCCCAAAGGGAACTGTATTTATTATATTTTTTCTATATTTTTTCTGTTTTGAGTTAGAGCATTTTTGGAAAAAATATAATTATTTATGTTTACTTTATTCTGGCTTTTATTAAAATTAACAACATGGACATACTTGAACATTTACAAACTTTAAGAGCATTTAAGTACCTAGTATCAATATTTTATGAAATACTTGAGAAATTTACTAAATCAATTTATTATAAATACCCAGATATGAACTACATGGGTGTATAATTGTGGTCCCGTCAGTGCATCCATCTAGGTCAGTAGACACGATTTGTCAGGACTGTTCTCAGCTAACCTCTGACTGGTTAGTACCCAGCCTAGCTGTGCATTTTGTTGGCATATCATGGCCTGCTTGATTTTACTTGGCTGTTTGTTTCACTTTTAATTCTATTAAAAGACATATGGATATTCATAATAATATTGAAATTTCTGCAGATGGACCCCAGAAGGAGGGAAAAAATTCTTGGAGGGACCCAAGCTTGAATGGGCGACATGTGTGGAGGAAGAGGAGAAACAGGAAAAGTAAGTATTTTTTATCTTGTATAGAAGGGGCCATTTACAGGCCCCTCCCCTTGGAAAATAAGCCTAGTATTCCCCCTAAAAATGAAAATTCCCCTGCCATACATTAAAAGAAATTGAGTACCTGGACTATAAAAATGTAGTAAAGGAATTCAAAGAACAAGGACAAATAATGAGATGGCCTTGTAATAAACAGACAAGATGTCACAATCACAATTGTTATATTACTCTGGTCAGGGTTACGAAAAGATTAACTGGTAACTCAACAGTTACCTTTCCTAAGGAAATTAAACATTGTAACTGATTTCCAGTTGCAAACCATCCAAAATAAAATATTTAATTAAAATGTAAAGAAATGTAAAGCCATAACTTTTGTCATTTTATTACATATTGTTAACTATATTGTCTGATTTTAAAGGCCAAGAAGAAAGCTAGACTTGAGGGGAAAACTTGACAGCAAGAAGACAGCTGAGAGTGGAGAGCATGAACCAAAAGAATCACATGTTAGGTAAGATCCAACCTTTTGAGCCTTTCTTTTTTTTTACAATTTGAGTTTTTGTAAACTTTTCCAGAGTCCAAGTTGGAGCAATTTTGACAACCTTCCTAATTATAATGATGTTCACTGGTTCTGCTTTTTTTTTTCTGGGGTTTTTATGTTTTTAACATTGTAAACCAATGGTAAAATAAGCAATTAAGTATTGTTGTTTTTTTGCAAAATATTTTGTTAAAACATAATAAAAGCATCACTATTGCATTGCAGAGTTATTCTCATTGAGCTACGAATAATAAACATACAGAAGTAATTGAAAGACAAGCAATATGTTAACTAGCTGTCATCTTTATGACAGTTATAGAATGAAAACAGTGGCCTTTTTAATTACATTGATGGTCACTTTACACAGTTGTTACATGATTTGAGATATTTGAAATCAAATAACAAATCTGTTAATGAGAAACATTTTGGCATCAAATTTCATGTGGTATTTTTTATTTTGCTCAATGTCAAATGTTTATTCCACTCTGTCATTGAGTGTATTTATCATTGACAATTTAAGCATATTCAAGTGTTTTATGTGCTGTAAACATTAATCTGGGTAATAATGTAATACATAAGCAAGTGATTTGTTGAACATTTGTAACTTCTTTTCCCCACACCGTATGGGTTCGAGTGCTGGTCAAACTGTGAACTTTCATGTGGGGGGGGTTACCAGCTAACCTGCGGTGCTTCGGTGGTTCTACCCAGGCATAACTCTGGGGTTTTCCTCCACCAATAATTAGCTGGACATCGCCAATAAGACCATAATTGTATCAGTGCGATGTAGCAACATGAAACAAACTAAGAAATATATTACCATGCATTCCTACATGGAAAAGTTCAGTTACAATAAAATTACTAGCATGCATTTAACATAAATTAGTTTTTATTGTTTTAACTTGTAGGGTAATCGAAACTGATGAGAAAACATTAACCCGGAGACAGAAGGACATTGATTATGGCAAGAATACAGTGGCCTACGACAGATACAGGGGTTTGATCCAATTGTAAGTTGGTTTCCTGTGGTGTGTTTGTGACTGTGAAGGTATTTTCTGTTAACTGTTTTTCTTACCTTATCTTACTTCATACCATTGTTCATATTATAATTTAAAAAAAAGCATTTAACAAACAGTTAACCGTAATTGGTAGCGCAATTGGTAGAGAATCGGCTCAAGGTATGGGATACCCCCGGGTTCGATTTTGGGCCATGGTAGTGGTATAACTCCCTTGCTAGCATTCAAGCAAAAATATGGGTAGTTCCACAACTGGTTGGCCCGCTTTCAGGATAATGTGAATGGGTGTGGTATGCCAGGTGTTCATGGCATGCTATACACAGTGAAGGCAGCACTATATCTGCTTCATGTGGACACCTCTTCCAGATAGCTGAAATACTGTTGGTGGGGTGATAAACTCAATGAACAAACGGTTGCAAATGGGCAAATTATTCTTGATGAACATCTTCCTTCACAAAGTAAAGTAACCTTGGTTAGGCTGGTGTGACATTATGCCAAAAGGCTTTAAAAAGTCCCATTTACTTTATATAGACACAAACGTCAGAAGGGTGTACATCCACGGACGCCTAACAAATGCCAGAAGACAAGCAGAAGGTCATGGGATGCCCAGGTCCGGCAGTGGAGACGCTTGCTGCATCAGTGGGACCCACCATCTGACCAGGGAGCTTCAGGGTAAGTTGCAGACAATGTTTTTTTTAACACCATTATTCCATGAAAGCTGATCCACTTACCCTAGCATCAATGCAATGCCCAGTTTAATTTTACATGAAAAAACTAAACTTTAATTCAAATACTTGATGTGACCTGAATTGCTGAGCATGCTTGTTTTGGCAGCTTCTTGTATCATTCTATCGAGACCGTCTGTCAGGCCTGGAGGTAGAGATAGCAGACTATTAAAAAATCAGTCAGCATCTTTGCCTTGTAATGCATTAATTCAGAGTGTTAGATAAAAAAACTTATATTCAGTCATACAGGTAGAATTAGTTTTAATTCATTTGAAAATATCATGTTTGTTTACTAATAACTTTATTTAAAATGAATCAATCCAAACAATGTACATGAAGATTTCAAGTCATCTTCTGGTATTAGACACAACTAAACAGTTGAGTCATACACCAAACTTTTTATTTTTAAACTGTTACAAATTGATGGCTATTTGCATATGTTGCCATCCCATTTTTAGATGGGTGTGGTAATATGCCAGGTGTTCTTGGCATGCTATACACAGTGAAGGCAGTATTATGTCTGCTTCAAGTGGACACCATCTCCAGATAACTAAAATATTATTGGTGGGACGATAAACCCAACAAATTTCAAATTTTGTACTTGCCATGTTATCTATCTTAATCAGTAATTTCAAAAGTATAATAGGGCTGTTACTGATTTATATGATATTGATGTGTCATCAGCAGATGATTGATCATCAGTTCACATTGAAATGTATCAATAGTTTTTACTTTAAACTAAAAGTGGGGGGGAAAAAAAAGAAAGAAAGGATTTGCCAAAATTCACACAATTTTTCCAGCTGGAATCAACAGACCTTTAAAAAAAATCCATTATAAAAATTACGACCATCAACAGCTTGATGATTATACAGTTGCATACTTACTGTGTAAAGTCAATATGCCATACAGTGGCAGGCAGCTGTAGGCACACATTTAAATGAGTAAGAAATATGGAGTGCATTTGGAAAACACAAATTTACTTGTGTAAGAAATATTGGTGTTAAGAAGCAAAAACAACAAAAGCAAAAACAAGGAAATAGTCCAAACACTGTTCTATTTAAAGGGCAAGTTGTGTCAATCTGCCCTTGATATTTGTCCTCTCGATATATATATATCGTCAATGTCAGAAAATCTTACAACAGCCCTTGTGATTCTTTCATTACATGTACAAACATTATTCTGACCAGTAAAATGACTGATCATGGCATACTATTGAACTTAAGATGTACTTTGCCAAGTTAATTTGCTTTAAAAATCATGGTGTCAGCTGTAAAATTGTTGGTGAAACTTAATAACAAAACAAACTTGTACATAGATAGATATAAATAGACAAAACCTAATTATGTACAATAAATAATGTTCTGATTAATTTAATGATTAATCTGTTTTTATTCCCTTTCAGACTTGATCTCTTAAAGGAAGTAGACTTTGAAGATGATGTTTCTGTGAGTTCAGACATTCCCATCTCGGTTGATGTTGAACTGATGGAATCCACCAACAACTCCGACGCTGACGACGAATACAACAGTCAGACATCGGCATCGCCCGGGATCACCCTCACACCTGATGTACCATCGTCATCATCGTCACACCCTTTCTCGTTCTTGAAGCAAAAGTCTTATGCATCCACAAGTGCTCAACATCAGCCATCAAAGTTGAATCCTAAAACAGACAAAGAGAATGATGATGGTTTCTTTTCCGGTTTTGATTTAGAAGATATGGAAACTTTATAGACTCTGGCATCTCAGTAATTATATTTAATATTTATTTGACAAAAGCCAAAGCAAGAAAGTACTGAGATTTTTGACTGTTGCTTAAGACAAGTTAAAAAATTTATATTGCTAGGTTCTTAATTTTCTAAAAGAAATAATGTAATCATTCAGATTTTTAAAAATGTTGCAAATTATACTCTCAGGCATTTTCATGCATTTTGTTTATTTTGTTGTTTTGTCATGTAGGCATAGCATTAATCATGTTCATTTTTCAGTCACCTGTAATCATAGCATCATCAAACAATATCTTAATTATTTCAGATTAATCATTGGAAATGCCTTGTAGATAGTGTAGATATTCTTGAATAGTAATATTTTTATAATTTTATCAAAAATTCATATTCATATATTCCTAGAGCATGTATCATTGAATTACTTATCAGAGAGCAGCTATTGTTTGAGATGTATGAGGCATTGTAGACTGTAGTCTCAGTAAAGATGAAGATGATGATTATGGGAAATTTTTAAAATTAGGTATATTTGGTGTTAATATGAAACGGGTTGTGCTCTATGCAGGCTTAATTTGAAAAAAGAAAATACTTCTAAGTTGAAAATGGTTAGTATAAGCATGTTTGTTGTGTCCATGTTATTTATAAGAGAAATGTGTGAGTATTCAGGTAAAAATTTATCATGTCTAATATATTATGTTTAAATATATTCAGCTACTTACATCCTGGTTCAGAATAGGGCAGTTTACATAACAGTTTAACACTAACCACTAGAGTCCATACTTTACTGCAACTCGGATCAGTTTTTGTTATGTAAAATATAGCGTTTATATTTGAAAGGTTGTTTTAAAACTCCCCATAAGGGGAGCATATAGCTGCCGCTTTGTCCATCCCTGTGCTGGTTTGTGTGTCTTTTGTGTCATTTATGTCCTGAGTATAAAAAAAACGTACATGTCCACCTGAAACTCGTAGTTTGAATAGATAAAAAGTAGAAGTGCAATGCAGCATGATACAATGCAGCATGATCGCTATCTAGAATATTTTTTTGTGAACTCCCTTGGCTTTTATTTTTCTTAATCTGGTAAAAAAGCTGTAACTACTCCATAGATTCACTTCACATTTTGAAGAATAATAGACCTAAGCACATAAGTAAAACAGATCTTTAGTAGAAGTGTAATGTCTCTGAAACTATCTCTCTTTTAGAGCACTTGTTAGTGATCTTCCTTGGCTTTTATTTCGTGTCTGAAAAATTGAGTTACTATTCTAAACATTCGCTTCAGATTTATAATATAGGTCCTGGATGGTGATTAGGAGTGCAGTGCACAAGAAATCTTAACTCTACTTACATTAATTTAAAGTGACTTTTCTTAGTTAATTTTTTTTTTATTTTATGCAGTACACAAATGCCACAAACTCGGGCAGCATAACCCAGTTCTCTGAATGTCAGTTCATAGTTTGTGATTATTTTAATTTTGCTTGCAAGTATAAGTATTGTTATTTTTCTTTTTTTGTAGCGTGCATAGATTTGGTATACATGTTGTGTGTTGTTTTTTTCAAGCAATATAGTCACTAGTTATTTATTGTATTATTGTTATACCGGTAGTCAGCAGATTGTTGTGTGGGTGAAAAAAAACTTGCTGTGCAAATTGTTTGATGTTTCTCAAGTATATTTTTTATTTAATATTTAAATGTTAAAATATTTAGATATTAAAACAATATGTGTCAATGTTAAAATAAATAGGTATGTGAGATAATAATAAAAACTAGGTGGTATTGTAGTAAAAATAGTATATGTATTTTGTTTATAACATTTTCAGTAGCTTTTACAGAGGAAAACTTTATTTTTTCATAAAGTGCTTGCAGTTAATTTAAATTTAACCTTAAATTTGTTTTAGTGAAATGCATATTATTCTGTACAATATTATTTTTTTTATGTCAACCAGGTTTCATCTTTTACAAATATTTGCACTCTATTATGTCATACTTAAATGGTTCTAGCAGTAAGTTACTCTCATCACAGTTGTATCACATACTTGTATTATGTCATACTTAAATGGTTCTGCAGTTAAGTTACTCTCATCACAGTTGTATCACATACTTGTATTATGTCATACTTAAATGGTTCTGCAGTAAAGTTACTCTCATCACAGTTGTATCACATACTTGTATTATGTCATACTTAAATGGTTCTACATAAGTTACTCTCATCACAGTTGTATCACATACTTGCATTATGTCATACTTAAATGGTTCTGCAGTTACTCTCATTATCACAATTGTATCACATACTTGTATTCATCAAGTACCAGTCTCCATCAGCTCATCATATTTTTTTATATTAAAGATTTTAAAGATCTTCAAAAATGTGTTGTAGTTTTTCTTCCATCCTTTGTACTATTTTCTAATTACACAATCTTAATTGTAGAACTAATTACGTTTGTCTTAATTTCATGTCACATTGATAATACTTGATTTGTAATACTTCTATAAGGATATATTTTCACACACCAGGCTTGGTAGCGCAGTCGATAGAGCGTCGGTTCCTTGTACGGGAGGCCTCGGGTTCGATCCCAGGCCGTGACATGCCAAAGTCGTTAAATTGGTAGTAGTATAACGGTTAACCCTTGCTAAAGCTCAAGCAAATATAAGGGTAGTTCCATGACTGGTTGGCCCGGTGTCGGGATAATATGACTGGGTATGATATCATGCGAGGTGTTCACAGCATGCCATACACAATGAAGGCAGCACTATATCTGCTTCAAGTGGACACAGTCTCCAGATAACTGAAATACTGTTGGTGGGACGATAAACAAACAATATTTTCGCGCAAAAATGTGGTATGATGTTTTCCAAACTGTCACTACCCATTTAGATTTATCATCCTTGTTTTGTTTTTTTTTCGCAGCGACCAATTATGATATTATAGCGACTTTCACTTGTTTTGGTGGAGGTAGACCACAAACATGTCTCAATAGAACCACTGACACCGCAGGTCAATTTTATCATCCTTAAAGTTATATATTTGGAATTTCATCATCAAATTTGCTGCAAATAATGTTTCAGATATATCATATGACATATATAATGGCGGTTTGTTCATAGTTGTTAATCTTAATTGAAACGAGTCCATAAAAATAATACAATTGATAAAATCTTTTAGCACCAGGAAGTCATAAAAGATTTTAAATTACTTCGGTTGACTCCCGAGCTGTGCATAAGCGTTCTTGTGACCCGCAGTTTCTTTCGTCCATGACCCTTACTTCGTAAATAACTATGGTGGATGAAGGAAGACCGACTCGAAAAGTAGGAAGGCCAGCTTTGTCCTATTGGGAAAAAATGGGAAGATAGTTAACTAGAAGGATGGAACAGCACAAACTTAAAATTCACCTCGGGTCGGAAAAACAACGACGATACCGTTAACTTTCGGCGTGTTTAACGGAAATGCCCGATGAAATTATCGATTATGGCGGCAAAAGAAAGATTTATTTTATTTTTCGTTAGTGAAGAGATAAACGTAATACTCGTTTTTAGCATCTAAACATTTGCTTTACAAGATCATATAGGTTAACACTGTATTTGGGGAAAAGGGTCCATTCCGAAGCCATATATGATTGACCAGACTCCTCATGCAAAATTAACACTTACCTCCCTTTCCTACATAAGCTTACGAATTCACAACCCTTGAGGGCTGAGACACAGTACATTGGGGAGGAGATGCGTTTTGTTTGCCGTTTAGTTTACATACTCAACAGTCATTCTATTTCAAGATTGAAATACACGTATAACAACAGAAACAAGATCTATTCAACATTCGACCGGCCGCAATAGCTCAAGCGGTAGAGCGTCGGCTTGCGGATCGGGAGGTCACGGGTTCAAACCCCGGCCGGGTCAAACCTAAAGACTTTAAAGTTGGCAGAAGTGGCTTCTCTCCTAAAACTCGGGGCTAAGTGGACAGCATTACGCCTGACTCGTCGGTGTCAGTATAATTGACCGGCCGGGTTCAGCTTCTGAGCACCTCATAAGTGCCCTTGTGCTATAATGATAGAACTGTCGCTGCACAGTATCAACAAAAATGCCGACATTTCCTATCCCTTTTCAACAATCATACTATTTCAAGATTGAAGATACGTGTATAACAACAGAAACAAGATCTATTCAACATACATACTGTTTCAAGATTGAAGATAAATAGAATAAAACAGAAGCCAGACTGGAATGAAAGCAAACCTATCTGGATAGGTCATATTGCTTAACATTGTCAATAACATTTTCTAATGATCTGTTAAATAAATACAAAACACATTTTTGACAATGTTTATAAACTGTATATTTGTGATAAATTGTTGGTACATTCTTTTTTTAGGTTCTGTAGTTTAATTATAAATTGCGATCGGCGTAATGATTACATTCAAATATCTACACGATCACGAATGTGACACATACATGGCGCCGTAGAGAACATGCGCTTTAAGCAAGAAAATGAATATCATTCGAACTAGACACCGTCTTACAAAATCTGGTTATTACAAAAAATGTCTGAGAATAACGAACGATAAATCTGCTGGAAGGATAGGAACGTGACTTCTTATATCTTCTACTGTTTTTTTTATCTTTCTTTTTGTTCGCTGTATGATTTTGTAATACTAACTGCATTGCTAACATCGACTAACTCGATTTCTGTTGCGAAATAAGAGCTCGCCAAACCGCTGCGAATTCCTTTTAATGCCTGCTACAATTTTACAATTTTAATAACTTTTAACCTCGACATTCTCTGTTCATTCTCTGGAAACCTCATACACTATTGTCACATAGAATATATATTCCACAAAAGGTGCCGATCCAGAGCATTGCTAACAGTAACTTACTCGATTTCTTTTGTGAAATAAGAGCTTGCCAAACAGTTGGGAAATCCCCTTTATGCCTGCTACCATTTTGTACAATTGCATGCTACACTTTTAACCGCGACATTCTCGGTTCTTTTCTCTAGGAAACCTCCTACACTATTGTCCTCATAAAATATATAGATTGTAATCCACAAAAGACACCGATGCAGAGTGGCGCCAATAATTATTTAGGTTATAATTTTGAAAGGTGCTTATTAGTTTCAGTTTTAATTGAATTCTGACCCACCGAGGTATGCAGTGCTATTGACATGATCAATCGTCTGTGCCATATTCTTATGGATTATAATTGTTTTGTTCCAATTACTCAAGGGACGTCCGTGGCAGTCGGAGACTCACCGATTTGTACTCCTCTGACTGCTTAGCATCTCATCAACGCGGGTTCAAGTCCCGGTCCGGGCGAATGGCTTAATGTGGGAAGGTATTCCAGCTGATTTGTGGTGCGCCGGTGGTTCTACTCAGACATTTGTATGGGGGTCTTCCTACAAATAGCTGGACGTCGCTTTTATGATAAAATGGTCCCTGCGATGGTTTTCAAGATAGATAATAAATAAATAAATTAAAACAACAAACAAAAATAATATCAAACAAACAAAATAATATCAAACAAACAAACAAAACAGCAACAAACACACAACAGCAACAATTACATGTTTTATGAGTGTTACATATGATTGTGAATGTTGTATCCGATGCTTAGAGTCAGAAAAAAACAACATTGGTAAGAAAAGGCAAACAATGTATGGTTTACTTGAGCACGCCATTGAATAGTGTGAGAGTAGCCCTGTAACAACACAAACATGATTTAGTGGGATGAATCCTAATCTCTGCATACGCAACATAGTTAGCTATACTTAAAACCATCAGGAGTTTGGAACTACTTTACCTCCAGTATATGAACGTGATTAATTTACATAATTTTCTTGATTTACTTTTATAAATCGTTTTGAAGAACAGAAACTGGGTCGCAAAGAAGTGTTATTGGAAACAAAAAAGTTGTAATCAGAAAAAAGACTCAAGGAGAGATAATAGAAAGACAGCGCCAAATTCATGAGAAGTCCATGCCAGTTCTCCACATGCCAGTTCTCCACATGCCAGTTCTCCAAGAACCTTTTCGATAACGAAAGGTCAGATACCTCAGAGAGTAGCACGGCAGAAAAACCGCATCACTTTGAGAATATTGACATTGACCTTTCACGAGACTAACCACTTGGTGTCTGTCGAAGACTGGAACAAGAATTACCAACTACATGTAGTTCTAAACCTGATTAAAATACGGGCCTTTATTCGGTAAACGGACGTCCTATTGTGTTTTTTATTTTTATATTTAATTTTGTGTGTCTGTAATAACTTGGAAAATAAACAATTAGATACTGACGAAAAAACATACTACGTTCGAGAAAAATACTATCTGAACAATACTTATTTACGTAATGTGAGGCTGCAGCACATGTGTAGTTTCTGCTTTTAGACTTAAGTTTTATAGTTAATTTTGCTTTTTTCTTTCTACGTATTTAGCATCTTAGAAATCCAATTAAAAATGAAGTCGGGTTTTGCTTTTTATTTTGTTTTTAACCATTCTATGGTCTCAGGAATTTAAGTCATACAGACTTTTTCTCGAGATTTACAGCATACTGAAAACTTTCAAATAAAAACCCCAACGTTTCAAGTGTCTTTGTAACTTGCCCCGATGTTGCTTGAATTTCTTTACATCTTCAACTTTTTGCGTCGCCTTTGATGCTTCGCATCAACGACTTTTCTTACATGTCATTAACGAATGCTCTAAGACAATGTCCTTCTGTCGTTACATATAAAGAATGACATATTTAATAATGGCGAATAATCTGATAACGCCTCTAAATCCCATTGTCCGTTTACATTAATATTCCAGTGCGAGAGACTTGTGATCAACTAGACAAGATTTATGATATTATTCCGCCCGATTTACAAACACGTGATGAAGTATAAATTGAAAATGGATTTCGGAACTTGGCACTCTCTTCAGCCTCTTGCCTTTAGATTAATGCAGACGGTACGTTACATGTAAGAGACATACAACATTAAAGAGAAGATGCAGACAACATTAAATTCAAAATATAAAGTGAACAGGAATGGATCCAGGGGGTGGGATAGGGTGTGGGGGTGGGGTGTGTGTGGGTGGGTGGAGGATGCATCCCCCCACCAATCAGGTAAAAGAGTAGAGTTGTGAAAACACGTACTTTTAAGCTTAAAAAATACTAATATTTTAAAGTAAATTGTGCCTGTTGAATGCTTAGGTCGAAGTTAGGGTCCCTAACTGTGTATTTATATTCAGTATCTAACGGAATAAAATTGAATGGATCTTGATAAACGCCCTCCCCCAAAATGTTCTGGATCCGCCTCTGAAAGTAAATTCAATGACAAAAATTAGCGTGTGTAGTGACAAAACCAATACGTATATGCGCTCTTTATATTATTATTAGAGTTTAATCTTTAGAAAGATACGTGTTTGACTTAAGGATTGAATGTTGATTGTGTGCATTTTATTCTGGTAAACGCCGAATATATTTGTTTTAGAGTTGACATTATATATGAAAAGATAGTCCGGTGTAACATGATATTGCAGTTATATATATTCGGAGTTCACTTATGCTATTCTTTTATACAGTTTATACAATTTGATCACATACTCTTTAAGTTTTGCTATTTGTTAAGTGTTCTTTAAGTAAGCCTACCGTTTTTAAGACAGACACTGAATGTGTGACAATCGTTTAATTTAATTTAAACATATTCTCTTGCCATCTTCAAGGATTTTGCAAAAGATTTGTTTGTTTGTTGGGTTTATCGTCCCACCAACAGTATTTCAGTTATCTGGAGACGGTGTCCACTTGAAGCAGATATAGTGCTGCTTTCACTGTGTTTAGCATGCCAGTGAACACCTGGCATGATACCACACCCAGTCACATTATCCTGACACCGGGCCAACCAGTCGTGGAACTACCCTTATATTTGCTTGAGCGTTAGCAAGGGAGCTATAGACCCTTTCAGTTACTCGCCCTAAGTCAAACAAGAGTTTGACGTCATACGAGGATTGATAACAAAAAGGCTACTATAGTATTTATAAGCGGATTTTCGTGCTGTTTTAACGTAAGTATGTGCTTTATTTATTTTTTAGAACTCAGAAAATCAGCTTATTCAAAGACAATGATAATCTGTTTTAATTTACAGTAAAAAAAAATAAGAATAAATCAGGAAATCTGGGAAAGTTCGTCTTTTTTCCAGACGAAGTGCAACTGTCATACCAATGAAAGTAAATAACAAAAGGCTCTTCAAAATTACTTAAAGACCCCTTCAAATGGTAGCTGGAGTGGGAAACGGTATTTATAATCGCACGTATCTCTTGTATTAGATCACGCATGATCCATGCTGCAGAGATAGCTATTTTTAGATTAGTTATGGGATAACGTTCGCTCTGACGTTGATATCTATTGAATGAACATTAAGTATGTTTTTTTTTTCATTTTGTACTGTATACCAATATAGGTATTGTTGAAGATTGTCTTTACTTAGACTAAAGTATGAATTTTTGCTGAAATTATGCCCATATACTGCATATTCCCCAAAGCAGGGGTAATATATCATTACATGTATTTGATATAGACAAATTGTCGGATACCACCTTTAACATAGGGGTCCTACTGAATACAGAAGACACTTGTTTACCGAAAAATACTGAAAGAGACTTTGATTACCGAAATACACTTAATAAATTGACATTAAAGCATTATTTGCTGTTTTATTGAGTAAATATGTTAATCAAAATACATTAATGCATTCATATCAGGAATAGCTGGGCAGAAAATAACACACCAAACTTAAAAAAGGCAGTGAAAAGATAGCATGGTTTTATAAAATGAATACAAATAATAACCACATATTGAGAATCTGATGTTAATGTCGGTGCATATTTAATGCGAGGGCCATTCAACTGATTGTCATATCCGGTTGTCAATGCAGACGTCTAGTTATTTTTGTAAAAAGACAAAAACAATTTTATACAGACATCTAAACATATGCAAACAAATAAGTTTAGTTAAACTGAACCTATTAGCTGATTCTGTATAGAAGGCTCTGTAAAGTGATGTCAAACTCATATATGCAATACAGTCATGACAACATGAAAAGAGAACAGGATTGCATTGGACTTTTGTCGGTGCATGTTTAATGCGTGGGCCGTTCAGACTGCTGAGCGTCCTATCCGAATTCCAATACATACATGAAATAAATAGAAATAGACTAAAAGAATATTATATTTACTGCATTAAGGAATAAAATTTGATGTTTCAACTGCCCTAAATGATAAAAGAATGTTGACGAGGACTGTAATAACTGACATATATTCCATTATTATTGTAATTATATGAAATGGGTATCACTGTGTTGTTTCAATGGCATTGTCACTGTCCGTACATTAACTTTTCGTTTTCTTTGACCTGTTTTTTTTTTCCGTCTGTGCACGGTGCCACTACAGAAGATTGACCATTTGAGGATGTGGCAATCCTATCCGCCTTTATTGCAAAAGATCGATACTTTTTGCACAAATTATTTCTTTGTTGGTCTGTCATAGCAATCCACTGTAGCTTTGAAACCTGAAAATGCTGGTGCGATGCAGCAAGGCGAAATTCTCCAGTAGCCAATAGTGTACTTCTTAACTCATGAATTGACCGTCCACGAGTTTGCTAGTCAACCTAACGAACTAGGGTAGACTTTTGGTTTCCCAATTTAAATAATGAAATTCAAACAGGGGCCAACATAGAAGTCCACATTGACATAATATTGTTAATGATTTCTAAAGCTGTTTTAAGTCTTAGTAGAATGTGGTGCTCTTGTAAACCACTAATTGCTTGTGAAACCGCTCTATACAGACAATTTCCATCCCCTATCGTGTTTACTGGTAAGTATGCCATATTCATGACAGGATGGAACATAGATAGTATGTTAACAGCCTCTGTGTCTACCTCGTACATAATACACTCTGTCGAAGGAACGTCAACATGGTATGTTTCAGATTTTGCCTGGTTGATGAGGGAATTCCTTGTGTTTGACTGCATAACCTTAGATAATCTAAAAATCAAACATACAAATCTGCGTTTATCTCCTGAATCTACCGGTATATATATTTGTCATTTAATTTTCTAAGTCAATATTGCACTATTGTAAGAGGAAACCCCATTTTGAAGTTAAGTTCTCTTATTTAAACATTATTTTGTTATATTCAAGACGCTTGAATATAAACCCGTTTTGTAATATACTTTTTAGGGAAAATGCTGTTGTCGTGTTTTTTATATTTTATATAAATTGCGTGAACAATAAACATTTATTGACGAACATGAGATGATTTTTAAAGCATGAAACTATTTAATGAATTAACAATTATGCTGTCGCGGCCCGGGATTGAACCCGGGGCCTCCCGTACCTGGAGCCGACGCTCTACCGATTGCGCTACCAGGTCCGGTTGTTTTTTTTTTTTGTTTTTGCTTTTTTTATTTTGCAAAAGAACTACTGACATGCACTATGGGAATAACAGGGTTGAGCCACAATTGTTAGAGTTTAGTTTCGGATAGTTTGAAAATGTATTTTATTGAACTTACAGTTTGTATTTACATACATTGTGCACGTGCCCTTTGGGACACGCGTTCTTGCAAATCATGCTGTTGTTTATGATATTGAATAGAGTGATTTTCATTATGGACATCCAGGCTATTTTACTATCATTAAAGATATCTATGAGCTAATATTGGAAAAAGTAGCCCCGGCAAGATGGCAGTAAAAGCCAAAGGTCTGAAAAAACAACAACAGTCTGTTGACACAACTCTTTATTTATTTGTGGGAGTGGAAAAAGAGGGAGAAGAAGAAAACGAGAAAGCATCAGTCACGAAGTATATGAAATATTTAAACTATATCTACATTACATTAACACGACCTCAACTGTTAGATGGTACAAGCGCGCGAAAGATATAGCTTTTGATGTCAAATATGTTCACATCTACAAATAAGTACTATGGAGATTTCTGCTAAAAAAGATATCGACGTCAGAGTAGATTATCCAGATGAACATGCAACGAGATCTTAAACGTAGGTGACCACGTGGTTTTCTCAGTTTGAAAATAGCAACACCGCAGCGTGCCTCGAATAGGAAACGGTGCTTTACTTTTTAAAAGCATGCAGGGCGCCAATAAACACCATTCCACGGGATCTTCGCAGGAAATGAATAATCTATTTGGCTGCATTAGAGGGGAAATATGGTCCAAACTGACGGATACAACCATTAACGGTCAAGTTAATATTCAAATCATTGTTCAAGAGAAGGCATTTTATTTATTTCATTGCATTATTTCTAATCGGCAGGCTAACTTTCTGCAAATGTGCTAGAGCTACTAGCTCAGTGTAGACCAATGCCATTTATTTGGGTTATGGTCTTTAACATCAAATTCATTGTACGTTAAATATTGTTTGTCCGTTTTGAAAATATTCTGTCATTGAGCTCATAGCAGAGGGGTTATATTGAGGTATGAACGACAACTCTGCTTGGTTACTACCTTCGAGGCTCTTATCCGAAAATGCACTGCAAGGGCCGAAGAGGGTGTGCATGTAAGATTTATTGCCTCAACATACCCTCTGAAGCGAATTATTTAAAAAGTACCAATACGATATCTGTGTATGTATATGACGTAATATATTTTGTTTTATTATCGTTTCGTGGCAAATGCGTATCGACATGAGGCTTGATTTACATCCATAAGTTCGACATTACGTTAATCTTCTCCATGCATGAAGTAACACTGTGTTCGTCGTTTTGATCGTTCATGAAATAAATGGACCTTATAAGCAACGCTATCAAGTATCATCAACTCAACACAACCGACGAAGATGATCTGATTACAAAATTGCAGAAAACACGCATGACTACATACGGGTCACTTTGGAGTCAAAACAGGAAATGACTTAAGTGGTTCTTAAGTGGTTATTCACGTCATCAGCGTCAGGCGATGTCACGCGTGTATGAGTCATACTTAAGTGGGTCACTCCTTCTTGAAGTGGTTATTTACGTCACGCGATCGAGTACCAACGCCACTTTAAAATGACGGTTATTTTAAATCGAACCAATGAGACGTCACTTCAGCGGACCGACGCTACGCGGTAACGACGAGTACGTTTTTAAAACGATTGGTCGAATGTCAATAACTTCCCTCTCAGCGTTTAAATTCATTGGCGATAGCACGTCTATCGTACGTTAAATGGTCCGTTAACCTCAAGTACCACTTAACGTCTTTATTTAAGAAACGCCCAGAGCCGTCACGAGTCATACGTTTTAAATCGCGCACGCTGACGTTATTATGTTATCAGACATTATATAAGATTATATTTAGAAGATTTCATCGAACGAGTAAGTATTTTTTATCATATTTGTAATTAAATATTTAATAATACTACACACTAATAAATATACATTTATACTATACTACACACAATCATTATAAGTGGGGGCACACACAAAACCCGGATACTAGTAAAGCGAGTTAATGATGTCCTATTGTTACAGTGTACTTAAAGCTCTTAGTGATACACTCATTCTGAACTCAGTGAACATCGACGGTCAACTGGTTATTTATTATACATGTATTTCCTGGTCAGGGCATTATATTGAAATATATTCATCTTACGTTACATATAAAGCAGCTTTAATTTTCACATTTTATTGTATGTACTTGTATTTCCTGATTATATCGAGAAATATATTTGTCATGTGTTACATTTTCGATCAGCGATTTAACAGATTCTATTCAATTATGAACATTTTGGCTGATAAAACAATACAGAGTGCGTGTATGTACATTCAGCAATAGTGTATTAAACAACACCAGCCACAAAGTTAGACATCAGTTTTTAGATGAAAAAAAGAGAAGTTTACTTTAGTATTAGTATTTTCTATATGCACTAATCACGTTTGAACGGAAATACAATGTGCCAATGTTTTTTCTTGCTGTTTATTAACCTTTAAATAATAAAAGGAAAAAAAATAGAATATACATTTTATTGTTTTAGTTTACAGTATAAAGAAACAGAATGGGAATATAAAACATTATTGTAGAGTTAAACACTGTCATACTACCATTATTCAGTAAGTAAACCCTGCCTGAACATTTTTTTTTAATTACTCCAAGATTTGTTTCAATTTTTGTAGTTCATTATTAAGTTCTCCTATCTTCCTTTCAACGACAGTTATCTGTGCGCGTATCTCAATCTGAAAAATAATATTTAAGTATATCTTAACTATTAAATAAATAAATGTATGATCTATTTACACTAGAAAAAAAGTTTAATGAGACATTATTACTTGGAAGATGTGACATATAAATAAATAAAAAGATTGAACTAAATACATTATTATCTTCCTTATATATAAATTCAGTCCTTTCTAGGATAAAAACAGCAACAACAACAACAACAATGTCGTCGAGCTTTATAAATAGCTGAAATAAATGCGTGAATAAATCATATTATCGAAAGTATTATATGATACATACATTTACTAAAGTTAAAAAAAAAAAATCACTTACCAACTTTACTTCACTTTTATAATGTATGGATGACATGTCCATACTACTTATGACGTCTCTAGTTGTACATAAACTATCATTTGGTGTTGATGTCTACAATAATAAAAGATATAAAAATGTAGTCCGACAAATGTTCATTACAACTTACATATATTGGTATGCATTGACCAAATAGATCATAACATATACATGTAATATAAAAAATAAAAATTTTCATAATCTGATAACTCGGAAACTAATTCGGTGACCTGTTTGTTTTACACCTATTTATTCTATAATTTAAACCTCTATATAACATTAAAAATCGCATATAAAATGGAGTACAGTACTTACTTCGAAGTTTAATTTTTTCCTCTCCGGTGTTACCACAGTCACTACTTTTGGTGTTTCATTCTGTAAGTATAATAAGTACAATGTATACACATACCATTAACATGTACTAGTAATACGATGAATACTAATAACATGTATCAAACCTATATTAGCTCATAAAAATGTAACACGATTTTGTAAGTATTATGTCGCAATTAATTATTTTTCCTTCACAGTACACCATTCCAAATAACGTGTGCATAGTATTATAACAAAAATATCACAACATGAATAAATATATTACTTCTGAAGCCATTGTTGTTGTGTCAGAGAATGTGATATAAATTTGTGCGAAAAGCTATAAATCGCTGATCAGTTTGCGGATTTCCTGAGTCCAAGTCAATAGCCATATTCCGGTCATTTTCCGATTTGACCATTAATAATGTTGACCTCTTTATACAACAGAATTACAATTAAATAGATCTACATAAAAAGGGTTATGATGAAAGGTAAATAATCTAGTATTCACGTATTTATTTATTTTTATTTATTTTTATTTTTTTTATTTATTTTTTTTTTTTACTGACAGAGGTCGCTCCGTTAAATTCATCTCTATACTAGACTAGAGGATTGACCACTGTGTAGGGGATTGTGCCTCCGTAAAATAGTTCCGCTAAGGATTTGCGATATATGAAACTTACGTCAAATATACCATTTATGTGTATACAATTAAAAAGTTAACTGTATATTATTACTTAAAATGTATATCCGCTACATTTAGTTTATTCACTTGGAGCGATTAGCAAATGTTAACAGCAGGTCGATCTTTTCTACTTTCACTTTCTCTTTTAGTGCTGTCTCATGATGCCTAGCGCGTAAGTACAAAGGTCAGTAAGACCGGTGTTTATATATGGCGCTGTATATCGTTGAGCGCATCGAATGAGGCAAATTTTGAATTCCGGTATTAATCCGAATACGCGTTTCAAGAAACGTTACATGTACTTTTACGATTATACTTATACGCTGTATTACGTTTAGAATAAAGTGTGACACCGTTAACTCTAGACCCGATGTAAATTCTCTATTCGATTGATTATACAATATATATATATATAATTTAAGCTCTTCAAAGTCATACTTTTGAATGAATAAATAGAATGAATTGTCAAATACATATACCTATAATAATTATTATAACTATTTCCAACGTCTCGAATATAAAAGGTGAAATACAAACGACCTTGTTTTTCCTTAGTTTAGTCACTACAAAGTGAGCATCACAATTGCAATCTGATTATATGGACCAAAACATTACCACCACTACCTCAACCACCGCCACCTCCACCACAAAACACACCACCACCACCACCTTCACCACCACCACCTTCACCACCACACCCACCACCACCACCACCGCAATCTCCACCACCGCAGCCACCACCACCGCCGTCACCACCACCACCGCCGCCACCTCCACCACCGATGCCACCATCAACACCGCCTCCATCAACACCGCCACCACCTCCACCACCACCATCAGCGCTACCTCCACCGCCACCACCACCAACGCCATCACAACTACCACCTCCACCACTTCCATTACCACACTCAACACCATCATCGCATCCACCACCGCCACCACCACCGCCACCAACACCAGCGCTACCTCCACCGTCACCACCACCAACGCCATTACCACCACCACCTTCACCACTTCCATTACCACACTCAACACGACCACCGCATCCACCCCCGCCACCACCACCGCTACCACCACCAGCGCTACCTACACCGACACTACCACCAACGCCATCACCACCACCACCTCCACCACTTCCATTACCACAACCAACACCGCCACCACCAACCACTCCACCACCTTCACCACCACCAATACCACCTTCACCGCCACCATCACCACTACCACCATTACCGCCGCCACCACGATTGACAACATATACCGTATATTTCTCTTCTTCTAAATTAATTTGCAATGAAAAAACTAATGGAGTTTTTTAAAAGTATTCTTTTTTTTCACAGAACCGGACACACGTTTTACTGCTCCCGATGCAAATCCAAGTTTTCGCCCTACGCCTCCTACGCCAGACACATTGAAACGCACGCGGCGCCTCCAAGAAAACGCATGTTACATATGTGCAATATTAACCTATCACATGTATGTTATAAATTGTTTAACAGATTACATTTATGTCGTTCATGGTTTGTATGATAACCTAGCTAGTCACCCATGATAAATTATTTAACAACTAATAGGCAAAATAAATACAGGCGGTCTGGCGGCCCAATTTATCTGCTAAGTATATATTGGTCCACATGTACACGCAAACACACAACACATACATATTCTTTTAATTAATCTGCTAATGACCGACTAGATTTTTCGAAAAACTAAAACTTGTTAGGGACATTTTAGCCCACCCCCTCTCTCACTTCCATTCTCCGCATTAATAAGCATCAATGTCCAACAGTGAAAATTTATATATATTTTTTTTTATCATACTACGAGCATAGTTTTTTTTCCAGCTTAAATTAACATGTAAACAATTTACTGTCGATTTATCAGCTTGCGTGTTTTAACATGAATTGCATTCCGCATTATTTCTGGGGACAGGAATAATCAAACAGAGAGATTACTGTGATGGGAATCTTGTTATTTGGCTTATATACAATAAAACCGTCTTAGTATACATTTATGTTTCTGTTTTATTTTTTACCCATTTCTGTCATCGATACAATACATTCGTTTGCGTCTTCTTTTAACGCATGGCATCAATGTTTTTTTCTTGTCAGATTATGTTCTTTTACTTTACCCAGTCACAAAAGACCACTTGTGCTTACCACTAGACGTTACATAGACAGTAAAATGTTAAAGACTGATGGATGAGAGATAAAAAATATAATTTCAGATTGGGAGGATGAGAGAAAAAGAGCAGCAGCAGCAACAACAACACAACTTGCGTTTAAAATAGTTTTAACAGTAACTTAAAAGTAAGAACATAAGTCTTATATTGAAATAAAGAGCACGAAATAATGGTCCGTCTGTCTGTTCGTCCGTAATGCTTTCTTATGTAGATCCATAAAGTTGGTATCCACCATTTTTTGACAACACCTTTTGTTCTCAAACATTTAATGCATTCCGCATTATTTCTGGGGACAGGAATAATCAAACAGGTAGATTACTGTGATGGGAATCTTGTTATTTTGCTTATGTACAATAAAACCTTCTTAGTATAAATTTATGTTCCTATTTATTTTTTGTCCCCTTTTCTGTTATTGATACAATACATTCGTTTGCGTCTTCTTTAACGCCTGGCATCAATGTTTTGTCTTGTCATATTATGTCCTTTTACTTTACCCAGTCACAAAAGAACATTTGTGCGTACGTCTAGAGGTTACTTATACAGTAAAATAGTAACGAGTGATGAATGAGAGATAATAAATATAATTCCAGATTGGGGAGAATGTGAGAAAAAGAAAAGCAGCAGCAGCAGCAACAACACAACTTGCGTTTTTAAAATAGTTTTAACAGTAACTTACAAGTAAGAACATAAGTCTTATATTAAAAATAAAGAGCACGAAATAATGGTCCGTCTGTCTGTTCGTGCGTAATGCTTCCTAATGTAGATCCATAAATTTCGTATCCACCATTTTTGACAACGCATTTTGTTCTTAAACATCCAATTAATTAAATGTTAGCTAAAAGAAAAAAGCAAAATGCTATCTATTGATGCCCCCACGTGATAACAGTAGGCTCCGCACTTCAGAGTGGCATCAATAATAGACGCCTAGTAGATAAACGGTGCATTAGAAACACTAGCGTTTTTTTTTCTTTATCGTGTATGATTTAAATATAAATTAAGTTAATGAACGGCTAAAAATTTAACATTTTAAGCTCTATATTGATAAATTGAAAGTCTACTTAATTTCTACGTGTAAGACTGCGTGACATAAAATATATATATATATATATATATATGGAACAATTTACCATCCTCTGCAGTAATGCACTCACAGTGCAACGCTTCGAAGCTCTACTATAATACTGGCAACAACAGCTAAGAAAGCTCGACTATAAGCAGGGAAATAATAGTAGCCGGAAATTACCAGTAAATGACCACGAATGATGCATTCAGCCGCATTCAGCCGCATAAGGGGAAAATGTGTTCATAGCTTTAAAATGGTTCCATTATTACTACGATTCACCCCCTAGTTATATTCGTAGAAAAGGGCAGAGTGATCCGAATGACTGAAACGCTTCCGCCGGAAGTGCTCGGAAGGGTGTGGCTAAAGTTATCATATCACGGAGGCGGGTATTAATACGGCAACGAATGTTTATTCGATTAGAGAACCTTTGCTAGTGAGATCGTCTTTTTTCTCTCGATGTACAAAATGGAATCTTCGCACCCGGACGTAGCGATATCATTAACAGGAAAGGTAATGGTGACAGAGACGTATGTCACTGAGTATATGAAATGGTGGATGAAACCGATTCCGGAGAGAGGGCCCAAACCATCAGCTGTGATTAATAATTTCTCCAACAAAGACATATGGCGAAAAGGTCCGCGAGACATATCGATTCATCCGATTGTGCCTACTGTCTTCCATAAAGAAGCATAATTCCGCTATGTTTTGGTGTATTCACAAAAGCGGCTTTAACGGGGCCAAAGTACGTCTCATCATGATATCATATCTGCAGTGTTTTTTTAAAACAACTAATCTGGATGGATAAACTGGATAAGGTTTTAAAATAAAACGTAAGTCATATCGAACTAAAACTTTTTAACGGATAAATAAAATGTCGAATATACCTAAAATTATGATCACTATTTTCTACGTCTCAAAATAAAAGGTAAAATACGAAGACATTTTCATTTTTATTGTATGGACCAAATCACCAGCACTACCACCACTGACGCCGCCGCCGTAGACATATACACGGTACAGGCCGCCGCCGCCGCCGCCGCCGTCGCGGACAGAGGATTACTTCACGTCGTCGCCGCCGCCGCCGCCGCATACAGCGGATAACTTTACGGCGCCGCAGCCGCCGCCGCATACAGAGGATAACTTTATTAAATTTTAAACATGTTAACGTATTATGATACAAAGCAGCTTGGCTGTTTCAATATCAAAAATGCACATTTAAAGATTTGTCTGGGTTGTGTTGTCATTTTAGAAATGTAATACATATAATTTGGAAATACTTGCAGCTTCTATCTTAAATCTTTCTGTGTTGGAACTAACGTGGACTTATTATATTCTACAGTTTCATAAATATTAAAGTGTTGAATTTGGATTATATTACTAATATTCGTGTATTGTTCTATCTTTGGATTATTTCAACTGTGCTTATCTAGGAGGACATTCTACCAGTAACTGTTCAGGATTATTCGACGCTGGATTATTTGTTGCATTGTTAAAGGGTCACTTCCTAAAGGGACAAACTGTAAGCTAATATTTATTTTGCCTTCTGAAATTTTGTTTCATTTATTTGTTATTGTTTTATTTAGCCATATTTTTAATTATTTTTCAAATAAAACATTATTGTACCAGTTTGTTGCTGGCTTGTTCTTTCTGTTACACCATTTCGTCGTTAAGTAAACGTGCCACTTTATAAATATACTTATATAGCGCGACAGAACGTAACAGGCTGCGGCGCCGTGAAGTTATCCTCTGTATGCGGCGGCGGCTGCGGCGCCGTGAAGTTATCCTCTGTATGCGGCGGCGCCTGCGGCGCCGTGAAGTTATCCTCTGTATGCGGCGGCGGCGGCGGCGTGAAGTTATCCTCCGTATGCGGCGGCGGCGGCGGCGGCGACGTGAAGTAATCGTCTGTCCGCGACGGCGGCGGCAGCGATGGCGTTAACAAATCCTAGGTATGAGGTATCCTCTGTCTGCTGCGGCGGCGGCGGCGGCGGCCTGTACCGTGTATATGTCTACGGCGGCGGCGTCAGTGGTGGTAGTGCTGGTGATTTGGTCCATACAATAAAAATGAAAATGTCTTCGTATTTTACCTTTTATTTTGAGACGTAGAAAATAGTGATCATAATTTTAGGTATATTCGACATTTTATTTATCCGTTAAAAAGTTTTGGTTCGATATGACTTACGTTTTATTTTAAAACCTTATCCAGTTTATCCATCCAGATTAGTTGTTTTAAAAAAAACACTGCAGATATGATATCATGATGAGACGTACTTTGGCCCCGTTAAAGCCGCTTTTGTGAATACACCAAAACATAGCGGAATTATGCTTCTTTATGGAAGACAGTAGGCACAATCGGATGAATCGATATGTCTCGCGGACCTTTTCGCCATATGTCTTTGTTGGAGAAATTATTAATCACAGCTGATGGTTTGGGCCCTCTCTCCGGAATCGGTTTCATCCACCATTTCATATACTCAGTGACATACGTCTCTGTCACCATTACCTTTCCTGTTAATGATATCGCTACGTCCGGGTGCGAAGATTCCATTTTGTACATCGAGAGAAAAAAGACGATCTCACTAGCAAAGGTTCTCTAATCGAATAAACATTCGTTGCCGTATTAATACCCGCCTCCGTGATATGATAACTTTAGCCACACCCTTCCGAGCACTTCCGGCGGAAGCGTTTCAGTCATTCGGATCACTCTGCCCTTTTCTACGAATATAACTAGGGGGTGAATCGTAGTAATAATGGAACCATTTTAAAGCTATGAACACATTTTCCCCTTATGCGGCTGAATGCGGCTGAATGCATCATTCGTGGTCATTTACTGGTAATTTCCGGCTACTATTATTTCCCTGCTTATAGTCGAGCTTTCTTAGCTGTTGTTGCCAGTATTATAGTAGAGCTTCGAAGCGTTGCACTGTGAGTGCATTACTGCAGAGGATGGTAAATTGTTCCATATATATATATATATATATATATATA
Organism: Sinonovacula constricta; assembly: GCA_007844125.1. Lineage (NCBI taxonomy): Eukaryota > Metazoa > Mollusca > Bivalvia > Cardiida > Solecurtidae > Sinonovacula > Sinonovacula constricta. The sequence goes on from CM017569.1 coordinate 33,609,620, forward strand.
TTTTATGTCACGCAGTCTTACACGTAGAAATTAAGTAGACTTTCAATTTATCAATATAGAGCTTAAAATGTTAAATTTTTAGCCGTTCATTAACTTAATTTATATTTAAATCATACACGATAAAGAAAAAAAAACGCTAGTGTTTCTAATGCACCGTTTATCTACTAGGCGTCTATTATTGATGCCACTCTGAAGTGCGGAGCCTACTGTTATCACGTGGGGGCATCAATAGATAGCATTTTGCTTTTTTCTTTTAGCTAACATTTAATTAATTGGATGTTTAAGAACAAAATGCGTTGTCAAAAATGGTGGATACGAAATTTATGGATCTACATTAGGAAGCATTACGCACGAACAGACAGACGGACCATTATTTCGTGCTCTTTATTTTTAATATAAGACTTATGTTCTTACTTGTAAGTTACTGTTAAAACTATTTTAAAAACGCAAGTTGTGTTGTTGCTGCTGCTGCTGCTTTTCTTTTTCTCACATTCTCCCCAATCTGGAATTATATTTATTATCTCTCATTCATCACTCGTTACTATTTTACTGTATAAGTAACCTCTAGACGTACGCACAAATGTTCTTTTGTGACTGGGTAAAGTAAAAGGACATAATATGACAAGACAAAACATTGATGCCAGGCGTTAAAGAAGACGCAAACGAATGTATTGTATCAATAACAGAAAAGGGGACAAAAAATAAATAGGAACATAAATTTATACTAAGAAGGTTTTATTGTACATAAGCAAAATAACAAGATTCCCATCACAGTAATCTACCTGTTTGATTATTCCTGTCCCCAGAAATAATGCGGAATGCATTAAATGTTTGAGAACAAAAGGTGTTGTCAAAAAATGGTGGATACCAACTTTATAGATCTACATAAGAAAGCATTACGGACGAACAGACAGACGGACCATTATTTCGTGCTCTTTATTTCAATATAAGACTTATGTTCTTACTTTTAAGTTACTGTTAAAACTATTTTAAACGCAAGTTGTGTTGTTGTTGCTGCTGCTGCTCTTTTTCTCTCATCCTCCCAATCTGAAATTATATTTTTTATCTCTCATCCATCAGTCTTTAACATTTTACTGTCTATGTAACGTCTAGTGGTAAGCACAAGTGGTCTTTTGTGACTGGGTAAAGTAAAAGAACATAATCTGACAAGAAAAAAACATTGATGCCATGCGTTAAAAGAAGACGCAAACGAATGTATTGTATCGATGACAGAAATGGGTAAAAAATAAAACAGAAACATAAATGTATACTAAGACGGTTTTATTGTATATAAGCCAAATAACAAGATTCCCATCACAGTAATCTCTCTGTTTGATTATTCCTGTCCCCAGAAATAATGCGGAATGCAATTCATGTTAAAACACGCAAGCTGATAAATCGACAGTAAATTGTTTACATGTTAATTTAAGCTGGAAAAAAAACTATGCTCGTAGTATGATAAAAAAAAATATATATAAATTTTCACTGTTGGACATTGATGCTTATTAATGCGGAGAATGGAAGTGAGAGAGGGGGTGGGCTAAAATGTCCCAAACAAGTTTTAGTTTTTCGAAAAATCTAGTCGGTCATTAGCAGATTAATTAAAAGAATATGTATGTGTTGTATGTTTGCGTGTACATGTGGACCAATATATACTTAGCAGATAAATTGGGCCGCCAGACCGCCTGTATTTATTTTGCCTATTAGTTGTTAAATAATTTATCATGGGTGACTAGCTAGGTTATCATACAAACCATGAACGACATAAATGTAATCTGTTAAACAATTTATAACATACATGTGATAGGTTAATATTGCACATATGTAACATGCGTTTTCTTGGAGGCGCCGCGTGCGTTTCAATGTGTCTGGCGTAGGAGGCGTAGGGCGAAAACTTGGATTTGCATCGGGAGCAGTAAAACGTGTGTCCGGTTCTGTGAAAAAAAAGAATACTTTTAAAGAACTCCATTAGTTTTTTCATTGCAAATTAATTTAGAAGAAGAGAAATATACGGTATATGTTGTCAATCGTGGTGGCGGCGGTAATGGTGGTAGTGGTGATGGTGGCGGTGAAGGTGGTATTGGTGGTGGTGAAGGTGGTGGAGTGGTTGGTGGTGGCGGTGTTGGGTGTGGTAATGGAAGTGGTGGAGGTGGTGGTGGTGATGGCGTTGGTGGTAGTGTCGGTGTAGGTAGCGCTGGTGGTGGTAGCGGTGGTGGTGGCGGGGGTGGATGCGGTGGTCGTGTTGAGTGTGGTAATGGAAGTGGTGAAGGTGGTGGTGGTAATGGCGTTGGTGGTGGTGACGGTGGAGGTAGCGCTGGTGTTGGTGGCGGTGGTGGTGGCGGTGGTGGATGCGATGATGGTGTTGAGTGTGGTAATGGAAGTGGTGGAGGTGGTAGTTGTGATGGCGTTGGTGGTGGTGGCGGTGGAGGTAGCGCTGATGGTGGTGGTGGAGGTGGTGGCGGTGTTGATGGAGGCGGTGTTGATGGTGGCATCGGTGGTGGAGGTGGCGGCGGTGGTGGTGGTGACGGCGGTGGTGGTGGCTGCGGTGGTGGAGATTGCGGTGGTGGTGGTGGTGGGTGTGGTGGTGAAGGTGGTGGTGGTGAAGGTGGTGGTGGTGGTGTGTTTTGTGGTGGAGGTGGCGGTGGTTGAGGTAGTGGTGGTAATGTTTTGGTCCATATAATCAGATTGCAATTGTGATGCTCACTTTGTAGTGACTAAACTAAGGAAAAACAAGGTCGTTTGTATTTCACCTTTTATATTCGAGACGTTGGAAATAGTTATAATAATTATTATAGGTATATGTATTTGACAATTCATTCTATTTATTCATTCAAAAGTATGACTTTGAAGAGCTTAAATTATATATATATATATTGTATAATCAATCGAATAGAGAATTTACATCGGGTCTAGAGTTAACGGTGTCACACTTTATTCTAAACGTAATACAGCGTATAAGTATAATCGTAAAAGTACATGTAACGTTTCTTGAAACGCGTATTCGGATTAATACCGGAATTCAAAATTTGCCTCATTCGATGCGCTCAACGATATACAGCGCCATATATAAACACCGGTCTTACTGACCTTTGTACTTACGCGCTAGGCATCATGAGACAGCACTAAAAGAGAAAGTGAAAGTAGAAAAGATCGACCTGCTGTTAACATTTGCTAATCGCTCCAAGTGAATAAACTAAATGTAGCGGATATACATTTTAAGTAATAATATACAGTTAACTTTTTAATTGTATACACATAAATGGTATATTTGACGTAAGTTTCATATATCGCAAATCCTTAGCGGAACTATTTTACGGAGGCACAATCCCCTACACAGTGGTCAATCCTCTAGTCTAGTATAGAGATGAATTTAACGGAGCGACCTCTGTCAGTAAAAAAAAAAAATAAATAAAAAAAATAAAAATAAATAAAAATAAATAAATACGTGAATACTAGATTATTTACCTTTCATCATAACCCTTTTTATGTAGATCTATTTAATTGTAATTCTGTTGTATAAAGAGGTCAACATTATTAATGGTCAAATAGGAAAATGACCGGAATATGGCTATTGACTTGGACTCAGGAAATCCGCAAACTGATCAGCGATTTATAGCTTTTCGCACAAATTTATATCACATTCTCTGACACAACAACAATGGCTTCAGAAGTAATATATTTATTCATGTTGTGATATTTTTGTTATAATACTATGCACACGTTATTTGGAATGGTGTACTGTGAAGGAAAAATAATTAATTGCGACATAATACTTACAAAATCGTGTTACATTTTTATGAGCTAATATAGGTTTGATACATGTTATTAGTATTCATCGTATTACTAGTACATGTTAATGGTATGTGTATACATTGTACTTATTATACTTACAGAATGAAACACCAAAAGTAGTGACTGTGGTAACACCGGAGAGGAAAAAATTAAACTTCGAAGTAAGTACTGTACTCCATTTTATATGCGATTTTTAATGTTATATAGAGGTTTAAATTATAGAATAAATAGGTGTAAAACAAACAGGTCACCGAATTAGTTTCCGAGTTATCAGATTATGAAAATTTTTATTTTTTATATTACATGTATATGTTATGATCTATTTGGTCAATGCATACCAATATATGTAAGTTGTAATGAACATTTGTCGGACTACATTTTTATATCTTTTATTATTGTAGACATCAACACCAAATGATAGTTTATGTACAACTAGAGACGTCATAAGTAGTATGGACATGTCATCCATACATTATAAAAGTGAAGTAAAGTTGGTAAGTGATTTTTTTTTTTTTAACTTTAGTAAATGTATGTATCATATAATACTTTCGATAATATGATTTATTCACGCATTTATTTCAGCTATTTATAAAGCTCGACGACATTGTTGTTGTTGTTGTTGCTGTTTTTATCCTAGAAAGGACTGAATTTATATATAAGGAAGATAATAATGTATTTAGTTCAATCTTTTTATTTATTTATATGTCACATCTTCCAAGTAATAATGTCTCATTAAACTTTTTTTCTAGTGTAAATAGATCATACATTTATTTATTTAATAGTTAAGATATACTTAAATATTATTTTTCAGATTGAGATACGCGCACAGATAACTGTCGTTGAAAGGAAGATAGGAGAACTTAATAATGAACTACAAAAATTGAAACAAATCTTGGAGTAATTAAAAAAAAATGTTCAGGCAGGGTTTACTTACTGAATAATGGTAGTATGACAGTGTTTAACTCTACAATAATGTTTTATATTCCCATTCTGTTTCTTTATACTGTAAACTAAAACAATAAAATGTATATTCTATTTTTTTTCCTTTTATTATTTAAAGGTTAATAAACAGCAAGAAAAAACATTGGCACATTGTATTTCCGTTCAAACGTGATTAGTGCATATAGAAAATACTAATACTAAAGTAAACTTCTCTTTTTTTCATCTAAAAACTGATGTCTAACTTTGTGGCTGGTGTTGTTTAATACACTATTGCTGAATGTACATACACGCACTCTGTATTGTTTTATCAGCCAAAATGTTCATAATTGAATAGAATCTGTTAAATCGCTGATCGAAAATGTAACACATGACAAATATATTTCTCGATATAATCAGGAAATACAAGTACATACAATAAAATGTGAAAATTAAAGCTGCTTTATATGTAACGTAAGATGAATATATTTCAATATAATGCCCTGACCAGGAAATACATGTATAATAAATAACCAGTTGACCGTCGATGTTCACTGAGTTCAGAATGAGTGTATCACTAAGAGCTTTAAGTACACTGTAACAATAGGACATCATTAACTCGCTTTACTAGTATCCGGGTTTTGTGTGTGCCCCCACTTATAATGATTGTGTGTAGTATAGTATAAATGTATATTTATTAGTGTGTAGTATTATTAAATATTTAATTACAAATATGATAAAAAATACTTACTCGTTCGATGAAATCTTCTAAATATAATCTTATATAATGTCTGATAACATAATAACGTCAGCGTGCGCGATTTAAAACGTATGACTCGTGACGGCTCTGGGCGTTTCTTAAATAAAGACGTTAAGTGGTACTTGAGGTTAACGGACCATTTAACGTACGATAGACGTGCTATCGCCAATGAATTTAAACGCTGAGAGGGAAGTTATTGACATTCGACCAATCGTTTTAAAAACGTACTCGTCGTTACCGCGTAGCGTCGGTCCGCTGAAGTGACGTCTCATTGGTTCGATTTAAAATAACCGTCATTTTAAAGTGGCGTTGGTACTCGATCGCGTGACGTAAATAACCACTTCAAGAAGGAGTGACCCACTTAAGTATGACTCATACACGCGTGACATCGCCTGACGCTGATGACGTGAATAACCACTTAAGAACCACTTAAGTCATTTCCTGTTTTGACTCCAAAGTGACCCGTATGTAGTCGCATGTACTGTGACTCACCCGTATATTGTATGTATCATGTATGTGGGAGGTAAAATCACGTAAAACTCGAATTGTTTTGTTGTGTTTTTATGACGTGTCGAAACGATATTTGTTCCATTTATTCTTAAATTATAAGGAACGGTCATGGACAAGTAAGAAACTTGCCGGCATTTGCTGTCTGAATGAGATTATTTATTTCTTTACGGTGCGGACTTGTCCTGGAAAGACACATTTAGTGAACAGTGGATAGCTATTAGTCTGGTTCCCAGCGTACTATCCTACGCAATAGTACGTCTGGCTGATGCTAACAATGGAGGCCTCCGCTGTATTGGAAAATAACACGGTAATGTTTGGTGTTATAACCTTTGCAAGTGTGCCAAGAAGTTAAGACTCTATAATTAAGTATTGTAAAGACATTATTGTAAAAACATCGACACTATTCTACTAACAAATTTCTAGAAACAGGTAATGTACCATTTAAAATTACTTATTGTAATCGCTTATATGAACTAAGTTATGATCATAATAAAAACATCTTTCGAATGGCACAGCGATAAATTATAACTCGTGCTTCGCTAAATGTGTCAATCTCCTCACAGCGATTACGTCACGCGTTGCTACTTAAATCTGTGCCTCCAGCAAGGATCACGTGACGATAGAGTATCACGTGAAGTAAACATGGCGGCCTCCACAAACTTTAAAATTTGACTTTCATAATTCATATTTTTTCATATTTTAAGTTACTTTTTATTTTTAATATGATAAATTAATATTTTTAAAGGAAAGATGCTATATTTTGAGGAGATAAGTCCAGAAAAAATAAAAATAAAAAAAACTATCCGCCTGTATTTGGGCGAAAAAACTTGCTGGTGGCAGTGATATAATGTACTGTCAAGGGAAGTAATCACTGCGGGGAGTTTGTAAATGTGTCTGTAAACTCGTTGCGTCAACACACGGTCAAAATGACCTGTGTGAATGCACTCGGTGTATTGTGGGTAAAGTAGTTCTTCAACATGGCTGTTATGAATACGGAAGTGATTGCTAAAATGAACAAAACAAGTACGAAGAGGTATACAACAGATTATTTTGGCATTTTTTATACATTCTAATAGTTAAAATATGTTTCATGCAAACATTTTGAACTAAATTTTGTAAACGATCCAGACTTTAACGTAGTGACGTCACACGCTATGTATAATGGACATATTACTGTTTAACAAAAGCGAAAGTAGCAAAACTTGCTCATCGTATTTTTTTCCATTTATCTATACATATCAAGACATTAAAAGTTTCTGGACATAGAATAAGGCCTTAGAATGTGGTTGTTTAGTCATTTGTCTCAATTCAATGAATATTATAATCGAACGTATTTCCTACGCGGAAGTATTTTTTTTTGTAGGCACAAATCTCAAATTTTGGGTGAGTTACGAGTCGTAGTATAGAGATGACTTTAACGTAGTGACGTCACCGCTATGTATAGAATGTCTGTAAACTTACATTAGCGGTCGCCATTTTCAGCCCGTGCCTGACCCGATAACGAAGTGAAAGGGGAAGGAACTCCAGACTAGATAGCTATAGCCAGATATTGGTCATTTTATGGCCGAACACTCTATAGGTTGGACCTTTAAATAAGGAGAGCTGTTTAGATATTCACTTACAGAAAAAAGATGCGTAAGTATATCATGTATATTTTGTTTTTGTCTTAATGGATAATAATTCATTTATCTTAATTAATAAAACACCAAATTTGCTAAAGATGTGAAAATTATGGAGATTGTATAATTGTATATTAACTGCTTTGATTGATGTAAATACAATATTTTTTATTCAAATGTTCAGGGGTTGTTGTTATTATTTATTTATTTATTTACTATTATTTTGCTCTGAAAAGTGACATTTTGGTTAATATGTGCTCATTTTTCTTAAACGGCAAACTGTCCAACGAAAAAAATTCGACACTGATTGTTATTAACAATAAGAACTCCTTTTTTAACTGATCGCCGAATAAATTGTTTAGCACTTATTGTATAAGAGTCAGCTTTCATAAAACAATTTTGAATGTATATGACGGATGATGGATTCATCTCTGCTTAAAAAACTACGGACTGCATGTCTACATGTTTATATTATAATCTTATATCAGATGTCTTTTTAGTCTATTATTTCTTCTGTTTCAACAAAACCTTGTTGTAGTTTTAATAAAAATTCACAACTTGTCAAACCGTGACTAAGTCATATTTAATCACCTCTCGCAGTTTGTAATGTAAAATGTTCATTAAAGTCTTATTTAGATGGTGAAATTAAAGAACATTTGTAAGCATGTTGCTAATTTATGTTACAGTTTAAAACAATTTCAGTTTGACTTTAATTTTAACCCCTTCTGAAGAAAACATTTGCAAGTCCAAATTGACACTAAACATGTTCTCTATTTACGCTGCGTTTGGACTTAATTATTATCCATTTTAAGGGCATTTTCTTGCATAATCCGTAATGCGATAGTACATTGTATATCATAATTACGGTACAGTACATTTTTATAGTTCAATTAATAACTTCTGGTCTTATGTAATAGGGTTACTTTAACTTTTAAAAAACTATTACACGCAGTTTTATTAAATTGTTAGTAGGAAAATAATATGCAAAAATTGATTTTTAAAACTGACTGCACTTCTTGCCTACTTTGTTTTTATTTTATTTCGAGTGTTGTTGTGTTTTTTTTTTGTGTGCGTGCGTGCGTGTGTGTGTGCATGCGTGCGTGCGTGTGTGTGTGTGTTTTGTTGCTAAATCTTATGTCTTTACTAAGTTGAATTGTCTTTCTTCAAGAATTTTTTTAAACAAGATACACATCGTTATCTAAACTCGTGAAAGGAAATATCTTTAAATAAATGTTGCAACTTACAACACGTATTCTTGTGAGAAAAACAGTTTAAATTTATGTTCGAGATAGGTAAATACATAATGTGATACAACTGATGTACATCAGGCAAGTATTCTATCAACATAGTTATATCGGTTTATTTACAGACAATTTGTACTTGATAAAAATACACTTTTTTATATTACTTTTTTTTAAAAAGTGTACAATAAATAATTTGATAACTAATAAAAACGGCAGCACGCTGAAGTAACTTTCAAACATGTGTTTTTTGACAGAATTTACAGGGAATTTCATCACCCGTGCAAGGGAAGCACGTGCAGTGATGTTAGCCTTGGTCTTCTACACTTACTGCTTGGACTACCTACTGTTAACAGCAGTCGGTAGGTATTGTTCATTTTTGTTTTGCTGGTACTCTGAGAATTTCAAAGTCCCAACTTTTTATTTGACAAAGCTATAATTTGTTAAATTATTGCATCATTAAAGAACGCATCAAATTGCCATTTTTCTTCGTTTACAAACATTTAAAATTTATATGTACCCCATCTTTATCAAGAAGATAATGTGTTAAAATATTGACAACTGTAAAATAATGTAAAAAACAACAACAAAAAACTTCTTAAATTTAGTCCCTACCACCTCACCCCATGACATGAAAAGTGCTGTGTTAGCTAATCTTTTGGTGAAATATGTTAAACATCGTCACTCGCTTAAAAACCAGCCGACATTAAGTTAATACTAAATCAGCCAAATAACTGCTTTCGGCTTTAAATTTAATTGGTTAGTTTAGACAAAAACCGTCACTTATCATATTTATAGCTCTACTTCTCTTGCCCTCTAAAGAAAGATATTTCCATATTAATATGAGCACTTATATGCAAAGTTTGCAACTTTAAAATCATCTGTTTATAGCTCGTTTAATGATTTGTAATCTCTCTGAAAATTTATTCAAATTGATATAACTAGATTGGCATCACTTTTGCTCACCCAACCGCGAAAGACGATAGGTGGTTGTTTCGAGTATCTGTTCGCTCTTGGAGAATATAAAAACAAATCTCGATCGAATTCGCTGTTTATTTGCAAAGTGTTTTTCTACTCAATGCCATCCTAACAAAATCAAAATAATACGCCATCTACGAAAGAGAATTGTTCCAAATATTCTAAAATGTTCTTATTATTCTACAACGTTTTGTAAAATTAATATAGAACAGGACACAGACCTTTTCAGAACAATTCTAGATGATTTCTTGTAAAATTACACAAAGAGAATTACCGATACACATCCTTCCATCAAGACAAATATAAACCAACACCAATTTATCTCTGTCAGACACAACAGATAATGAATACATCGACTCATTAATGAATCAGATTGTTTTGTCTTTTTCCATTACCAAACTTAATCAAAGACATTGCGATCGTACTCCATCTTTGCTATAGCCATTTTACACAGCGTCTCGTTTGTTTTCCATTTTGCAGTTCCTATTATACCAGACTATTTAATAGAGAAGGACACCGCATATAAGGCTGAGAAACTCGCAGAAAGTAATTCTAGAAAAGTAATTGACAATCCTATGAGACAGTTAATGTCTCCTGCGGACAGAACAATGTCACGTGACAATATGACGTCATTTATTCAAATGATCGCCATGACTAAACCTTGGTTCCACGATAACAAGACGTCTAAGTCGGCTTCAACTAGTATGGACGCTTCACATTCCGGTAACGGACCGCGCCATAACGTAACGTCAACCTTTTCGAGCAAGAAGACGAACGTAAGCAAGTTACCTGAAAACCTGACAAGCACGTCACTATTTGAGAGGGCGCTTCATGTGCCCGTGAAAGCGATCTCTGAGAACAGTCGGGTAGGGTGGCTTCTGTCGTCTAAGGCACTTGTACAACTCGTCTGCAATCCCATCGTCGGCTATCTTTCAAGTCGGTAAGGAAATTTATTCTGGATATATTTGCAAATAATCGGTCCTTTTTAAGAGCTTGTGACAAAGCTTGTACATATTTTGGTGAAAACCTACACACACCACAGAACACAACCACAAAACAACTTATATGGTGGCGGACTTTTGACGAGTATTAAAAGTGTAAAATTTGTTTTAAAAATGGAACTCTTGAAAACAGCCTGAAAATTAATGATATAATGTCGTCCGATGGGCATAAGAAAGTAATTTTTTATTAGTTTAATTCATGCGATCACTTCCAAGAAGCAACAGCAAGGACTCTTTCACTAAATCAAAATCAAACAATGCCAAAATCCAGAACAAACATGAATAATACTTTCTACTTTCCAGGGTCAGTTACAGCTTTCTTCAAGTGTGTGGATCCTTTATCCTCTTAATCTCTTCAACGCGTAAGTAATTTACGATATTATTTGGTTTTGAAAAAAATATACAAAACATAAACGGGTGTAGCAAAAGGGAGTGGATCATTTTAAACCGATACTGTTGGGGTAAAGTTAATGGTTGCCTTAAAGGTGGTGTTTGCCTATATATAATAAATATAACAAAATCTTGCAAGTTTTTTGGAGAAGATTTGCACTATTACTGCATAAATTTGTACCTCAATTTAATTAAAGGCTGTTAATATCATTAGCTTAATGGTAATACATTACAAATCGTAAAATATATCGCTTAAAAAATCCATTATTTCCAAATCTATAAATAAGTACGATAGGGATTTCAGTTAAATATAGATATCGACGTCAGAGCTGATTACATGGATGTCCAAGCAAAATGATATTAAAAGTACGTGGTCACGTGGTTTTCTTAGTTTAAAAATAGCTTACTGTGCAGCGTGGCTCGGATAGAAAATACCTGTTTGCAATGACGAGTGAAGATTTATGCTTCGCTGTTCACACAGATCTTGCACCAATAAACAGCATAGTGCACGACCTATTTCAGGTAGCAATGGCTTATTCTGTTATTTGAGAAAAAGAAATCGGGTCCAAATTGTCGGATACCACCTTCAAGGCGGGTTTTTCTAGCAAAAGAAAGTACTTCGGGTTACAGCGGGTGGTTCGATTTAAAGCAATAGATCGAGTAACATTGGGTGCATCGAGTTAAAGCTTATTTATTAAGTCACGGTGACTGGTTCGAGTTAAAGCGGTATCATTTAGTAAAAGCTAATCGATTTATTTTTCAAATAACATCGGGTGTATCGAGTTAAAGCGGTTTCAGTTAGTAAAAGTTATTCGAGTTACTTTTCAAATTACATCGGGTGTATCGAGTTTAAGCGGATTTAGTAGGTTACATTGCGGTGTTCGAGTAAAGCGGATTCTTGTAGTAGCATCGGGTGTATTGAATGAAAGCGGTTTCTGTGAATTACAGTACTCACTGTACTTTCATGAGCTTAGTTTTACCAAGGACACTTTAACAATAGCATTTTTTGTCAAGTTATTACTGTGATCTTTTACCAGAATGATATACTATTGTTCTTTTTATTGCTTTGTTGTTTTGTTGTCCCAGTCTTCGCAGTGGCTGAGTCATACATACCTCTGCTGTTGGCCCGCGGAGTCCAGGGGATTGGATCTGCAGCCACATCGATCGCCGGTAGGTCGTGCGAGCCACAGGGAAAGGGGCGGGCGGGTTACCAACAATCCGTGCATAACATAAGCCAAGATAAATGTCTTAGTAGAGACAACGGCGCACCGCAGGTCCGATAGATTACCTTCTTCCCACATAAAAGTTTCGGCCTGTCTTGGATTCGAACCCACGCTTTAAATGGCCATGAACGCTTTGCCTCGAACGCACGTAATTGCGCTTATTTCTTTATATAACAACAAGCCGTAATGTCTGTCTTGTAAGCATTTACATATATTTGACCTTTTAAACATTGATAAAAAAACAGTGTAAAAGCAACGACAACCGTATTTCAAGGTCCAATACATCGTCGGACATCCACGACCGATCCATTCTGTTACTCTCCATTCGTCGCCCGTGAAATATTTAGCTCGCTTTTCGCCGTTTCTGGTAATGATCTTTCATAGGTCGCTTCATAATCGGATAAAGATTTCAGTCCAATGAAAAAGATCGTTTCTTTCGATTCTGGCACTGGACGCAGCCATTGTTATACTTCTAGTTCCACGTTGAAGAGTATGGATTTTGGAAGCAGTTTTATAATTGACCAATTCTATTCAGTTCGGTAAAACGACAGCAAATTTACCAGTAAACCCACGGTTAAAGAATGTAGTAAAACGGAATAGCCGACGATAAGTCCAATAAAATTATGGTCCTTTGAAGTATTAATGTTGACCCTATATTCCTTATCATTGTTACTTGACCAGAACCGAAATCTTCGCGAATGTCGTAGAAAATGCCTAGATATTCCAATTGTAAGCTTTTATTAATAAAGTGTATTTTTTTAAAGGTATGAGTATGTTGGCGGAGCGATACACGAGCGACAGTGACAGAAGTCGGGCTATGGGGGTGGCCATAGGCGGACTGGCCATGGGTACTTTGAGTAAGCATGGCTAATCACACTCTGAATTCCTTTCTTTATTTGTATACTGCAATTAAACAAACGTTATAATTATATTAGCAAATGTACAGCTCAACTGTTCTTTGTCATTTTTGTACATTATATAAATTATGTTATAATAGCGTTAAACAAACAGGAATATGTTATGACATGAAAGGTGTATGTCATTTAAATATGGTACTTGATTGCATTGTGATTAAAAACATACTTAATTAACATTTCATTAGTTTCCTTTAAGATATTATGTCAGAACACTCCACGGAAGAAGTAGTTATTGCATCATGTTTTAAGCGATCTCATCCGGTATAATTGACAATCAATTACTTTTACACACAAAAATGAAAAGTAAAACCACACTGAATTTTTATTAAGACATCGTTTAATATCAAAATGCTCTGCTTTAAGAAATATATCGCATCCACTAATTATGATCATTATAGAGCTCTATGTTAGTACAGGAAGACCCCAGACAAATGTCTGTTTGGAACCAATGGCGCACCGAATGTCAGTTGGAACACCTTCCCACACTAGGCATTCGCCCCAAACTGGACATGAATCCACCAGGGGCGGATCCAGAAAAGTTTGGTTGGGAGGGGTATGAATTAAATTCAATTCAACTGTATCGCAGTAAATACTGGAAATATATATATACATTAAGGGACCCTTACTTCGACCTAAGCAGTCAACAGACAAAATTTACTTTAAAAGCTTAGTATGCTTTAAGCTTGTAACATGTATATGTTTTTCACAACTCTACGCTTTTACCTGGTTGGGAGTGGTGTGGGGATGCATCTCCCATCCCTCTCACTGGATAAATCCTTGGAATCCGTGCGGTGAGAGTCTAAAAGTCGGAAAGAGTTACAAGTTCGCGACACTACCACTACGCCACGGCGCCCAACGTGTTTTAATGTTTGCTTTTTAGGTATCGGTAAAATTTATTTTGATATTGCCATTTTTTATAAAAGAAACGTATTACGCGTTTAACAAATATCCTTTCATTACATATGCATTTGTTTTACCATATTTAGAAAAACACACACTTATATCAAGTTGCTTATTCCGTTTTCATCGCACTTGTCGACCACTTCGGAAAATAGAATACCGGAATGTTGCTCAACTCATTAAAATAAAATGGAGTCACGTGATACCGTGTATTTGCCGAGGTACAGCGGTTTAAATGAACAATTTCATTTTTATCAAGAATAAAGGGTTGCCATACAAAAATAAAATCCATGTAGTTTATTGTGATTTTTGTTCCAGTCGGCTATCCATTTGGCGGGCTTCTGTACGCAGTGTCCGGAAAGTCGACACCGTTCGTCGGCATCGCTCTCATGTGCGTGCTTAACATAGGTATGGGAAATGTTGTAATAGTATTTGTCATAATAGTAAGTTGAAATAATTATAGCCAGATAAACTTGTAGTTTTGTTTATTTGCACAATGATCATGATTTTACATACAAACAAAATTCAACAATTGTCACAATAACAACAAATATAATATGATCAATATTTACACAAAACACAGATTTGCTACAGAAAATTAGCCTTTGTAACACGTAATACTAACATTTGAACATGCTGTCATTCTGGGAAAAAATGATGTTTGTAAGACTCAACTGCACAGCAACGCGTTTTAACTCTATTTAGGCGGTATCAGACAGTGGGGACCAAAATATTTTCATTTAACATCTTAATAAACTATTGTTACCTGAACAGATCTCGCAAAATGCTGCTTAGTGTCCTAAACCTGTACGTTTGACAAGTGAACCATAACGCCAAAATCTGAGCCATGCTGCATGGTTATTTTTAAACTTAGAAAACCACGTGACCACTTTTGTTTTAGCTCATCCACTCAACCGCTTTGACGTCGATGATTATTTTTAGCAGAAATCCCAATCGTTCTTATTTGAAGAATGGAAGAAAACAATGAAAATTTTAAGTGTTGATTGACGAGTTCTACTGTCTCAATGTTGAGATACTGTTATAATCGTCAAAGCTTAGACTAAAGTATGATGTGGGATATCTTTTTCTAGAGAAATTATGCACAAATACCCCAAAACAGAGGTCAGATATTGTTACATATATTAGAATAGGCAAATTGTTGGATTCCACCTATAAGACCAAAGTATTTTTGAAATTGCGTGCGGGGGTATCCGTCTAAAGGCCCGCAATACGGCAAAAGGACCTTTCGAACATCATTGACTTTACGTCATAAAGTTCGGGCAAAGATCGTCATGGTTTGTGACGTTTACATATCAAAGCATATATATATATATATATATACTATACTATACATGTTTTATTAAACGAAATGATATGCTGTCTAAAACGACATAATTATCACGTGGCAACAAGTTTGATGTTATCAGGCGAGAAGATTTCTAATTACAAAATAAGTATATTTGCGTGCTAAATGTGCAAAAATGAAATCCATAATGAGTCTATAAAACGTGTAAAAAAACTGCACAGCTACATTAACACATTCGGTTCGTTGTATAATTTAATATAAATGACAATAATTGACAAAACTGGTAAATTTGACGCAAAGCAATATGGCGCTGTTTTTATATTCCAATCTTAGGTCGATCTTGGTTTTTGTATCACATTATTACGGTGTTGCATTACTTTAGAAATAAAATTTTAAAAAAAGCGAACTACGTAAGTCGATGTTTAAATAATATTTAAGGGTCATTGAAGAGACACTTTTAAGAAAATTAAACTATTAAGCAATGAGATTTAAATTACGAGAAACTGTCATGTAAATTTTGTGCTTTTTTGTAAGAATACTTTTTATATGCGTCTGTTTTAAAACAGTATGTAGCGGAGACCCTCGTATTTTAATTCTTATATTGCAATCGACATTTTGACTATTTTATGGGTTCTATATTGTGTGCCTTTTTCCCAAACGGTTTAAAAACAAGAACAACAACAACACAACAAAATACAAACAAAACAACAACAAACAAACAAAACAACAATAATCAAAACACCCCACAACAACTGGGGGTTTTACGTTATCAAGGGGCCAAAGTTTTACCAAAATGTTTGCAATGTATTGTTACATATAATATCGCAATATTAGTAAAAAGACAACAACACAATTAACTTAAAATAAAGAGTATTTTTGATCTTTCATTGTTAGCGGGGTAAAAAGATGCAGTTTAATGTATGAGAACAGTTTAGACAATTATGTTTTTACAGGCCTTCAGATGATTTTCCTACAGAAAAGCACAAGTAAAGTTGTAAGTATGACTTATTTAGTTACATCCAAACCAATAGTATCTGAAAAGCGATATGCGTGTTGTTCCTGACAATATTACTACTTACTAAGCAAAGGGTTTTAACTTTATTTTATTCCCAATAGACATAAACAATACGTTTGAAAATTTCCCTAGTTGAATTAAAATATTAAGACTGTAAAATGCATTTTATATTACTTATAGTAATGTTCGTTTATAATAATTTGTTGTCATTTCCGCTTAAAACAGTCCCCATGCCTTTCACTATTGTTCCCAATGTACTCAAGTCTCAAATGTTACCTTAGAAACGTAGTACATGTATAATACGAAATAATAGGATAGTTAAAGTAGACAACATTACAATCGGTGTACTTAGAAACCATATATACGAAACAAAATTACTTTCGAAAGCTAACATCAACTAAATCTTCATGAGCAACTGGAACTTTTCTTCTTTCCAAGTTTCCATAGATCCTTTCGAATCTTAACATCTTACATCTTACATTTGTTCTTGGGAATTTATTCATAATTTCGGCCAAAAGCTAAACCTTAATTTAAGTAAAAAAAACAATGGCTGACAGCCGCAGTAAGCAATGCTACTGAGGTACATTACGATTCTTCGGATTCTACGACCGAACAAATAATTTGGCCGGTCCAATGGACTTTCGTAGTATCGCGATTGGATTGGGTGTACAAAATTAACCCAGTTCTTAGACCGTACAAATCGTGAAAAATATCGCTTTAAATGTCCATTGTGTTCAAAGCTATAAATAAGCACGAAGGGGATTTCAGCAGAAAATAGATATCGACGTTAAAGCTGATTGCACGGATATTCAATTAATGTGACCTAAAAAGTAAAGTGGCCATGTGGTTTTCTTAGTTTAAAAATAGATAACTGTGCAGAGTGATTTGGATAGGAAATATATTTTTAAAACGACAACTCGGGTGATATGCATTACTTTTCAATATGGATGTTGGGCAGAAATAAACTGCATTACGTAGAATTTTTTTCATGTGACAATGGCTCATTTGGTTGCATGAGAAAATTAAAACAGTCCAAACTGTCGATTCTATCTTTAAGGTACCCGTCCGCTACATCGATTGAATCTAATATGTATATTTTGTTACTTTGTTCCCAGGACCATATTCAACTTTCGACGGTGGTCAAACTTTTCACTGATCCATACATCCTCGTATGTGCAGGTAAGATGAAAAAATGTTAAGAATAAACTTTCATAGACCATTTGTAGACCGACCGACTGACTATGGTTGTTAATTGTTGACATTGTTTGTGACAAAATTCGAATATATATCTTATCAATTAAATACAACATAGTGTCTGTTACTATCTCGATACACACGGGTGATATATATTTTTATGGGGACGGCAAAATGATATTGTTTCAGTATTCGAATGTTCGGATAATCTAGGATCCGAACTATCGAACATTCGAATGATTCTGATATATTCTCCAAAATAACACCAAACAGTTTCGCAATATTGAGATAGGGGCTGGATTGTCCAGTGGTAGGACGCTCTGGGTCCGAGGTTTGAATTTTCCTCTAAATGGTGCACTCCCCTCTCCTCCTAGGCGTATAAATGGGTGCTTGCGAGGTTTATACGGGACATGCGTATGACTTCCTAAAGCCATATGTCCTGGCTCCTGATACAGAATCTATGACCAAGATCTATGAATATACACAATGACCGGGGTCGGGGATGAGAAACTGTGAAGTTGGCTGAATTTACATTGGCGCAAAGGTAGACCATTAACCGACATTTACCTTTACGTAGAAAATATGCGCTTATTAATGTGTTTCCAGTATCAGGACCGATTGTTTAAATGCATGTCATGTTTTCTATATATTGTACTATAGCTAAAGCGTATTGAATCTCAAATCTGTTACGTCCTTGTCTCTGTTCCACAAACCACGTGACTAGCGGCCATTATGGTGACCAGTATGTCCCTGGCAGTAATGGAGTCTACCGTTCCTATCTGGGCAATGGATAATTTGGACATACGTCAGTGGCAGATTGGTATGTTTTTGTCCTCATGTGTTTTACTCTAGAATACTAGTTCTTACTTTAACCAGCCATAGAAACAGTAGCATCTAGAGGGTCGTCTTAAGGTGCAGAAAGTACCGGCTTCAAACCCATTCCGAGATATGCACATGTAAACATGTAGTGGTCGAGCTTCATTGGTCTTTCTTATAAAGGTGCTCAAACGACTGGCTGGCACAAGATGTACCCGGCTGCGGTTTGAAATCCATGTTTTTCTGGTATCCTAGCACAATGAAGTCAGCGATATATCCACTTCATTTTAATACCGTCTCCAGAAGCCATAGAAAGTATTGTTAGGGTTGGGGGGGGGGGGGGGGGGGGGGGGTATGTGAATTTGCATATTTGTCGTTACTGTTTTGCATGATGTTTTTTATTGTCACTCAAAATGTTGTTTTAGCACCGGAAAGTTATTATAATTTTTAATTGTTTAACTCTAAAAAGGCATCGCAATATAAGATCACAAATCCTATCTCCATGTCTCATTCCACTGTAGGTCTTATATTCCTCCCAGACAGTATTGGCTATCTAGTTGGGACCAACGGATTTCCTGTAATTGCCCAAAAATATGGCCGGTTAGTAGATATTTGTATTTAAACATTCGTTTATATTGTCATTGCTAAATAATTTCGCCACTGTAACCAGTTTATCAGTACACCATTTATATTTCAAATTAGTTCATACTAACATATAACTCGACGACATTTAAATCAATGTGTATGTATGAGTGTGTTAGTTATGTATTTTGCCACACATTCGGTTAATTGCATATTTCGGCTATTTGCATACACGTTATCAGGGATTCGCTTTATTTCGATAACAAATCGGATATTTCGGGTAACCCTTGTTTTGACTTTGCAGATGGTTGTTTACGGTGGGGTCACTGATCCTTATGTCCATAGGTCTAATAGTGGTGAGTAATCATTGTATGATTACTTTTTGTTGATTTTTAAGTGAACACTTTTCTAATAAATTGACTGGCAGTTTATAATTTACGTTGAAATTATGTATATATATATATATATATATATATATATATATATATATATATATAGAGAGAGAGAGAGAGAGAGAGAGAGAGAGAGAGAGAGAGAGAGGGAGAGAGAGAGAGAGAGAGAGAGAGAGAGACCTTGAGCTGCTATACATGGATTTTGGCCGAATCGCGTTAGGTTACATGTGAAATTAGTTGGCCATTCATTCATGAAGCAAATATTCAATGAGTTTCAATTTTTACAATTCAATATCCGCGTTAATTTTTTTAATTGGACGTAAACTTTTAATTGGACAGAATTGCTTCCAGTGGGCACAATTTAAATTGTTTGATTTCAGATACCCTTCTCTCGCCATGTGTACATGCTGATGCTTCCACATCTGATGCTTGGTCTTGGTGTTGGTAAGAAAAAATCCACGTGGGATACAATATATGAATACCCAGCCTCTTAAAATAGTCGATTCTTTATCGGGAGTCTGGAAATGACAATTCCTTTTGTCCAAATTTAGATCAAACATTTTAATTTAAATCAAAGAAAAATAATTAATCATACCGCTCGATTTGTTCAAGGACAGTAGGGAGATGATAAGTTCCCATTTGAACCAGACTTGGTAGTGCGATCGGTAGAACGTCGATTCCAGGTACGGGTTCGAACCCGGGCCGCGATAACCAAAGTCGATAAAATGGTAGTGGTATAGCTCCCTTGCTAACGCTCAAGCAAATATAAGGGTAGTTCCGTAACTGGTTGGCCCATTGACAGGATAATGTGACCGGATTTGGTATCTTGCCAGGTGTTCACATCATGCCATAGAAAGTGATGGCATCATTACATCTGCTTCAAGTGGACACCGTCTCCAGATAACTGAAATACTGTTGGTGGGACCGTAAACCCAATTGACATAAACATAAGTTCCAATTTGGGCGATGTTCATTGTAAGACACCCACGACCGATCCATTCCGTTACTCTCCATTCATCGCCCTTGGCAAATATAGTTCACTTTTCGCATTTTCCGATAATGCTGTTTCATTGGTCGCTTCATAATCCGATGAAGATTTCTGTCCAATAATAAAGCTCCTTCTTTCTTTGTTTCGACAGACTTTTCAAAATGGCGACATCATTGTTATGCTTCTAGTCTCAACGCTGAAGAGTGTGGATTTTGTAAGCAGTATTAAGATTGGCCAATTCTTGTTCTATTCATTTCGATAAGACGACAGAAAAAATTACCAATTAATCTACTGTCGACGAATGTAGTAAAACGGAATAGTTGAGCGTATGTATCCGATGATGGGTAAGGTCATGCTCCAATTGACAATAAGGTTGACAGTTAACGGGTCATTTTGACGTTTAGACATAACGGACTGACGCAAAACGTAGGTCATAAAATGTGATCTAATATTGAAATATATTCTTAGGTGTTGATTTGCCTATAACAAGATCACAGTTCCTACTCTATTATAACAAATACAATACCATGTTTTGTGCTTCAGGTCAGGTATTGCACATTATGACTGTAATATTTCGACATCCTTTCTCCATTCATACACTTTCCTGTTTTTCCAAATTCTAGCGTTGTCACACCATCGTAAGTGTTAGACGAATTATTTTTTTACAGACCAATGTTGTTGTTTTTTCACTTCAAAAGAAGCAAGATTTCTAGCATAATGTTTCCTTGTTACTGTCTTCCGTTTGTATCCGTCTGCAGATATCTGCCTCTTAACAGTTTTGCAGACAAAAATAACCGTGCTATTGTATTAAATGCTGCTTTCACTTTGCTCAACCTATGGCGTCCCGAATAGCATGATGCTCGAACGAGCAGTCGTCTTATGCCTTTGTCCACTTCAGGGCAAATTTTCAATATCGCCACCTTCAAATAGCACGCTTTAAAATTTAGATAGAGTTCTTCGATTTATACTTAATATTTATTCAATCTTTCAGCTAGAAAATGTAACATATATCTTTTTAACCTCAGGTGAAATTGTGAATTCTGACTTTTGATATTTATTTCAAGCCTACATAAATAACAAACGGGGAATAGGTTTGGTAAAACGTTATTTTTATGACTATTTAATTTAATAAGACAGGTTTAGTTCCATGCATTTATATGCGATTTGGACAAATAGTCAAGTTATTGTCTAGAGCGATGTAACACGTAAAAAAATAACGTCGGTCCAGGTGGGGACTTATTTATTACACTTGACTGTTTATTTAACAAATCATGGGAGCGGCGTATAAATATAATCGTTCCTTGAAAAGTCCTTATCGGAACACCTCAAGTAATGCACGAATTATCTCTCGTATGTATGTAGGTAGTCGGATTACCTCAGCCATTTCCCTGTATGGGGCTTCCTTTGTGACAGACGTCAAAACAAAGATGGCAGCTCGGATTATAGCTCACTACAGTACGATGCCTGATAACTTCAATTTGTGGCGGCTTCAAATATGAAAAAAACAAACAAATTTATTTTACCCAGCGCAGCGGACACGCAGCTGTCAATCGAGGCAATCAAACGAGGCAATTGTTTATATTATATGCGAACTACATTTTAGGGATATTCTTCCGACTTCCGGCGAACAAAACGATCATGTTTTGAGCAAGTATCATTGCACCAAATACATCCGAGGGATTATTGTCCCGAGGACGGAATTATCCGAGGACTTCAGATTGGAAATGTCCTATGGATGGCGCCATATTGTTCTATAAACAACTGAAGTGCGGCGCTTTCATGCATTAAATTTCGGTTATTGTTAAAATTTGGGGAATATCAGAATTAAATTAGATTTTAGTTAAACATGCTGCCACACCATAACCTGTCGCTTGAAAATGTTAATGTTTCATTTGGGCATGGGTAATTTGTTTAACTTAAATTGGATTTGTTACTACGATGTTCTATGTACAAGACAAATGTTATGCTCTATTCTGTTGCTTTTATTCGGACCTACATGTATACCCATAAATCCAATATGTTGTTAGGCAAAAAGTTCCATTGTTGAACAGGACCTCGATGGCGACCTTTGTGTTTTGCATCAGTGTTTCATCTCTTGTTATAAAGTAGCATGTTCCTTTTAAACCATGACAACTAACTGTTGCTTTTGAGGAAGATTGATTTGGTGTACCTTGCACTTATACCCAGGTATCACGGACGCCGCCATCATGCCACTGCTTGCTCTATTGGTGGACAGACGTCACGTGACCACCTACGGAAGCGTGTACGCCCTCAATCAGGTGGCTGTCTGTTTGGCTTATTCCCTCGGGCCTGGTATAGCTGGGCAGATAGTCAACGCCGTTGGTTTCAAATGGTGGGTCCAAATTTAATAGTGATGTTACAATTAACAATTCAGATGTGGGTTATAATTTATATTAAACTGTTCTTGGTCACTTTACAATAATTCACGTATGCAGCGCAAAATACGAAGCAGGGATTCATAGATTGGCCTAAAAGGTGGTATCTGACAGTTTACCAGTATCAAATACATGTAACAATATCTGACCCAGGTTTGGGGTATTTGCTTAGACTTTTGTTTAACTTTCGGCCGAAATTATAAACAAAGACAATTTGAACACTACTTGAATTGTAAGACAGAACATCTTGTCAAAAATTGCTCCAAATGTTCACTTGTTCCATTTTCTTTTGGATGTGAAGAAAACAAAACATATTGGTCAAAACTCTCGGATACCAATTCGATATTTAATATTACTTTTGAGAAAACTACGTTGAAAACATTTTTAAAGTGATTGTAATTTTACTTTTGCATTCAAACTGGAGTTTATTTACATTATGATTATAAGAGACGCTTTTTTCTGGCTGTGCAACCTTGGAAACGCAGAATTACATCTTTTGGCTTCTACTATATTTTGAGCAGACATATATATTTGTATAAACAAATGGAGGATTCTGATTCGTACACTTTTATTAGAAAAATAAAGTGTTAAGGTAATTTTTCTTTTTATTATTTTTCCTGTTATCATAGGTCTATGTGGATAATGGCTCTTGTGAATTGCCTGTGCGTGCCCGCATGTTTTCTTTTGAGGTCACCGCCTATTGATGAAGATAAACAGGTGCGTTGATTAATTAGTTATAAATTTTATGTTGATTAATAAGTTACACAAATTTATGTCGATTAATCAACTATACATTTTATGTTGATAAATTAGTTATTTTTAGGTATAAGTAAAATGTAAGAATTCCAAAATAATTCTGTGATTTGATGAACTGCGTTCTCTTTATATTGATATCATAATTGTCGCACCAGGTAGCTAAAACGACAAAAGTTGCAAATGGGAGATAACCGTCGCTGTACAGATTAAAACATTTTATCAGCAATGGGGTTATCGTTCTTCTTCATGGCAGTGATCACAAGTTCGAATCATTTAAAAGGCTCTTTTAAGCAGTATTGTACATGTACATGATATTAAGCGGTGGTTCTACCGGGGAATTGACCCGTCAAGAAGGATCAGTATAAATGTTATATGTTTCAACTTATTTCTCGACAATAAATACAATAACACGCCGGTCGCTCGAACACCGGATCGGTAGAATAACAGAATTGGTGCAACAGAACTGCCGGTCCCTGACCTTTTCCTTCTTTGTTCGAAAGTTCGAACAGTCGAACACGTTGCTGGTCCACACAGCCTTTTTAAACTGTACTTTCAAATCTCATCGGCCGAATAGCAAAGTCTATATACACTAAACTTTAATATGTGTCATGACCTTCTTCATAAAAGCATTCTACCTTGGAACTAGTTCTACAAAAAGGTTGGAAAATGAGAAATACTTATATTCAACTAGATATTTTTGTTCACATTCGACTTTATCCAAAAAATTAAAAAAATGACAAACACAATATGTATTATTTAACCTACTTTAAACTGAAAAACTGCTACAGTAAGTCCTGGTAATGGCCATAACGTGTATTGTCTTTATTTCAGCCGCTTTGTGAACCGACGGAAAGCTCTACCGATAACTCGGACGGCGCGGAGGAGACGGTGTTTGCAGCCGACATCGGCACCTCGTATCGCTCGTTTAAGAATCTAGACGATTAACAATGGGAACGCCTCGGATAATTCACGAATCATCTCTTGGATGTATGACGGAGAAACCCCGCCAAAATAAACATGTCGTTGTCGATGTCATCATCAAAACAACAAAGATAAATGTATTGTTATCTCTACTGAAAATGCAGTAAACAGTTATATATCTAACGAGATGTGAACAGTTTAATTCAAAAATGAAAGTTTATATACTACTCAAAATTTGATAAGGATCACTTAAAAGAGTGTATTTATTGCTTTCATTTAGTTTAAATGATAAAATATTTGCTGTAATTCTGAAAATTTGTTCATTTGGCATCAGGCTTTAATGTGCCAAAAAAAGAAATGAGCTGTCAAACTGTTGAAGTGGAACAGCAGTTAAAACTTGGTAGGGGCAATAATTCGTAAAAAAGGAGGTGATCCCTATCAAATTTTGAGTAGTATAGGATGAAATTACACTACACCGGTTGCTTTTTTTAAAATAACTATTTTATGACATATTCTTCTTCCGGCGAACAAAACGATCGTGATTTCGTAAGTATCATTGCACCATATACATCCTAAGGATAATTGTCCAGAGGACGGAATAACCAGAGGAGTTCCGATTAGACGATTAAATACCATACAACAAATTGTCCAGTCTATGCGGTCTTATATAAATACAAGCGTATATTAAATTGTGCAATTGCCCTTTCTATTTACGCCTTTGTTGCTGAAATAGTTGAAGTACATAAAGCTATGTTTATTTATCGAAAGAATTAATTCAATTTTGTTATAATTAAAGTGCAATTTAACAAAAAGGCCATCTTCGAAAGAAATATGCGGTGGAACGCAGAATACTGCATTTTCATGGAATCAAAATCTTCTCGGGAGGGGGCGGAATGGGGCTGTAAGGGGGTGGGGACAGGGCGGGGGAGGGGAAGCACCGCCCGCAAGACTCTAATTTGGTAAGTGTACAAAAAATAGCATTCGCCCGCCAACATGCATTTTTAAGGTTTTTTTTATGGAATATTTATGAACAAGCAATAACGGAATTTAAAAAAAATGTATATATATATATATTTATTCGTCGTGAGCACTTAAGAAGTAGACATGCATTGAGTACACAACAAAAAGCACTTTAAAATCGGCGCAATCATCATCATTACCATCATCATAATAATCATCATCGTCGTCTTCATTGTTAATTTATCATCATCACAAGAATCATATCTAGGGATAATTGAACAGATAACAAATAATATAAAATGAAAGTAAAACGGTCAAAAAATAAACACAGTGCTATATGCTCATATGAAAAAACATTGAAATGAATACTAAAACTACAAACGCGCACGGTACAACTGATATCTGATGCCATTTTGTTGCCGTGACACTACAGAATCAATGGAACGGTAACATAAGACAGACACACCATTTAACAATTGCCGAGCAGTAACGCTTATTCACACAAACAGCAAACAAGTCCAACAGTGCACTGCGAGATAAACAAGAGCATGGTGGGTCCTCGAATGTCATATGAAATTATTGGGATAAATATCACAGCCATCTGAAAACAGTTTTCCTGCTGATACAATTTCGTTTGTTATAGAAAATCGACACTGCATTAGAATGTCATTGTATCCGTGCTAAGTAACCTTTAATATAAAGTCTAGACCCATCTCGTTTATTAAAACACGGTATACACAGTGCCTAATTTGTTTGTTTTATTTATCTAGGCTCATTTCAAAATTTGCTTTTTTTTAAAAAAAAAGAAAACTGTCACGCCCGGTCTTGTGCAGTTTTCCAGCTTTCCAGTTATGTACAATACAGTCGTATCTCGTTTATTCATACTCGTTTTATTCGAATGTTGTATTTTTTTACAATACAAACTGCGTGTTTATTATGTAAGTTTATTTATGTAAGTCATAATAAGTTTGATGCAATTTTGTTCTGATTTAACCGCTTAAAGATGGTATCCAACAGTTTGGACCAAAAATATTTTCATTATGCATCTTAATAAACTATTGTTACATGAACAGATCTCGCAAAATGCTGTTCATTGATGTCCTACACCTGTCTAAAAAGTGAACAATAATGCCACAATCGTCATTACAAACATGTACTTTCTATTTGAGCCACGCTGCACAGTTTGCTAGACTTAAACTAAGAATACCACGTGACCACTTATGTTTAAGTTCATCCACGTCATTCGCTGTGACGTCAGTGCCTATTTTTAGAGGGAATCCCAAATCGTTTTTATCTATAGACTTAAAAAGCATGGACTTTTAAAGTATTGATTAATGGATTTTGCTGCCCTAAAATTGAGATACTGTTGAAACTCGTCAAAGTTTAGACTAAAATATGATTGTTCCTGCAGTAATAGTGCACAAATACCCCAAAAGGGGCCATACATTGTTACATATATTTAGTATAGGCAACTGTCGGATACCACGTTTAATTGAACCGTATAACCGGATGCTTTAGGCAATCGGAAATCCTCGGGATTCCGTCCTCAGGACAATCATCCCTCGGATGTATCTGGTGCAATGATACTTACTGAAATCATGATCGATTTGTTCGCCGGAAGTAAATGTACTTCGCACCAAACATAAACAATCCCATCGTTTGACAGCTGCGTGTCTGCTAAGCTGAGTAAATGAAACTTGGATGATTTAAATTTGAAGCCGCCAAAAACTGAAGTTTTACAGGCATCGAACTGAAGTGAGCTGTCATCCGAGCTGCCATCTTTGTTTTGACGTCTGTCACAAAAGTAGTCCCATCTAGGGAAATGACAGAGGTGATCCGACTACCTACATACATCCGAGTGATGATTCGTGAATTATCCGAGGTGTTCCGATTGATGCTTTAGGCTGGTCGTTTGTTTGTGAGGTGTGGCAAATACTTTATTTTAATTACTGCAGCAAGTGCCAGAAATGATGTGCAATATGCCAATTTTGCATAAACAACAAAATAAATAATGCGATGTATTGTTTTATGTTAATCTAAGTTGTCTTTGAATTTTTCCTATAAGGATTGTTACTTGTATTTCTTTTGATGTACAATGGACTTGTGATCTTCAATCCCATCTTCAGATGAACAGGATGCTACAACCATTTACTCTTCTTTGATCATATTTTGTTTTCTTGATTCATAAAAGTTAATTTTATTTACAATCAACAAATTTTGTGAAGTCCTTCTGATGAAATAATTATTTTTCAATGACGTCACAACTTTCGTCATTACTTATCAAAGAAAACGTCAATGCTTGGACAATTTTGATTCAAATAGATCGGTTTTCTTTTCATTGCTTGCATTTGAGGAACCCATCAGGAAGTGCGTGGTCAGAGCTCTGTAAAACAACCGGTCCATATTGCCGACTGACCGTTCCAAGGCGGAAACTGTCGGGTTTACTCTATTTGTTAAATGACTAATCATAGATTTGTTTCTTTACATTTGGCTTGCATGTAAATGTCTTTGTCCTGTGCCTTTTCAAATTTGGGTATATGTTGCACTGATAAAATCGTCTATTGTTGTACAATAGATTAGTTGCCCCCACCCGGTCTGCCAGCCTCTTAAATGTGGTATTCGACAGTCTGTCTACATTAAATACATGTTACATTATCGTGCCGCTCTTAATGTTCACTTTTACCAAATCTATAAATAACCACGATAGTAATTTCTGCTAAAATAGATATCGACGTCAGCGCGGATTACCCGGATGACGATATAACGTGATCTCAAATGTAAGTTGTCACGTGTTTTTTTTTTAGTTTAAAAATATCTATCTCTGCTTCGTAGCTCAGATAGTAAATACCTGTTTGCAATGACGAGAGTGAATTTATGTGTCACTGTTCACATTAATCTAGGGCATCAATGAACAACATTTTTTCAGGACCATTTTTAGGTAACAATGACTTAATTTCAGAAAAAAGTTTTTTTGTCCAAACTGTCGGATACCACCTTTAAGATGACGGATCTACAACGGTGGCTAAAGTTCAAAGTAATTGATTATCTCTTGCTATTTAACAACAATTTTCGCTTAATTAAAAAAGCAACATTTGAAAGATCAACGACGACTATTTATACACAATTTTCAAGTGTAAATGAATAAAATATGTCACCATATTCACAACGACAAATTCAACTGTAACATGTTGACGCGCAAGCACAACGTAAATACACACAAATAACGTTAACAAGATGCATATTTAAAAATGTACTGAAGCAAATTTAATTTTAGAATGACTAAAACATGTGTAAAATCAAATTCAAAATAACAAAATCAAAACTGAGTAAAAATTAATTTTAACATTATGAAAACAAAATTGTGAAAAGAAAATATCAAACTCACTGAATCAAAATTGCGTAAAACAATTTAAAATTCACTATTCAAAATTGAATAGAAGCAATATAAAAATTATTTGAACAAAATTGATTAAAAGCAATTTCAACATAACTGAATCAAAACTGAGAAAATATTATTTCAAAATAACCAATCATACATGAGTCAAAACAATGTTAATATCACTGATTCAGACATGGGTAATGTCAATTATACATCGATTACGTAGGAAACAATGTTAACACGAGTGAATCAAAATTAAATAAATCAATTTCAACATAATCAAACCAAATTGAGAGAAAATACCAGTTCAAAATTACTAACCGTAAATGGATCAAAACAATGTTAATATTACTGATTCGGACATGGGTAAAGGTAACGTCAACAATACAGCAAATACGTAAAAGCAATGTTTACATGGGTGAATTGAAGATGCAACTTCAATTTAACTGAATGAAAATTGCGTATGGACGGTACTAAGCGGCAAGTAATATAAGTCACTATATCAATACTTAATATATAAATAACAGTAGTTGAGAAATTTTGAAATTTAACATTTAACACGTACGTAACATGAGTTTATTTTACCGGGGTAGTCCCAGAACTCCATATCGTATTGACAATGTTCAGGTCTCAGAAGCTGACAGTATATTGTTAAAATTGTCATGGATTTTGGGGACAACCCCGTCATGCGGAGATTGAATATTTGAGCCACAACGATAAAATGCATCTCTAGTAAAATACAAACACGAAACATCTTGATGAATATTTTCGGAAATACTCATGCACGTCCTAAAATCATGTGTTCAAGAGAAGTCAAAGAAGCAGCCCAAACATCAATGCTTGAAAACTACACCTAACACAAATATTAGAAACAGGCATAGTTGATTTTCAGGCATTTGCATAAAACACATCCGCAAAGTTGGGCTGCACTAGTACTAAATGAAAGATTCGGGCACCAACAAAAGCGCCTAGTTTGCCGAGGCTGTTTTTTTTACAACGATAGAGTTCGCATTATGACAAGTTGAGCGGGATAGTTAAGAAAGTGCAAAAAATCCAAATATATCAATATTATCGGTGGACACATTTACAACGTTTACAATTTTACGTCATGCTGTCAGGACCGGTTTTCGGTTCGTCAACCTTTTCTTTCACAGGAGTTGTTTCTCTTGACATGGGCGTGTTACTACGCGAACGATTTGCTCCACGTTTTCTGAATTTCTCGTCTGTCATATGCTTCAGTTTTGTAGTTTCGTCCTTAAAATCTTTCTTAAATTCAGCCGCTCTCTCCTTTGCATTCCTTCCCGCTTGCTGCACCTTTTCTCCAATCTTCGATTTCGCTTCATTAATCCTCTTTCTCGCTTCGTCCATCCGGGTCTTTGCAATCTCTGCTTGCTTTGAGAAGAACTCAATCGCAACATTCACGCACATAGACACCAATGAAAGTCCGATGAAGATATATATTGATGACAAAATGAAAAACTTTGGATGATCTGGCAGCACGTCGCCGAATCCAATGGTAGAAATCGACACAAAGACGAAGTACATTGCCGTCAGAAATCCCCATTTTTGCTCCCATAAGCTGTACATGAATGCACCCAGGAGGATATACACAAGAAGAATGATAACTGCAACGATGATGGGCAAGTTAAACTCATCGTCAACCTCATATCCGTAGAAGACACGCGACCCGGACCGACTCCTAGATTCCTCCATTGACTTAGCATCGCCCTCGGCTTCATGACTTTCAAGGCCGTTTTCAGCCATCTTATATTTCTTGCTACCGAGTGGGTTGCGGATCTTCCTGAAGTAGCCGGTTTGTTTGTAGCGCCGAACGAACGCCCACAGGAATTTCAGGGCCACCGTGAACTTCTTACCAAGCTCTGCCAGAACCAGCAAAGCAAGTGGAATGCCAATAGCCGCATAAAGAATGCATAAACCACGGCCTAGTTTCGTTTTCGGAGAAATATGGCCATAACCTAAAAGATAAAACATTTAAAAGTTTACGTTACGGAACTGAAATAGTGAACAAACATTTTATTGGCGGTTTTCAGTTCAGAAGAATTGGTTAAATACATTGCCATATATCCATAAAAGACAATAAAAATGGAATGTGGCCTCATCTGGCTTCAAAGTGAGAGGTTAAAGGTGGTATCCGACAATTTGGACCAAAAACTTTTCTCAGATAACCAAATAGGACTTAGTTACCTGAAAGGTGTTCATGGATGTCATTAATCTGTGTCAAGCAAACATCTTCACTCGCCATTGCAAATAGGTATTTCCTATCTGAGCCACGCTGCAGAAAAAGCTATTTTTTCTATGAAAACAGCGAGCCAAATTACTTTTGAGCTCACTTTCTATTGTCATTCACGCAATCCGCTCTGACGTCAATATCTATTTTAAGCTGAAAACCCCATTGTGCTTATTTATAGATTTAAAAACAATGGACATTTAGTGCGATATATTTCTCGATGTGTTCTGTCTAACAAGTTCAGTAATTACTTAATGCAGCAATTATGCACAAATTCACCAGAACATGGGTAATATGTTGTTGGTTGTATTAAATATAGGCAAATTGTCGGATACTACCTTTAATGGTTTGAGGAGAATACTGGGGATCGGTGGATGGGGACCGCGTCAGGCTGCTTTGGTATCAGGAAATAGCGGGTAAGTCTTTTAGGGATGGTTACACTAAATACCGACCGGAAGTAGAATGTGTGACATAATCTTTTTCTCTTAAGTAACAGTCTGTAGCTATGTTTTGGCATTAAATTTCCTATTTTGTAGATAATCTTTTGGTGCCAAAAGGGAGATAAAACCATACAGAATTAAAAGAAAGTAAAAGTCTTTAACCCCTGCGCATAATAATGGACTGATCCACTTTTACAGGAAGTGCATATTTCATTGAAATTTGGCGGTAATCGACTGGCAATTTGGCGGTATGCGCAGTCTATGAAGCTGAACCTTCTTACAAGTTGCAAAAGTTGGCTTATTTCTGGGTCTTTCTGAGTAACAATTAATAGCTCGTTTTACCGATATATGGTTTTGGGGTGCAATTTTTGTCCAACTTTTCGCGATTCACTATAGAATGAAGATCAAACTTATTTAGCGGCTTGTCAGTGTCAGTGAAGTAAGATCAAATGTATTACGTGTCATTTATTGTTTTACGAGTTTGTGAAAGTTCTTAACTGGTCGGTATTAATTCGCCAATACATGTAGTTTTTGCAAGAATTCGTGGCAAAAGCTTTTAACTGTTAAAAAGTATGGCCACGAACTCCCGAGTCGAAAAAATATTATGACAACATGTATTGTAAGTGGCTCGAAGGCAGTCATTCGTAACGTAATGTTTTCTTGTAAACTTTAGTGATGTAATTTTTTATGTTTACACTTCTATCTAACCAAACATCACAAATTAAATAAACAATCGCGAAATGTCTCAACTCCTCAGTCTATCAAGTCGTGGCGATTCGTTAATTTCTTGTTCTGCGTGGAATCACAAACTCTCATACAGTGTAGCTTTCACCCCACACCACACGAGGGAACATCATGTTGTATCATGCTTAAGTTTGGCGTTATAATACTATAAATAACAACTAAAGGTAGACGTTACCTGAGAGTTCATTCGTGCATTTAGAGAAATATCCGCCTTAAATTCACGGAGGTATAAAAATAAAACCTCCGAAACAGGCCGACTAGGTTAAACCTTTTATTTTATGGCA
The DNA here is from genome assembly GCA_007844125.1 of Sinonovacula constricta. Taxonomy (NCBI): domain Eukaryota; kingdom Metazoa; phylum Mollusca; class Bivalvia; order Cardiida; family Solecurtidae; genus Sinonovacula; species Sinonovacula constricta. The sequence continues at coordinate 33,642,290 of CM017569.1, forward strand.
AAAAAAACAAAGGAGCACCCGTGACAAGCGGTATTAAGTGCCGACATTGGAGTCCTCAACCCTACTGCGCTTGGGCTCGAGACCTGCTCGGGGCGAGAACCTTCATGTGGGCAAGTCTGCTATCTATAAGGCGGTACATGTATTCCAGTTGACCTGAATGTCTCACAACCTACCTATTGTCGTGTAGACAGTCCCAGTGAAAATTAGCGCATTCCAGAAAGTCCACGTTTCCTTTGGACTCAGTGGTCTGGCGTCATATTTCACCTTTTCCTCTACAACATCATCATAATTTGACAATAACTTCTCTGCCGCTGTACGCCATGAATCTGGTGCGGAATTTGCAGTTCTTGAAATATCCAGTAATTTTGCTAATAACTCATTCTTCGCAAGAGTCACATTTGGGGCAATCACAGTTTTATATTCGGCTCTGCTCTCGACGTGTTGAAACATCAGCGCTCCGAGGAATGAATAGAGCAGAAGAACTAATATGAGACCAAGGACTGATCTGAACACTTTGTAGACACCTTTGAAAAACTTTTTAACCTTACTGAAGCATACATTCTCTTTTGCTTTCGTTGAGACCATGCCAATTGACACGGTGCTGGCAGCAGTTGCTATTGAAGCCGTACTTTCGGTTTCTCCGACCTTCACATTGACATCCGCTGTTTCAGCGTCATTTCCGTCCGCCATCTTTGTAAGAAAGGTTGAATTTTCTGGAAGATAAAAGGAATAAAATCTTTGAGCATAGAAAAGACAAAAAGGTGTGAAATGGGCGAACGGGGCGTCGGTAGCCTACTTATTCACACTCTGGGTAAGTTCAAATCCTTGTGCAGATACAAATACTTTTATATGACAAATTCTTTCAAGTGATTTGCTGTGTAACGGAGGTCCTATGCGGATAGTTTGTCGAGCCGTTCTTTCCTTATTGTATAATGAACGGCTTGTATGTAACCCAGGGGCGGATCTAGGAATTTCCTTCTCAGGTAGGGTGGTGGTGATTTGCTTCTAATGTCATTTATGCGTAAGCATATTTTATGATAGGTTCATTTTCTACACCGCACTGAGTACATATTCGGCTAGAATTTTTTTTCTGTAAAACTTAAAGACACAGGCTGTATGTGAGGATATCTCTAAATTCTCATCAACGTAATTAATGTTTATCCAAGTTTAGATGTAACATGTACCCAAACATGTATTGTGTCCATGTAAGAATCTTTTTACGACAATCATATGCCATCAAGGGAGTGTGAGGTATGCGTACAATCGGAATTCCTTGGTTAATTCTGTCATTGGGACAATCATTTTTCGTATGTATCTGGTGCAATGATAATTATTTATTAAATCACGATCGTATTTTTCGCCGGAAGTCGGAAGAAGAATATTCCTAAAATGCAGTTTGCACAAGACATGAACAATGACATCGTTTGACATGTCTAGGTGCGCTGGGTAAATTAAACATGGATGATTTAAAATTAAAGCCGCCCACAAAATGAAGTTTTACAGGCTTTATACTGTAGTGAGCTGTCATTCGACCTGCCATCTTTGTTTTGATGTCTGCCACAAAAGCAGTCCCAATCAGGGAAATGGCCGGGGCGATCCGACCACCTACATACAACCGAGATATGATTCGTGAATAATCCGAGGTGTTCCGATTGGTATGCGCAATGTCAATCTTTAAGGTAAGAGGGGCCTAAAAGAAGCTGATAAGAATCCTAAACTAAGCATGTCCATAGTGATAAATATCAAATATCAGATATAAAAATGAAATATGACAGAATTTCACCTTCATGTTTTGGAAAAAATCACATTTAAATAGGGTGACCCCCTCGCCTTGTCCCAGGACCATTTTTTACAAGTAGTTATTGCTAAAAAGTCTAATTTGAGGGTTCAAAACTATAATATATTTTAGCATCAGTGGTGTAACTTTATAAGCATAACCCTAAACATTAAAAAGAACTCATTTATATTGTTCAAGTACAAACATTTGATGATTTTACACTGAAAAGGGCATCTATACCCCCTCGGAAAATTTCCGTGACACAGAAACATACAAAAACTTTCAGAGTTTCTAAATATTTTAATCATACCAGTATATTTATAAAATGCATATCAAAATTTGCTATATACATATATCAATCACATAACAAATAATTACAGACTTTCACCTTTTAGTTTTTGAAATATTAGCTTTTAAATTGTCATATTCCATGTTTTTCTTAACAAAACAACAACAACAACAAACCCGTGAAAATATTTTCTGTCACAATTTTGCACAATACCTTTATGTTTCCACAAAGATCTTTTACAGATCTGATTAAAGTGTAATTATGATCATTAAAAATAATCCGTTTTCGTTTAATCGTTGATTTTAAAGTTTTTCCGTTTCACATATCGACCTCTGCTGTCTCTGTCCGCCTTTTTGGTATTTTCCGAAAATATAACGTCACGCTTTGGGATCCCAATTTTTTGGTAAATATTTTTTTATTTAAAGAAATATAAGATATTTTTTTGTTGAAATTATTACTTGTTTGAACTTTTTTTATCAATATTTGCAAGATACATAAAAAAATAATGATTAAAAAATGTTTGCTACGATAAAATCCGATTAGTTCCGGAGAAAGTGTTAGATACTGCCGAGGGCATTTACGAACTCGATGTCGCCAAACATCGCCGTTTCAGACAGCATTGGCTAATTAGGCCCCTCTACTCTGCCGTTTGTACCTCACTATCAATCGTACCTACTCGGCGATCTCCGGCAAGCTTCGGATAGATTACGTAGAGGACGGAATTACCCGAGTAGTTCCGAGTGCCTCACTATAACACCTCTGCTTTGGGCTCAATGAAATGAATCTTGTCAAAACGGACAAACAAGACTCAACCTACACTGATTTTGATTTTAAGGACCATAACCCTAATAATATACACTCAATTTTGTTTCAGACTGATATTTACTTGAGTAATTTAGCAATAAGTACCGAATTATTTTCTGTATTTTTATGCAAGGCTGATCACTAAGCGAATGTAACACACCGATCTGAACCTTCTATTTTCAAATTCCTAACCGACGTTTATCTGACGTCATACAGAGTCACGTGTCCTAAAATAAGCTGAGCCGATACAGAGATGAATATAATAGATCGACAGCGTAAGAGAGTGGCGTAATATATGCTAATTATGACCTATACCGAAAACACCACCTCATGAACAATAATATTCATACAATGATACACGGGAAGACGGATGCCTTTTACATCTGTTAAGCATGTGCCAGAACAACTACAAATCGTGCTGAAAATATGTTCCAGTGTTGTTGTTTGCTGGCTGTGTTTATAAACATGTACAGCACACAGACACCTTTTTTGGTAATTACTTTGACTATTTTTCTTTTTGCGGTAGAGAAAGATCCTAACAGAGTTTGGGCAGCACCATCGACATACTGCAGAAATAGATTTGCACATCTTTCAGTGATGGTAACCTCTATCTAGCCATTATCCAATTCCATTTTGGCATGTATATTTCAGTAAAAAAACACTAGAATATAAAAATGGCTTTACAGTATTTCTAACTTTACAGTTAATAAATTGATGCTGAAAGCAGAATTGTCATTAGCAAAAAATTCAACCTTTCATGAATACGATCCATTCCCGAATATAAAAGAATGCAAACTAAAGCGATTTGGACACATGTTTGCATAGGCATATATGGCACATAGAACCAAACGATACACACATATTTATATTAAATAAAGAGACATTAATGAATAGTCTCCCCTGAACAATCCCTAAATGCTTTTAGGTCCGTTCATTTGTTTATTGATTTGGGTTTTTACGGCACACCAACACTGAACACGTCATACGGCGCCGAATCCGTTCATTTGTTTTACTCGGTTTTTGATTCTTGTGCTCTATGGCGTGTATGTTGACTTTTCTGCCTTTCTTGTGATACCCAGCTTAGCTATCATCAACAAATACTTCCATTTTCTTTTTTAAATAATATGTCTCTATGTTGACCTAAATGAATTTTAAGCGTACATTCATGCAAAAGAATGAAATCTACAAAAGAACATTTCGATAAAGTCCAAGAATTCCAACTAAAAGAACCTACCTACTGTTTGGAATACCTCGGATATTAACTAACAAGGGAGACCATTTCCATTTCACCAATGTACCTCATTGCCTTACTATCACGCCAATCAGCGTAGTACTAGGCGGTTAGACATGACGTAAATTACCACACATGAATTCGGAGATATACACGGTATTTGGGATAAAACGGACAAATATTAGTTGAAATGCGTCGCGACTCTTTTGATTCTCACAATATAAAAAACAACACATTATGTTAAAAACAACAACAAAAACAACACAACATCTTGACGGACAGCATGTTTACAAATCAATTTACGGATCAGAAGTAATATTTCATCTTGAACATAAATTTAAAATAAAAATTTGACCAAAGTATGATCAAGTCATTAATCGTCGTAAATAATACGTAGTTCTGCCAATGTATTGCTGGCCGAAAATATGATCAGATCAATGTCGGAAAATAAGATCCGTTTGTAATCGAAAACATACAACATTAATATGGTAAATTATATCTCTGCCTTAGCATTGTGTCTTTAAAAGAACAGAAAACACCATCGGACTCCATCAATCAAGGCGCATTGTTAAGAAACTCTGAGCTAGTATTGAGGACACCACCCTTAAGCACCTGTCTGGACCTGATTGAACTAAGGTAAGATATTGTCACATGTATATGATATAGGCAAACTGTCTGATACCACCTTAAACCCAACAATATAGCCGTATAAAGTTGCAGCCGATATCACTGAGGTATGTTTATAAGGGTCAACTAAGTTGGAACAGGTTATTTTTTCACGCCACAGCACATCGACTTCTATGTGTGAAGCTTGAAATCACTTCCAGGTAAGATTTATCACATCTGGTGCAAGAGCCGTCTAGTTGTCTATGATTTATGTCAGGAAACAAACAAGCGGGCGGAAAATCTCCTAAACATACAACAGTGTATGTTACACTGTTCCCCCTATTAACAATAGAGTATGAACAGAAGGAGTTTGTATTTAGAACAGGCAGGAGACATCTCGAAAAATGTATACAAGGAAAAATAGAAAAAAACAGACTTCTGCGCAAAAAATATAAATAATTGGAACTACTGTCAATATAGCTTGCTAAAGGTCATATATTGCCTATGGTGGAATCAATGACATATTTATCATCAGCCACACTAAGTTGTGAATGATAGTTTAAATATAAATTAATCAATTCGGTAATGCTAAACCCAATTTATAAAATATATAAACATATAATGTACTAAATATATACACTAAAAATTCTGTCATTTTAGTCAGCATTTGAGATTACAAAGTAAAGCATGTGAAATATATATATACTACAACACATTTCCGTGGTTCGGTGATACAGTCAAACAATCGACATGGAATTAATTATATTATCAACCAATTATAGTTGAAAAATCTACCTCCAAAGTAAACCCAGTTGTAATGGGCAATGTAAAACTGTGACTTATTGGAGACGATTTTTTATTGCGTTTCCCGACAATTGTCTAAGGATAAATTAGCATTTCAGGTTTAATAAAACGCATCTAGTGTAGCGGAAACGTGACTGAAAACGATAAAGTCAGCATTTCTGTCCGTAGGCCAGTATTCACCAACTATTCTTAATTTATAATGGCTTAAGTTATAGATTTCAATCCACAATTTCTTCAGTATTTATTTAGCTACATGTCTGTATATTTGCATGACACTTTAAATTTGCTACATTAAGCTTAAAGTCAAATTGAAACTTTAAAAAAAATTATTTTTGTTTGTCTGGTATTGTGACCTGGGATTAATTCATGACTTAGGCTAAAGAATAGTTGGTGAATACTGGCCTTAGTGACTCGTTCTGTCGTACTGGGTTTATATCATGTCAGTTTCAAAGGGCTTTAAACTGCAAATATCAATATTGCCAGTAATCAATACTAAATGTACATATGTCGTAGTCCCAAAGCAGTATCTATTCTTATCTAAGTTGTGTTTTCAATCTTAGTAACGTAACTGAAGTAAAATTGCTTAAAGTTGATATCCGACAGTTTGCTTCAATCAAATACATGTAACAATAGCTCAGCTGTGTTTTAGGGCATTCTGGCATCACCTCTTCATAAATTCGTACTTAAGTCTAAGTAAACCCGGATTTCAACACTTCATGCAATTGTAGACAGTACAAATCGTGAAATAATCCCGTAAAATAAACCGCTCTAAAAGTTCATTCTTTCCAGCATCTAAAAATAAGCACAATGGGGATTTCTCCTTAAATTAATATATCGACGTTTTGTGTTTTGTTTTTGAAATACATTGCAGCGACCATTTATGATCATTATAGCAACGTCCAGCTTTTGGTTGAGGAAGACCCCAGACGCATGTCTAGGTAGAACCACCGGCACACCGCAAGTCAGCTGAAAGACCTTCTCACAATAAGTCCTTAGTCCCGAACGGGCCTCGAACCCACGTGGTGAGAGGCTAAGCAGTCTGAGGTGTCTGAGCAGATGACACGGATATTGATATAATTTGACCTCAGAAGTAAGTGGTCACGTGGTTTTCGTACTTTAATAATATTAAGCTATCCAGCGTGTCTAAGATAGAAAATACCTATTTTAATGACGAAAGATGTGTTATGCTTCACTTTTCACAAAGATGTAGTACATTAATAATCAGCATTTTGAGAGATATTTTCATGGCAACAATAATTCATTTGCTTCTCTGAATATTAGAGTTTTTTGGTTCCGTCGGATAACTCCTTTAACAGACCATCAATACACATATAATTCAAAACACTACAAGTTTAGGCGTTTAATCATACGTGTAAGCTCCCGTCGGCATTTGCTGATCGATTTTCTGTCTTATATTTTCACCGTCTTCTATGAATATTTTATGACATTGATTGCGTTATTATACTTGAGCATACGAGCAAATGATAATCAACAAGGTAGGTGTTAAAAAAGTCCATTTCAATTTCAACTATTTGTTTACTGTCACAAAACAAGAAACAAAGTTTGTTAAACATTGAAGTGGCATCCGACAATTTGCCTATATCTAATACATGTAAAAACATGGAACCCCTTGGGAAATTTGTGCATAATTGCTGCATTAGTTTATACTTTAGATTAAGTAAGTAAAAGTTGTTTAAAATATTCACTTATTTGTACAATCGAAACCCATCGGGTAATTCCGTCCTCGGGACAATCATCGCTCGGATGTATCATGTGCAATGGTACTTAGTGAAATCACGATCTTTTTTTTCTCCGCCGGAATTCTAAAATGTAGTACGCAAAAAAAAATTAATAAACAATGCCATCATGTGACAGCTGTGTGTCTGCTGCCCTGTGTAAATCAAAATTGAATGATTTAAATTTGAAGCCGCCACAAATTTGAAGTTTTATAGGCATCGTACTGTAGTGAGCTTCCTTTTGACGTCTGTCACAAAAGTAGTCCCATTTTGGGAATGACCGAGGTGATCCGACTACCTATCTACATCTGAGAGGTGATTCGTGAATTATCCGAGATGTTCCGATTGTTATTTGTTAGACAGTACAAATGTCGCTTTAACTGCCCATTAATACCGAATCTATAAATAAGCACGATGAGGATTTCAGCTAAAAATATCAATTATGTCTGCTTCAGAGCTGATTACCCAGATGATCATGTAATAGGGGTCTCAAAAGTTACTAGTCACGTGGATTTCTAAGTCTGAAAATACCTGTAACTGGGGTGTTAACCTTTACTTTTTACAAAGATACATTCCGCATATAAAAATCATTTAAAGGGAAATTTTCAGGAAGCAAGAATTTATTAGGTTGCCTGAAAAACAATTGGCCAAAGCTGCCGGATACCACATATTAACACCAGTTTTATCACCATCGTAACATTTCATCCCAACTATGACCGTATACACCATGATTATCCAGTTTCACAATGAGTTTTATCTCATCAGAAACTGCTCTGTTTGTTGTCAAGTCTCTAGCAGCCCATTCTATACGCTAGGAATACAGCTGTTGGCATTTAACTTATCATTACAATGGGTGGAGTAATAAAACAAAGCACGTACTTTATTATTTAACGTAAATCGGACTAAGAACAGACACATGTACAGACAGACAGGCATGACTATTGAAGTTCTTTACAATATTTATGTACTTACTTTATTATCAGGTAAAATGTTCACTTTTAAACATCAATAAATCCAGAATAAACCCCAATTACATACCACGTATAGCACGGTTCTCAGCTGGCTGTTATATTCAAGTCTGAACAGTTTATGTTTATGGGTCGGATGCTTAGATTTATTCCACTTACACACAAATACAGAGAGAACACGACTCATAATCTGTTAAATCCCGAATCTGATATAGCGTTCATAATCCCGCCCTGCAGACCTAGGAATGAAAGAGAATTAATTTCCATGTTTAGTAATATGTTTATTTTTCATTCCATGTAGTTCTTTTCTCCCTAACTCCATTTCTTTCAAATACAAGTCTGATTATTTGTCTTCCATACAATTATGCCCCGGCCATTAAAATGGTAACGGACTGCATGGTCCACATCTTTTTTACTCTCTCAAACATCCAAATAAATTATTGTTACATCAAAACGATCCCATGAATGCTTCTTAATTATGTCCTACATGTAAGTGATAACACTCAACTGTAATATAACACTCCGCTCGTCATTACAAACATGCTATTTCCTATCTGAGCCACGCTGCACAGTTAGCTATTTTTAAACTAAGAAAACCACGTGATCACTTACTTTTGAGAATCACGTTATATCATCATCCAGGCAATTCTCTGTGACGTCGATACCTATTTTTAACTGAAATCCTCATCGTGCTTGTTTATAGATTTATAGATTTGGTAAGAATGGACAGTTAGGCGCGACTCAAGATTTGTAGTGTCAAACAATTGAGGTAGGCCTAGTATTTAGAATTTCAATTCCTTAGACTTCTCTGCCACCCCCCCCCCCCCCCCCTCCCCCCACCACCCTACCAAACAGGTTTGATATATTGTAACATGTATTTGATACGAGGGATTTCAGTATTTAATGAAAATAGGCTTATAAATGGGAAACCTCTTGATGTATGTTAATGAAACTACACAAACAGAAAATACAATACTAGAGTAACAATTTTGACGCCAAATGTAATCATGACGTCATTAAAACATGACGTCAGTTCCTGTTTGGTTTAAAATGGATGTCACAAGAGAAAACCAAAAAGATTTTGTCTTCACAAGGCTGCAGCTCGGAGATGAATTGAAGAAGCATTCATAATGATTTATTTGGTGTATATGCAGACCTGTACCAAATAACACACGTGCCAGGTGAGTCAGAGAATTTAAAGATGGAAGAAAGCTGCTCACTAATAAGCCACGTCCAGGAGCAACAATTGACATTTAATAAACATCAGAGATAATAAGGTAGTTTCATTATTTGATGAACACGCCTCGTAAATGTAAATTGACCGATAGCACCTTTAAGTTCTTGATAAGATCTTGATAATCTTTTTTTTAAACTTTCTTCAAAGTTTTATAGGATATTTCAGATGTTCTGCTCTTTTCTAATTATATTTGTTCCCTTTACATATTAATTCATGGCGCAATAATCTCTTGGCAGGTTAATACAGGTTTAATGGCGGTCTACTGATACGTTATTAGCGTGAATTCCTGTCCATCCGTACTCCGACGAGGTAATAGCCTATCATACACACAAACTTTAAATGCCGCGGGGATAGTTACAAGAAGGAAGAAGAAAAAAAAATGTTTGAAATTCATCGAGCGGAAAGTGATGAATGTGGATGTAAAATGTATGTAATTTGAGAACGTACTAAATTGTATATGTAGCTCAATATATGATGGGACAATTTATATTAGATCTACTCATGTCTGTCAATGTCCTTGATCAATTAAACATGTTAATAATGCAAAGTTATTTTTTTTTGCCAATAAGACTAATATCAATAATTTTTACAATTAAGTATCGCTTCGTGTTTTTTTAAACATTTTACCCCCACAATATTGGTCAATTTGACGACGTACTGCTACAATTGGTGGAGGCTGACCACAGACAAATGCCTGGGTAGAAGCACCGGCGCATCACAAGTAAGACGGAAGATCTCCCAACAGAAAGGTTGAAAAAAGTAAATAAGTTATATCATTTATCCAAGTCAATGTTGAGAGTGATTTTTATTAATCAAGCTCACATCTTTTTTTTTCTTTTTTACAAGCGCCTTAAGTACCGAAGCTTTGTTGGAGAAAAAAGTTCTGTTTGATTTCTTAAGTGAATCCAGCAGCGATCATTGTATACATCTGGTTGTAAATATTAATTATATATGCCTTGTTACGCTACAATGTATTTGCCTTTGGCCTCATAATTCTACGTCATTTACAGTTCTTGTAAAGAAAAGAAGAGTACGGAATAAAAGGCTATAATTACACAGAGTGTGGAGTCTTCAGTATTCGCTTATTGCTTAATCTAAGTATGGCAAAGTCAATTTAGAATAATCTGTATTTTCCTTGATGGCATAATCTACGTATAAAGACATGCAATAAATGATCAAAAGAAACAACAAGATTATTTCTTTGATGATATAACTTTGGTATACCCAGAATCTGAACATCAACTGTTTCTCCACAGCCTCATTAAGATCTTCTAATTATCACAGAACATATGATATCTGCAATAAAGATGAAAGCTGTCTGGGTTTTGTTCGTGCATTCATTAGACGATGAGTTTCTTTCACTGTTTTAGACCATCTCTTAAATACTGCTTCTCAACTTATGTTCTCAATCTTAGCACTGAGCCCATAACATAAGGGAACGCCCCCAAACAAATTCTCAGCTATTTGCTTAAGTCTTCATGCAGTCCGGGGCGGATCTAGAAAATTTTGGTGGGTTATAAAATCAAAATCCATTCAAATTTATCGCAGTAAATACTATATATACATATACACACAGTGAAGGACACTAACTTCGACCTAAGCAGTCAGCAGACGAAATTAACTTTAAAAGCTTAGTATTTTTTAAGCTTACATGTATCTGTTTTCACAACTCTACTTTTTTACCTGGTTGGTGGGGTAGGGGGACGCACCCCCACTAGATCCATCTCTGCATGCATACTGTACGAATAATCCTTATTTGGAATAAAAAGCTTACAGTGTATGCTCTGATCAGGCAGCTTACAGCAGGGGTCTGGATGTACAATACTTATCTAACTTAATCATTTCGTGCCTTGCAGGATAAGGTCTAGATTCTCTAAATAGCCCCTTAGTCAATGTAATTACAGAATCTCTAATTTGTTTGCAGAAAACAACATTCTTGCTGACCAACTTATTCGAGGAATCCGACATAGCATGAAGCATTAAAGGAGGTATCCGACAGCTTGCCTACATTTTATATACTTAACAATATCTGTAAATAGATCGATTGGAATTCTTGCTTAAAATAGACATCGACGTCACAGCGGATGACGTGAATGAACTAAAACATTAGTTGTCGCATGGTTTTCCATGTTAAAAAAAGCTAACTGTGCAGCGTGGCTCAGATGGGAAATACATGTTTGTAATGACGAATGTGGACTTATGGTTTACTTTTCAGACAGGTGTATGTGATCGCCATATACCTATTGTTGAAAGGCGAGGATAAACAAATCCTTTCGTTGTCCGACAGGTGTAGGCCACCAATAAACAGCATTTTACGAAATCTGCTCAGATAACAATGGTTTACTAAGATGTATAATGAAATATCTTTTTGGTCCAAACTGTCGGATACCATCTTTAAAGGCACCAGCCCTCAAAGCGCAATTGGTAGAGCGCCGGTTCCAGGTACGGAAGGAAGCTGATTCCAACCAGGGTCACGACATCTTCGAGTCGTGAGAAAGTCGTATTATTTCTTTATTAACGCTCAAATGTCGCCCGATGTCAGGATAATGTGTCCTGATGTGGTATCATGAGAGATGTTCACGGCATGCGATTCACAGTGTATGCAGCACTTAATCTGTTTTAGGTCAACATGACATATAAAAACAATATTAATGCATGTGGCATTTGGATGAAGGTAGCGCCACAAGATACAACACATCGAACATACAATTTCACAATAAACAAGAGGGCCATGATGGCCCTTAATCGCTCACCTGATGACACAGGCTTTATGTAGGCTCAAATCTGGCATTAAGTAATTAAGAGTTATTTACTTTAGAAATCTTTGGTGAAGATTGGACCATTGGCCACTGGGTTGATAACATTTTCTAGAATTTTACCAAGTAACCTACTGAATCCTCATGACTCACCTCAAAACATATGTAAGATTTCATACTGGCAAACATGATGGTCAAGTTTGGTGAAGACTGGGCCATCAATGTAGCCTCTTAAGTGTTTTCACAAGCTTTTTCTAAAATTTAACCTAGTGACCTACTTTATGACCCCACGAGACCCAATAACGAACTCATCCAAGATTTCATGTAGACAAACATTCTGACCAAGTTTGGTGAAGATTGGGCTATAAATGTGGCCTCTAGTGTGTTCACAAGCTTTTTCTAAGATTTGACCTAGTGACCTACTTTTTGACCCCACGTGGCCCAGTTACGAACTCATCCAAGATTTCATGCAGACAAACATTCTGACCAAGTTTGGTGAAGATTGGGCTATACATGTGGCCTCTAGTGTGTTCACAAGCTTTTTTTAAGATTTGAGCTAGTGACCTACTTTTTGACCCCACGTGACCCAGTTACGAACTCATCCGAGATTTCATGCAGACAAACATTCTGACCAAGTTTGGTGAAGATTGGGCTATAAATGTGGCCTCTATTGTTGTTTGAACTAGTTTAATAAGGGTCTACTCGCCCTGTTGAGGGCTTTTTCATGACCCCGCCATGTTGCCCATGCATGGCTTAAATGTGTATATTCCGAAAAATATCGCCTAAAATGGGCCCTAGTTAGGTACCTAGTTTATGTACCCATTTAATGGAAGGATGGTATAATTTTGGTGATTTTTTGTCTTAAAGGGGATTGAGCATAATTTGAGTGAATTCCACTCCCTAATTCCTGGCTCTTTCCCCTGACACTAGGTTCTAATTGGTATTTGTTTATTTATTTTTTACCGTAAGAAGGATCCCTGTTTTCGGTTTACCTCTTCCCCTAACGAAATTGTGAAATAGTGGGGAAGGGGTGCACCTTTTTAGGGACCTGTGTAGCTAATCAGCTTTGGTATTTAAAGAGTAGTTGTGGTAGCTCGTTTAGAACCTAGTGTTTGTTTGGTTATGATGTCTGGACGCCCGGGGCCCGACCGCCCACTAAACCATCTTTCTTGTCCTACATATGAGATGTATATGCCAAGAAAGAAGTCCCCGGCTGGTGGTATAAGATAATGCTCGCCTTTGTCTACTACTTAACTCTATTACTATTAATACAGATATAAAATACATTCGACGGCCATTATCTTATCGTTTTCCCTATTCTACCACACACTCGGTTCACTCTCTCAGGGTCTCATACATTCATTCATTCTTCCTACTACTTATTCTACTTACTCTACACTACGCATTTCTCTACTATATACAGTAGTGGAAGGGTTTTTTTTTTAATATTTTTTTTTCCACTGTCCTACTAGTGCAAAAACATTTGTTAGATGGGGGGAGCCATGCATGTTATAACATAGTAATATATATTACACAAAGATATGTTGTTAGGCTTGGTGAACCTTACATGGGTAGCCTTTGTTTATACGGATCCCCTATTGGGCTTCCGTTTATTCAGCATACCCTGGTTCTACTTAGAGTCAATATGTATGGAGTTTATTGAATCCTATGTGGGTGTCGTAATAATGAGCCCGGATTGCCGTTGTTTTTACGGGGCCCTTAGGGGGCACCCGTTTATTTGGCAATCCAGTTTACTTTATTACTGGCTTGGTGTTGAATGCTGTTTCTGTGGGTTTTTCTATGTGATTTTTATAGATGGTGGTGTTAAGGTGCCTTTGTTTTTACGGGGTCTTCAAGAGTCCACCGTTTATTCAGCAACCTTCCATCTAATGGATAGTATTTTATATTCCCCTTAATGTGTCTTGTTTAATTGTGTGTGTTCTTGTTTTAACTATAATTTGGCCATACTGGGCATTCGAGCGGATTGACCTACTTAATGTTCGTCTATTTCGCTTGATTCTGATTGGCTGGTATGTCGTAACTATATTTTTGGCCATACTGGGCATTTGAGCGGATTGACCTACTTTGTGTTCGTTTATTTCGCATAATTCTGATTGGCTGGTTTGTCTTATCTAATTTTTGACCATACTGGGCTTTCGAGCGGATTGACCTACTTAATGTTTGTTTGTTTCGCTTGATTCTGATTGGTTGGTGTGCCCGCACCACATTGAACGCATGATTTTACATGTTGTTAGTATAGTTGATTTTTTCTAAATATTCGAATAAAGCCGTTTTAATTGGTTCTGCTTTATCGGCGGGCGGAAACAGTAGTACTTTTCTATTTATGATTGTTAACCCTAATTTAATAATCAGCTGGTACTCTAGTTCGGTACGCTCAGTTGCGTGCCGCCCGCACTGGAATACTACGTGTTCGAAGGTTTCTGTGTCTGCGCAGTGAGGGCAGTTTCTCGGTCGAGCTTTATTTTCCGCGCCTAAGTAGCTTGAGCCGATCCTAAGTCTTGTATATAATTTATCATACTTAGTAAACGGGTGATGTATTTTAATCCTAGTATTTCTTTCACCGAATTCGTAGTTGTGTGTTAACTTGTAATCAGAAAATCTCGCTTCCGCTTTCTGTTTGTAGTGGTTGGTGATGTAGCTATAAGCTTCTGTTTTGCTTAGTCTTATGTTTAGTATGTTTCCATAAAGAGCACCTTTTTTGGCCAAAGAGTCTGCTAATTCGTTTCCTATTATTCCTATATGGCTTGGTATCCAGACAAGATTTATTGTAGTATTGAGGTTGGTTTTAATGTCAGAGTTGAGTCTATATATGTGATTAATTGTTTCTTGTCTGTTTGTTCCTTTTATTTGTTGTAGAGCTTGTAATGCACTGAGGGAATCGGTGAAAACATCGATGGTACTATTGGTTATTTTATTTTTGTGTATCCAGGTAGTTGCTTCCTTGATGGCTATTAGTTCACAGGAGAATATTGAAACTCTATGATCTAGTTTGATTTTTGCTTTTGCTTTTATAATTTCTCCTTCGTATATAGCTATACCTGCCCCTGCTATCTTTTTAATCGGGTCTTTGCTGCCGTCTGTATAAATCTTGAATTTAGCTGTTGATTTACTTAAGTAATTGTCTGCGGCTTTCTTTATTGAGAGCGGGTTGTCTGTTTTGCGTATTATTTTGCTTAGGCCTGTATCTATGGATATTGGTTCGATTCCTATGGGGTTTAGATGAGAGGGAGGTGTAAGTTGGCCTGTTTCTAGATTTGTTTCCTCTAGTAGATTTATAATACGTTGCGTGTATGGTTTTTTCGGAAATTTGGGCCATTTTCCTACGCGCTTAAATATCTCCTTATTGGTGCTTAATGTAGATCCTAATGTGGCGGAGCGGGCCCAGTATTTCAGACTAAGTATATCTATTTGTTCGGTGATCGGTAATTCCCCTACTTCGGCGTGAATTGCTTCAGTTCTCGAGTAGCTAGGGACTCCTATTATAGTTTTTATTGCTCTATTTTGTAGTTTTTGGAGTTTATCTAGTATAGATTTATTTGCCGAACCGTACGCCACCATTCCATATTGTATTTTTGATTTGATTAGTGCCTGGTATATTGTAAAAAGACATTTTTTACTTGATCCCCATTCTTTTCCTCTTATTGATCTAATTAGATTTATATCTTTTTCGCACCTGCCTATTACCGTTTTTATGTGTTCTTCCCATGTAAGATATTTATCGAACGTTAGTCCTAGGAATTTGATGCTATCTTTGTAATCAATGTTTTTATCGCATAATGTTAGTTTGGTTAACGACGCGTCATCAATCGGTGTTTTTTTGTTGCGAAATATTATTGTTTGCGTTTTATCGGGGTTAATGACGAACCCGTAATTTGACGCCCATTTTTCTACATCTCTTAGCATTTTCTGTATTTTATCGATTCCTTCCTTTGGAGTTTTGCTGCAAACCCATATGGCGCTATCATCTACAAATTGTGATACTTTAATCTGATTACTTGTGGTAGTGTATTTATTTTGGGTGTTGTGTTTTTGTACTGCATCATTGAATGTGTTCATGAAGATAGAAAATAATATCGGAGATAAAACACTACCTTGCGGACAGCCATTTATCGTGGTTCTTGGCGTTGATGTGTTGTTTTGGTATTTTACTTTAATAATCCTTTTTGATAAGAAGGTTGAAAGCCATTTTATCATCCTACCCCGGATACCATATTTTAGTAAAATGGAAATAGCCCCTTCAGCCCACATTTTATCAAAAGCAGCGGATAGGTCCAGAAATGCTGCTGTTATGAATTTTTTCCTTACTTGAGCAACTCTTATGTCTGATTCTAATCTTACTAGGTTATCGTCACATGAGTGATTGGCTCGGCACCCTGATTGGTTTTCAGAGTATAAATTGTTTGTTTCTAAAATCAAGCATAATCTTGTTTTGATCATTTTTTGCATTACTTTGGTGAAACAGGATGTTAGAGATATGGGCCGATATGATGTTGGTTCGTTAGAGGGTTTATTTGGTTTAAGTATCGGTATGATGGTTGATTCATGCCATGATTCGGGGATTAAACCTTGATCCCAGGAGTTGTTGAACATGTTTAAGAGGGCCAATTTTGATTCAGGGGGGAGTTGCTTTATAATGTCATAATTAATACCGTCTTCTCCTGGGGCCCCTTTTCCACATGTTGTTAGGGCTATATTAAGTTCGGTTAATGTAAAGGGCTGATTATATTTTAGGTTCGTGTGGGGCTGTTCGTTAGCAATGATATTATTGATCGTATGTGAGAATTCATTCTTTTTGGTTATAAACTGTTGTGTGTACCCTTCGTTACTACTGATTTTGGTGTAGTTGTCTACTAGAATTTCTGCTTTTTCTAAAGGGTCAATGATAGGCTTCCCATTTACAATGAAGGGACAGGTTTGAGTTGGCGTGTGTCCTTTAATTCTTTGAATAAATGTCCATAGATCTTTACTGGTTGTTTTAATGGTAATTTTACTGCAGAATGATTCCCAGCTGTCCTTCCGGGCCTTTTTGAATATTTTTTTTGCATCTCTTCTAGCGTCATGCCATAGTTTTAGTTTGATGGTTGATTTTTTGTCTTTTTTATAATTTTTCCTACAGTTTTCCCTTTTTTTCGCCGCGGCCGTGCATTCATCAGTCCACCATGGTACTGTTTTTGTATTTTTTTTATTAGTGTGGGAATATTTAGGCATTGTTTTGTTTAGTATTGTTGTTAATTGTGTGTAAATTTCGTTGAAATTATTGTTGACATCTGTTTCTGTTATATTTTTTAGGCTTTTTGAGCATTCGTGCTTGAATGATTTCCAGTTTTCGTTGGATGCTCTACTCACATTCCATTTCTTATTATTTTTGGGAGGGTTTCTGTTAATGCTAAATTTAGTGTTGGTTATGATGGGAAAATGATCACTTCCGCATGTGTTATCAATGACGTTGAATTCGCAGGAATCGAACATGCTGGCAGAGGCCATAACAAGGTCAATTGCACTGTCTGCTTTGTTTGTTTCGTTTGAGATCCTGGTTATCTGACCATCATTTAGTATGCAAAGATTTTCGTCATTAAGGAATGTGAGTAGATCATCGGCCTCGCCGTCGTACCTAATGTCGTTCTCTGGATTCCAACATGGGTGTTTAATATTGAAGTCTCCTACTATTAGTGTACAGTTGTCACTGTTCTTAAATACTTGTCTATAGTTGTGTAGTGTGTTGTCTGTTCTCTGCGCGTAAGTATTGTATATAGTTAACCTTTCCTTATCGTTATATACTGTAACTGAGGTTATATCCATGGGGGTGGTGTTGTTGATGTTGTTTGTTATGACTTGTAGACCTAACCTTACGTATATGCAGGTGCCACCCCCTATGTCATTATTTTTGCTTTTGTTAGAGATAGGGTTTTGAAATCCTCTAATTTTGGGAAGATTAGACTTATCTGATTCCCAAGTTTCTTGGATGCAAATTATGTCTGCTTCATGTTTGGTTTGGGCCAAAAATGACATAAGTTCACTTGTTTTAGTGGAGTCTTTCCCTACTATGCTCCTTGCATTCCAGCTGACGACGACGAGGCCATTATTACTTGTGTTGGTGTTTGTGTTTTTATTGGCAGTCATCGTGTTGAAAATAATATTTAATTAATTATCTTTGGCTGTAAGCCATGCATTGGTTGGATTATGTGTAATTAATATGGGTAGTAGCCCATTGGGGGGCCATACCATTCTCCTCGGGGCCCCCAGTGACTAGGTGCGGCCCATTGATTGGGTCCGTACCATTGTCCTTGATTGTCCCTCGGGTAATAATGTGCTTGGGGGTGGTAATTGTCCTGTGTTTGTTGGTAGTTGTTGTTTTGTGTGTTGTGGCGTTGTCGTTTATTGTTTCGGCGTTTGTTATTGTGGTTGTTAGGCCTGTTGTTATTGTTGTTGTTGTTCTTCCTGGGTTGACTTGGTTGTGTGGGGTTTGGAGAGGTGTTCTGTTTTTTGTTTTTGCTTTGTTTGTTTGGTTGTTTAGTGTTCGGTGCTTGTGTATTGGTTTGTGGAGTTTGTTGCGTGGTTTTTGTTTTAGGCTTTACATTAAGAGTGTCAGCCAATATTTTTTCTATTTCTGATTGGTCTTTCCCTACCAATCGGGCAGCTAATTCAGATATTTCTTTCTGTGAGAGCTTGTTTGTGGGTTTGATGTCCATTGCAGGTGGTTTGATGCCTTTGTCCTGGCATTTAGTGTTGAATTCTTTTTGTTTGACAGAGTTGGATATTTTTAATTTCTCAGCGTATTTTAAATATGTTGGACAACCTTTATAAGCTGCTGAGTGGCCCTGGCTACAGTTAGCACAGCGCTTAATATTCCTGTTTTGGCAATCTTTAGATGTGTGGTTGCCCGCACAGTGAGGGCAAGCTGTGTCTTTGGTGCATTGGGTGGCGAAATGACCATAGCCTTGGCAGTTATGGCACCTGGACTCCTTGCCTAGGGCTGGGGTTACCAGGTTTCCCATAACTGTTAAGGGTAGGGTGGGTTGGTTGAACTTGATTGCGATTGCGTTCTTGTTCCTAGTCAGTTTGACTTCTTCAACATTGGATAGTTTTTTCAATGATTCAATAGTTTTTGTGATAGGTTGATCAGTCCTTGTTTTGATTATGCCCGTTATGCGTTTATGTTGTTCCTTGATCAACCAGTCAGACGATCCAAAGTTGAAGTTCGCTGCCTTGTTCATTAAGTCTTTTCTTAATTTAAACGTGATACCGTTTTGAAGCCTGTTGAGGGGGACACAGCACTCTGTCCCTATAAAGGACCTAAATGCTGCTGCCACCTCAACTGCTTTTCCTTTAGGAAAAGCGCTGCCCACCGTTGTTAGCAGTACGGTAATCCATACTGCAACATCAGGGGGCAGCAGGCTGGAGGATCTAACCTCCTCCATGATTACCTCCTCGTATGCTGTGGATGGCGCAGGAGGGGGAAGCTTAGGATCACTGTTAGACTGGGTAGAGGTAGTGCTTTTTAGTGCGTTGGCATAGGATATTGTCCCTCCACTGCCCACCCCCTGGTCTTGGGATCCAGCTGAGGTAGGTGGAGGAGGGTCAATGCTTCCTTTGGATTTGTTCCCCCCCGGTGTGGAAGACTGAATAGGCTGGGGTGCCTCCTCAATCACCTGGTTTAGAAGCCAGGAGGTGTTTGCTAAGGCCAGCACTGCCTTTGGTGAGGCCGGTTGACTCTCTACACTATCATCGTTGAGTCTGAGCACCTTAGCTAGGTGCGACTCATCTGAAGAACCAGAAGTATTGTTACTCCTATTACTTCTGTTCCGTTTTCCCTTGGGGGTGTTCAGAAACTCCATTTTATCAGTTGTTAAATACAATTTCAATACCCTACAATACAATATGGTGATGTGACAAAAAGGTGACAAAAAGGTGAGGGGGGAGGGACGTGCAATAAAAGTGATTACTTATGTATTTGTACTTAACACTTTCTTCTGTTTCTTGACTTTCTGTGCTTGATGTGTTATTCTTTAGATTTCTTGTTCTTTGCCGAGATCTAGATCTCCGAGTGATGAAATCACTAAACAGAATTAAAGTAACACAATCTGATCAGTTATACACTTTAAGACACTAAAGTATTCTCCTATCTAGAGCTTTATCGCAAGCGATGAGCGAGCTAGATGTGATCAGCACGATATGTGGGAGATGGAGTGGAGGAAATCCTTTGCGCAAGAGCCCCCAGTTTTGACAATCGAAAGAGAATGTGGCCTCTAG
The DNA here is from genome assembly GCA_007844125.1 of Sinonovacula constricta. Taxonomy (NCBI): domain Eukaryota; kingdom Metazoa; phylum Mollusca; class Bivalvia; order Cardiida; family Solecurtidae; genus Sinonovacula; species Sinonovacula constricta. Next base: position 33,662,769 of record CM017569.1, read on the forward strand.
TGTGTTCACAAGCTTTTTCTAAGATTTGACATAGTGACCTACTTTTTGACCCCACGTGACCCAGTTACGAACTCATCCGAGATTTTATGCAGACAAACATTCTGACCAAGTTTGGTGAAGATTGGGCTATAAATGTGGCCTCTAGTGTGTTCACAAGCTTTTTCTAAGATTTGACCTAGTGACCTACTTTTTGACCCCACGTGACCCAGTTACGAACTCATCCGAGAATTTATGCAGACAAACATTCTGACCAAGTTTGGTGAAGATTGGGCTTTAAATGTGGCCTCTAGTGTGTTCACAAGCTTTTTCTAAGATTTGACCTAGTGACCTACTTTTTGACCCCACGTGGCCCAGTTACGAACTCATCCGAGATTTCATGCAGACAAACATTCTGACCAAGATTGGTGAAGATTGGGCTATAAATGTGGCCTCTAGTGTGTTCACAAGCTTTTTCTAAGATTTGACCTAGTGACCTACTTTTTGACCCCACGTGACCCAGTTACGAACTCATCCGAGATTTCATGCAGACAAACATTCTGACCAAGATTGGTAAAGATTGGGCTATAAATGTGGCCTCTAGTGTGTTCACAAGCTTTTTCTAAGATTTGACCTAGTGACCTACTTTTCGATCCCACGTGACCCAGTTACGAACTCATCCGAGATTTCATGCAGACAAACATTCTGACCAAGTTTGGTGAAGATTGGGCTATAAATGTGGCCTCTAGTGTGTTCACAAGCTTTTTCTAAGATTTGACCTAGAGACCTACTTTTTGACCCCACGTGGCCCAGTTACGAACTCATCCAAGATTTCATGCAGACAAACATTCTGACCAAGTTTGGTGAAGATTTGGCTATATTTGTGGCCTCTAGTGTGTTCACAAGCTTTTTTCTAAGATTTGACCTAGTGACCTACTTTTTGACCCCACCTAACCCAGTTAAGAACTCATCCAAGATTTCATGTAGACAAACATTCTGACCAAGTTTGGTGAAGATTGGGCTATAAATGTGATCTCTAGTGTGTTCACAAGATTTTCCTAAAATTTGACCTCGTGACCTACGTTTTGACCCCAGGTGACCCAATAATGAACTTATCCAAGATTTCATGCAGACAAACATTCTGACCAAGTTTGATGTAGATTGGATAAAAATTTTGGCCTCTAGTGTGTTCACAAGGTAAATGTTGACGACGAACGACGAACGACGAACGACAGACGACGGACGCCGGACGACGGACGAAGCGGTATCACAAAAGCTCCCCTTGAGCACGTTGTGCTCAGGTGAGCTAAAAACCGGCCGTAATAGCTCAAGTGGTAGAGCGTCGGTTTGCGGATCGGGAGGTTGCGGGGTCAATCTTCGGCCGGGTCAAACCAAAGACTTTAAAGGTGGTAGTTGGGGCTTCCCTCCCAACGTTCGAAGCTAAGGGGACAGCATTACGCCCGTTTCGTCGGTGTCAGTATAATGGATCGGGCGCGTTCAGTCCCTGGGCACCTCATACGTGCCCCTGTGCTATAATGATAGAAATGTCGCTGCACAGTATCGGCAAAAATGCCGGCAAATAACAATCCCTCACAATAAAAATGATTTAGCTGTAAAATGTTCTTGTTGCAGCTGGTTTATAATGGCCTAAGTGCCAGATATTTTAGCAAATCGTCAAACGTTTCTCTCTTACATTAAGTGAAATAATCAACTCTACAAGCCCAGACCCTGAAACTCGCCAGCTGATTTGACACTACAACATAAAACTGAATGACAAATATCAAATATCATGATGTACCGTTAGACATAAGTAATGTACAACGAATAAAAAATAAGTAACACATTTTAAAAAAGATTATGGAAGGTTTAAATTTTCTATTCACACATAATCAACACACTAACCATATGAAAACATTTCAAATAATAATAATAATTCAAAAATCAACATGAAAATTTCACGCCGCAGTGACATTTAGACACGCCTACTTGGGGGTCGGGGATGGGGGTGGGGGATCCTGAAAAGAAATGGAGGGAAATAAAGTAGCTCTTATATGTCTGAAATTTGATTTGTGACTCTGTAATTGTACAAATAAAGAGACAGCACATGAACCATTGTGAAAACAAACTTTAGTACTAAAAATGCAATGCTCTTTGAAATTTGGTATGTGACAATTGTGAAAACAAACTTTATAAATAAAATGTGCATTTATCTGTTAAATTTGATTTGTGACTGTGCTATTATTAAAATAGACATAGCACATGAACCAGTGTGAAAAGAAACTTTAGAAATAAAATATGCAATTATCTGTGAAATTTGATTTGTGACTGTGTTTGTGTTTAAATAAAGAAATAGCCCATACATATTTTGTGCTAATAATCTTAATAAATTCTAGTGAGAAGTAAAAAATGCATTGAATTGTGAGTGTGTCTTATTAAAAAAAAGAGAAAATATGCTTATATTTGCGAAATTTGATGTTTAATTTCAAAACCAGTAAAATACGGAATGTTGATAATAACAGAACTGCAAAAATACAACTCTTTGAACATTCTTCTTCCCACTGTCTCGCGAGACTGGATAATTGTTTACAAAGAAACATTATGTAATATGAAATCTTCATCGTAGGTAATAATGTATACATACTAGACATTGTAATACGTTTGGATTTCTCCAAGGAGCCATGGATGTAATAAAAGAGAACATTAATATGTTGTCAAGGGCCTGCCCATTGTATTAAATCTACAGCCTAGACAATAACCGATATATAATATTGTTTATCGTAAAAACGTCTTGATAATACTTTCACAGAAATTATATAGCAAAACGATTCATTTACGATATTTATACAGTTTTGGGTTAAAATAATGTGTGGTCATATATTACAATGCATATCCGAAAATATAAGACAGACTTTCTGAAGGAGTGAATGGCAAAAAACCAACAACAAACAAACAACAAACAAACAACAACACAAAAACAAATAATTCCCTATTAAATAAAAACTAGTAAATAAAAAGACAATAACTCATATAAACCATTCTTGTGTTCACAGGTATTTATGAGTTATTTTATAAAAATTGACTGGAAACAATGCAGAAGTAACGCTCTCAAAAAGAAATTCCAAGAGTCAAGAAACAAAACGCTTGTTAGATATATTAACATTTTTCACACACGCAACATGTTTCCACATTTTTGCCTTTGTTTTACGCACAATAAACCATCTCAGAACAATGACAAATGGAAATAAAATTTGTTAATAAAACGCATTTTATATCGCAAAACATCAAGTCTATATGAATTGCACATGGTCGAAAATCGATTTGCCAAAATGCTAAAAATCATCCACTTATATTTGTTGTCTAGACTACATCCCGCGGGTCATTTATATAACGCATACACTTTAATACCACAAGTAATGAACGAGACTTAAGGTGTCGTTTAGTATGGTGTGTAATAAGAAGGTAGTGAATGCATATTAGCAATAAACTTGAATGTTTTTGTAACATCTAACAGAAGTATGGTCATATTGGCAACGTCCAGCTAATTATTGATGGGGGTGAGGGGGCGCGGGGTAGGGGTGGGGTGGGGGGTGGGTAAGGGGATTGGAGAGCCCAGATTCAAGTCTGGGTAAAACCATCGGCGCACCGCACGTTAGCTGATAAACATCAATAAAATTGTAACACGTAAAAATAAACAACTACACGCTAAGAAAAGCAAACCTGACATACACTAGTACACTAAATGTAAAAGAAACGTAACTGTCAATTATAGGTCCTTATGTGTCGGTAAGATTTTTTTTGTGTATATGCAATCAATGTGTTTCTTTTATGTCTGTTGTTTCATTGTGTTTTATACATACAAGTAGATAATTAAATTGGCGCCTTCCTGCCTATTTATCTATTTTACAAGTCTAAACGTCCTGTCGGGGTAATTGGGGCATCGCCCGTGGCGTAGTGGTAGGTAGAGTCGCCGACTTGTAACTCCTCTGACCGTTTAGCATTTCAACGCGTGGGTTCGAGTTCCGTTCGAAGGACTTAATGTGGGAACGTCTTCTAACTGATCTGCGGTGCGTCGCTGGGTCTACCCAGTCATTTGTTTGGGGGTCTTCCTCCACCAAAAAAAAAAAAAAAAAGCCACACGTCGTAATAATGATCATAATTGGTTGCTGCGATGTATTTCAAAAATAACAACAACAAAAAAAACAACAACAACAACATACGTCCTGTCTGAGACATTTGGACCCCGGAAAATGATACAGGTCAATAATTATCTGTAGCTCACAGGTTAAACTGACGATATCCATATATAAAGTTACCATTAGCGCGCATGTATATAATATATACATAACATGATACACACATTGGTGAAAACATTAACTTGTATGCCATAAAATTGGTTATTGGCAGCCACTTGTACATTCTTTGGCTAACTAGACAAAATAATTAGTCAAAATGTTATTTCCCTGTCTGAATTTCTATGTTATTAATGTTGTCAATAACTTTGTATAACTATATCCTTTGTATTCTTTGTTGGAGTAAACCCGAAAGATCCAAAAAGACAGATTTTATTCTTGTTCTCTTTTGTATAGCTCCGAAAAAATATATACAAAGTCTATAAGCTCGAATGCATCAGCTTCTGTTACGTACTGTTTAATGTAGCTTGTCGTAAACTGTGAAATGGCTCTATCTGGCTAATTATATCGGGAATTGATAGTGTCTCAATCCAACAAAACATTAACATTCATCAAATTATCTGCTGCAACAAGCATGTCGTAAACATAAGCATTCACAACTATCCGTAAACCGTTAACACTTAAACAAAAGCTTGAGCTAATTTGTTTGAGATTTCTGGCATTGCAAATTTCCGAAGCATTATGAATGTATGTTTTGTTGCTGTTACTGCTACTGCTGCTGGTGTTTTTAAACATTCTAATCTTAGACAGATGTGCCCACCTGTTTATCTTGACGAAATGATTCGTATTTAAATGCCCTTAAATATTTCATCTGCAGTAAAAATAAGAATTAGCAATATTCTTGTTGCACAATTATCTTACATCAATCTGTTTTCACTGTTCCATACTGCAGCCTCATAAACAAGAAAGACAACGCAAAGTAACTAATCCTACAACAAGTAATAGTGCAAAAATAATGGCTTCAAACACTAAACAATGTTATTTTGTGTTTTCTCTGAACAATTCTCGGCTCGTAAAATTTATCTTCAGAGGACGATAAAATAAAACAGGCACGTTTAGCTTCTTAATTTATATTGCGCAAAAATATTTTTGCAGAAAAAGTTATAAACGTAAAGCATGAACGCTGCTTTCAAATTATGCAACACTTCCTGTGTACAAAATCAATGTACATATTTAAAGTTCTTAACTGAAATGTTTAAATATCGATTTAACCCAGTATACACTAGATTGAACTGACGCCAACTGCAACATGCATATATAAATTCGTAACATGTTTATGACAAACCTTTTTAAGTTTTTTTTATATCGTAAACATTAGAACAGTTAGTATCATAACTGTGTGATCATTGTGCAGAACAACGTTCGTGTACTATTACCAACATAAAACGGACACCCTATGCAAGTTAGCTGATTTCCAAAACTGGTTATCGGCTTACAAAAGCTAGGAAAATGCGTGCGCGTGTTTATGTAAGATCGAACTTTCTGAAAGGTTTTGCGATGGCATTGTCGAAAACTTATGTTGCCATGCTATACATAACCATCAACAATACAGAAATGTCACCGGAAGTCGATAGTGTAAACGATGACATATGCCTCATTCGATGTGGTTTAGTGTTTTCATGATTTTCTAAATCTAACCATCAAAAACACAACAACAAAAAAACACACACACACAAAACAACAACAAAAATTAGCAACAAAAACAACAACAACAACAACAAACATTAAACAGACACAGACACACACACACACACAATTATTTTACGAGAGTCTTAACAACACATCCTTTATCACAATTATTATTAGAAACCTTCTTCAAACTGTCTCAGAAACGTCAATTGTGCGATCAAACGCAATGCCTTTATCTCTAAAGTAACCTTAATTGAACGTTGTGGCCAGATATCCTGCATCATTAGATTATCTGGCAGGCAATATTGCGTGCGAAAGCAAATATACAATAATATTAATTTGAGGCGTCTCTTGAAGGTATCTCCAGACGTCTAGTAATGAAACAGGATTTTAATGAGCGTGTATATCAAATGAGGCAACTCCCACTAGTGATGTAAACTAAATTTAATAGTTCTCAACGTTATTGGAACGTTGAAGCATCTCTGTAACAGTGCCAAGTGAACATGGTCCATAGAACCACAGGACACACTCTTTATATTTATTTAAATCACCGAATCACTATTGAGCCACTAACATTGTGTACTAGTTGTTAATAACTGAATAAGACGCAGGACGTATACTCCCGCAGGCATCATTCGTGTTGTCAAGCTTGAAATTGCTAAAAATAGTTAAAAGCGTTGCAGCGCATTTGATTCTCACAGTCAAAAGACATCATACTCTAAGGACATCACTTTCACATAAAATCTATTAATAAGAGGCAATGTTTGAACCCATTATTCTGCGTGGTGTAACAAGGTACAGATTTCTGTCGCAAAATATTTAAAAACTGTCAATTTGAATAACTATTACCAAGACACTTTACAGGTGGTATCCGAAAGTTTAGACCATTTTTGTGTGTCTTTTTCTCTCTCAAAGAACCAAATAAATTATTGTTGCCTGATTTCTGATGTCATACATCTATGTGAAAAGTTAAGCATAACACATCTCTCGTCATTACAAAAAGGTGTGTCCTGTCTAAGCCACGCCTCACAGCTAGAAAGCCACGTGACCCGTTATTAATATAATCATTCCGGTAATCCACTCTGACGTCGATGTCTTTTTTTTTTTGCAGAAATCACAATATGCTCATTTATAGTTTTAGAAAGAATGTGCATGTCGAGTACTATATTTCACAATTTAGACAGTGCTCTAAATCGTCTTTTGTTAAATTTAGGTTTAACTTTTTGCATAAATTATGCCCCAATGCCCCCATATTCAGATTTACGTGTATTTGATGAAGACAAACTGTCGGATACCAGTTTTACAAAGCAGGACAGTAGGAGCACCCGTGACGGACCGGTTTGGGTCGTCGACATATACCCACAAACCCTGCAGGGTTTGAATCATGGTCGGGATAAAATAGAGCGCTGCGAGCAAAGTGATTTTCACTTCGTCAGGAAAGGAGTCATATTTTGAGACTCTGAAAATCAATAGAATCCCACCTTTAATGTATTGAAATGTTTTAAATTGTTCCATAGGGAACTGTGGAATTTATTTTTTTCTAAAATGGCTCCCACTGAAAATTTCGACAAATTGCCTTTTTCAAGAGTTGAACATAAACAATTTGTCTGTACACATTTGCAGACGTTCATGGATGCTGCATAATTAGAAAAAGGCAATTTGCCGCAAACTTTAATGTGCTGGAAACCAAGCAAACGGTTAGGGGTCGAGGACAACTTTTATTAACTCATTGCAATATTTTTTGGAGCTATAATGAAACATACGAGCCAAAAAAGCGATGTATAATTTATTAATTCTGCCAATGAGTCTAATTTTCCTTAAATATATACAAAAGATTGATTAGCACCCAGAGAACCGGCCGATTCGCCGTTTTTCTGACAGGAAATTCTTCTAGTGGTAAAATAGAATCATTACAGTTATGTGTAAAGGATACGGAGATTGTTATTTAAATCAAACAATTAAACAAGAGGGCCATGCCGGTCCTATATCGCTCACCTGAGTGCCGTATATATTAAGCCCTTTTGGATATGCTTTTAGACCGATCAATTTTCTTTGAACAATCTTGGTACAATGCCATTTTAGACATACATTAACAAAATATCAAAGCTCCAGCTCTTGTAGTTTCTGACAAGAAGGTTTTCAAAATTTTCCTATATAGGGAAAATGGCTTCACCGGTGGCAGCCATATTGTTTGACGGATCAAAATGTTTTGAAAATCTTGTTACAGGACACCCAAGAAACGTGTATACAAAATATCAAATCTCTAGGTCTTGGAGTTTCTAAAATAAGATTTTCAAAGTTTTCCTATTTAGCCATATATGGAAAATGGCCACACTCCTGGCAGCCATGTTTTATGAAGAATCAGGATTCTTTGAACAGTCTTGATACAGGGTCACCCAAAGGACATGTGTACTTAATATCAAGGCACTAGCTGTTACAGTTTCTGGCATGAAGATTTTCTAAGTTTTCCTATATACATGTATATGGAAAATGGCCACGTCTCTGGCGGCCATGCTTTTTGACGGATCAAAATTATTTGAACAACTTTTCATTCCCCCTGCATACTTAAGCTTCTGATAAAGTTTGGCTGAATTTGTCCCAGTGGTTTTAGAGAAGATGCCGTTTGACAATGTTGACTGACGCGTGACGACGGACGGTGAGCGACCACAATAGCTTACTCTGAACATGTGCTCAGGTGAGCTAAAAAGTAACGTGCTTACCTTTTTGCGACAAAAACTGTGCTAGCTTACTGACTGTATCAACACAGATCAATACCTCCTTTCTTGAATTTTCGAGAACGTATATTCATGAAAACAAGATCACAACTTCACATCCTTCAAACAGATATCCACACGTCCTCAACATGGACAAGAAAGACGTCTTTCGTCATTTGATTACCCTATATTTTAGCCTTGATATCAGACCTGCCTCCAAATCAGCACCTAACAGAACAACGAAGACATAGTTTTATTTATTAATTCTAACTAACCGTTCACAGCCACATATTGTACTACCAATTTTAAAATAATGGAATATAGACACACTAGAGTATGCACCGTACATCGTAATCCACAGAAAATCCAGACTTCAAGAATTATTTATACAAAAACCTAGTGAGGTTTTGTGAGCTATGCTTAGTGCACGATACAGACTATATCATACATAATTTGCAGACATACGATTATGGCGAATTCCATAGACAATCCAGAAATCAACGTTTTATTTATTCTATATGCTAAACGCAATGGTTGTTTTCAAGCATTATTTAAAGCGCGACAATGACTACCAGTATAACGCACACACTATACGACCGAGCGACAAAATCCGTAAATAACAGAAATCGTGTGAAATTTATTTTTAAACACTAAACTTCAAGGATGCCTTTAAAGAGGAGGGTTAAAACTGGATACGGAAACAGCCTGAGAGAGAGGATACAACGTTTGACAACGTAACTTATAAATATTGGATCGTCTTATCTCGCGGAATTGCCTCCACGGGTCGATAGAAGTCTTAGTAAAAGCAATCGGGAATTTCATGGTAGTCAATTAGTGGCTTGTTCTTATCAAAGATGAATCTGAATAGCCAATTAAGCATGCGCTGGTCGATTTTAAAACCCGTAGCTAGTGAAGTATGCTGTCAAGCGGTTGGCAGGGTAACGCATGACGGTGCTCTCCAATGGTCACCCATCCAGACGCCAGCCACTGTAACCGTTGCTTAACCGCGCAACTTTGGAAACTGCTTAAACCGCGTCGCTAAAACCCAGCAGCGAGGCTGATTTAAAGGTGGTCACAGCGGATGACGTAGATGAACAAAAACATAAGTGGTCACATGGTTTTCTCAGTTTAAAAATAGCTAACTGTGCAGCGTGGCTCAGATAGGAAATACATGTTTGTAATGACGATTGTGGCTTTATGATTTACTTTTCCGACAGGTGTAAGACATCAAAAAACAGCATTTAACGAGATATGTTCATACAAAAATGGTTTACTAAGATAAATAATGAAAATACATTTGGTCCAAATTTTCGGACAACACCTTTCAAGTGCTTATATATCTACTACTGTGATCGTTACAGCAGTTGAAGCCCATTGAAGACTAAACCAATAATGTGAGTTTCTAATCGACCTTCGGTGTGCCGCTGGTTCTACCAAGACACGTGTTTAGGGTCTTTCTCCACCAATCATATCTAGAGGTTGTTATAATGACCATGATAATGCCAGAAGAAGGCAGCATCAGAAAGATAATATAACACAGTACGCCAACATAGAAGAGTCTACACATATTTATCTTGTAATTAATTAGTTTTGTTATAGATGCGTAGAAGAAAAAAAATACATCTTCATTTGAATCCCTATTAATCGATCAAATGACATAACAGAGCAGAACGAATGAAACAACAGACTGTAATTAACATTTACAACAGATACTTGGACGCCACTTGATTACGCTCCCTTCCAAAGTGCTACATATTGATGTAGTAATTTGAACAGAATCGGATTGAGAGACATAAAATGACAACATTTTATATTCATCATCATCTGACTTGTCAGTTCCTAGTAACTGGTTTTTAGAGTCCTTGTTTACATTTTCTCAGGACATATTTCAGAATAATTCCATCTTATGTTTAAAGATGCTTTAAGAAATATTTAGTCATGTGCTTGAAGCGAGAGAGAAATACAATAAAATATTGTTCTGGTGATACTTTGTTAACAATTACACGCTGACTTTGGTAAACCTGTTATATTTTGACTTGTGGAGGAAAACTGCATCAGAAATGGATGTTGTCACACTGACGCCGTGATCTCTCTACTCTCTACTAGTGTTTCACATGATAATATGAAACAAAAAAAGGAAAGCAGGTTGGTATTCCCATGTCTTTATCTCCCTACTCTCTACTAACGTTCAGTCATGATAAAATGTTGCGAGATTGCGAAAGCAGGTTGGTACGCCCATGTCTTCATCTCCCTTCTCTCTACTAACGTTCAGTCATGATAAAATGTTGCGAGATTGCGAAAGCAAGTTGGTACTCCCATGTCTTCATCTCCCTACTCTCTACTAACGTTCAATCATGATAAAATGTTGCGAGATTGCGAAAGCAGGTTGGTATTCCCATGTCTTCATCTCCCTACTCTCTACTAACGTTCAATCATGATAAAATGTTGCGAGATTGCGAAAGCAGGTTGGATATCCCATGTCTTCATCTCCCTACTCTCTACTAACGTTCAATCATGATAAAATGTTGCGAGATTGCGAAAGCATGTTGGATATCCCATGTCTTCATCTCCCTACTCTCTACTAACGTTCAATCATGATAAAATGTTGCGAGATTGCGAAAGCAGGTTGGTACTCCCATGTCTTTATCTCCCTACTCTCTACTAACGTTCAATCATGATAAAATGTTGCGAGATTGCGAAAGCAGGTTGGTACTCCCATGTCTTCATCTCCCTACTCTCTACTAACGTTCAATCATGATGAAGCGGAGCAAGATCAAGGAAGCGGGTTGCTACTCTGATGCCGTGATCCCTCTGCACTCTTTTACCGTTTAATCATAAAAACAGATTTAGAACACACAAGCAGGTTGTTACTCTGATGGCTACACTTTCTACTGACGTTAAATAATGAAAAAACAAACAGAGTAAGAACACGCAAGCAGGTTGCTACTCCGATGTCGTGATGTCTACACGCTCTACTGACGTTTAGTTATGAAATACGGGAAAGAACGCGAAACAGGTTGCTACTCCGATGTCGTGATGTCTACACGATCTACCAACGTTAAATAATGAAAAAACGGAGTAAGAACACGCAAGCACGTTGCTACTCTGATGACGTCATGTCTACACTCTCTATTATCGTCCAGTCATGATACTACGGAGCAAGAGAATGCGAGCAGATTGCTGCCGTGATGTCTCTCTCTACTATTGTTCAAGCATGTTAAAACGGAGCAAGTTCATGCAAGCAATGTTGTTAGCGTTTGTGATCGTCGATATCAAGATATACTTTTTATTAATTTATTATTTATTCATCATTGAGACCTTCTGATGAATGACATGTAACTTTTCGAACAACGTCGATGGTCCCTGAGATCATCTAAGCAAGTTTTGACCACGAAAGTCAAAAACAGTGCATTGCTTCTTACAGACTAAGATTCAATATTTTATACCATGTATACATGCATACACACACCGGCCGCAATAGCTCAGGTGGTAGAGCGTCGGCTTGCGGATCGGGAGGTCGAACCCCGGCCGGGTCAAATCAAAGACTTTAAAGTTGGTAGTAGTGGCTTCCCCCCTAACGCTAGGGGCTAAGGGGACAGCATTACGCCTGACTCGTCGGTGTCAGTATAATGGACCGTCCGGGTTCACTCCTTGGGCACCTCATAAGTGCCCCTGTGCTATAATGATAGAAATGTCGCTGCACAGTATCGGCAAAATGCCGGCAAATCGAAATCGCAAATCACACATGCATACACAGCAAAGCTACCAACTTTAAACTAAGAAAATGTCATACTTTGTGTGCGTGTTTTGGAATGAAAGAAGGGTTTCTTTATGTGTAAAAATTATGAAGCAACATCTTAAACAATTGTATCAAAGACTTGCTTTGCCCCTTGTGTGATCTTTGACTGACTGCACATCTTCTTGTGAAACCAAATAAAGATATCAATAAGTCAATAAAACTGCAAGAAAGCATTAATTCAGAGTGATTGCACAGAATACAGTAAAGAAAACATGTTAGGCAGTATGTTAAATATGTCAATAAAATACTAAAACAAACAGTTGACATGGCGAGTTAAGAGAATACCCAAATAATCAATAACCAATCGATGTCCGTGAAGTTTGGCAGCCTAGCAGCCTGAAGTTGGCAGACAAGCACCGTGAAGTTGGCAGCCTAGCACCCTGAAATTGGCAGGCAAGCAGCCTGAAATTGGCAGACAAGCACCCTGATGTTGGCAGGCAAGCAGCCTGAAGTTAGCAGACAAGCACCCTGAAGTCGGCAGCCTAGCACCCTGAAATTGGCAGGCAAGCAGCCTGAAATTGGCAGACAAGCACCCTGATGTTGGCAGGCAAGCAGCCTGAAGTTGGCAGACAAGCAGCCTGAAGTTGGCAGTCTAGCAGCGTTAAGTTGGCAGACAAGCAGCCTGAAGTTGGCAGCCTAGCAGCCTGAAGTTGGCAGCCTAGCAGCCTGAAGTTGGCAGACAAGCACCCTGATGTTGGCAGCCTTGCAGCCTGAAGTTGGCAGACAAGCAGCCTGATGTTGGCAGACAAGCACCCTGATGTTGGCAGCCTTGCAGCGTGAAGTTGGCAGCCTTGCAGCCTGATGCTGGCAGCCTTGCAGCTTGAAGTTGGCAGCCTTGCAGCCTGATGTTGGCAGACAAGCACCCTGATGTTGGCAGCCTTGCAGCGTGAAGTTGGCAGCCTTGCAGCCTGATGTTGGCAGACAAGCAGCCTGAAGTTGACAGACAAGCAGCCTGATGTTGGCAGACAAGCGCCCTGAAATTGGAAGACAATCACCCTGAAGTTGGCAGACAAGCACCCTGAAGTTGGCAGACAATCACCCTGAAGTTGGCAGACAAGCAGTCTGAAGTTGGCAGACAAGCACCCTGATGTTGGCAGACAAGCAGCCTGAAGTTGGCAGCCTAGCAGCCTGAAGTTGGCAGACAAGCAGTCTGAAGTTGGCAGACAAGCACCCTGATGTTGGCAGACAAGCACCGTAAAGTTGGCAGCCTAGCAGCCTGATGTTGGCAGCCTAGCACCCTGAAGTTGGCGAACAAGCAGCCTAATGTTGGCAGACAAACACCCTGAAGTTGGCAGACAAGCTCCCTGAAGTTGGCGAACAAGCACCCTGAAGTTGGCAGACAAGCACCCTGAAGTTGGCGAACAAGCAGCCTGAAGTTGGCAGACAAGCAGCCTGATGTTGGCAGACAAGCACCCTGAAGTTGGCAGACAATCACCCTGAAGTTGGCAGACAAGCACTCTGAAGTTGGCGAACAAGCAGCCTGATGTTGGCAGACAAGCACCCTGAAGTTGGCAGACAAGCACCCTGAAGTTGGCGAACAAGCACCCTGAAGTTGGCAGACAAGCACCCTGAAGTTGGCGAACAAGCAGCCTGAAGTTGGCAGACAAGCAGCCTGATGTTGGCAGACAAGCACCCTGAAGTTGGCAGACAATCACCCTGATGTTGGCAGACAAGCACTCTGAAGTTGGCAGACAAGCACCCTGAAGTTGGCGAACAAGCAGCCTGAAGTTGGCAGACAAGCAGCCTGAAGTTGGCAGACAAGCACCCTGAAGTTGGCGAACAAGCAGCCTGAAGTTGGCAGCCTAGCAGCCTGAAGTTGGCAGACAAGCACTCTGAAGTTGGCGAACAAGCAGCCTGATGTTGGCAGACAAGCACCCTGAAGTTAGCAGACAAGCACCCTGAAGTTGGCGAACAAGCAGCCTGAAGTTGGCAGACAAGCAGCCTGAAGTTGGCAGACAAGCACCCTGATGTTGGCAGACAAGCAGCCTGAAGTTGGCAGCCTAGCAGCCTGAAGTTGGCAGACAAGCAGCCTGAAGTTGGCAGACAAACAGCCTGATGTTGGCAGACAAGCGACCTGAAGTTGGCAGACGAACACCCTGAAGTTGGCAGACAATCAGCCTGATGTTGGCAGACAAGCATCCTGAAGTTGGCAGCCTAGCAGCCTGAAGTTGGCAGTCTAGCAGCCTGAAGTTGGCAGACAAGCAGCCTGAAGTTGGCAGACAAGCAGTCTGAAGTTGGCAGACAAGCAGCCTGAAGTTGGCAGACAAGCAGCCTGAAGTTGGCAGTCTAGCAGCCTGAAGTTGGCAGACAAGCAGTCTGGAGTTGGCAGCCAGCAGCCTGAACTTGGCAGCCTAGCGGCCTCGCAGCCTGAAGTTGGCAGCCTCGCAGCCTGAAGGTGGCAGCCTAACAGCCTATCAGCCTGAAGTTGACAGCCTATCAGACTGAAGTTGGCAGCCGAGCAGCCTGATGTTGGCAGCCTAGCAGCCTTAAGGTTCATTTCAGCTCTAATAAGCTTGTATTGTCGTAAGAAAGTGATTATAATGGATTTCAGACCGTTTCCGAATTTCTCCAGATTCCACCAGCTTAGAAATTAGGATGCAAATAACATTACCCATCGGGACGCTTAATGATAAGCGGCGATCGTCGCCGACTTATTACCATTCACACACCAACACAGCGTGGGTTCGACTCTCGAGTGCTCTGGGTAAAATCTTTTAATTTAGTTCTGCAGCAGACGGCGTGTCAGAGGCTCCAGTCAGATTCCGGTCCGGATGCTTATCCACAAACTTAACTCGAAATATGACAAATGAATATATTGTCTTGCGACAACACGATATAAAAAACAAACAAACATTGGGAAAGAGAAATATTGCTAAAGCTTTAGCTTTCGTCTCATTGCCTCCCATGTTTTATATATTTTATACCACAAGGAATACATATTTCGGTCTGAAAAAAATCCTTAATTAAATATGTCTAAGCCAAACGTTGCAATTGTTTTGCAAAATAATCGTCCTTTCGCATATATTTATTGTGGCAAAGAACACGTTATTGCAACCAACAAAACGATTTACAGATTCCGATAAAAACATACACGACTGCTGTAATCTTAACACACACGTTTGTCGATACAATGGGTGTGCAGTATGCCCGCTAAAACAGCAATTCTGTTCGCGGCGTCACGTTTCTGGTGTTTTACCAGAAATAATTGGTAGTGTGAGAAAGATAAAAAAGCAAACACACAACTAAACTATTGGGCGGAATTTGTGTTAAATGCATGGCAAACAACTAGTTACAGTCGAAGGAAACACGACACTCTTAGTAACGCTACTCTGAACGCTGACGATCGTGACGAAGAACGGATCATCATAACACCCACCTTATTCCTCCACCTTCTCTCCTTCCTTCTCTTATTCACCCTACTTGTACTACCCTTACTGTATACTACTGCTGCTGCCACCCCTACATCTACTTCTCCTGCAACTGCTGCTGCTTCTGCTACTTATACTGATTCTGCTACATCTGCTGCTACTACTATTACTACTACTAATACTGCTGCTGCTACTACTTCTACTACTACTTATCTTGCTACTGCATATACAACATCTGCTACTGCGGCTGTTTCTACTACAGCTGCTACTATTACTGCTGCTACTGCCTCTACTACCATTTCTGCTGCTACTGCCTCTGCTGCTACTGCCTCTGCTACTATTACTGCTGCTACTGCCTCTGCTATAACTGCTACTATTACTGCTGCTACTGCCTCTGCTATAACTGCTTCTATTACTGATGCTACTGCCTCTGCTACTATTATTGCTGCTACTGCCTCTGCTATAACTGCTACTATTACTGATGCTACTGCCTCTGCTACTATTACTGCTGTTACTGCCTCTGGTATTGCTGCTACTATTACTGCTGCTACTGCTTCTACTATTATTACTGCTGCTACTGCCTCTGCTACTATTACTGCTGCTACTGTCTCTGCTACTATTACTGCTGCTACTGTCTCTGCTACTATTACTGCTGCTACTGCCTCTGCTACTATTACTGCAGCTACTGCCTCTACTATTATTACTGCTGCTACTGCCTCTGCTACTATTACTGCTGCTACTGTCTCTGCTACTATTACTGCTGCTACTGCCTCTGCTACTATTACTGCTGCTACTGCCTCTGCTACTATTACTGCTGCTACTGCCTCTGCTACTATTACTGCTGCCACTGCCTCTGCTACTATTACTGCTGCTACTGCCTCTGCTACTATTACTGCTGCCACTGCCTCTGCTACTATTATTGCTGCTACTGCCTCTGCTACTATTACTGCTGCTACTGCCTCTGCTACTATTACTGCTGCCACTGCCTCTGCTGCTACTGCCTCTGCTACTATTACTGCTGCTACTGCCTCTGCTACTATTACTGCTGCTACTGCCTCTGCTACTATTATTGCTGCTACTGCATCTGGTATTGCTGCTACTATTACTGCTGCTACTGCCTCTGCTACTATTACTGCTGCTACTGCCTCTGCTACTATTACTGATTACTGCTGCTACTGTCTCTGCTACTATTACTGCTGCTACTGCCTCTGCTACTATTACTGCTGCCACTGCCTCTGCTACTATTACTGCTGACACTGCCTCTGCTACTATTACTGCTGCTACTGCCTCTGCTACTATTACTGCTGCTACTGCCTCTGCTACTATTACTGCTGCTACTGCCTCTGCTACTATTACTGCTGCTACTGCCTCTGCTACTATTACTGCTGCTACTGCCTCTGCTACTATTACTGCTGCTACTGTCTCTGCTACTAATATTGCTGCTACTGCCTCTGCTACTATTACTGCTGCTACTGCCTCTGCTACTATTACTGCTGCTACTGCCTCTGCTACTATTACTGCTGCTACTGCATCTGCTTCTATTACTGCTGCTACTGTCTCTGCTACTATTACTGCTGCTACTGCCTCTGCTACTATTACTGCTGCCACTGCCTCTGCTACTATTACTGCTGCCACTGCCTCTGCTACTATTACTGCTGCTACTGCCTCTGCTACTATTACTGCTGCTACTGCCTCTGCTACTATTACTGCTGCTACTGCCTCTACTACTATTACTGCTGCTACTGCCTCTGCTACTAATATTGCTGCTACTGCCTCTACTACTATTACTGCTGCCACTGCCTCTGCTACTATTACTGCTGCTACTGTCTCTGCTACTACTATTACTGCTGCTACTGCCTCTACTACTATTACTGCTGCTACTGCCTCTACTACTATTACTGCTGCTACTGCCTCTGCTACTATTACTGCTGCTACTGCCTCTGCTACTATTACTGCTGCTACTGCCTCTGCTACTATTACTGCTGCTACTGCCTCTACTACTATTACTGCTGCTACTGCCTCTACTACTATTACTGCTGCTACTGTCTCTGCTACTAATATTGCTGCTACTGCCTCTGCTACTATTACTGCTGCTACTGCCTCTGCTACTATTACTGCTGCTACTGCCTCTGCTACTATTACTGCTGCTACTGCCTCTGCTACTATTACTGCTGCTACTGCCTCTGCTACTATTACTGCTGCTACTGCCTCTGCTACTATTACTGCTGCTACTGCCTCTGCTACTATTACTGCTGCTACTGCCTCTGCTGCTACTGCCTCTGCTACTATTACTGCTGCTACTGCCTCTGCTACTATTACTGCTGCTACTGCCTCTGCTACTATTGCTGCTGCTACTGCCTCTGCTGCTACTGCCTCTGCTACTATTACTGCTGCCACTGCCTCTGTTGCTACTGCCTCTGCTACTATTACTGCTGCTTCTGCCTCTGCTACTATTACTGCTGCTACTGCCTCTGCTACTATTACTGCTGCTACTGCCTCTGCTATAACTGCTTCTATTACTGCTGCTACTGTCTCTGCTACTATTATTGCTGCTACTGCCTCTGCTACTATTACTGCTGCCACTGACTCTGCTACTACTACTGCTGCTACTGCCTCTGCTATAACTGCTACTATTACTGCTGCTACTGTCTCTGCTACTATTACTGCTGCTACTGCCTCTGCTACTATTATTGCTGCTACTGCCTCTGCTACTATTACTGCTGCCACTGTCTCTGCTACTATTACTGCTGCCACTGCCTCTGCTACTATTACTGCTGCTACTGTCTCTGCTACTATTATTGCTGCTACTGCCTCTGCTACTATTACTGCTGCCACTGTCTCTGCTACTATTACTGCTGCTACTGCCTCTGCTATAACTGCTTCTATTACTGCTGCTACTGTCTCTGCTACTATTACTGCTGCTACTGTCTCTGCTACTATTACTGCTGCCACTGCCTCTGCTGCTACTGCCTCTGCTACTATTACTGCTGCTTCTGCCTCTGCTACTATTACTGCTGCTACCGCCTCTGCTACTATTACTGCTGCTACTGCCTCTACTATAGCTGCTACTATTATTGCTGCTACTGCCTCTGCTATAACTGCTACTATTACTGCTGCTACTGCCTCTGCTACTATTACTGCTGCTACTGCCTCTGCTACTATTACTGCTGCTACTGTCTCTGCTACTATTACTGCTGCTACTGTCTCTGCTACTATTACTGCTGCTACTGTCTCTGCTTCTATTACTGCTGCTACTGTCTCTGCTACTATTACTGCTGCTACTGTCTCTGCTACTATTACTGCTGCTACTGCCTCTGCTACTATTACTGCTGCCACTGCCTCTGCTACTATTACTGCTGCCATTGCCTCTGCTACTATTACTGCTGCTACTGCCTCTGCTACTATTACTGCTGCTACTGCCTCTGCTACTATTACTGCTGCTACTGCCTCTGCTACTATTACTGCTGCTACTGCCTCTGCTACTATTACTGCTGCCACTGCCTCTGCTACTATTACTGCTGCTACTGCCTCTGCTACTATTACTGCTGCCACTGCCTCTGCTACTATTACTGCTGCTACTGCCTCTGCTACTATTACTGCTGCTACTGTCTCTGCTACTATTACTGCTGCTACTGCCTCTACTACTATTACTGCTGCCACTGCCTCTGCTACTATTACTGCTGCTACTGCCTCTGCTACTATTACTGCTGCCACTGCCTCTGCTACTATTACTGCTGCTACTGTCTCTGCTACTATTACTGTTGCTACTGCCTCTGCTACTATTACTGCTGCTACTGCCTCTGCTACTATTACTGCTGCCACTGCCTCTGCTACTATTACTGCTGCTACTGCCTCTGCTACTATTACTGCTGCCACTGCCTCTGCTACTATTACTGCTGCTACTGCCTCTGCTACTATTACTGCTGCTACTGTCTCTGCTACTATTACTGCTGCTACTGCCTCTACTACTATTACTGCTGCCACTGCCTCTGCTACTATTACTGCTGCTACTGCCTCTACTACTATTACTGCTGCCACTGCCTCTGCTACTATTACTGCTGCTACTGCCTCTGCTACTATTACTGCTGCTACTGCCTCTGCTACTATTACTGCTGCTACTGCCTCGGCTACTATTACTGCTGCTACTGTCTCTGCTACTATTACTGTTGCTACTGTCTCTGCTACTATTACTGCTGCTACTGTCTCTGCTACTATTACTGCTGCTACTGTCTCTGCTACTATTACTGCTGCTACTGTCTCTGCTACTATTACTGCTGCTACTGCCTCTACTACTATTACTGCTGCCACTGCCTCTGCTACTATTACTGCTGCTACTGTCTCTGCTACTATTACTGCTGCTACTGTCTCTGCTACTATTACTGCTGCTACTGCCTCTGCTACTATTACTGCTGCTACTGTCTCTGCTACTATTACTGCTGCTACTGTCTCTGCTACTATTACTGCTGCTACTGTCTCTGCTACTATTACTGCTGCTACTGCCTCTACTACTATTACTGCTGCCACTGCCTCTGCTACTATTACTGCTGCTACTGCCTCTGCTTCTATTACTGCTGCTACTGCCTCTGCTATAACTGCTACTATTACTGCTGCTACTGCCTCTGCTACTATTATTGCTGCTACTGTCTCTGCTACTATTACTGCTGCTACTGTCTCTGCTACTATTACTGCTGCTACTGCCTCTGCTACTATTACTGCTGCTACTGTCTCTACTATAGCTGCTACTAATATTGCTGCTACTGCCTCTGGTATTGCTGCTACTATTACTGCTGCTACTGTCTCTGCTACTATTACTGCTGCTACTGTCTCTACTATAGCTGCTACTAATATTGCTGCTACTGCCTCTGGTATTGCTGCTACTATTACTGCTGCTACTGTCTCTGCTACTATTACTGCTGCTACTGTCTCTGCTACTATTACTGCTGCTACTGTCTCTGCTACTATTACTGCTGCTACTGTCTCTGCTACTATTACTGCTGCTACTGTCTCTGCTACTATTACTGCTGCTACTGTCTCTGCTACTATTACTGCTGCTACTGTCTCTGCTACTATTACTGCTGCTACTGTCTCTGCTACTATTACTGCTTCTACTGTCTCTGCTACTAATATTGCTGCTACTGCCTCTGGTATTGCTGCTTCTATTACTGCTGCTACTGCCTCTGCTACTATTACTGCTGCTACTGCCTCTGCTACTATTACTGCTGCTACTGCCTCTGCTACTATTACTGCTGCTACTGCCTCTGCTACTATTACTGCTGCTACTGCCTCTGCTACTATTACTGCTGCTACTGCCTCTGCTACTATTACTGCTGCTACTGCCTCTGGTATTGCTGCTACTATTATTGCTGCTACTGCCTCTGCTATAACTGCTACTATTACTGCTGCTACTGCCTCTGCTACTATTACTGCTGCTACTGCCTCTGCTACTATTACTGCTGCTACTGCCTCTACTATAGCTGCTACTATTATTGCTACTACTGCCTCTGCTATAACTGCTACTATTACTGCTGCTACTGCCTCTGCTACTATTACTGCTGCTACTGCCTCTGCTATAGCTGCTACTATTACTGCTGCTACTGCCTCTGGTATTGCTGCTACTATTATTGCTGCTACTGCCTCTGGTATTGCTGCTACTATTACTGCTGCTACGGCCTCGGCGACTACTACTATACGAACGAAAACACCGACGACGACAGACGGCGACGACGACGACAACGGCGACCGACGACGAGACGACGGGACCGACGACGACGACGAGACGACGACGACGTGACGACGACGACGACCGACGACGAGCGACCGACGGCGAGGAGACGACGAAGACGACGACGACGACCACGACCGACGGAAGACGAGGACGACCGACGGCGACCGAGACGACGACGACGACGACGACCAAGACGACGACGACGAGACGACGAGGACGATAGACGGCGTACGAGACGACGACGACGACGAGACGACGACGGCGACCGACGACGACGACGACGACGACGACGACGACGACTACGACGACGACGACGACGACGACGGACGAGACGACGACGACGACGACGAGACGACGACGGACGGACGAGACGAGACGACCGACGACGACGACGACGACCGACGGCGACGGACTACTACGACTACTAGACCGACCAATCTCTAACTACACTACGACTACACTACTACGACTACTAACTACATACTACTACTACTACTACTACGCTACTACTACTATACTACACTACTACTACCTATCTTATTTACCTACTACTAACTACTCTACATACTACTACTACTAATTCTAATTAACACACTACAATACTACTACACTGCTATCAACACACTACTACTAACATACCAAACTACAATAAATAAAATATTTACGTTTTACCTAATCTATTAATACTTCTACATCTACTGAACAATATTATTAAAACAAATAATAGAGAACATGCATCAAGCACAACGTAAGAAGATATTTCAAAACAATAAATAAAATATTTACGTTGCATCTTTACCTAAGCTGATTGCAATATTCATATTGAACATCATTCTAATGTAATTGACATTTGACCAAAATTTAATGGAATCGGCTAAAGTTATAGTTCCTAAATTGTTCGATTGATATTATTGTGGCTTAACTAAACGCTTAGCACTTATTTCAGCGAAATAACTTCCATTTTTGCAATTATAATTGTAACTAACAAGGAATTTGGTGAAATAATATGACGATCTAACATACAAGGGTCTCGTACGTAATTAAACTGTCGTCATTTCTAGGTGACCTAACATACAAGGGTCTCGTTCGTAATTAATCTATCGTCATTTCTAAGTGATCTAACTTATAGGGGTCTCGTACGTAATTAATCTATCGTCATTTCTAGGTGACCTAACTTATAGGGGTCTCGTATGTAATTAATCTATCGTCATTTCTAGGTGACCTAACATACAAGGGTCTCGTTCGTAATTAATCTATCGTCATTTCTAAGTGATCTAACTTATAGGGGTCTCGTACGTAATTAATCTATCGTCATTTCTAGGTGACCTAACTTATAGGGGTCTCGTATGTAATTAATCTATCGTCATTTCTAGGTGATCTTACATATAGGGGTCTCGTATGTAATTAATCTGTCGTTATTTCTAGGTGACCTAACATACACGGGTCTCGTACGTAATTAATCTATCGTCATTTCTAAGTGATCTAACTTATAGGGGTCTCGTACGTAATTAATCTATCGAGATTTCTAGGTGACCTAACATACAAGGGTCTCGTACGTAATTAATCTATCGACATTTCTAGGTGACCTTACATACAAGAGTCTCGTACGTAATTAATCTATCGACATATCTAGGTGACCTAACATACAAGGGTCTCGTACGTAATTAATCTATCGATATTTCTAGGTAACCTTACATATAGGGGTCTCGTATGTAATTAATCTACCGTCATTTCTAGGTGACCTTATATACAAGGGTCTCGTACGTTATTAATCTATCGACATATCTAGGTGACCTTACATACAAGGGTCTCGTACGTAATTAATCTATCGACATATCTAGGTGACCTTACATACAAGGGTCTCGTACGTTATTAATCTATCGAGATTTCTAGGTGACCTAACATACAAGGGTCTCGTACGTAATTAATATATCGACATTTCTAGGTGACCTTACATACAAGGGTCTCGTACGTAATTAATCTATCGTCATTTCTAGGTGACCTAACATACAAGGGTCTCGTACGTTTTTTATCTATCGACATATCTAGGTGACCTTACATACAAGGGTCTCGTACGTAATTAATCTATCGAGATTACTAGGTGACCTAACATACAAGGGTCTCGTACGTAATTAATATATCGACATTTCTAGGTGACCTTACATACAAGGGTCTCGTACGTAATTAAAATATCGACATATCTAGGTGACCTTACATACAAGAGTCTCGTACGTAATTAATCTATCGAGATTTCTAGGTGACCTTACATACAAGGGTCTCGTACGTTTTTTATCTATCGACATATCTAGGTGACCTTATATACAAGGGTCTCGTACGTTATTAATCTATCGACATTTCTAGGTGACCTAACATACAAGGGTCTCGTACGTAATTAATCTATCGTCATTTCTAGGTGACCTAACTTATAGGGGTCTCGTACGTTATTAATCTATCGTCATTTCTAGGTGACCTTACATACAAGGGTCTCGTATATTATTAATCTATCGACATTTCTAGGTGACCTAACATACAAGGGTCTCGTACGTAATTAATCTATCGTCATTTCTAGGTGACCTAACTTATAGGGGTCTCGTACGTTATTAATCTATCGTCATTTCTAGGTGACCTTACATACAAGAGTCTCGTACGTAATTAATCTATCGACATATCTAGGTGACCTAACATACAGGGGTCTCGTACGTAATTAATCTATCGACATATCTAGGTGACCTAACATACAAGGGTCTCGTACGTTTTTTATCTATCGACATATCTAGGTGACCTTATATACATGGGTCTTGTACGTTATTAATCTGTCGTCGTTTCTAGGTGATCTTACATACAAGGGTCTCGTACGTAATTAATCTATCGACATATCTAGGTGACCTTACATACAGGGGTCTCGTACGTAATTAATCTATCGACATATCTAGGTGACCTAACATACAAGGGTCTCGTACGTTATTAATCTATCGACATTTCTAGGTGACCTTACATACAACGGTCTCGTACGTTATTAATCTATCGACATATCTAGGTGACCTTACATACAAGGGTCTCGTACGTAATTAATCTATCGAGCTTTCTAGGTGACCTAACATACAACGGTCTCGTAGGTAATTAATCTATCGACATATCTAGGTGACCTTACATACAAGGGTCTCGTACGTAATTAATCTATCGAGATTTCTAGGTGACCTAACATACAAGGATCTCGTACGTAATTAATCTATCGACATTTCTAGGTGACCTAACATACAAGGGTCTCGTACGTAATTAACCTATCGACATATCTAGGTGACCTTACATACAAGGATCTCGTACGTAATTAATCTATCGAGATGTCTAGGTGACCTTACATACAAGGGTCTCGTACGTAATTAATATATCGACATTTCTAGGTGACCTAACATACAACGGTCTCGTACGTAATTAATCTATCGACATATCTAGGTGACCTTACATACAAGGGTCTCGTACGTAATTAATCTATCGACATTTCTAGGTGACCTTACATACAAGGGTCTCGTACGTAATTGATCTATCGACATATCTAGGTGACCTTACATACAAGGGTCTCGTACGTTATTAATCTATCGAGATTTCTAGGTGACCTAACATACAAGGGTCTCGTACGTAATTAATCTATCGACATATCTAGGTGACCTTACATACAGGGGTCTCGTACGTAATTAATCTATCGACATATCTAGGTGACATTACATACAAGGGTCTCGTACGTAATTAATCTATCGACATTTCTAGGTGACCTAACAGACAAGGGTCTCGTACGTAATTAATATATCGACATATCTAGGTGACCTTACATACAAGGGTCTCGTACGTAATTAATATATCGACATTTCTAGGTGACCTTACATACAGGGGTCTCGTACGTAATTAATCTATCGACATATCTAGGTGACCTTACATACAAGGGTCTCGTACGTAATTAATCTATCGACATTTCTAGGTGACCTAACATACAAGAGTCTCGTACGTAATTAATCTATCGACATATCTAGGTGACTTTACATACAAGGGTCTCGTACGTTATTAATCTATCGAGATTTCCAGGTGACCTAACATACAAGGGTCTCGTACGTAATTAATCTATCGACATATCTAGGTGACCTTACATACAAGGGTCTCGTACGTAATTAATCTATCGACATATCTAGGTGACCTTACATACAAGGGTCTCGTACGTTATTAATCTATCGACATTTCTAGGTGACCTTACATACAAGGGTCTCGTACGTAATTAATATATCGACATTTCTAGGTGACCTGATATACAGGGGTCTCGTACGTAATTAATCTATCGACATATCTAGGTGACCTTACATACAAGGGTCTCGTACGTAATTAATCTATCGACATTTCTAGGTGACCTAACATACAAGGGTCTCGTACGTAATTAATCTATCGACATATCTAGGTGACCTTACATACAAGGGTCTCGTACGTTATTAATCTATCGACATTTCTAGGTGACCTTACATACAAGGGTCTCGTACGTAATTAATATATCGACATTTCTAGGTGACCTTACATACAAGGGTCTCGTACGTTATTAATCTATCGACATTTCTAGGTGACCTTACATACAAGGGTCTCGTATATAATTAATCTATCGTCGTTTCTAGGTGACCTTACATACAAGGATCTCGTACGTAATTAATCTATCGACATATCTAGGTGACCTTACATACAAGGGTCTCGTTCGTAATTAATATATCGACATTTCTAGGTGACCTTACATACAAGGGTCTCGTATATAATTAATCTATCGTCGTTTCTAGGTGACCTAACATACAAGGGTATCGTACGTAATTAATCTATCGACATATCTAGGTGACCTTACATACAAGGGTCTCGTACGTTATTAATCTATCGACATTTCTAGGTGACCTTACATACAAGGGTCTCGTACGTAATTAATATATCGACATTTCTAGGTGACCTTACATACAAGGGTCTCGTACGTTATTAATCTATCGACATTTCTAGGTGACCTTACATACAAGGGTCTCGTATATAATTAATCTATCGTCGTTTCTAGGTGACCTTACATACAAGGATCTCGTACGTAATTAATCTATCGACATATCTAGGTGACCTTACATACAAGGGTCTCGTATATAATTAATCTATCGACATATCTAGGTGACCTTACATACAAGGGTCTCGTACGTAATTAATCTATCGACATATCTAGGTGACCTTACATACAAGGGTCTCGTATATAATTAATCTATCGACATATCTAGGTGACCTTACATACAAGGGTCTCGTATATAATTAATCTATCGACATTTCTAGGTGACCTTACATACAAGGATCTCGTATATAATTAATCTATCGACATATCTAGGTGACCTTACATACAGGGGTCTCGTATATAATTAATCTATCGACATATCTAGGTGACCTTACATACAAGGATCTCGTATATAATTAATCTATCGACATATCTAGGTGACCTTACATACAAGGGTCTCGTATATAATTAATCTATCGACATATCTAGGTGACCTTACATACAAGGATCTCGTACGTAATTAATCTATCGACATATCTAGGTGACCTTACATACAGGGGTCTCGTACGTTATTAATCTATCGACATATCTAGGTGACCTTACATACAAGGGTCTCGTACGTAATTAATCTATCGACATATCTAGGTGACCTTACATACAAGGGTCTCGTACGTTTAATCTATCGACATATCTAGGTGACCTTACATACAAGGGTCTCGTACGTAATTAATCTATCGAGATTTCTAGGTGACCTAACATACAAGGATCTCGTACGTAATTAATCTATCGACATATCTAGGTGACCTTACATACAAGGGTCTCGTATATAATTAATCTATCGACATATCTAGGTGACCTTACATACAAGGGTCTCGTACGTAATTAATCTATCGACATATCTAGGTGACCTTACATACAAGGGTCTCGTATATAATTAATCTATCGACATATCTAGGTGACCTTACATACAAGGGTATCGTATATAATTAATCTATCGTCGTTTCTAGGTGACCTAACATACAAGGGTCTCGTACGTAATTAATCTATCGACATATCTAGGTGACCTTACATACAAGGGTCTCGTATATAATTAATCTATCGACATATCTAGGTGACCTTACATACAAGGGTCTCGTACGTAATTAATCTATCGACATATCTAGGTGACCTTACATACAAGGGTCTCGTATATAATTAATCTATCGACATATCTAGGTGACCTTACATACAAGGGTCTCGTATATAATTAATCTATCGACATTTCTAGGTGACCTTACATACAAGGATCTCGTATATAATTAATCTATCGACATATCTAGGTGACCTTACATACAGGGGTCTCGTATATAATTAATCTATCGACATATCTAGGTGACCTTACATACAAGGGTCTCGTACGTTATTAATCTATCGACATTTCTAGGTGACCTTACATACAAGGGTCTCGTACGTAATTAATCTATCGACATATCTAGGTGACCTTACATACAGGGGTCTCGTACGTTATTAATCTATCGACATATCTAGGTGACCTTACATACAGGGGTCTCGTATATAATTAATCTATCGACATATCTAGGTGACCTTACATACAAGGGTCTCGTACGTAATTAATCTATCGACATATCTAGGTGACCTTACATACAGGGATCTCGTACGTAATTAATCTATCGACATATCTAGGTGACCTTACATACAGGGGTCTCGTACGTTATTAATCTATCGACATATCTAGGTGACCTTACATACAAGGGTCTCGTACGTAATTAATCTATCGACATATCTAGGTGACCTTACATACAAGGGTCTCGTACGTAATTAATCTATCGACATATCTAGGTGACCTTACATACAAGGGTCTCGTACGTAATTAATCTATCGACATATCTAGGTGACCTTACATACAAGGATCTCGTACGTAATTAATCTATCGACATATCTAGGTGACCTTACATACAAGGGTCTCGTATATAATTAATCTATCGACATTTCTTGGTGACCTAACATACAAGGGTCTCGTACGTAATTAATCTATCGACATATCTAGGTGACCTTACATACAAGGGTCTCGTATATAATTAATCTATCGTCGTTTCTAGGTGACCTAACATACAAGGGTCTCGTACGTAATTAATCTATCGACATATCTAGGTGACCTTACATACAAGGGTCTCGTTCGTAATTAATATATCGACATTTCTAGGTGACCTTACATACAGGGGTCTCGTACGTAATTAATCTATCGACATATCTAGGTGACCTTACATACAAGGGTCTCGTACGTAATTAATCTAACGACATTTCTAGGTGACCTAACATACAAGGGTCTCGTACGTAATTAATCTATCGACATATCTAGGTGACCTTACATACAAGGGTCTCGTACGTTATTAATCTATCGACATTTCTAGGTGACCTTACATACAAGGGTCTCGTACGTAATTAATCTATCGTCATTTCTAGGTGATCTTACATACAGCGGTCTCGTACGTAATTAATCTATCGTCATATCTAGGTGACCTAACATACAAGGGTCTCGTACGTAATTAATCTATCGTCATATCTAGGTGACCTTATATACATGGGTCTTGTACGTTATTAATCTGTCGTCATTTCTAGGTGACCTTACATACAAGGGTCTCGTAGTAATTAATCTATTGTCATTTCTAGGTGACCTTACATACAGGGGTCTCGTACGTAATTAATCTATCGACATATCTAGGTGACCTTACATACAAGGGTCTCGTACGTAATTAATCTATCGACATATCTTGGTGACCTTACATACAAGGATCTCGTACATAATTAATATATCGTCATTTCTAGGTGACCTTACATACAAGGATCTCGTACGTAATTAATATATCGACATTTCTAGGTGACCTAACATACAACGGTCTCGTACGTAATTAATCTATCGACATATCTAGGTGACCTTACATACAAGGGTCTCGTACGTAATTAATCTATCGACATTTCTAGGTGACCTAACATACAAGGTTCTCGTACGTAATTAATCTATCGACATTTCTAGGTGACCTTACATACAAGGGTCTCGTACGTAATTAATCTATCGACATATCTAGGTGACCTTACATACAAGGGTCTCGTACGTAATTAATCTATCGACATTTCTAGGTGACCTAACATACAAGGGTCTCGTACGTAATTAATCTATCGACATTTCTAGGTGACCTAACATACAAGGGTCTCGTACGTTATTAATCTATCGACATATCTAGGTGACCTTACATACAACGGTCTCGTACGTAATTAATCTATCGAGATTTCTAGGTGATCTTACATACAAGGGTCTCGTACGTTATTAATATATCGACATTTCTAGGTGACCTTACATACAAGGGTCTCGTACGTAATTAATCTATCGACATATCTAGGTGACCTTACATACAAGGGTCTCGTACGTAATTAATCTATCGACATTTCTAGGTGACCTAACATACAAGGGTCTCGTACGTAATTAATCTATCGACATATCTAGGTGACCTTACATACAAGGGTCTCGTTCGTAATTAATATATCGACATTTCTAGGTGACCTAACATACAAGGATCTCGTACGTAATTAATCTATCGACATATCTAGGTGACCTAACATACAAGGGTCTCGTACGTAATTAATCTATCGACATTTCTAGGTGACCTAACATACAAGGGTCTCGTACGTAATTAATCTATCGACATATCTAGGTGACCTTACATACAAGGGTCTCGTTCGTAATTAATCTATCGACATATCTAGGTGACCTAACATACAACGGTCTCGTACGTAATTAATCTATCGACATTTCTAGGTGACCTTACATACAAGGATCTCGTACGTTATTAATCTATCGAGATTTCTAGGTGATCTTACATACAACGGTCTCGTACGTTATTAATCTATCGAGATTTCTAGGTGATCTTACATACAAGGGTCTCGTACGTAATTAATCTATCGAGATTTCTAGGTGATCTTACATACAAGGGTCTCGTACGTAATTAATCTATCGAGATTTCTAGGTGACCTTACATACAAGGATCTCGTACGTAATTAATCTATCGAGATTTCTAGGTGACCTAACATATAGGGGTCTCGCACGTGATTAATCTATCGAGATTTAAGGTAACCTAAGATATAGGGGTCTCGTACGTTATTGATCTATCGACATATCTAGGTGACCTTACATACAAGGGTCTCGTATGTAATTAATCTATCGAGATTTTAGGTAACCTAAGATATAGGGGTCTCGTACGTTATTGATCTATCGTCCTTTCTCGGGGACCTAACATATTATAGGGGTCTCGTACCTTATTAATCTATTTTCATTTCTATCTTATCTGATTTCTTTATACACCACCATTTTCTCGTATACCTTTTTCGACGCTCACATACAAAATTGTGTAAAAACAGTCATGCAGCTGAATATTCTAAAAATTAATCTGTATAATATTGCATCATTTGAAAAGACTTGCAGTTTTTCATAAATGTATTCTCTAAAATGTTAATATTTGGTACTTAGCTTTGCATTTTTTCTTCGGTATCAAATACAAAGAAACAGAAATATACCAGAAGGAGCTTTGAGATTTGTGGATGATGATTACATAAGGTCGAATGAAGAACTCTTGGCAATAGCAAAACTTCCAGCTCTTCATATTCACAGACGGAGATCAATGGCTATAGCAACTTTAAAAATTCTAAACAACTTGGCACCTCCTAGAATACAATTTTAGCTATTCCAATAGTCTATATGTTCCGAGCGTAAAATCAACAACCTATGGACAAAGGTCATTGAAGTTAGCTACACCAATTCTTTAATACTTTTAAAACTCATATTTCTTTTTGGGGATGGTAAAAATTAAAAAATGTTAAATGTTCCATTTGTCTGCATGATTATGCCTTTAGACTGGTGGACAATGATCAAACGCTGCAAAGTCGGTTGCAAAACTCATTAGATTTTATGCTACTTACTGAAATCTTGCCGTCTCAAAATAAATGTTATCTACCGGTATCTATCTACCTATCTATCTACTTATGGGGGTCTGTGTAGCTTCGATAGGGATGCGCCCTTAATTAATATTCATATTTATCTCTTGTGGTACAGAGAAGATTCAAGTCTATAAAAAAGTAAATGTAATTATATGTATATGTAAAATGTGTCTCCATAACGCTTAGTAGCGAGCGGCCTAGCCCTAAACACACCTGAACATTTTGTAAACTGTTGTAGCGTTTATAGAGTTGGATTAGATAAAATGTATACAGTGTATATGCAAATGCTATATAAATAAGTAATTGAACTTTTGACAAAATTGACAAAATTTAAATTATTCCTAGCTATCGAAGTCTAGAATAAGAAATCACAACACAACATCAAACATAAGTGTAAGTGTACCTGTGATGAAGAAATAAACGTTATCCACACAAGTGAGAGAAATAGATCCTTTCTATCTATCGTCAACAGAACACTGCGAATCTCAACTTCATCGAGTCCCACTATCTCTCGTTAACTCGCGCAAAGTCTCGCTAAATCACACGCCATTTACAGAAAAGTACAAGGTAATAGAGCAGACAGCACTCAGTGTGTTTGGAGCAAATCGAGATGGTGCTAATGGATTCATAAGTCAGACTTGTAGCAGACAAATTACAAGTTCGATGAATTGTGGGAAAGTCTTTAAAGGTGGTGTCCGACAGTTTGAACATTTTTTAAAATAACCACAGGCATTATTGTACATGATAAAAAACCCACAAGCTGCTGTATTTTATGCCCTTCATTTACATTAAAATTGAAGCATAACACACACCATTCTTCATCTTAAAACATGTATTTTTATCTTCGCCTCGCTGCGCAGTTAGCTTTTTAAAAACTAAAAAAGTCCTACGTGAGCACTCACTTTGAAATCATGTTATATCATAATCACGGAAATCCGATATGACGTCAATACATAGGGCGGCTCAGCAAAAAAAAAACAACATCATGCTTATTTTATGGATTTGGAAACGATGAACACTTTAAGCGATTTAATTAACATTCAGTATTGTCTTACAAACAAAACAAAGGTTTATACAGAATTTTCGCCAAAATTCCCTTCAAAAAGGGCCGGTCCATTATACTGACACCGACGAGTCAGGCGTAATGCTGTCCCCTTAGCCCCGCGCGTTAGAGGGAAGCCACTACTACCAACTTTGGTTTGACCAGGCCCGGGTTTGAACCCGCGACCTCCCGATCCGCAAGCCAACGCTCTACCAATGGAGCTATTGCGGCCGGTCTGCAAACTTTCGGATATCACCTTTATCAAACATACTTAAGGCCGTAGAAATGAGCCATGACCCCGCTGTGCCAAATCCACAATTTTTAGATATCTTAGATTCACATGAGAAAAACAACAGCAAATAACCTCTTGAAGTACGTAACGAACGTACGCGCGGTTACACTATAATAACATCAAATGCTCCTCTCAACTTTGAAAAAATAACTAATGAGTTATATTAAAGTCCCCTTAAACATGATAAGACTGCTTAAGTTATCGCTCTTAGTTTTGTTTGGTTGGTCGTAACTTGCAATGGTAATATTATATGCGACGCGCTGGAGCGTGACGCCTATGTATTGAATAGTCACTGAAATTTGCGCATGGGGAAAGTTTGTTTAGCGGACTTTCTAAACCTGATAAAATACGGGTCAAAATTCGGTAAACGGCGTTCTATTTTACTTATTTTTATATTTATTTATTTTTGTGCTGGAGCGTGACGCCTATGTATTGAATAGTCACTGAAATTTGCGCATGGGGAAAGTTTGTTTAGCGGACTTTCTAAACCTGATAAAATACGGGTCAAAATTCGGTAAACGGCGTTCTATTTTACTTATTTTTATATTCATTTATTTTTGTGTGTCTGTATCATTCAAATTAAATTTGAAAATAAACAATAAGATACAGAGAAATAAAGAAACATTCTGCGTTCGAGAAAAATGCTATCGGAACAATACGTAAATGTGCACTGTCTGCTTGTACACTTTAGTTTTAAAGTTAATTTCCTACATATGTAACATCTGAAAACCTATTAAATGGTGTCGGATTTTGTTTTAATTTTGTTTTAAACCATTCTATGGTCTCAGCAATGTAAGTTATACATAGTTTTCTCGGGATTTTTAGTATACTGAAAACTTTCAAATAAAAACCATAACGTTTCAAATGTATTTGTTACTTGCTCTTTATTTCTTTAATCTATTTACCTCTTCCACTTTCTGCGTCGCCTTTTATGACTTTTCTTGTTTTTCAATATTCGTCTGCTGAAAAGTATCCACATCGAATATTTCGTGTGACGCCATTGATGACTCCACGCCTGTGGCTGACATATGACAGGTACGGATACATTGTGCACATAATTATCAAAAAAGATATTAAATAATTGATATTAAATATTCAATAAATGCAGATGGTTGATGGAACCCCATTACCCCCAACCACCCCCTTGACAAACACAGTGGTTTCACACTCAAGGACACAAATAAGAACAAACAACAGTTAATAACCATGAATAATGTAACAAACTGATGAAGATACGCTTAAACGCCATAATGGAGTATCATTTATCGAAAAATAAAACATAAATATCTACACTGATTACGGGCTAGTGCTACGTACACGCCCCTACCCCCTCTTTAAGTTTTCTGCTGGATAACGTATTTTTTAAATTTTCACGTTGTCATTAATACAATTTTGCAAATATTATAAATGTAATTAATTTTAACAGAAATGAGTTATGAACAGTTCTACGCTCATACAATTCTAGCGTACAAAATATTGGAACAAAACTTCACAAGAAATTTGAAGAAAACATGACCAGAACTTGGGTTTTATACAATTTATGCCAACTGCCAACAACATACTATACAATGTAATTATGCAGCTGCGGACTGAACAATTTGACATAAGTAGCTGATAACATATGCCATAAAAACTGGTAATAATAAATTAGTGAGCACACAAACGCTACAAATGTTTTCGTTGTTCGAGGAAAAAAACAACACACACACACACGCACGTACACACACACACACACACGCACGCACGCACGTACGCACGCACGCATGCACACACACACACACACACACACACACACACACACACACACACACACACACACACACACACACACACACACACACACACACACACACACACACACACACACACACACACACACACACAGCTTACATTTTCGATGCGTAAAAAATCCTTACTTCAAACAACGTCAGCTGATGACCGAATGGTTGTTGGTGGGACATTTGGAACACCTCGTGTATGCTACTTTCATAAGTAGACTTTCCGAACGGAAAAGCCGAATATGTTTCAAAAGGCGGGACAAACTAGAATGAAAATTGTATTCATTTGCATTGCAATATCGTTTACTTGTTTCTAGCTCTATAAGTTAAGGTTAGTAATTACTTTAATAATTTACATTCGTTGAAACTCTTAATGTTTAATGTTATACCAGAGTGCAATAAACCAAACTAGGGCACCCTCAAGAATCACCCAATTCTCACTTTTCAATGAGTATAAAAACGAACCAAAGCAAAACATTAATTTAGAGGTCTCCCTACATTTGTAGCCAGTCAGAAGCAATGAAAATTGAAATTCCTCAGCGATATATGTCAATAGAACTCCTTTCTATTTTCTACTTTACAATGAATGAAATAGATCGATCCATTTAACTAAATGGCTTTATATTCAACTGCGCATGTGCAACAAACCACCCATTCTGGCTTGACTCCTCCCCTTGTGACGACAAGTTTCAAAATGTTAATACGATAGATAGTTTTATTGACAGTTTTATGGTGCGGATTACATTTCATTTTGGTAGAACAAGCATTGCGTCAACACACGGTCAAAATGACATGTGTGAATGCACTCGGTGTATTGTGGGTAAAGTAGTTCTTCAACATGGCTGTTATGAATACGGAAGTGATTGCTAAAATGGATTGAAATATTAAGCTTTTGCCATAGCCCGTCGGTAAGATAGCCATAACATCATGACGCTGAATTGCATGTTTAAAGCATTCGATTTGCGAGTCTTTAAGATGTGATATAAAGCCCAGGTCCTTTATTACGTCGTTGATCAGTTTATCATCTATTTTGTCTTGTTGACATATTACTGTTTAACGAAAGCGAAAGTAGCAAAACTTGCTCATCGTATTTTTTTCCATTTATCTATAAATATCAAGACTTTAAAAGTTTCTGGACATAGAATAAGGCCTTAGAATATGGTTGTTTAGTCATTTATCTTCATTCAATAAATATTATAATCGAACGTATTTCCTACGCGGAACTATTTTTTATGTAGGCACAAATCTCAAATTTTGGGTGAGTTACGAGTCGTAGTATAGAGGTGACTTTTAACGTAGTGACGTCACACGCTATGTATAGAATGGTAGAACAGGTGGAAGTGAGGCGGGGACTTCTAAGTCGAATAGAATCTTTTTAGAAGCGCTCGTTTCGGTTTCTATTTTCTATAGAAACGTCTTTATAGACTCTATCCTATACATATCGTTTCAACAAGTATAAATTCAACTGTTGCATGAATTATTGTAACCGCTGTTGGCTACAACCGTGCACAATGTAATCACTATAATTGTTTAGTCGTGTATTTATGATAAACTATAATCGATGATTTGGCCATGACCTTGCTTTTTACAGCAATCTCATCATCCGATGAGATAATCTATTTCAATAGCGCATTAATTATGCATCTAGTAGCGGTTGTTGCTCCCACTTCGCGTAGGTGGAATCCACCTGTGTTGTTGCGAATGGTAGGAAGAAAACACCACTGCCAACAAAACAGCTCATCCTTTTTGAACTCATCAGAGGTCTTTGCGGAAACATTACGTGTAAAACAAATAACAAGCAATAGAAAATTAAACGAAAACTGAAACGAAAATCAAGGGAAATCGACAATACGGACAATATAATTATGTACCTTTATGACGTTATATGTAGCTGCAATTAACAGCTCGTCATCAGACCTAATTAACAGCAATAAGTTAAAATTATTTGACTGGTATTTTGATATTTCGTACGTAAACCACGTTTTTGACACTGATTTATTGAATATAAGTGGTTTAACTATATAAGCATTACCGGTGATGTGTTTCAGGAATTACAATCTAGAAGTCCTAGAAGAGCGCAACAACAGCATCAAAGTAGCAGAACACAAACTAACAGACAGCCTGTATGTGTTACATCATTATGCTGAAAGGAACTGCCAAAAACATTATGTCTTAGTTAAACGTGGTATCAGACAGTTTGGACCAAAATATTTTTTCCTCAAAAAACCAAACAGGTCATTGTTACATGAAAAGATATTGAAAAATGCTGCTAACTGATGCTCTAGATCAGTGTGAACAGTGAAACATAAATCCTCATTCCTCATTGAAAACAGGTATTTCCTATCTGAGCTACGCTGCAGAGAAAGCTATTTTTAACTAGAAAAACCACGTGACTCCTCACTTTTGAGATTACGTTATATGGTCATCCGGGTTATCCGCACTGACGTCGGCATCTATTTTTAGCAGAAATCACTTTCGTACATAGTTATGGACTTGGAATAATTGAATTATTTAGAGTGCTTTATCGCGATATGTACAGTCTAACAGTGAAGACCGTGTTCAAAACCTTCAAAACCGTCTTTACTTTTACTTAAGTACAAGTTCCCAAACAGTGGTAACGTGACTTTGATAAAGGCAAACTGTCGGTTACCACCTTTAATGGACACACTAATAATAGTTGAGTTTGTAATACAGCTTGAATTCCATTAAACACCGGCGTATATCACTTCAACATGAGGCTCAGGAAATGTATTATGACTGTTGCACAGGAATTGTATTCAATTGCATTACACTTTCGTCATTAATAGTAAATAATCGATTACCTTTAATTAGTAATACTGTATTTATGTTCAATGCTATACCACGGTATAATACATACAATTAGTAATATAATAATAACCAAACTTGGTAACACGATTCACACTTTCGAATCAGAATTAAAACAACAACAAAAAACAAGCTAAAGCTTCCCCCCCCCCCAAAAAAAATTTTTTTTATCTGTATTTGTTGTAAGATATGTCATCATATGTTACAATATGGCATGATAATTGAATGAATATTTTTAAAGCAACAAGGTAAAACAAACCATCTACATGCAAATATCGGCTTCCACAAATGTACAAGCAACTGTTGTTTGCTTGTTCGTTTATTGGGTTTATCGTCCCACCAACAGTCTTTCAGTTATCTGGAGATGGTGTGCCATTGAAGCAGATATAGTGCTGTCTCACTGTGTATACAATGCCGTGAACACCTGGCATGATACCACACCCAGTCACATTATCCTGAAACCGGGCCAACCAGTCGTGGAACTACACTTATATTTGCTTGAGCAAGTGAGCTTTACCACTACCATTTTTAAGACTGTGGTATGTCCCGAGGCCTCTCATACCTGCAGCCGACGTTCTACCCATTGCGCTACAAGGTCCGGTCACAAGCACTTGTTGAATAATGTGCTTGATGTGCATTTATAATGGCAAGACTGTGTACAAGGTCATTCTATTATTTCTTTCGTCAGGTAAGTATGACAGACGATGGCCTGGCCTTGACCTTGACTTTTATAGCAATCTCATCATACAGCAGCAGCGATGTGTGTGTTTCCATAAAATGTGCATTATATTATGTATTTATTGGTGGCTCTATCCGCCAATTAGCACAGGTGTAATCAACGTGTGCGCTTAAGTAAAATCAACGAGAAGAGCGTAGTTTGCATGATGTGTACTTGTATAATACGTGTATGCGATTTGGCAAGGTTTTAATGTTTAAGACAAATTACTACCGGTCATCTTTGAAAAGGAAATAAATGTACTTGTATATGCTATTGTTTTTTTAAGTTTAAAGGTGGTATCAGACAGTTTGCCTATTTTAAGTTCACGTACCAATATATAACCACCACTTTGGAGAATTTGGTCGTACTTTTTGCATAAAGCCATACTTTAGTCGTCATAAACACGAACCTTATTGTTAAAGTCTACTTATCGTGAAAGAAAACCCTCTGTTTAAAATAGATATCGACGTCAGAGCGAATTAACCGGGTGAATTTATAAAAGTGGTCACGTGGTTTTCAAAGTTTAAACTAGCTATCTGTGCAGTGTGCCTTGGAAATGCCTGTTTGCAATGACGAGTGGGGATTTATCTTTGTTTTTGTTCAAAGAGATGTTTGGCATCAATGAACAGCATTTTGCAAGACATTTTTAGGTACCAATGACTTATTTTGGTTATTTGTGAAAACGTTTTTGGTCCAAACTGTCGGAAACCACTTTTAAAGCAAAGACTTACACTAAAGTATGCGTGACTTTTGTTTTCAAGGGACTGTTTTCAGGTGTTGACCACACGTTACTTAAGTTGTTTACAATATAAAACAATCGCAAAATTATCAACGGACGTTTTCAGTATTTTTATATTATTTTGCAACATTTAACTGAGACGCAGTTATGAAAGTTTGTTTCATTAAACCGATTACAATTTCGAAGTGAGTATTGAAGTTCTCGATTTTAGTTCGTATGTTTTTATAACTTAAAAACAACAACAGCAACAGCTTTATACGTTTGACATTTATATTGCCGGAAACTAATAGATGACATTTCAATGTTACTATGCTATAATAAAATTGTATATTGTAATTACGAACACGTGTTTTTACTTAGATTAACTGCGCTTTGTCCTGCATCTCAGGACTGTATTTTTGTCTGTTTTTCTATTTACTCTGATTACCTCTGATTTCTACCGACTGATAACACTAACAAGCAGAAGCGCATGTTGTTGTTTTTTCGTGAGACTGAGTTGTACAAGTGATGATTAGGTTCATGCATGGCTGGGAAGACGGATCTAATTATGCACTAATTAACTCTATGCACGCGAAGAGAATGAATCCGATTTCAGAGGATTCATACATCAGAACGTAATATAAAGCGACATGAAATAATCGTTTTTGTTAAAAGTCATTTCCGACAGATTTATTTCTCTAATGCAAGCAAATGAATAATTATGACTGGAGAAGATCCCGCGAAGTCCTGCATACTGGTGCCCTACATTCATGTGAAAAATAAAGCATAACAGGCCACGTGTCTTACAAACATGTAGTTCCTATCCGAGCCACGCTGCAAAATTAGCTAATTTTAAACCAAGAAACCTACGTGACAACATACTTTGGACATAACGTAACATGATTTTTCCGGGTAATCAGTTGTGACGTCAAATCTATTTTTAGCTTAAATCCCATTCGTGTTTATTTATAGATTTGGAGATTATGAACATTTAAAGATATTTTTCACGATTTGTACTGTCTTACATTGCAGTATTTTATTAAAAGACTACATTGTTGTTACATGTATACGTTATAGAC
This sequence comes from Sinonovacula constricta, assembly GCA_007844125.1. Taxonomy (NCBI): domain Eukaryota; kingdom Metazoa; phylum Mollusca; class Bivalvia; order Cardiida; family Solecurtidae; genus Sinonovacula; species Sinonovacula constricta. The sequence goes on from CM017569.1 coordinate 33,702,656, forward strand.
AAACTGTCAGATACCACCTTTAAGATTTAGATTTATAAAAAAAATCAAATGTTTGCGAAAAATGTTAAATGAAAGTATATATTTATGATTGATCAAAAACAGCAACAAGAAGACCAGAAGCAGAGCCTCGTTTCATCCAACTCGTTAAATATTTTCATTATCTAATGAACACTTATATCAGATCCTCTATTTATATTATCTTACGAATTGGAGGACAGTGAGTATCACATAATCAGTCTACGAATAACTTTAAACATAAACTGTTTTTTAAATGTTTTAATGTATGTTGACGAATTAAAGCAGTGCTCGTCATAATCTGTCGTCTTATCATGATGTATTTATTACCTTTGTTCGTTTAAAAGGGACATTACTCTAACTATTCAGACTACATTTTCTTACCTCCCCTTTTGGGTATGATTTGGTACATAGTTACTGCAGAAAAAAATAAAAAAAAATCCACTTTTTAAACTTCTGAGAATACTTGCGACTGAAAAATCAGCATAAAACTGTATCATATGGGTTGAGATAGAATGACTTGAAGCGATTAATTAGAACATTAAAAATAACCCAATTAAACATAAAATGAATCGTTCTTTCGTTTTGTTGATAATACCCGGTCTGTGCAACCGTTCATAAAACACATACTATTGTTTCCGGTTTAAACGTTTTCTACTATGCTAAGCTTATAAATGGATTTTCCATCAGATTTGATAAGACGAAAGGTAAATAACCGCACGTTCAAAAACAACATAATGAGAAACGCATGGTAGATAAAGGGAAGTACTCGATTAATGCCAAATACCAGTTGCTAATGAAATTATCATACTTTTGGAATGATGATGATGATAATAATAATAAAATCTATAAAATATTTACCAAACTCGTTGGTATCTGAAAACACACTATCATATCATAAGTAGATTCGTCCTTCCTAGGGACAATAGAACATCCTATAAGACAATAACGCAGAAGTTACGTGCCCTACGTCCGATGAATAACAATGGACGCCTTCTGAAGCGAATGAGAGAGATTGGGATTGGGATTTGCCGGCATTTTTGCCGGTATTGTGCAGCGACATTTCTGAAGCGAATGAAACAGAATGAATGTGTCCTCGGACTAAGCACGTTCGTTCGGTTGCATTTGCCACAGAACATATTTATTCCGAATCGTTTGTTCACTCATTCATTTGTTCTAAAACCACACATTAGTTCTGATTTATTCGCCCGAAAGCATAATTCTCTCTGATTCATTTGTTCCAGAGAACATTTATTCTGAATCCTTTGTCATAGAGCACATTTATTCGGATTCATTATTCTTAGACAACATTTATTCTGACTCATTCATCACAGAACACATTCATTCTGATTAATTCGTTCCAGATCAATTCATTTCGAGTAATTCGCCCAGAGACCATACTTATTCATTCGTTCCAGAGCACATTATAGCTGATTCATTTGTTCCAGAGCATTCTGTCTAATTCATTAGCCCCAGTGCATTTTTGTTTGTAGTCGTTCATCACACAGCACACTAATTCTTATTAATTCGTTCCAGAGAACGTACATTCGGTTTCTTTCGCATCAGATCACATTAATTTCTGATTCATCCGACCAAAAACGGGTACATTCAGATCCATTCGTTAAAGAGCACAATAATTTCTATTCATTTGCTACATAGCAAAGTTATTCCAATTCAATCGTCCTAGCACAACATATTCTAAATCATTCGCCTCATAACACATTCATTATGATTAATCCTTTCCAGTGCACTTTCATTATGATCCATCCTTCCTAGAACACATCCATTCTGTTTCATTCATTCCACTATATATTCATTCTGATTCATCATTACCATAACACATTCATTATGATTAATTTATACCAGAACACGTTCATTCTGATTCATTAATCCCAGAACACGTTCATTCTGATTATTTCACCCCAGAACACATTTATTCTGATTCATTCGTCCTAGAGTATATAATTTCTGATTAATTCCTCCCAGATCACACCAATTTGTTCCAGAGCACATTTAGCCTGATTCACACTAACACGCATGCACGCGCGCACGAACACACACAATCAATAATAAACGCACGCACACACATATATTTACCATTTGTTGGACATGTTTCAGTCTGGGATTGAACCAGTGGACTACCACTCAGGGGCGGATCCAGAAAATTTTGGTGGGACTTGGGGTATGATAAAATTCCATTCAACTTTATCGCAGTAAAAACTATATACTTTTAATATATTTTACATATATGTGTTTTCACAACTCTATTCTCTTACCTGGTTCGTGGAGGGATGTACCCCCGCCCCGCCCGCCCGCCCCCCCCCCCCACAAACACACACACCGCCAATCCTCACCCCCCCCCCCCCCCCACCCCCGGGATCAATCACTGCTTCCACTATGGAACCGACTCGGCGAAAATTATTTCGTTTATCAAGTCCACATGAAGAACAGAGACAATGACACTTTAAAGAGTGCATCATGTGGTGTAAGTGGTATACATGTATTGTGTTTGTAATGTGATGAGACGCATATCCCCAGCTGTGACAAAGCCATTAATTATTGATGCATTTGTATTAGTGCCAGTGCGACTGCTAGAATGAAAACATCGTTTGTGCGTCTGTGAGTTTGGCATCAGAACAACGGAAAGTAAAACCTTAATAGACCGAACTTCTTTCAGAGATTAAGACTTTTTACTTTAAATCATGCCCGTTTAGTCAAAAACAACAACAACAAAAAAAAAACAAACAACAAAAAACCCCGAAAAAACAGCAACAAAAAACAACAACAACAACCACAGCTCAACACATCGACCTCAATCGTACCAAACAGATGTCTGGTTCTTTGGGAATTCCTGACGATGGAAGTAAGAGAAACTTAAACATGGTTTACTCTTAGTATCTTGGGCATTATTTGACCGAAAGATATCCAATGCAGCACATGGACTATAAAAACATACTTTATGGTTTGGCAAAGTATAAACGTGCAATGAAAACCTCCCTACCCCGTCGACCGAACAAAATTTCCAGTTTGGAGAGGATCACGGACTATAAAAAGTTATTTGTTTGTTTGTTTATTGGGTTTATCGTCCCACCAACAGTAATTTAGTTATCTGGAGACGGTGTCCAATTGAAGCAGATATAGTGCTGCCTTCACTGTGTATAGCATGCCGTGAACACCTGGCATGATACCACACCCAGTCACATTATCCTGACACCGGGCCAACCAGTTGTAGAACTACCCTTATATTTGCTTGAGCGTTAGCAAGGGAGCTATACCACTACCATTTTTAACGACTTTGGTATGTCGCAGTCCGGGATCGAACCTGGGGCCTCCCGTACCTGGAGCCGATAAAAAGTTAACACACCGTGAAACAATAATGCAAGTTTCCATGACAAAGCCGATTGCCGAATATTTTCTGGTAAATTACATGTAATCTATGTTATTGTCAACACAAAGATGGAAGTTCGCAGCTGACTAGTATTAAATGATCGACCCACCACCCAAAACCGGGTCCTATTTGAACAGAACATGATGTCCGGTTTTGCAAAGAATCCGGACTGCAGAAGATTTAGATTTCTTCCCAATAATAAAATAAATGATGTATAGCCGCCATCATCCACAAGCAAGGAATCGGTTTAAATTATACTTTATACATTGTGAAACACTGTCTCCTATAAGCATGTAAGAAATGCTTGCTTGCTTTCCTTTTTCTGAGAGTTAATCGTGCTACTTTAAGGCAAGTTTAGTTCAGTAGATAAGAACTGGGTACATCCTGGAAAGCATAATGTGATGTTTCATGGTTCTCTAAGGTAAAACAGATGCGTAATCATGGTTTGCACTTGGAAAGGTTCGGCATTGTCATTATGACTCTGTCGCCATGACTGATGTTGAGGAATCATTAAGTCATGCCGAAACATAATTTGGACCAGATATGACTGTGAGGGAGGTTTGCCACAACAGATTATGTAATGTTGTTGGTGTGTCATGTTATATCAAGGCAAGATCTTACATTCGCATTCCACACAAAAGGTTGTCGGTGATGAGGGGAATTATAAAAAATCACGCCATTTTTTCTGTTTACTTTTTTTTTTTTTAAATTGTGCAAAATGAACACCGAAGATCAGTCAATGTCACTGTGGTTACTAATGATGAGGGGTACTGTAAAACATATGCTGGTACATTAATGAAGTTTTGCTGTTTTCTTTTTTTTAAAACTTGTGCAATATGATTTCGTAAAACTGGAGATCATTCAATGTCACAGTGGTTGCTAAACTTCACGTTAATTAATAATTTATCAAAGCGTTTTATAAACATTTAACAAAAACACGCATAGAGGTTTGGACTTTACCCTTTAGTTACCCTATAAGGCTTATTGTATTCATTGTGAAAAAGGAACAGAACGTTTCTATAAGCTGCTAAAATAAATATTTTGATAAACTAGAATAAATAAAAACAGTATGCAGAATGTATATAAACGTAGACCGCCATTAGGTGTATATCCCTGTGCATGCCTTTATTTTAAAATGCAAGTATGTGACGGTCAAGATAAAGCAAGCCGACAGTTCCTCGTCGGAAATGATTATTATAATCTTTATCAACCTAAGAATAAACATCTGCCAAAGACCAAAACAAAGAAAATCCATGAACAATTAATGTTTACACATATCTGTCTCTGATGCTTGTTTTTTTACAGCTTGTACAGCGATAAAGAAAAACAAGGAAGAGATAACCAAGTCTTTATCAGACACAATAGGGGCCTATCAGACGAAAGCATGTTGTACAATTCAGCTGAAATTAAGGTATTTCTCTTGATAGGCACTGGATGCTAATGAAGCGATCGGTTGTGACATAATGTCGGCATCTTTACAATGGCATGCTTGCATCCAGAAATATTTACTCGTCATCTGTACATTCTTACGAGCTCATCAAGTCCTTGAGCTCGTCAAACCCCAGGTGTTAATGCATAGTGTCACTGCGTTGCTGAGCAGAAACAACAAGCGCATTAAAGGTGGTATCCGACAGTAATCCTTACATGAAACACAATCAACAAAACCTTACACTTGTCTGTGGTAATTAAGGCATAATGAGAGACTTTAATGAATAGTCTCCCCTGAAAAATCCCTTAAATGCTAGTAGGTCCTTTCATTTATTTTACTCTGTTTTTATAATTGTGCTCTTTGAAGTGTATGTTGACTTTTCTGCCTTTCTTGCAATACCCAGGTTAACCATCATTAACACACACTTCCATTTTCTATTTTAAATAACAAATAAATATATAAGTATGTAAATGGATTTTAAGCTTATATTTATGCAAAAGCAAGAACTTTCACTGTTTGTTATTGCAATTCCTACAAAAGAACAGGCGATTAAGTCCAATAATTTCAACTAAAAGGACCTACCTACTGTTTGAAATACCTCGGATATTAACAAACAAGGGAGACAATTTTCACTTGACCAACTGTACCCCATTCTGCTTATACTCATGCTAAACTCTAAAGAAAGACATCAATTGTTAGACAGTAAAGCTTGTGAAAAAAACACGCTCTAAATGTTTATTCTGTCAAAATCTATAAATAAACACAAAATAAAGATAGATATCGACGTTATAGAATATTACCCGCCGGATGGTGGTAAAACGTGATCTTAAAACTAAGTAGCTGCGTAGCTTTTTAAGTTTAAAAATAACCAATTGTGCAGCGTGACTCAGATAGGGAATATATGTTAATAATGACCAGTGAAGTGTTCCGCATCACATTTCACATAGATATAGGATATCAATAAACAATATTTAACTGGATCCTTTCAGGTAACACTAATTTAAATGGGTTTTTTTAGAGAATAAATCTGGTACAAAGTTTGAGATATTGTCAATTAGTGGGGGTGGGAAATATTTACTTGGTTTATTGTTTAAAAAATAACTAAGCTTTCTCTTCGTTGATAATAATCGGCCTCTGTAACCGTTTAGAAATCACACACTATATATTGTTTCCGGTTTAAAAGTTTTCTTACCACACTAAGCATATGTAATTAGCTTTTATTCGTATTGATAAAGCACTGAATAGGGTTTCTATAAGATTTCATTAGAGAAAATTTAAAAAATAACAAAGCCAGCTAGAAGTGTCGGTTGACTGAATAAGTCGTAGAAAATATAAGCTACAAGTCATATGATGCGACCAAGGTTTTTAAAAAATAATTTTAATGAACAACAACAAATACAGGATAAAAACAAAGATACATATCAGAAAGAAGAAACATTGGCTAACTTAAAACACAAAAGAAAAAAATCTCTTTATTTTTAAACAATTGTAGATATATACCACTTTTTGACGATTGTTCATTACAGTTTGGAAGAAATCAAGGGATAGATACGCCTATCATCACGACATGGGGACCTAACATATAAGGGCGTGGTGTGCAATTAAGACGCGATTAAAAAGTTTCCAGATATGAATCAGAAGCGAATTAAGCGATCGGTTGTGACATAATATCAACAATTCTACCAAGGCGTGACCTCTTACCCCCTCTTGCTGACATATTTACACGTCTTTTGCGGTCCATAGGCAATCACGCTATACGATTACATATCAAGCGCTATCTAATGAAGCACAGTATCAGAGGAGTGCATGTAAAAATAAGCTGCGCGCATGAACACAAAAAAGTAGTTCTTTGGTATGTTACTGCCAAATGATACTTAAAAGTACTGATAGTATCTACTTGCCGAAGGACGCTCGTAGCTTGGCAGAACACAACATTTTGGTGCATAAACACGCACGCACGAATACACTAAAATGGCAGTTCTCTGACATTATTTTACCAACAGTCATCGAACCTAATGTTCTTTGGTTGATATATCATATACAAAGATGATAAAATATGTAAATATTAATATTCTAATTATCACATATGGACATCCCTGAGTAAATATAGTGATCAAAAGGTAATTTAAGATGCACATCACTGACTATGATCAAGCGTTGCAGAACATACTTTTGAATATTTTATTAACATCATAAAGCAGAGAAGATGAGCTGTAGATTAAACAAACGACGTATCTTCGCAAAGAAATTAATTTAAACTTTGCAGAAAATTCACCAAAGAAACCAGAAGTCAATGAAATACACTCATAATTTTAAAAAAACAACAACACAATGAATAAAACTTACCCCAAATCTTCCAACATCCCACACCCCATACTCCTCACTTATAAACACCTAATTCATCCTAACACATACACAGCCTTCTTCGAACAATTTACTTGCCTCACCGATTCCCACAACCTCACTCATCCTCTTCACCGTCTTTACACCCCACTTATCCTTACTCATAATCATCACTCGTAAATACATGACTCAACCTTTCCCTCATAAATACATCACTCAAAATCACTCAGAGAATCCTCATTCATCTTCGCTCATAAACACCTCACTCAACCTCACCCATCCTTTCAATTTTTTCGCCTCACTCATAAACACCTCACTCAGCCTCACCCATCCTTTCCATTTTTACGCCTCACTCATAAACACCTCACTCAACCTCACCTATCTTTTCCATTTTTACGCCTCACTCATCCTCACTCATAAACACCCCACTCAACCTCACCTATCCTCTCCATTTTAACGCCTACTCATAAACACCCCACTCAACCTCACCCATCCTTTCCATTTTACGCCTCACTCATAAACACCCCACTCAACCTCACCCATCCTTTCCATTTTACGCCTCACTCATAAACACCTTACTCAACCTCACCCATCCTTTCCATCTTTACGCCTCACTCATAAACACCTCACTCAGCCTCACCCATCCTTTCCATCTTTACGCCTCACTCATAAACACCTCACTCAACCTCACCCATCCTTTCCATCTTTACGCCTCACTCATCCTCACTCATAAACACCCCACTCAACCTCACCCATCCTGTCAATCTTTACGCCTCACTCATAAACACCCCACTCAACCTCACCCATCCTTTCCATCTTTACGCCTCACTCATAAACACCTCACTCAGCCTCACCCATCCTTTTAATCTTTACGCCTCACTCATAAATACCTCACTCAGCCTTACCTATCCTTTCAATCTTTACGCCTCACTCATAAACACCCCACTCAACCTCACCTATCCTTTCAATCTTTACGCCTCACTCATAAACACCTCACTCAACCTCACCTATCCTATCAATTTTTACGCCTAACTCATAAACACCCAACTCAACCTCACCCATCCTTCCAATCTTTACGCCTCACTCATAAACACCCCACTCAACCTCACTCATCCTTTCAATCTTTACGCCTCACTCATGAACACCCCACTCAACCTCACCTATCCTTTCAATCTTTACGCCTCACTCATAAACACCCCACTCAACCTCACCTATCCTTTCAATCTTTACGCCTCATTCATAAACACCCCACTCAACCTCACCCATCCTTTCCATCTTTACGCCTCACTCATAAACACCTTACTCAACCTCACCCATCCTTTCCAACTTTACGCCTCACTCATAAACACCCCACTCAACCTCACCTATCCTTTCACACTTTACGCCTCATTTATAAACACCCCACTCAACCTCACCCATCCTTTCCATCTTTACGCCTCACTCATAAACACCTTACTCAACCTCACCCATCCTTTCCAACTTTACGCCTCACTCATAAACACCCCACTCAACATCACCCATCCTTCCCATCTTTACGCCTCACTCATAAACACCCCACTCAGCCTCACCCATCCTTTCCATCTTTACGCCTCACTCATAAACACCCCACTCAACATCACCTATCCTTTCCATCTTTACGCCTCACTCATAAACACCCCACTCAACCTCACCCATCCTTTCAATCTTTACGCCTCACGCATAAACACCTCACTCAGCCTCACCCATCCTTTCCATCTTTACGCCTCACTCATAAACACCCCACTCAACCTCATCTATCCTTTCCATCTTTACGCCTCACTCATAAACACCTCACTCAGCCTCACCCATCCTTTCCATCTTTACGCCTCACTCATAAACACCCCACTCAACATCACCTATCCTTTCCATCTTTACGCCTCACTCATAAACACCTTACTCAACCTCACCTATCCTTTCCATTTTTACGCCTCACTCATTCTCACTCATAAACACCTTACTCAACCTCACCCATCCTTTTCACCACCATTTTTACACCTCACTCATTCTCACTCATAAACACCTTACTCAACCTCACCCATCCTTTCCACCACCATTTTTACACCTCACTCATTCTCACTCACATTCATCTTACTCAACCTCACCCATCCTTTCCATTTTTACGCCTAACTCATAAACACCTTACTCAGCCTCACCCATCCTTTCCATTTTAAAGCCTCACTCATCCTCACTCATAAACACCTCACTCAACCTCACCTATCCTTTCCATCTTCTTTACACCTCACTCATTCTCACTCATAAACATCTCATTCATCATCACTTATAAACACCTGACAAATCTTCACTTTTCCTATCCACCATCCTCAAATCTCACTCTGTCCTCATCACACCTAAGTTATAAACTCCGGATTCATTCCCATCCATCATTCTCCCTTCTTATTATTCCTCATCCATCGTCACTCTATCTTTTCACCTTACTCCTACTAACCCATTTTCCCACCACCTCATTTTCCGCCCTATTTCACATAACGACGCTTGACGTTAGTGGGGTTCGTACCCGCGACCCTCCGTATCCAAAGTCAGATTCTTTCCTCTGCGGTGGTGACCACATACATTTGTACATGTAAGCGACAATTCAGAAATAATACTTTATCAGCAAAAGTTTTAAATAGCTAAGGACACAGCTCAAAATATTATCAACGACCCACATCGGTAGTTAAATAGCAATAAAAGACTGCGTAGACAATGTAAAACACCGCAGTTTAGGTTTTGTTTATATAAATAACGGTAATAAATATAAATATGTATAACTGTATTACCATAACCGATAAATGTTTGGCATCACAGAACTTTCGGAAAACGTTAAATCAATCATGCCAGTCTGTATTTGGAAGCCGAAAAGTTTGTTTGGTTCATCAATGTATATACGTGGCTTAGCTCTGAAATATTGCAATTGTTGTTTTTTCCTAACGTATTCAGGCGTGTTTTCAAGATTATTATTTTAGAAAAACAACAACATTAATATCGATTTTTCGTTCAAACACACTACTTACGCTTGCAGTGCCTCAAATAAGCTACGTCGAACACTTAAACGGTTTCAAGATAGCCATCTCTACAAACGCTGAGAATGATTAATGAAGTTGTGTGTTGTTATTTTTCTTTTTTGAACGATATTCACTCATTCAGTTCTTAGAGTTGGTTTACTATATATTAAACGACAAATAAAGACGTACCAGATATTTGCAAGACGGGAAGAAACAACAAGGAATATAAATACCGATGAGCAACATTTTTTATGTATATTTACTTATATCGATTATCAACATCCGTTTAATTGCACGATTTCGATTGGGTGATGTCTTGATTTTCCATATGACATGGCGTGGCTCTCCCCAGCTCATAATTTCAAGAACTCACTAAATGCAGTTAGCCGGTTAAAACTAACTGAGTTTGGACAACTTATTATGACTCATTTAAAAAAAAACACAACAGAAAACTGGTTAAAGCCGTATTTCAAATACGACATTATACAGAATGTTGGCACAGGAAAATCACAACCATAGCACAATTATTACTTTAAAAGAGAACATTCTATGAATGTCACCAATGTGCCATTGTCCAAAGAATCCTGTACCAATTAATTAACTTCATTTATTTTGTTTAACTGTTGGATAACACGTCAACCGTGTTCTTTCCTTGATTGAAAAAAGGCGAAAATATGAATATATTACCCCCATAAAATTCCTTGCAGCACGAAATTCTATGATTATCGTTGTCCATTTTTTAAGTAATGTAAAAATGCGATAGGCTTATCATGTTGTCTTTCTGTTCAACGGGCATTTTCTTCATAATTAGTCGCCCGTCTTTCAAATGTTTTATAAAATTTGTTACCTCTCGTTAATGAAAACCATATATGTTGCAACACATTCCCATCGCTTTACAACAAAGGATACAAATATTTTTTATATGCATGGTTCATTACTTTAAAATATTTGATGTTGTTTATTTTAATTTTATAAAATATTTAGATAAAAACAAGCTAAGTTGACTTATTCGGTCATATATCCGGTCAACTGGAACATATCGTTACTATTAGAACCAATTCGAGATACCGGCCGCAATAGCTCTGGTGGTAGAGCGTCGGCTTGCGGATCGGGAGGTCGTGGGTTCGATCCCCGGCCGGGTCATACCAAAGACTTTAAAGTTGGTAGTAGTGGCTTGCCTCCTAACGCTCGGGGCTAAGGGGACAGCATTACGCCTGACTCGTCGGTGTCAGTATAATGGACCGGCCGCGTTCAGTCCCTGGGCACCTTATAAGTGCCCCTGTGCTATAATGATAGAAATGTCGCTGCGCAGTATCGGCCAAAACGCCGGCTAATCCCAATCCCAGACACAATATACTTCAATAATTCATGTTAGAATAAATAATCAAACAAGCAAACATTTTACTATCACTGACCTGTATCTATCACTCCATCGTCATCCATGTTTGTTTCTTGTGATGACATCCCGAAGCATGCCAATATGTCTCGTCTAATGTTAGACCCCAATACAATAATTGATTTGCATAACGTCACGACTGTGTTCACTGTACGCAACTCTCTTTATATAGTTTTATTACGGTGTTTACTGTACAGATCTTTCTATCAAATAGACTTATGACGTTGTTCACTGTACGGATCTCTATTAAATAGTCTACCGACTGTTTTCACTGTACGAATCTCTATTAAATAGTCTTACGACTGTCTTCACTATACGGATCTTTCTATGAAGTAGTCAAACGACTAAGTTCACTGCACGGATCTCTATTAAATAGTCTAACGACTATGTACACTGTACGGATCTCTATAAAATAGTCTTACGACTGTGTACACGTTACGGATCACTATTAAATAGTCTTACGACTGTGTACATTGTACGGATCACTATTAAATAGTCTAACGACTGTGAAAACTGTACGGATCACTATTAAATAGTCTACCGACTGTTTTCACTGTACGGATCTCTATTAAATAGTCTTACGACTGTGTTCACTATACGGATCTCTATTAAATAGACTTACGACTGTGTACACTGTACGGATCTCTATTAAATAGTCTTACGACTGTGTTCACTATACGGATCTCTATTAAATAGTCTAACGACTGTGTACACTGTACGGATCTCTATTAAATAGACTTACGACTGTGTACACTGTACGGATCTCTATTAAATAGACTTACGACTGTGTACACTGTACGGATCTCTATTAAATAGTCTAACGACTGTGTACACTGTACGAATCTCTATTAAATAGTCTAACGACTGTGTACACTGTACGGATCTCTATTAAATAGTCTAACGACTGTGTACACTGTACGAATCTCTATTAAATAGTCTAAAGACTGTGTACACTGTACGGATCTCTTTTAAGTAGTCTTACGACAGTGTTCACTATACTGATCTCTATTAAATAGTCTTACGACTGTGTTCACTGTACGGATCTCTCTATGAAATAGTCTAACGACTATTTTTACTGTACGGATCTCTATTAAATAGTCTAACGACTGTGTACACTGTACGGATCTCTATTAAACAGACATAAGACTGAGTACACTGTACGGATCTCTATTAAATAGCCTTACAACGACGTTTATTGTACGGATCTTTCTTTAAAATAGTCAAAGACGACATTCACGGTAGGGATCTCTCTATATACTCCCTTACACCCGTGTTGACTGTAAGGATGTCTTAACTAAATCGGCTTCTCACCAAACTACAGTATAACATGTGAAAATAGATGCTTTACACTTTAAAATCTTCCTGATCAAACGCCTCCTGATCAATAGTTTTACGTCTTATTTCGACCAGTTTGTTTCCAATGCTACGACATTGTACATTTACAATGCTTTCCAAATTTCTCAATATTCCGGTATGCCTTTCTCATTCAAGTCAGTTTATGGTGAAATTTACACACGCGCATCTGGCAGATTGGCAGTGACGTTGCTACTGTTTATCCAAATTTCACGATAATTTTATAGTGTAAAGTTAAATAATAAATGATAGTCTTTAATCAATGATTGCCTGAGAGATGGGAAAACCTATTGTCCCACACGATTAAATGAAATCGTCCACGATTGCGATCCGGACCTGTCTGAAACGTTGTAGCAAATACCCGTCTGTCACTCCACTGGGGTCGCGAATTTAATTTCTAGCACTTATGTAGCACTTAAATATTATCCGATAAAAACATACTTCAGCAGGCTAAATACACGTCTAGAACACATGTCGTATGCCTTACACTTGTTACTTCGCCGTTTCGTTTAAAACAACTCAACAGATGGAATATTGACCGTATCACTTTACCAATAGTCACCAAGCTATGTATGTTATAGTAACCTAAACTTAGAAAACAAGAGTCTTGGTGTGGCACATTGTTACCAGACCGTAAGCTTATTTATACTAAGAATTTTTATCTAAAGGGGGTAAAGAACAGTTTTAGTTCTTCCACTTTGTCCAATACTCACTTCATGGATGCTTGTTTATTGTACAGTGCACGTCTAAAACAAGGTTATTTATACAGTTATTTCCATTGAACCGTTTTAATTAAAGCAAAACGTATATATTATTAACATCCCACTACCCGCGTCAATTAAAGACCTCGCATCATCATTCCTGACTCACCAAGGTGTATTGCGCTCATGACATTAATGTGGCAATATACAAGAAAAGTCGTTGACGCGAAGCATCCAAGGCAACGCAAAAGTTGGAGATATAAAGAGATTAAAGCAATATCGGAGCAGTCAACAAAGACACTTGAAAAGTTATGGTTTTTATTTGAAAGTTTTCTGTATACTATAATTTTTCGAGAAAAAGCCTGTATAACTTATATTTCTGAGACCATATAATGGTTTAAAACAAAATGACAAGCAAAACCCGACACCATTTAATAGGTTTTCTAAAGATGTTTCATATGTAGTAAAATGCAAAATTATTATAATTAATTTTAAAACTAGCACTAGCAGAAAATGCACATGTGCAGCCGCCTCACATTACACAAAAAAGTATTGTTCAGATAATGGTTTTCTCGAACGTAGTATGTGTTTTTCAGTATTTTATTGTTTATTTTGAAAGTTACAGACACACAAAAATAAATATAAAAATAAAAACATAAAATAGAACACCTTTTACCGAATAAGGACCCGTATTGATCAGGTTTAGAAAGTCCGCAAAACAAACTTTCCCCCATGTGCAAATAACAGTGAGTATTCCAGAATATAGGCGTCGCGATTATGCTTCCCAAAGCGGTCACGTGTCCAGACCACGTCATCTGCTAGAAAAGCTCGGCTAAAATTCAGCCCAAACAATAAAACGTTGCCATATTTATTAAATTCAATATAAAAAAGTTAAAATTTTACGATAAATAAAAATGTTGTGAAAGTGAAGTAGAAAAAGTTACATTTATAATGTTTGGAGCATTTTTACAGTCACGTCGAATTAGATGTGCATCAAGCTTTTGGAGGCATTCGATCTTTTTTAGCGAGCGTTATGTAACCGGTGCTGTGGAGTGTGGACCATTGGTATGCAATACTTAACTTAGGTAGAATCCAGAATGAAGCGACAGAGCGCACATGGTCGAGTCATGTGGCTTAATCCCCGACAACAACTTGGAAACATGATCTGTTCAGAAATGTTTATTCATTGTTACATTCACCTGTAGTCAAATAACTTTGTCTTGTCGTTGGACAAGCTGGTGTGGATGCGCGCTTTGGTATGGCTGCGTTTGGTAAAATGGCAATAATGTATCCCATGAATCGTGGGAAAACTTTAACTTAAATATCTTGATGAGAAGAAACCAATGTGCACATTATATTGGGGTAATTTTATTTTTCAAATATCTTTTGAAGATTCTGCAATATGAAAAATTGAAACCTATGTTCAACTCCGAGCAGACGACAGTGAAAGCGCTCACGCGATCGGCTACGTGATAATTTCCCCTACAACTGTCGCAAATCTGCCATGAAACAGCGTGCTTTGATCAAAACTGAAAAAGCTATTATGTCGTCTAATATATAATATCAAGACATTGTCAAACGTCGTCAACTCGATTAATGCATTTGCACGGGTGTGTATGCGTCTTTGGCGATCCTTGGTTCTTTTTCTTCCATTTATATATACATTCAGTATAGTTAATTGAGTTCTGTTTTATTTAAGACTTGTATGATTCTACCAATTAGGATATTTACTTTGTTGAAAACTACACTTTGTATGCTTGTATGCTCATCTACTTCTTCTGTGGGTTTGTGTGTGTGTGTGTGTCTTTGTGTGTGTGTGTGTGTGTGTGAGTGTGTGTGTGTGTGTGTGTGTGTGTGTGTGTGTGCGTGTGCGTGTGTGTGTTTTCTTGTTTTCATTTGTCTTTTTTCTTTTTTGAGAAACACCACAGCGATCATTATAGCGACGTCCAGCTATTTTAGCGGAGGAAGTCCTTCGCCCCGAGCGGGACTCGAACCCCCGTGCTGGAAGACTAAGCAGCCAGAGTTACTAATCGGCAACTCAACCACTACGCCACGGGTGCCCACATACTTCTTCTATTTCAACAAATGTTAACTACATTATGGATATGTGAAATGCTACACTTTTGATATTATTAAAACACAAATAAAGTAATGTCGAACTTAATTTGTGTTTTATATAAGGCAGCTTTACTGGGCATTAATAACCTCTGCAATGCAACACCTCTCAGCAGCAACAATTTTTCTCTCTGGGATCGTTGTTGAACAGTTTTTTTTATTGGATTGCACAAACTTGTTTAAGTATTTATCGTGGAAATTATTTTATTAATCCTCCAGGTGATAAGTAGGTAAATTGCACGAAATATTCAATATACCTCTCTGATCGATACAAAAACTTTAGGAAAAATATTGAAATAAAATAGTTTTCACAACCGAAAAACAACAACAATTTTAATCCCCAAAAATAACCCACGTACCACGCGTTTACACAAATGTAATTTTCCAATATGTTGAATGGCTTAATTTAAATAAATTCACCTTAAATAAACGAATGCATACATGACTAATTCTACTTGGTAGAAGACACAATGGATTCCACACTACAATAATGGTGATCAGTTATATGGAATTGCTTCACCTGCGTGTCTCAAACCAATATTTCAAATCCTCATAAAAATGACATTCTTGCATTTGAGCATGAATACATGAGTTATTTCAATTTCTCAAGGGCCCATAAAATGCTCCGAATAACAACAACAATAATGATAATAATAATAATAATAATAATAAATAATAATAATAATAAATAATAATAATAATCATAATAATAATAATGAGGATGATAATAATAATAATACATGAAACTTCAATAAAGAATAGAAGCAGCAGACCGTAACTACGGGTGTAGGAACAATTGATTATTGACAAGCCTCGTACCAGGCAACATTGCTCGCTTGAGTGCTGCAACAGGTTTTTAACTGATGATTAGACACAGTTACTTCTTTCATGTAGAAGTGAACAAAGTATTAAACAAAGATTGTCAAAGAAAACAATGGTATGAACGAACCTCTCGATACAGACAGCACCAGAATGTGTTGTAATCGGCTGTTAAGCGGATGTGCACATCCCAACATGTTCGAGCACGAGATTTTAAACAAAGGGAGTCAAAGAAAAAAAATCTTAGTAACTAGATTACATTCAAAAGATGTACCAGACTGCATTGTAATTAAACACGAAGCATATGTGCTAATCCCGTTTTTATGCTCCCCGACGGTCGAGCATATTGTCGCAGTTTTGTCCGTCCGTCCAGTCTCGTTCGTTCGTTCGTCCGTCATAATTTTGTCTGGAGCATAACACAAAAAACTGTTCGAGGTCAACATGAAACTTTATAGGCAGATAGATCTTAATGAGGAGAAGTGCAGTGTACAAGAACCATAAGGCTGGTTTGCATAATTAAGGAGTTATTGCCCTTTGTTATTTTAATTCTTAAATTTTGTCCGGAGCATATAAAAATAAACAATAAAATAAAAATGTAATTGATAAAATAATAACAATAAATTAAAAGTTATCAATATGAAACTTCATAGGCAGATAGATCTCAGTGAAGAGAAGTGCAGTGTACAAGAACCATAACTCTCTTTTGCATAATTAAGGAGTTATTGTCCTTCGTTATTTTTAAAACTTAAATTTTGTCCTGAGCATGAAAAAGCCCCTTTGGCACTTACGTTTATTCTGGGAGCAACGATCGGGTCTACCGATTCTCTTGTTACAAGACGTAATTAAGAAAGACTCAAAAAAAATGTGCAATGCACAAGTTTCCTTAAATCGATGGTTATCAAAACATGTCATAATTAGCTGTGAAGAGGGATGAAAGGAGATTAAGATGGCCTGTATTAAACTCATTATCATATGATATAATGAACATCATGCACTGAGCAGGAAACAAACACCAGTAATGTCAGTCAATTCCGGAATTATGGAAACCGCGCACAAAGAATGGCTCGATTTTAAATTGATTAAAACCTTTGACAAAAAGACAACGGCGATATCTGTCTAAAAGCATTGTAAATTATGCCATACAGAAATACCATCTCTGGCTAATAAGCTAAAATTTCATACATTTAGAACCTGTTATGCATCCGTTCCAAAGTATGTATCAATATTTCAATGCAAGCTATGTAAACGGTATTTGATTACTATTTCAAACCATGCTTGGGCATTAGACAAGCGAAGACATGTTTTTTGCAATGACGCATTTCTTCTTTTAGTATTTTACGCTCCCTCGCTGGGGATTCTGCGTCGACGCTGGATTAAAAAAGGTGTGTATTACATGCGTGGAAAAACTGCTGACACTTTAGTGCTAAGTAAAAGGATAAAATGAGTTACAGTAATTTTAATGTAACTTGCATATGTCTTTAATTTTACGACCAAAGAACATTTAAGCCTACAAGAATCTAAGAGCTGCAACATTTCAACCAAGACCAATGCTAACGTCAAGAACAAATGACTACGATTATTTATGTTCGAAAAACTGGCCCTGAAAATGTCACTAAGAAGCAATGGCTCCAGAAAAGCGTTAAGATAAAAGTGTCGGCAGACGATAATGATGTTGCGATCTGGTTTCTGAATTGTTACTGGCATTTATTGTGTATGCTTACTCGCCAGGGTGAAACAATGGCTTGAAAGGTATGTAAGGATTGAACCGGTTCAACTAGACATTGAAGAAAGCAATCTGCAATATCAGAATACATACAAATATAAAGTACCGGTACTAGAGTACTACAATGACAGGTAAGTTGTGTGATTAAGATGATAAATGTATTTCGAACGTCGGCAATGTCCGTGGTTTGTTTTCTTGGACTGGGAGCGGCCTTCGGGAGCGTCCTTTCTGGTCCATGACCCAGCGGAACCGGAATTTCGAGAATGGACCCAGCGTGCGCTGGTGCATGTGGCAACAGTAAATAATATGTTTAATTAAAATTACTTTTTTACACTGGGTGTTTTCATTTTAAGGCTATATAGCCTTTTAATACTATTTTTAGATTCCGCGCGGGTTTAGCAGATCGTATTTGGAATTGTCAGTACAAACCTTTCAAGGCCAGTCATAAATATCAGCCATTGTGTTTTAAGCCGAAGTTTAAAATAGCCGGCGACCCCCTTAGGCCTGTGGCGTTGTGGCAGAGTCACCGACTTGTAACTTCTCTGATTGCTTAGTCTTTCACCTCGTTGCTTCGAGACCTGTTCGGGGCGAAGGACTTAATGTGAGAAGGTCTTCCAGCTGACCTGCGGTGCGCCGGTGGTTCTACCCAGACATAATTTTACGGACTTTCTCCACCAAAATAGCTAAATGTCGCTATAATGACCCATATTAGTCGCTGCAATGTATTTCAAAAACAAAACAAAAACAAACTCTAACGTTCAATGCTGAATTAGTGTTGTAGCAAAAGTCCTTTTGCATAAGAACTGGACTATTTCTATCTTTGGTTGCTTTTTTAAAAAACTTTAAAGTTTTGGTTCTAGAACGTTTACAAAAATACCAAATAACATTAGGTGATTGTCCTGTTACTATACTAACACTGTTGATATAGAACTAATTAAAACAGAATGCTATTCTAGTAAATTATGAATAATTATCATCCTGAACACGTGTACATCTGTACGTCTGACAAACTGCATAAAAAAGAAACAATAACAAATTTCATGATTTACAGTTCTGTAAACGCATATTTTATTTATTACATTTTAAAACATATTTTAGTGATTGTTTTATCTCCTTTAATTTAAACCCCACAATATATTATCTTAGATACATGCCTCTGGTTTGGATGAATACTGTTTTAATTGTACACAATAAAGAGCTTTTAGAACCGCGTACATTATAAATGACTTCGTCAGTTTCAATTTTGTTCGTCAACTATTAAATGTGTTTCCTAATATTACATTCGGATACATCATGGTGTTAGATAAAAGTGCGCATCTGTTTTATAACTCGTTCCTATTCAACTGCCCCTGTTTGAGTATTCTGTATTAATATCATCTGCTATTTCTATAGGCCATAAATGGATCGCATTTTGATTATTCGTCGGAATAAAACTTTCTAAATAAAAGAACAATAAACATGCATTCGAGCAACGGACATTTGAAAGTAATAAAAAGTAATATATCAAATTACCAGGCTGTATTTGCATCATAAATAAAACAGTCGATATGACTAGGTAACAAAAGCATGATGAAAAAATAAAATATATTTTATACTTGTTGTACTTTGGCTTTTAAAGGTGTTAACCGACAGTTTCGACAAAAGATTTTTTTCTCAAATAACCAAAAAAGTCCGTTAACCGAAACAGTAAGACAAAATGCTGTTCATTGATGCCATAGCAAAAGTCCCTTCACCTAAGAACATTGGTTGTGCTTTGAGGTTTTGGTTGTAGTAGGTTTACAGAAAAAAATCGCAATACAACCAACATACATAACGTGTTTGTCCTGTGACTAAATTAACACTGTTGATATATGACTAATTAAAACAGAATGCTATTAGCATACTAGTAAATCATGAACAATTATCACACAGAACACAAGTATGGCAGTACATCTGTACGTCTGGCATATTGCATAATAAACAAATAATAACAAATTTCATGTCTTGATTTACAGTTCTGTAAACGCATATGTTGTTGTTGCGGCTGCTGCTGCTGCTGTTGTTGTTATTATTATTATTATTATTATTGTTATTATTATTATTATTATTATTAAAATTTAAAACACATTTTAGTGACTAAAATTAGTTTTACGAAACCTTTTTTTTTGAAAATTTATATTACATAAAACACACGCTATTAGCATATGGATCAATAACGTATTAATACAATCCAGACCACGAGCATGGCAAATAATACAGTGCTTAGATCGTCTCACGTGCTACCTGTGTGCAGTCGCCATGAATTATTTACTGGGTTGTTTTGTCTCTGACAGCAGATGATAGCGCGGCCATCAAGCGATGCTTCTATCAACGTGAAAACCAAGGTATGTCAGGCAGCGAAACAATGGCATCAGAATAGCTCGTATAGCATGCATGTACGCATAGATGGAGCTCGCATGATCGTCGTTGTGAATTTCAGCGGTCTGTCAAGAGCCAAAAACTATTCATTTATTTTAATCCTTGTCAATTGAGATTTTATCGTCAACACACTTTCTATATGACCAACTAGTTTGACAAAAGCAAAACCACCACCTCCTCCTCCTCCTCCTCAACAACAACAACAACAACAACAACAACAACAACAACAACAACAACAACAACAACAACAACAACAACAACAACAACAAGAAGAAGAAGAAGAAGAAGAAGAAGAAGAAGTTATTTACCAGGTTAAAGGAACGATCAAGTATCAACTATTTGAAAACCGAACGTTCGACGCAGATTTATGTGTTGTTGTTTTTTGTCCTTTTAGATATTGTTTACTATGGCTTTCCTTGTCGTTCTACATATAATACCAAAATTAATCACTGTGACTTAAGCATTGACAATATGGCATAGTTCATTATTGTTTACTAGACTTGGTCGGTTCATTGAAGTTTATTTGTTAAATGGATCGACGGTTCATCAGAATTTTTTGCCTCATCATTTAAACAATTCCGAATGATTTCGTAAACATATATACTAAACTAAACAAAACAACACATTACATCCATTTAAGGAATCCAACTACTCGTAACACCTCCGTTAGCTTAAGAACATTTTGTGTCAAAATGCAAAAACTATACTGGTCCAGTAAACAATACTTCCTTCCACAGAGTCTTTCGTATTAATGAGACGCCATAAACTTCATGTACACTGTATAACAATACGCTTTGTATGCTTGAAATGATCAAACGATTTTTCAGAATATAACTTACTTAAGTTACTAGAAAATACCACTTTTGAAAAAAAACTTATTTCATGCTTGTAAGTTAATAAAATAACTGTAAATTCATGCTTGTAAGTTAATAAGATAACTGCAAAGTCCTATTCTAATTTGTCCTAATTTTAAATTATGTTACTCAGTGTACAATTATGAATTGGATAACACTACATATTAAAGTAGACAACTGTTCTGTAATTACAAACATGTAAAGTTCGTTTTATTTTGCATATATAAAGTACAAGATGTATACATATAGTAAACTATAAAGGGAGGTAGCTTTTTGAATAGATATGCAGTAATAATCAACGAGTTGTCTCCCATTTTCACCCGACTTAAACAATTTTACACGAAAGGATCGTTCAACGGGCATTATTGTTTGTCTAAGTGCGCGACTGTAAAGTTTCAGAACAAGGTTTGTAAAGAAACCATATTGCTCATTATATGTTCTTTTACAAGCTAACTAGGGGTTATTCTAGCATAACCTTTCTGTACAGAGCTCCTAATAATAACTATTGATATCCAATACATTTTTAGAGGACACATGTAGTAAAAAATTAACACGCTAATCAGGGGGCGTACCTAGGCATGATGTGTACACATGGTCGCTAGTGGGGTCCGTGGGGTGGGGTGGGGGGGGGGGGGGGGGGGAAAGAGAGAGATGATGCTTTCCCGGAAATCTTTATGTTTCTAGATTGTGAATGGTGGCATCTGGGGATGTTTCGGTATTTAAGGTGGTACCCTACAGTTTGGAACAAAAGTATTTTCATTTAACATCTCAATAAACCACTGTTACCTGAAAAGAACTCGCAAAATGCTATTTATGGATGATCTACACCTGCCTGAAAAGTGAATCATAACGTCACATTCGTCATTTCAAACACGCGTTTTCTATCTGAGCTACACTGCACAGTTAGCTATTTTTAAACTAAGAAAACCATGTGACCACTTATTTTTGAGCTCATCCGTGGTGACGTCGATGTCTATTTTTAGCAGGAATCCCAATCGTTGTTATTTATAGATTTGAGAAGAACGAACATTTAAGTGTTGATTGGCGAGTTTTACTGCCATAACATGAGTGTTGAAAATCGTCAAAACTTAGAGTAAAGTATGATGTTTTTCTACAGAAATTATGCACCATACCCTAAACTGAGGTCAGATATTGATACATCTATTAGATAAAGGCCAACTGTATGATACCACCTTTGAGATACAACTAATTCAGTTTGATATAATGTGTGATCGGCTTATGAATGAAATTATCTGGGAAGTTCTGACTTGAAATCTAAGAGAATAAAACTTGCCCCATACCAGGGGCTACAGAAAAAAAAATCGATTTAGTGATTTTTACATATTTTTTTATGATGCAAATAGCGATACTAGTTGATTGCATTTAAAATACACCTGACCCTTACAAGATTTTTATTGCAAATTTAATTGTTGTATGTTTTTATTATTCGGAGACAATATGAAGGCAGCTAAGTATTTTGCGTTAAAGGTGGTATTCGAAAGTTTGGATCAAAATATTTTTGTCAAATAATCAAATAAGTCATTGTTACCCGAAAAGATCTTGTGAAATGCTGCCCATTGACGCCCTAGATTAGTGTGAACACTGAGACATAAATCCCCATTACCCATTGCAAACAGGTATTTCCTATGTGAGCCACGCTGCAGAGATAGCTATTTTTACTAGCAAAACCACGTGACAACTCCCTTAGACGTCGGTGTCTATTTTTATCAGAGATCGCTATCGTGCTTATTTAAAGATTTAGATTGCTTGATCTGTTAGAGTGTTTTTTATCGCGATTTTTACTGTCTGACAACGTAGACAGTGTTCAAAATCGCCTTTACTTATACTAAAGTATGAGTTTATATGGAAATTATGACTAAATTCCCCAAGCAATATAAGGTGTTGTAACATAATATGTTTAATATAGGTAAACTGTCGGATACAACGTTTAAGGCAGCTACGCGCCGGCATATAGATGGTTTTCATGTGATGTCATAGGCACTGATAAGACAGTTTAAGGTAGCCATCTTTGAAGGCAGAAGCTAATGCAGGCCGAAATCGGGAAATATGTGCTGTATTAAACTATCCAATGTTTTGTTATTTTTCAGTCTATTTTACTGAATTTGATATCAAATGTAGCAGCTTTTATTAAGAATTTTAAATATCAAAATTATATTTTGATAGTTTAAAAGGAAAAAAATACAACCAAAACAGTTACACTGTTCATTTTGTTTAAAGATGAGCCAATAATTTTCTTTATATGTATTAATTGTTTGTGCATTTATCAATTAAAAAATATTGCATCCGAAAAAATATGAATTTTAAGAGCTTTATCCAGTGGTGTACAGCTTTTAATTTTTGGACCACAAATGAAGAAATTACAAGAAAATAAAATTTACGCTTCTATACAATTCATCTGAAAATCACTTGAAGTAGCCATCAAGGATGGCTGCCAAGATAAGGGATCTTCACTGATGTGGAAACTATCTATATCATTGTTAATTTAATGTGCCTAGTGTGTTGGATACTCTTATACGCACGCCGTTAAAAGGATTAAAACATCATCCTTTATTGATTTAAATATATATATTAACACTCATAGCACAGCTTAAAGATGTTGTCCTACAGTTAGGATAAAAAATATTTTCATTATATATTATAAACCATTGTTATCTGAACAGATCTCGTAACATGCTGTTTATTGATGTCCTACACCTGTCGAAAAAGTGAACCACAAAGCCACAATTGTCATTACGCCACAATTGTCATTACAAACATGTACTTCCTATCTGAGCCACGCTGCATAGTTAGATATTTTTAAACCAAGAAAACCACTTGACCACTAATGTTTTAGTTCATCCACGTCATCCGCTGTGACGTCAGTGTCTTTTTTTAGCAGGAATCCCAATCGTTCTTATTGCAGATATTGTTACATGTATAGAATGTAGATAAACTGTCGGATTTGAATAATAAGCCACAATGTGTTTCGCATATATAAAGATTTCCGTTAAAGAATTTGCATAAAACACCAACACGAATACATCAACTGTATTTATGGTTAACGAAAACTTGCGAGAAAGTATATATATATATATATATATATATATATATATATATATATATATATATATATATATATATATATATATATATATATATATATATATATATATATAATACAAATAACGAAAGCGCACTTACCTTCGCAGAATGTTACTTTACATTTCCTCATTTTGGTACTTGTTAGTGGAGCTGTCTTGTTTATCCTATTCAAAATGTTTCCAAAAAATGTTGAAACACAACTTAAGAACAAACCAATCGCAAATAAGAAGAAATCAAACAGCAAAATTCCTGTTATGATACACAAAAACAGTATCGTCTATTAACACCTTTGAGATGCGACCACATCGGAAATAGCCATTCAAGGAGTGTCTTTTTCCGCGACATAGATCTATAAGAGTGTTCTTATTCACAAGAGTCCTGCGCAGTCAAAACGCAATGACATACACTCGCCACCCACTTCTTATCACTGAGATAAAATTCCGCCGCATACATTTCATCTCAGGGCATACTTTAACCACAGCAACACATAAATCTCAAATTACATGATTAAACTGAACATGTGTAAGCAACCAAAACATTCCAGTTTTTTTTCAATGAACACACGTTTAAATACTTCAAATAGGCCCTATAGCAACACGTAGTTTCAAATACTTGATAAACGTGGCGCACGCGCTCAAGTTTTTAGTTGTTTTCTTACTCGATATAAACACGTTTTAAATACTTCTTATATTAAAATAAAGCAACATATTATTATAAGTTATTAGATAACGTGACACCTCGCCTGTAAAAAATCCTTTTGACTTCATATGCCATATAGAATCTAAAACATGTGTTGGTTCTTTTGGAAAACCAGCAGAATGGACAATGAGCGGAGCGCGTCGGTCATTTCTGCCTACAGTAAAGTACGCACTGCAGTTCTAAGATTTTGCGATTTCTGGACAATGATGTTCGTAGATGTATGCTTCTGATTAATGCGGCATATTATGACATAAACATTCATATGTACCTACATGCGCGTATGTGTGTTCTTGCACGCATAACGGGGATAAGTCCGTCTTGTAGGTTAGAAGTAGCCTAGGTTAACACACTACGGAGCAGCGAATCGGTTGTCGGGTTGGCGCGGCTTTCTTTTATTAAAAACAACACCACCATAACCTAATACAAAAATAGATTGAAAATCGCAATAAAAGCAGATATAGAATAAATACATATTAGTTAAGTTAAAAGTACTTAGATGAAGCCATGTTTAACATTAAGAGCTGTACTTTTTTACAGAAATAAACACTTAGAATAATTTGATATATTGAAATTGTTGCATTCGCATATTTGCTGCATTGCTCTAAACAGCACGCAAGTTTTATTGTTGCTTTAGCTACACTCTGTCGTTACAGTTATGAAAATAGCAATTGATCTACGGTCGAACCCGGTCAAATAAACAGGGTTTCGTCGAACGCCAGTATTAACTGACATACATATGCCTACATGCGTGAACACATGACTGAGTGTTACGCTAACAGGTCCGCCGAGAATACACCTAAACACAAGATCATACAAATTGGGTCGGAAACCATTTATTTTCCATAGGTTCCAATATAAACGCTGAAGACATACCAAAACTGAATATTTTACATTATTTTCAATATTTGTCCATTAGTCAGTTCCATGATATGAATCACACTTAAAAAATTCAAAGGTCATAGGTTGTCCAGCTCTTTGAAAATATCGGTATTTGAACCTTTTCTACACATTATTAGTCAGCACAGACGGCATAAACAGTGTTAAAACATGGTATTTTCAAACACTGGTTCGTCCATTTGTTGTCTTTATAGCATTATGGCTGGATTTAACTTTTTGTCCGGCATCTTTATTTAATTTCAATGGTTGTCGTCACGTCATATGGTGTAACATTGAGCATCATTTTTCATCATTTTTTCTCTGATGATATTTCTGCCATTTAGCATACAAGGATAGGTAACTGGGATCTCATGCTGAACGAGAAATACTGTTAATATACGCATTTCGTTTAATAGGGGAAACAACTCTAACAATTCAATTCGCATTATCTTATCTCCCTTCTGCGTAGGTATTCGGCACACGTTTACTAAAGAAATATGATGTTTACTCCCCCTTTATCAAAGTCTGTGGACGCTTTCGATTGCAACATGCACGGGAAATCGTACCTTAAAGAAACATATAAACAGTAAATAAATGTGTAGAAGCTTTAAACGCAAACTGATGCAACTAACGAGAAAAAAAATTAACCCAAAGTTTATGAAAATACAAATCCACAACGATAATAACTTATAAATTTCTGTCCGTTCGAAAAGAAGAATTACTCCATAGATCAAGTAAACGAAGAACTTTATTGCTAGTGAGTAAAAGTTTAATTTCACAGTAGTTATAGCAGTCTGAAGAAAGGGCGGGTGTGGGGTGTGGGGTACGGGGCGGCCCGGTCGGACGTATTTAACAACCTTTCACAACCCTCGAAATCAGCGATTAGGATTACATGAAAATTAATGTGATTTAAAATACGACATGGAAAATGTGTTTTTATATAAACGAGATGTTTGTGTCAAACGTGACTTCGATCCATTTTATGTAAACTATTGTATTTGAAATTCAGATTTTCACCTTCCTATGATGTCAATTTATTTTCTATGAACTAATTAGTGATAGTATCCGACAATTTGAGGCAGGAAAGGTTTAAAAATGGAAAACATTAATTCCATACCAAATAATATGATATTTATTATGACAAATCATGGCTCTCGCACGCACGCAGCACACGAACTGTGGAGAAAAAAGATCGTACGTCATATTCTTTATATTTTGTTGCGTATATCCGCGTCGCGTTTAAAAAAAAGACAAATTAAAAAAAGATAAAGTCAACTTTCGTCATTTTACTTGTCTTACTAATGATGTAAATAAAGTAACTGTTTCAATTGAAGACAGTCAATATAAGTAAAAACTGTACATTATTTCATTCACGAACGCCCAGACTGGGATATGCTTTTGTTACCTGTATTAGATATAGGCAGAGTATCGGGTGTCTACATGATAATGAAATTAAATACAACACTTGATTCCCTATTTTCGAAATGAAAAAGAAATGTTTTAATTATCTCCCTTGTGAGAAGGTATTTTCAGATACTTTATATAAGAAATATAGTAAATTTTATTTTTAATTAGCATATCTTTAAGAAAAGCGCTCAACCTTTTTAATGTTTTGTCTCTCAACCAATAAAAGTACATGTCATACGCATGTTTCAGTCTTAAGTGCTTGTCAAAAGTTTAAAAATTGGAAAAATCTTAGGTTTTCTGCAGTTACTATATACCAAATACCTACCCACAAGGGAGGTAAGCGTGTCATTTTTAATTGTTAGAGTAAAGTCCCTTTACATACGAAAAGAGGGACATTATTCAGTAGAACAAGCTTTTGGTCTATTTGATAATGATATGATACATCGCTGAATCGCACACGCTGATCAGTAACTGGCAGTATGTCCGTGTTATACACAATATACCCGCTATCCCATGGAAGGTAGCAATCGAGAGGGAGTAATATAAGTTGAAAAAAATGTTTTGCAACAATCTATAAATAAATGGAATAAGATCCCACAACTCACCGTCTGTTTCCTTTTTCGACCTCATGTCTCTTCGCGGTACCTTCAACATGGCTGGAGGTGCGCTGAGCCCTTGTTCTGAAACAACAATACAAGGGTACAGTGCGGCATGCTTTGTTCATAAATAAAACATGGTTTAACAAAAATTGGCTTTGCGATATGTGTGTACTAAATAAAGATCTATGTAGTCACAATTAATTTGTTCGTCGACTAAGCGGTTAATGTCAAAAATTAGCAATGTGATTATGATTTATGCTACAGTTTGGACTAAAATTTGGACCAAAGATCTTTCTCAAATAACCAAATAAGAAGACCTGAAAAGTTCTAGCAAAATACAGTTCATTGATACCATAGAGTTATATGAATAAAGGCATAAATACACCCGTCACTACAAACAGGATTTCCTATCCGAACCACGCTGCAGAGATAACCATTTTTAACCTAAGAAAACCACGAAATAACTTACTTTCGAGATCTCAGACGTCGATATCTATTTTCAGCGGAGACCATTGTCACGCTTTTTATAGAGTTGGAGAGAGTGAACTTTTAGAATGATTTTTTCTCAATTTGTAACGTTTAACAATATAGGTAATGTTCAAAATCGTCTTTACTTAGACGAAAGTATGAGTTGATACAGAATTATGCCTAAATTCCGTAAAAAGTGGGACAGAATTGTAACATGCAGCTGATATACCTAAAAAGTGGGACAGAATTGTAACATGCAGCTGATATACCTAAAAAGTGGGACAGAATTGTAACATGTAGCTGATATACCTAAAAAGTGTGACAGAATTGTTACATGCAACTGATATACCTATAAAGAGGGACAATATTGTAACATGCAACTGATATACCTAAAACGTGGAACAGAATTGTAACATGTAGCTGATATACCTAAAAAGTGGGACAGAATTGTAACATGTAGCTGATATACCTAAAAAGTGTGACAGAATTGTTACATGCAACTGATATACCTATAAAGAGGGACAATATTGTAACATGCAACTGATATACCTAAAACGTGGAACAATATTGTTACATGCAACTGATAAACCTAAAAAGTGCGACAATATTGTAACATGCAACTGACATACCTAAAAAGTGGGACAGAATTGTTACATGCAACTGATATACCTAAAACGTGGGACAATATTGTTACATGCAACTGACATGGGCAAACTGTTGAATACCACATATAAGAATAATTGAGTTTTGCGATGGTCAACCACACCAAAAATACAACGACATGAAAACATGGCGCATATTTAAGTTAATGTCAACAAAACAGTAAAAACTTCGTTTTAAAATGGTTATACTGTTTGTTCCTCGTGAATAATAATTTACAGTTATGTAAAGGAAGCTATTCTTATAAGAAACTACTTTTGAAATGAATAAAGACATCTATAGTTGAAAATAATATGTAATATTTTTATTTTTATTTTAGAGCTTTAAAGGTGGAAACCGACAGTCAAATGCATACATTACCACTGCTTTGGGTAATAACAGTATAATTTCTGCATAAACTCACACTTAAGTATAGGTTAAGACGGGTTTGAACACTGCCTACATTGCTAGACAGTAGAGATCGTGATAAAAACACTCTCAAAGTTCAACTATTCCAAATCTATATATAAGCACGATAGTGATCTCTTCTAAAAGTAGATACCGACGTCAGAGCAGATTTATCGGATGACGATATAATGTAATCGCAAAAGTGAGTTTTCACATGGTTTTCATAGTTACAAATAGCTATCTCTGCAGCGTGGCTCAGATTGTAAATAACTGTTTGTAAAAAGGAATGGGGATTTATGTTTCACTGTTCACTCTAATCGAGGGCATCAAAGAGCCGCATTTTTGCAGGATCGTTTCAGACAACCACGCTGTATTTGTTTATTTGAGAAAAAAATATTTTTGTCCAAACTGTTAGATACCATCTTTATAACATGTACCTTTGCAAAAATGTAAAGTTCACATTAAACACCTTAGATTACCTTAGTTTACCTTAGATGTTTTCTGGGAATAATATCTTTGACACTAGCTCAGAACACTGTGACAGTATAAAACTAGTTTGGGTCGTTTCCGGTTGCTATTTTAGATTTGAAGTGACAAGTAAATCTTGGATTTTCCAGTGATTGTCCAATCTAATGTAAATGTCCTGTTTTAATATTTATCACATGCTCTGGTAATGAATTCCATGCATCTATATTCCTATTGCTGAATAAATGAAAATTTACGGATGTCGGGTGCGTTTCATCACAAATCTACAGATCGCGTTTTTCTTTTAAGAATGGCTTTCCTTTTTAGAGCGTTTCATTTAATATTTCGGAAATTGCACTCAGAGCGAAGTCGCTCTTAAATTTTAAGAGTGATGTTGATCGATTTGTTACCAATTTCACTTACGACAGTTTGTTGAAACGCACTTACAAGTGATCGTAAGACCGAAATTAAAGAACATGTTTTAATCGATTATAAGATTTACGATGAAACGTACACGCCATGTCTAGCTCTGCGGGGGGAAATAACTGACGGTTCATAGAGAGCTTGCATCAACAGAACATGTGTAAGCTTTGAGCAAGCTTTGTCAATAAGTGATCTTTTTTCATCAAATAATAACGTTCAATAAGTAAAACAATATCAGGACACAATTAAGGTTAATAATAAATGCTCGCAGTCTAAAACATATCACTTCTAAATTCGTCATGTAAAAATTGTACAGATCATGGCAAATGCAGTGTATATCCAGCTTATTAAGCTATCGCTGGAAGCTTTCTGTGCAGGTCCAGCAACCCCCAATGCAATGGCACCCCCCCCACTACCTCCCCCCCCCCCTACCTCCCCCCCACACACACCGCCATAGGCACCCCCCCCCTCTCCAGCACCGCATTTGCAATAGACAATACATTGTGCTATACTAGTAATGCGAGAGCCATGACAAACATATAATCAATATGGATTACTGGCAAATGCAGCGTTTTTATGGTAAGGCAATTAATACTTATGTAACAACAGATTAACTTATTAGGCATTCTGTACTGTAGTATTCGATTCCATGTTGACATTTAAGGTCCGAATAGATGGTCATATGAAAGCCATGATTGACATTTCTGAGTGCATCCCGAGAATTGACTAACTAAAAAACATCTGCAAAACAAATCTTTTTAAATACGTTTACGCTAGAGGTCGGAACCGCAATCGATGACAAGAGCGAATTTGTGAATATTTATGCGTGGAATAGGAAAACGGTTCCAAACTGATATATTCCTGAATGTTCTCGACTTGCCTATCTAAGCGTTTAATGCGGTCTTATTAGCTTTGATAAGTATTTTATACTTGCAATCGTACACGTACACGGGTCAAAAAGGTCATAAAACCTAAAATAGATTTAGAAAACATGACGGGTAAACAAAAGAAAACAAACCTTGCTGATAATTACCTGCTTACGTCACACTTAGACACGAGTTCAATATTTCACATGATGACGTCATACTTATTCATGGTTGACATAAGCAGACGATTATAATCAGTGCATAGATTGTATTGTCAAAAAGGTTTCTTTGGCAGAATAGGCTTTGTAAAAGGTAGGAAAAATCAAAAATACATCTTTACATTATACCATTTTACTGAAATTTACCAGTTTCTTTATTTTCGTTGCTGACTTGCTGCCACACATTCACGTGCATGAAAATAAATTGAGCATTCAGTTGCAATGTTGGAGTGTGTATAAGATAACTTATTTTGCTCACATATGCTTATTACATAAAGCTGTATTAACGAACATGACGAACCAACAACACCACCATCACCATGAACAAACCAAGCAGCAAGCTCAACCACCACCACAACTAGGAGAACAACACCACTATCACCATGAACAAACAAAGCAGCAAGCTCAACCACCACCACAACTAGGAGAACAACAACACCATCACCATGAACAAACCAAGCAGCAAGCTCAACCACCACCACAACTAGGAGATCAACAACACTATCACCATGAACAAACAAAGCAGCAAGCTCAACCACCACCACAACTAGGAGATCAACAACACTATCACCATGAACAAACAAAGCAGCAAGCTCAACCACCACCACAACTAGGAGATCAACAACACTATCACCATGAACAAACAAAGCAGCAAGCTCAACCACCACCACAACTAGGAGATCAACAACACTATCACCATGAACAAACATAGCAGCAAGCTCAACCACCAGCACAACTAGGAGATCAACAACACCATCACCATGAACAAACAAAGCAGCAAGCTCAACCACCACCACAACTAGGAGATCAACAACACCATCACCATGAACAAACAAAGCAGCAAGCTCAACCACCACCACAACTAGGAGATCAACAACACCATCACCATGAACAAACAAAGCAGCAAGCTCAACCACCACCACAACTAGGAGAACAACAACACTATCACCATGAACAAACAAAGCAGCAAGCTCAACCACCACCACAACTAGGAGATCAACAACACCATCACCATGAACAAACAAAGCAGCAAGCTCAACCACCACCACAACTAGGAGAACAACAACACTATCACCATGAACAAACAAAGCAGCAAGCTCAACCACCACCACAACTAGAAGATCAACAACACCATCACCATGAACAAACAAAGCAGCAAGCTCAACCACCACCACAACTAGGAGAACAACAACACTATCACCATGAACAAACAAAGCAGCAAGCTCAACCACCACCACAACTAGAAGATCAACAACACCATCACATGAACAAACAAAGCAGCAACCTCAACCACCACCACAACTAGGAGAACAACAACACTATCACCATGAACAAACAAAGCAGCAAGCTCAACCACCACCACAACTAGAAGATCAACAACACCATCACCATGAACAAACAAAGCAGCAAGCTCAACCACCATCACAACTAGAAGATCAACAACACCATCACCATGAACAAACAAAGCAGCAAGCTCAACCACCACCACAACTAGAAGATCAACAACACCATCACCATGAACAAACAAAGCAGCAAGCTCAACCACCACCACAACTAGGAGAACAACAACACCATCACCATGAACAAACAAAGCAGCAAGCTCAACCACCACCACAACTAGAAGATCAACAACACCATCACCATGAACAAACAAAGCAGCAAGCTCAACCACCACCACAACTAGAAGATCAACAACACCATCACCATGAACAAACAAAGCAGCAAGCTCAACCACCACCACAACTAGAAGATCAACAACACCATCACCATGAACAAACAAAGCAGCAAGCTCAACCACCACCACAACTAGAAGATCAACAACACCACCATTACCATGAACAAACAAAGCAGCAAGCTCAACCACCACCACAACTAGAAGATCAACAACACCATCACCATGAACAAACAAAGCAGCAAGCTCAACCACCACCACAACTAGAAGATCAACAACACCATCACCATGAACAAACAAAGCAGCAAGCTCAACCACCACCACAACTAGAAGATCAACAACACCATCACCATGAACAAACAAAGCAGCAAGCTCAACCACCACCACAACTAGGAGAACAACAACACTATCACCATGAACAAACAAAGCAGCAAGGTCAACCACCACCACAACTAGGAGAACAACACCACCATCACCATGAACAAACAAAGCAGCAACCTCAACCACCACCACAACTAGGAGATCAACAACACCACCATCACCATGAACAAACAAAGCAGCAACCTCAACCACCACCACAACTAGGAGATCAACAACACCATCACCATGAACAAACAAAGCAGCAAGCTCAACCACACCACAACTAGGAGAACAACAACACTATCACCATGAACAAACAAAGCAGCAAGCTCAACCACCACCACAACTAGAAGATCAACAACACCATCACCATGAACAAACATAGCAGCAAGCTCAACCACCACCACAACTAGAAGATCAACAACACCATCACCATGAACAAACAAAGCAGCAAGCTCAACCACCACCACAACTAGGAGATCAACAACACCATAACCATGAACAAACAAAGCAGCAAGCTCAACCACCACCACAACTAGGAGATCAACAACACCACCATCACCATGAACAAACAAAGCAGCAAGCTCAACCACCACCACAACTAGAAGATCAACAACACCATCACCATGAACAAACAAAGCAGCAAGCTCAACCACCACCACAACTAGGAGATCAACAACACCATCACCATGAACAAACAAAGCAGCAAGCTCAACCACCACCACAACTAGGAGATCAACAACACCATAACCATGAACAAACAAAGCAGCAAGCTCAACCACCACCACAACTAGGAGATCAACAACACCACCATCACCATGAACAAACAAAGCAGCAAGCTCAACCACCACCACAACTAGAAGATCAACAACACCATCACCATGAACAAACAAAGCAGCAAGCTCAACCACCACCACAACTAGGAGATCAACAACACCACCATCACCATGAACAAACAAAGCAGCAAGCTCAACCACCACCACAACTAGGAGATCAACAACACCATCACCATGAACAAACAAAGCAGCAAGCTCAACCACCACCACAACTAGGAGAACAACAACACTATCACCATGAACAAACAAAGCAGCAAGCTGAACCACCACTACAACTAGAAGATCAACAACACCATCACCATGAACAAACAAAGCAGCAAGCTCAACCACCACCACAACTAGGAGATCAACAACACCATCACCATGAACAAACAAAGCAGCAAGCTCAACCACCACCACAACTAGGAGAACAACAACACCATCACCATGAACAAACAAAGCAGCAAGCTCAACCACCACCACAACTAGGAGAACAACAACACTATCACCATGAACAAACAAAGCAGCAAGCTCAACCACCACCACAACTAGGAGAACAACAACACCATCACCATGAACAAACAAAGCAGCAAGCTCAACCACCACCACAACTAGGAGAACAACAACACTATCACCATGAACAAACAAAGCAGCAAGCTCAACCACCACCACAACTAGGAGAACAACAACACTGCCAAAACAAACTCAACAATCTGAATCTTTGTCAGCATTGTTATGTTATGGTGTTAAAGCGTGATTAATTTAGGGAAAATTTGTGGGTTAAAATGGGGTCAGTCGATAGAATATCCCCGAGTTATGAAGCATTGTAGAAACTCTGACACCAGATGGCGACTGTGACAAAGTAGCATTGTAACAGATGGCTTCTGAATGAAAGAGTGAATTACACGGGAGATATTTAAGTGTCGTTTAGATGTGGAAGGTGGTATCCCACAGTTTAAACCAAAATATTTTAATTACTCATTTTAATAAACTATTGTTACCTGAACAGATATCGCATGTTTATTGATGTCATACACTTTTCTGAAAAGTGAACCATAATGCCACAATCGTAATTACAAAAATGTATTTCCTATCTGAGCCACGGTGCACAGTTAGCTATTTTTAAACTAAAAAACAACAACACGTGACCACTTATGTTGTAGTTCACCCACGTCATCCGATGTGACGCCGATGTCTATTTTAAGCGGAATTCCCAATCGTTCTTATTTATAGATTTGAAAAGCATGAACATTTTAAGTGTTGATTAACGAGTTTTACTGCCATTAAATTGAGATACTGTTGAAAATGGTCGAAGTTTAGACTAAAACATGATAGTTTCTGCAGAAATTATGCACAAATACCCAAAACAGAGGTCAGATAATTATTGTCACATATTTGGTATAGGCCAACTGTCGGATTCTGCCTTTAAAAATTAGGACTAAAACCATAGACATGTGTAGCTGATTTACCTTGCATCTTACATCCAAGGGGAGAATTGTAACCAAGGCCCATATTTACCAACCATTCTTAAGACAAAGTCGTGACTTAGCCCCAAGTCTCAATTTTAATACCAACAAAAATAAGCTTATTTATTAAATTCCAATGTTATTTAGCTGAAAGTAGCAAAGTTAAAGAGTCATACAAAACTGCAGACAGGTAGCTAAATACATGATGAAGAAATTGTGAATTGAAATCCATTAAGAATGGTTGATGAATACGGGCCTAAGTTTATTTGTTTTTTAACTTAAACTTTCATATATTGCTTTTGAACATAGATATATAATTTCAATTTGACAGTAAAATATTTTAAACTCACCTATAGCAGAATTGTGTTTAGCAATGCTCTACATTACTGTTCGTTTGAGACATTGAGCTGTATGATAGATTCCAATCTTAAATCCGAAAGTAAAGTGCAGCTTGTTAACAACAAAAACAAAATACAATAAATTCTTTTCAATATTGATATTTAAC
This sequence comes from Sinonovacula constricta, assembly GCA_007844125.1. Taxonomy (NCBI): domain Eukaryota; kingdom Metazoa; phylum Mollusca; class Bivalvia; order Cardiida; family Solecurtidae; genus Sinonovacula; species Sinonovacula constricta. The sequence continues at coordinate 33,739,197 of CM017569.1, forward strand.
AAAAGGATTTACCTACCTTACATATGAATTAATCGTTTTTATTCTAGAGTTTATCGCACATCCAAGTTCGCACTAATCAGGCAGAAACGCAGGCACATTTTCCTCGTTTGGTTCAATGCTAAATATTGTGTGGACTTCGAGTACAACTCTACTTCCTCGTAGAACAGATCTGTCGATACTATTTTTAACAAGTCTCAAACATAAACGCGTAATAAGCTTGGTTGGTAACAATCCACTGTTCACTTAGTATAAGTCAAGCGACATCTGCAATCGGAACACCTCAGCAATGACTGAGGATGATGTCGTTGGGCGAAACTACGCGAACAGTTCTGATTATTCCACTCGGACTTACCCGATGATTTCTAATATGTTCTAAAACTACATAAAGAAGAGTGGTTGACCGCTTGATGTTTCTTCTCTTTATGTGAGCCTATGTCAGTAGTTAATTGACACCCAATTAATGTCAATAACCCGTTTACTAGTCAGAAAAAACATGCTAATGTTAACAATATCGATATTCTGTGGCATCTAAGCAGTCATTGTTAATAACAACTTTCTATTTTTACTGACAATAATCGTAGACGTTAAGGCAATTATATACTTTTTTTCAAAACGTCGTTTCAGAAAACTGACAACTTTTCTTATATCCTAATCACATGTCCACACACACACATTGGCAATATCACTAGTTTATAGTCAACTCTTTTTTATGACGCTTCACAACTAGTCAATTTGGAGAACTTATGCGTCCGCGATGTAAAATAGTTCCATGTATAATTAAACGATATACATGTAGTGGTATTTTGTTTTAGGTAACGCTCTGGATGGCATGTTAACGGCCTAGTGTTCACAACAGGCACCACGGTCTTCCAATCTGATCACCTCGGCCTTTATGCTATGCAAGAGACCTCTGACATAATAAGGCGCCATCTTGGATCTACTTTGTGTGTCTTAGTTTTAATACTGGGTATTTAATGTTGACTTTTCAATTTTCCGTAAATCATATAGATTGTATTGATAAAAAAATCGTTGTTATTGCAAGATATACTCAACTAAATGATATATATATAATTTGTTACTTTCTCGCGAACGGACACTGTTTCATAACTCAGGCGACGCACTTTGGTGTATTCTAGAGCTATGTACGAGGTGTATTTTACGAACCATACGGAAATACCCGAAGTTTTACGATTGCACGGTCTTCGTTTAGAACGTGTTATTGGCGGAAGTGTTTGAAAGTAGTATGTGCCTAAACTCCTTATGTCACACAGACTGCAGGGGCGTAGCTAGAAATTATAACGATGTGTACGCATGGCCTCTAGCGGGGCCGGGGATATGCTCCCCGGAAAACTTTGTATTTTCAGATCGTGCATGATGTCTTCTGGGGAGGTTTCGATATCAAGGTTCAACTAGATTTTAAGTAAAATATATTGTGTGATCGTCGTGAGGACGGAATTAGGTGAAAAGTTCTGATTTAAAATATAAGAGTACCAAATTTGCCCCATACCAGGAGCTACAGAAAAGATACTCGATTTAGCAATATTACATATTTTCCACGGTGCAAATGGCAGTACTATTTGATTGAAATAAATTAACACATCCCCCTTCTAACGTAAGGTTTTTATTGCAGATTGGTTGGGGGTGGGTCCATGTTTGGTGACAATGTGTGTGCAGCTGGGTATTCTGCGTACATGCAGCTACGCGCATGACCTACATGGCAGGTCACACAACATACAATGCTGACACACTGATATTAAGCGGACCATTTTACTCACACACCGTTCAGTGTATACCCAATACAGTTACTCGATCATAATTTCGCTTTCACATTGTTATTGTATTGGCAGAACTCATAAGCGGTACTTCGTATGCCCATCAGGATTAACAAATCGATCCGGACCTGTCGGAAATTATTTCATAGGCAGCCATTAGAGTAAGATTCCCTAGTTGGCACGCAATAGGACTGCATGTTTTGTAGCCTTTAACAGGCCTGTATGCTAGATGGCCAAGTAAGCTTATTGAGAGAAATGCTTTTATCATAGAGATAGTTACCATATGATGTCATAGGCACTGATAAGACAGTTTAAGGCAGCCATCTTTGAAGGCCGAAATCAGGAAATATGTGCTGTATTAAACTCAAAACTGTCTATTTTACAGAAGTTTATATCAAATTTAACTGTTTTTATGAAGTATTTTAAATATCAAAACTATATTTTGATAGTTTAAAAGGTAAAAAAAAATACAACCAACAAAAATACACTTTCATTTTGTTTAAAGTTAAGCCAATAATTTTATTTATTTCTGTGTATTAATTCTTTGTGAATTTATCAATTTAAAAAATATTGTATTCTGAAAATATTAATTTTAAGAGCTTTCAATGGTGTATAGATTTTAATTTTTGGACCCCAAATGAAGAAATTACATGAAAGTAACTTACACTTCTATACAATTCATCGGAAAATTCCTTGAAGTTGCCATCAAAGATGGCTGCTAAGATGAGGGCACTTCACAGATGTGGGACCTATTTATAGTCGATACATACATATATATATATATATATATATATATATATATATATATATATATATATATATATATATATATATATACATATATATATACATATATATATATATATATATATATATATATCTCTATATATATATATATATATATATCTATATACATACTAATTGTATGTTTTAAACTTCACCAACTTGTATATTTATGCAGATTTTGTACATTTTATCGACTTAAACCGACACCGTTAGATACGGAGTTCAGTTTAAAAGTAGCTTACACTTAAAAACTTAGGGTTAATTATACCTACAAGCTAAAACATTTCATCCTTTTGTACGTTTTTCCGGTGTCACATCCTCACTATATAAACATATTTATCCCACCATCTCTGTAAATATCGGTTGATATAACCCGCGTGATAAAGATGAGCTTTATCAACCGATATTCGCGCACCTGCTCTAAGCCGGACTACTTTTTTGACGAAACGACCAGGAGTGTTTACGAGAACGAAACTCATTTATCCCGTAATTATGCTTATGGTCACCCCAAAAATGTCCATGATATAAATATTGGTTAAATAGAGCAATAAAGGCTATTAAAAAAGGGGGCATGAGAGCGGTTTCGATCTCTGTCCTGCAGGACTGAATACATAAGTAACAGCGTCTTAACGGACTGAGCTAAACGGCAGTTCCGAAGTTCTATTTAACAATGAAATAGAAAATTGGAAAACAAAAAAGAATCTTATCAGAACAATAAAACAGCATGTAATAACAGGAACATGATTAAAATTGTTTAGTAATGGTAATAAAATCAATAAAAGTAATGGTAATAAAATCAATAAAAGTACGAATTTGTAGTCTGCAAAAACAAAAACAACAGTAGAAATGTAAGATCATGCCAGTCCCCGTTGTTTTGATGTTATTTAGTGTGATTTGAAAGAATGTGATGAAGAATCGTGTAAAAACCTAAGCAGTCTTGAAGAGATGAGCTACGAGGATTTTGAGGCAAAATCTGGCTTTAATCCGAACATTTTTGAGAAGGAAATTGATCTTGAATCGGTGGTGACTGTCTCAGATTGCAACCATCTGCCTAATCTTAGGACAGACCCTGATGATCAAATGTCGTTACATGATGAACATTCAAATGGTTTAGATAGAGCTCGATCTTTAGTCGAACCAAATACAGCTGACTGCACAGATCTGGACAAATGTGCTAAAAAATCACAGTTTCTAGACGTAAACATGAACACCAACCCACTAATCCCAACATTTCTCCAAATTTCGCAAGTCACCCTGTCAAAAACACAACTATCTTCGAAATTTTAAAGCGCTATATTCAATGTTCATAGTTTCATCATTGTCATCAACAATTAAAATCCATGAGCTACTGTTTGTTACATCCACAAACACACAAACCTCGAATGTAATTCGCGTTGCCAAGTGCGTAGCAACTTTAATGTTACACGGCCTTGACATTACACACTACATGTTAACTTTACACGAGGGTGTGATTTTTGTTGTTCTTTTTTTTCTAACCATTATTTTTAGTTATCGTAATCAATAAAATTACAACCTTGTGTATAGCGCGACTAAAATAAAAGAAATAACATGTTTATTGTCTTATTTTTTATTGTAAAATAGAACTATTTCTTATAGCCGAATTACTCTATTGCTCGCGCATGAATTTCGTGTATTGCATTGTCCAATGTCAGATCATGTAAGATCATGCAAGGATGAGCAGTAGCAGTAAATTTAAATGTTTCCCTTTGAAAAGCTGTTGATGGTGGGATAAAAAGAATACCAGGTTAGTGTTGATATAGATAAATGTTATCATGCGAGGCTAACAAAATCAGAAAGCACTCGGCAAGCCTCGTGCTTTCTGATTTTCTTAGCCTCGCATGATAACATTTATCTATATCAACACTAACCTGGTATTCTCTATATATTCCACCCTTTTAAAATACATATATCACTTCCAAAAATTAAAAGTAAACAAGTTATAATGTTTTTACGATGTAATGCCTTCTATGTAAATAATATTTGCAGTTTAGCAAATACAAAATTAGACACTGTTACATGTAGTAGTGTATTGGACTTAAAACACAATAACAATGACCTACAGTATCCAAGTGCCCTTAATGGTCTTTGGACGATATATCCTGTGTGGATTATTAACCCATCCTACCCACGAACCCTTGATTAACCCCCCCCCCCCCCCCCCTACAACCACGCACCTCAAATACATGGATCAGTTAAATGTTGTCTCGGACAGTTTGGACCAAAAAGAAGTTTAAAGAAAAACAACAACACACACACACATCCAAATAAGTCATTGTTATATGAAAAGATCCTACAAAATGTTGTCCGTTGAAGCCCTTGCTCAATGTGAACGGCAAAGCATAAAATCCACCGTCATTGCAAAACAGGTATTGACTATCCGAGTTACGCTGCAGTATACTAGTAACCACTTTTAAACTAAGAAAAACACACGACCACGTACTTCATGAGATCAAATATCGTAATCCGGGTAATTCGCTCTTACGTCGATAAATGTTTTCAGCAGAGACCACTATCACGCTTTTTATAGAATGGGAAAGAATGAACATTAAGAGTAATTTTTTGTCCTGCTAACCATATAGTTAGTGTTCAAAATCGCCTGTTAAGGGAAAGTATGAGTTTGTGCAGAAATAATGCCCAAATTATCTAAACAGAGGTTAAATGTTGTTGCATGTATTTGACATTGGCGAATTGTCTTTAAATCTTCATGCTGTTCATCCCGTTTGATGAATGGTGCTTGAATAGTGGACTAGAGCCTTTATTTATCTCTTAAACCAAATATTGTTGGTATTTAATGGAACCTTCACTAAGTTATTTCATTTTGTATAATGAAATCTACTACGTAACTCACACAGTAAAGCGGAAAAAGGCTACTTCTTGGTTCGAGATAATTCGATAATGTTAATTTAAGAACAATATTTAGCAACGGTGCAAATGTAGCATTGTTTGACTAGTTCAGTGGTTATCTCCCACTCGGTGCCCTCTGTGATCGTATTTTAGTTTTATTCCCTATTTTCGAAATGAAAGAAATGTTTTAGTTATCTCCCTTGTGGAAAGGTATTTTCATATATTTATATGATAATATAATACTTTTTTTGAATTTGCTTTTTATAAAATAAACGCGCCAAACCTTTTTTTTTATATTTTATTTGATAAAATCTGACTTCAATCAAAAAGATTCCATTTAATGCGAATGCTTCAATCTTAAGTGTTTTTCAAAAGCTTAAGAAGTGAGCGTTCGTGGTCTAGTGGTTAAGACGTTGGACTCCGGATGGGAGGGTCCCGGGTTCGAACTCCGAAACTCACCAGTTGATGTTACTCCTTGAGCAAGACTATTTATTGCACATTGCTCCAGGTATTCAGTACCTGAGTACTTGTTCTACCCAGGAAGTGGACAGTCGAGAGGGATTAATAAAGTTAAAAGAACTTGTTTCCTAATCGACTATAAATAAATAGGTTTAAACTAAAAGCTTAAGAAGTGGAAAAGTTTTATGCAGTAACTTTATGCCAAATACCCATCCCACAAGGGAGGTAAGAATCAAGTTTTTAATAGAGTAAAATCCCTTTATTTACGAAAAGTAGGAATTGTTTTGTTTTTGTTTTTTTTTTGTTTTTTTATTGCTACATATACACTGATTTGCCTGTATTGAAATAACGTTTTGTGATCGTATTTTAAGTTTATCGTTAAACATTAACTATATCTATGAAACCTTAATTTTCGTGGAAGTTTTTGCTTGTAATCTTTTTTTGTCAATATTTAGTTGCTGTGAACACTGACGTCGGTTAGACTTAGCATGATATTCCAAAACTTGAAATGTATTTCATTTATTTAAATAAAAATAGCATGAAATTTAAGTTAAATTTTATTTGGGTGGGGTGTAATAAGAACAACGATATGATTTAATATATACTTGTATTTAATGTATATATCATGTCTTCGATATACAAAGTTATATTGACATCTATACATATGACTATATACAAAGTTATATTTATGTATGTACATTTTTACAATCAGCACTTATAATGTTAGCTAAATACAGATTGAAACATGAAACAAAAGACGTTGACTTTATTTTCAAAAAGCAGCGAAATGTCGTTCTTCGTCCGTTATGGAGGAACAGCTGTTAAGTTTTATAAACAAACAAAAACAAGAAAATTAAACGAAAAGTATATTTTCGTGATTGTGTATAATTCTGTATTTATAATTCTTGAAAAGTCGGTTTTCTTCTTGGCTCTCAAGCTTTTCGAAGACTAAAAATACTACCCGGATAAAATATTAAAAACTACATGATTGTTTCTGAGATGAAATCTTACAAAGCATGCTTCACTTTTTTCTGTGCTCTCACATGAACCTCCTTGTGACGGATCATATTTCCTGACTGTGTGAAGCTCTTGTGGCAGACGTCGCAGGTGTACGGCTTCTCTCCTGTGTGCGTTCGTAGGTGTTTCCGGTACGTGCTGTAATCACCGAATGCGCGTTTACAGTAAGTGCATGAGAAAGGCTTCTCACCAGTGTGTGTGCGTATGTGCGTACGAAGTGTCGATTTCTGTGAGAAACTCTTGGCACAGATCGGACAAATGTGTGATCTGCGGTTTGTATGTTCTTTCATGTGATGTTTTGTTGAGAAGTTGTCACTTTCCTGAAAGTCCGTTGGGTGTAATGATGGCGCATCTGTCGCGACGCTATCTGGTCTGTTTCCATTGTCAAGTAAACAGTTCTGTTGATACTGGGGTGAAGAATTGCAGCGGAATGGGTCTATTTCAGAATGTTCCCCTTTAACACATTGAACGGGTAACTGGTGTGGACTGAAGACTGGCGACGTTTCTACGTCAAGTTTCTCGGACTTTGTGACCTTCTTTGCATCTAGAGAATCTAAAACGTCATCAATTATGTCTGAAAACCCGGAGATTTCATCTTCATCAGAGAGTGGTTGACAGTTGATCTCGTCAATGGAGTCAGCAAGTGATGCTGAATCGGAGAAGCTGTAGTAACCTAGATCGAACTCGTCGGACATGACGTTGACGGCGACGTTACTTGACGTCCTAATGGCGGGGAGGCACAACTGACGTAACGGCGTGGCGAAGATGACGTTGTTGTGAGAAATATCCGGCTGGACGTACACGTTGTGCGCTTTTTCTACTGGTGACGTGTTAGGCTTGTAGGCTCTGTTTGTAGGCGTAATTGTTGGTGAAACCGCCTGGTGGCTGTAACAGGACGCCTTATCTATCTTTGACACACTGTCTGCATTACCAATTGCTGTCCACTGGCCAAAATTGTCATTGTGGTTCGATGCTTCTTTGTAGAAATTGTCCTGCTGCGTGGGACATTGCTGTGCCCTATACACAATTCGCTCATGTCTCAGCATTCTAGAATTAACCATCGGTAAATTTCGCCATCTCTCGTCCGACCTCTTTTGACACGATGTGTTTTTGTCTGTTCTATTTGTCGGTTGTGGCATGAACATGTAATCTGTGGCGACATGACTCGTAGGCATGAATTGTGTCGTCGTCGGCATCATATGACCTGAATAAAGCCCGCTGATTGGTTGGTTCATCATGACGTGTGCCCCGGCGTAGATGTTCTGCATCATCACGTTGTGATTGATAGTGATATTGCTCATTTCTGAAAGATAAGAATGATAATTAGTGAAAATATAAGTTTCGAATATTTTAAATAAATATTACCAACCAATTGTTAGAGGGGTGGAACCGTTTAAATAGAACGACCGAGCCATTGCTGGTCAGCTGACCTGCCATTCGGAACACCTCGGCTATTTTACTGAATTTGATTAACGTGCACGGAAAGGATCGAATATGATTCGCAATGGCAGACGTAGAAATTATGAATAAGATGTAATTAGCCTATCTGGGGCTCGAACCCACGCGGTGAGCCAGACGAAGGCTGTTCATACAGCCACAAATTATCGCTCATGCCAGATGTGCAGGAATTCAATATCATGAAACAAACTTATGTGACGCGCATTTTTTTAAAATAATTTTTACCAGTGTGTCGCGGACCATATTTTTAATGCGCATTTAAAGGTGGTATCCGACAGTCTGCCTGTATCTAATATATGCAACAACATCTGACCTCTGTTTGGGGTATTTGTGGATAATTTCTGCAGAAAAAAATCATACTTTAATCTAAGATTTTAAATGTTAATTCTTTTCACATCTATAAATAAGAACGATTTGGGACTCCTGCTAAAAACAGACATCAACGTCACAGCGGATGACGTGCATGCGCTATCATATGGCTCAGATAGGAAATACATGCTTGTAATGACGATTCTGGCGTTTTGGTTCACTTTTCAGACAGGTGTACGATATGGTAAACAGCATTTTGCTACACCTATTCAGACAACTATGGTTTAACGAAGATGTGTGGTGAAAGTATTTTTTGTCCAAACTGTTGGATACCACCTTTAATTCGTACTACAAGTTGGTTTAGTACGCAGTGTAATATTTATACTGTTGCATTAGTTTTATTTAAATCTACTTTTTAACTAGTTGTATTTTTATTAAATAAATGTATGTCGTTGTGTTTTATAATAAAATATATTTGTCATTTTTACATTATTGTTTTTATAATGTATAATCCGTTTAAATTGACTGTTTCAACTAGTAAAGTCAAGTGAGCATTTCGACGATGTAACATTAAAAATGAAATTGATGCGAGGTATAAAAAGCAAATAAGTATGACCTATGAAAAATCATGATCTTGGTCAAATTAAAATACCTTTCCATAGTTTACTGAGACAATATACGCTTTTTTATTTAAAAAATAAATAAATGAATAAATAAAATAATGCACAGTTATTTAGTTTGACATAATACGATGATAGTTTCTTTGCTCAATGTAAAAATAGTAATACATAAACATAGAATCTAGAAATAAAACAAATATTGTTAAAATCGAATTGCGGAAACTATAAAAATGCCCAACAAAGTGCTGACAGTACATATTTATGGATATACTTATCAAAAATTGTAGTCACTATGAAAACGTTACCTACCTTTTTTTTTAACTTTTTCTGGCTTCTTAGGAATAGTAATTCCAAAATATGACTTCAAAAATGGATTGGAAAGCTATATCAAGATTTACTGCTTGGTATCGTTTTGCCACTATTGGTCAAATTTTATGTTGTTTTATGATTGTTTTAGATTCTCGCCTTCTGATTGGCCAAGGACACCAATGGCTTGAGCGGGTCGGCATTTTTCGGAGATCTTCGGAACAGTTGTTCACACCTTTCGCGCATCTTATCTTGAAAACACAAACAACGTAACTGAGTAAAACTTGAAAGTGATAATCACTAATCATGTAAACAGGACGGCTTCTTTGATGTTTTTATTGAGAAATAGTGCCGATAAATGGTTTGCTGTTTGCTGATGGTTGTTGGTAACTCCGATTATTGCAGTTACTGTTGCTGATTAATTACTTACGAGTTGCCAAGGGATATTATCATATTTAATAAATTATAGCGTCAGTTAATTTTTATATTGATTTTGTGCTTTTTAGCAATCTTACATTTTCAAAACGGGTTTATTATTGTTTTATTACGTTCAAAATAACTAAGCGTGAATGGAACAAAACTAAACATTGTCTGACTGTACTTAAAAACAACAACAAATAAAACGTAGTCTATTATGTATCGATCAACGATGTTTAAATGTCCTAAGACCCCAACCTGCTGTTTTCATATTAAAACGTATTCTTAATGCTTAAGAATATCATCAATCTCAGAAAAATATAACAAATGTATTTAATAAGTTATAACTATATAATTATCTTTTACGCTTATTGCTAATATAGAAATCACATTTTAAATAGTTATGGTATACCACTAGCCAGTTAACCTTTTAACTATCTAAAAATGTTATAATTGTAATAAGGATATATAGGCGTCACTATGCAGGACACGTAAGATTATATTATTAGACGTAATTTGAAATAAAAGTAACGATCAAGTCAAATATTAATATTTATCATGCTTACGTATGCCACATATATATATATATAGTTTGTATTTTCCTTTGTTTTACAGTTAACTTACGCTAATACCGTAAGCTTTTTTTAAGAAATCATTTGTTACATATGAAGCAGAAATTGAGATGTAAGATGTTAATGTGTTGTTGTTTTTTCCTTCAAGGATATATACCGTTGACTGCATAAACTAATTGCAGATTCTCTATTTTTAGAATATAGTTGCCTCAAAACCCGTACTTTGCATGAACATCTTCCACCCATATGTAGCTACAGAAGTAGATTTTGAACTTTTATTATAATAACTTAATTTCTTCGCACACAGAGGAACTCACAGTTTCAAGAAAAAACACAAGCCGGAACAACAAAGTTTCACCATTATGCTGACGTGGTCAATTTAGCACGTCAATACATATTTTTAGAACAATACAACAACAACATGTTGGAAAAAAAGAAACAACATCAACACACGACAACATGGCGAATAGTTTTACAATAGATCTATATATATATTTCAAATTTATTTGAACATTTTTAACGTGGTAGTCTGAAGATATTTTCTCTTTTCAGTTTCAAGATAGATAATTGCTCATACGAGTCAGCGAATACTTGGTCACGTGGGTAGAAGACAGGCATGAGAAGAATGTGGGAGGATCCCATTTCGGGGGGTCTCTACTCAAGATAATAGGTCTCTATCGCCTCTTCTACTCGTCGTACAAAAACAATAACAATCGTTTAATCTTCGTCTAACCCCTATCAGATTAATTTAGCTGATGTCATAATTGCATGTGCAGAACAGAACAATCTTTATTCGGCATCAAACTATACAAACATGTATAGCCATGTATATTCACCAACAGCATGGTGATATAAATAAGTATTTCCCTTTTCTTAGGGAGAACTATCATACAATGGTAAAAGAAAAATAACTTAATAATATTCCAGCCGTTTGACTCTACAAAATATTTAACTGAGAGCACCGTTTTTGTACATAAAGCATGGATTTAATTTAAATTTAAGAATATAAATGATGAAAAACACAAACAAAATAAGTTGTTATGTTTTATGTTTGTTATGGTTTTGCAAGCGGGGCCTGGTTGGGTGAAAGTACAGTCATTTGACATAAATGAGTTCCCACCTTGTCTGACGTCATGCACGGTTTGATAACAGGGATGGCACGAAAACGAAACCGACTTACCTTACTTGAAACTTTCAGTACTAGGAGATATGTCCCTTGGCTCCCAAACCTTACGAATTCTTCTAGGTATACTCTGGTATAAGCTTTGTATATAGTGCTGTGGCAACCCTCTCCAAATTTCCATCACAACTCTGTTCAAGTCATTGTTAGTATGAATTTTGTTAAACCTGCCTTTGCACTTTACATTTAGCCTTATAACTTTCCACGCATTTTCTATAACATTTTCTATATTAATAACAGGGCTTTATGTAGGCCACGGATTGGTTATTAAACCTTTGTTTCTTTTCCAAGCATTGCATCTGTATGAGACATGGCATGGGGCATTTGTTTCCTGGAAGATCCAAGGCTTGTCAAAATGACGGGTTACAACGGGCCATAAATTGTCCTCTAATATTGTAATGTATTTTTCCGTATTAATGTTGCCTACAACAGTGGTCAATGTACCCACTATACCATAACAAATAGGGGGCCTACAAACTAATAGGCTACATGGTAGAGGCACGCACTGATCGTAATCGTTCAATATCCTTTCTTCAAACATACTTTCCTATTTGTACCAACAACTTTCTCGTCTCATCACTGAAAATGGTAGATGGCCAATTATTTTTAATAGACCAATGTATTTTTTACGACAAATAGTTATCATTCGAGCACGATTTCTAACACCAATGGTAATGTTCTTAGATACAGTCACATTGATATTCTTCTTGCAAATAAACGCCTGTTAAATGTTATAGTGGATAAAGATGATCCTGTGTTTTTCTTTAAACGTTGCGTTAACTCTCTTAATGTCTGCCGTCTATTTAATTTTACCATCCGAAAAAAGCATATTATCCGGACGAGCGGTTGTTTTTGGTTTTCATCCGCTTCTAGGTGTTTTTTTTTAAAGTTACCACGGAGAAAGAAGTTCCAGAAAAATGGAGCTGTTTCTGCGATTTATTCAAGTGATTTCCTCCATCTTTCGGCGGGATAAACCTCTCTGACAGTGACATGCTAACCTTTTTTTCACCTCTGGTGTCATTTGTTTACCATCTCGCGCCATATTTACTTTCAGCAGGCGACAATATAAAAGGGAAATAACTTTGGTAAATTTGAATTGTGATTGATTATATACGCAATAAAGGTTTACTCCCTTGCATAATGTTTGATTTATTGGATTAATAAAACTGAAAACGAGAACGATTTTACACATATCGTTGTTCGTCAATAAAAATAAATCGGCCGAAGTGGGAGCTCATTTAAGTCACTCGACTGTACATAGCCTACAGTTAGCATGGCAACCGATAAAAGTATTTTAACATGATTTTGACGTGTTAGTTTCTTTATATCGGCACCACATACCTGGTATCATAGCTTCATTATATCTCACGCAGTTTCATGAAAACAGCTTTCATCAAGAAGTTTTTCAAGGAAAGTATGGAGTTTTAACGATATCACATATGCAAACTTTAAATACATTTATCTACATACATTATTCCATTTACATTTGAAGCAGATATAGTGCTGCCTTAATGGTGATATCATGTTGTGAACACAGTGATATGATATGACACTTAGTGGAATTGCCTCTTGGCTGGGTTTACCAGTCGCGGAAATTACATTAAATGCAAAAATATGCATGTTAGAGCTTTAAAGGAAGTTTGCCTAAATCTAATAGATATAACAACATATTAACCATGTTTGGACAATTTGTGCATAATTACTGCATAAACATATAGTTTCGTTTAAAAATAGATATACCCTGATGATCATGTAACGTGATCTCAAAAGTGATTGGTCACGTGGTCTTCCTAGTTTAAAATTAGCTAACTATGCAGCGTGGCTTGGATAGCAAATACCTTTTTGTAATGACAAGTGGGGTGTTTTTTCTTTTCTTTTAAATAGGTATGAAACCATCTAACAGGATTTCCCGCAATCTTTTCAGGTATTAGTATTTTATTTGGATGGATAAGAGATAACAAAGCCTTTCAAACTGTCGGATACCACCTTAAATATGTACAGGATGGCACCAAACCAAAAGTTTAGTGTATAAAACTAGTATTATATAATATAAAATAAGATATGTGACTTACAGCGAAATATCAGTTATTTATCAAGTAAGGTACTATGAAGCGAAAAATATTTGTATTTGTACTCATATATAAAAAGTCTTCTTTTTTTAAAATACTAAAACAATGAGACGATAGTCATAAACTGCTGAATTTAGGTAGTGTGTATGTAATTCGATTTTAACTCTATAAGGAGGGTGTGAGGAAGGTAATTTGTGAAGAGGATGAGAGTTGGTAGAGGAGGGTGTGAGGAAGGTAATTTGTGAAGAGAATGAGAGTTGGTAGAGGAGGGTGTGAGGAAGGTAATTTGTGAAGAGAATGAGAGTTGGTAGAGGAGGGTGTGAGGAAGGTAATTTGTGAAGAGAATGAGAGTTGGTAGAGGTGGGTGTGAGGAAGGTAATTTGTGAAGAGAATGAGAGTTGGTAGAGGAGGGTGTGAGGAAGGTAATTTGTGAAGAGAATGAGAGTTGGTAGAGGTGGGTGTGAGGAAGGTAATTTGTGAAGAGAATGAGAGTTGGTAGAGGAGGGAGTGAGGAAGGTAATTTGTGAAGAGAATGAAAGTTGGTAGAGGAGGGTGTGAGGAAGGTAATTTGTGAAGAGAATGAGAGTTGGTAGAGGAGGATGTGAGGAAGGTAATTTGTGAAGAGAATGAGAGTTGGTAGAGGTGGGTGTGAGGAAGGTAATTTGTGAAGAGAATGAGAGTTGGTAGAGGAGGGTGTGAGAAAGGTAATTTGTGAAGAGAATGAGAGTTGGTAGAGGAGGGTGTGAGAAAGGTAATTTGTGAAGAGAATGAGAGTTGGTAGAGGAGGGAGTGAGGAAGGTAATTTGTGAAGAGAATGAGAGTTGGTAGAGGAGGGTGTGAGGAAGGTAATTTGTGAGGAGAATGAGAGTTGGTAGAGGAGGGTGTGAGGAAGGTAATTTGTGAAGAGAATGAGAGTTGGTAGAGGAGGGTGTGAGGAAGGTAATTTGTGAAGAGAATGAGAGTTGGTAGAGGAGGGTGTGAGGAAGGTAATTTGTGAAGAGAATGAGAGTTGGTAGAGGAGGGTGTGAGAAAGGTAATTTGTGAAGAGAATGAGAGTTGGTAGAGGAGGGAGTGAGGAAGGTAATTTGTGAAGAGAATGAGAGTTGGTAGAGGAGGGTGTGAGGAAGGTAATTTGTGAAGAGAATGAGAGTTGGTAGAGGAGGATGTGAGGAAGGTAATTTGTGAAGAGAATGAGAGTTGGTAGAGGAGGGTGTGAGGAAGGTAATTTGTGAAGAGAATGAGAGTTGGTAGAGGAGGGTGTGAGGAAGGTTATTTGTGAAGAGAATGAGAGTTGGTAGAGGAGGGTGTGAGGAAGGTAATTTGTGAAGAGAATGAGAGTTGGTAGAGGAGGGTGTGAGAAAGGTAATTTGTGAAGAGAATGAGAGTTGGTAGAGGAGGGAGTGAGGAAGGTAATTTGTGAAGAGAATGAAAGTTGGTAGAGGAGGGTGTGAGGAAGGTAATTTGTGAAGAGAATGAGAGTTGGTAAAGGAGGGAGTGAGGAAGCTAATTTGTGAAGAGAATGAGAGTTGGTAGAGGAGGGTGTGAGGAAGCTAATTTGTGAGGAGAATGAGAGTTGGTAGAGGAGGGTGTGAGGAAACTAATTTGTGAAGAGAATGAGAGTTAGTAGAGGAGGGAGTGAGGAAGCTAATTTGTGAAGAGAATGAGAGTTGGTAGAGGAGGGTGTGAGGAAGGTAATTTGTGAAGAGAATGAGAGTTGGTAGAGGAGGGTGTGAGGAAGCTAATTTGTGAAGAGAATGAAAGTTGGTAGAGGAGGGTGTGAGGAAGGTAATTTGTGAAGCGAATGAGAGTTGGTAGAGGAGGGTGTGAGGAATGTAATTTGTGAAGAGAATGAGAGTTGGTAGAGGAGGGTGTGAGGAAGCTAATTTGTGAGAAGAATGAGAGTTGGTAGAGGAGGGTGTGAGGAAGGTAATTTGTGAAGAGAATGAGAGTTGGTAGAGGAGGGTGTGAGGAAGCTAATTTGTGAAGAGAATGAGAGTTGGTAGAGGAGGGTGTGAGGAAGGTAATTTGTGAAGAGAACGAAAGTTGGTAGAGGAGGGTGTGAGGAAGATAATTTGTGAAGAGAATGAGAGTTGGTAGAGGAGGGTGTGAGGAAGGTAATTTGTGAAGAGAATGAGAGTTGGTAGAGGAGGGTGTGAGGAAGGTAATTTGTGAAGAGAATGAGAGTTGGTAGAGGAGGGTGTGAGGAAGGTAATTTGTCAGGAAATTGGAAGTTGGTGTGAGGATGGTATGAGGAAGGTTGTTTGTGATGCGAATAAAACTTGGTAGAGAGGGTGGGATTTGGTTTGGGGTCGAGGAAGGTAATTTGTAAGGAAACTGGAAATTGATGTGAGGATGGTGCGAGAAAGGTAACTTGTGAGAATGAAAGTTGGTATGTGGATGGCGTGAGGAATTTAATTTGTGAGGTAAATGAAACTTGGTGTGAGGATGGTGTAAGGAAGGTAGTTTGTGAAGAAAATGAAAGTTGGTATGATAGTGTGAAGAAGGTAATTTGTGAGAGTAAAAGTTGATACGAGGATGGTGTGAGGAAGGTAATTTGTGAGGAGAATGAAAGTTGGTTTGAGGATGGTGTGAGGAAAATGATTGGTGAAGAGAATGAAAGTTGGCAGAGGAGGGTGTGAGAAAGGTAATTTGTGAGAGTAAAAGTTGGTACGAGGATGGTGTGAGAAAGGTTATTTGTGAGAGTAAAAGTTGGTACGAGGATGGTGTGAGAAAGGTTATTTGTGAGAGTAAAAGTTGGTACGAGGATGGTGTGAGAAAGGTTATTTGTGAGAGTAAAAGTTGGTACGAGGATGGTGTGAGGAAGGTAATTTGTGAGAGTAAAAGTTGGTACATGATGTGAGGAAGATGATTGGTGAAGAGAATGAAAGGTGTTAGAGGAGGGTGTGAGAAAGGTAATTTTTAAGGAAAATAGGTTGGTGTAAGGATGGCGCGAGGAAGGTTATTTGAGAGTCAATCAGTTCATCCCCCAGTCATTAAGTCCACCCACCCAGTCAATCAGGCCATCCAACCAGGCCATCCAATCAATCAGGTCAACCCACTCAATAATTTCACCCACCCAGTCAATCAGGTCATCCAGCCAATTAGGTCATCCACCCGGTCAATCAGGTCATCCAATCAATCAGGCTGTCCACCCAGCCAATCAGTCCATCTTCCCAGTCAATCAGTCCATCCACCCAGTCAATCAGTCCATCCATCCAGTAAATCAGATCATTCAGTCAATCAGTCCATATAGTCAATCAGACCATCGACCCAGTCAATGATGTCATCCAGTCAATCAGGTCATTCAGTCAATCAGGTCATCCAGTCAATCAGACCATCCAGCCAATCAATCCATCAATCCAGTCAAATCAGACCATCCGCCCAGTCAATCTGATAATCTAGTCAATCAGGTCATACAGTCAATCAGTCCATCAACCCAGTCAATCAGGCCATCTAGTCAATCAGGCTTTCCGCTCATTCAATCAGACCACCCTCCCAGACAATCAGGCCATCAGTCAAATCAGGTCATCTGCCCAGTCAATCAGTCCATCCACCCAGTCAACAGACCACCCACCCAGTCCATCAGATCATCCATCCCGTCAGTCTGTCCAGTCCAGTTAGTCTGTAGTCCAGTCTGTCTGGTAAGTCTGTACAGTCCAGTCCAGTCAGTCTGTCTGTCCAGTCAGTCTGTGCAGTCCAGTCCAGTCCGTCCGGTTAGTCTGTACAGTCCAGTTAGTCCGTCCAGTCCAGTCAGGTTAGTCTGTCTGTCTGTCCAGTCCAGTCAGTCCGGTTAGTCTGTACAGTCCAGTCTGTCCAGTCCAGTCAGTCCAGTTAGTCTGTACAGTCAGTACGGTTAGTCTGTACAGTCCATTCAGTTGGTCCGGTTAGTCTGTACAGTCCAGTCCAGTCAGGTTAGTCTGTACAGTCCAGTAAGTTGGTCCGGTTAGTCTGTACAGTCAAGTCAGTTCGTCCAGTCCAGTCCAGTCCGGTTAGTTTGTACAGTCCAGTCCGTCCGTCCAGTCCAGTCAGTCCGTCCAGTCCAGTCAGTCAGTCCAGTTAGTCCGTCCAGTCAGTCTGTCCAGTCCAGTCAGGTTAGTTTGTACAGTCCAGTCAGTCCGTCAGTCAGGTTAGTCTGTACAGTCCAGTTTCTCCGTCCAGTCCAGTCAGGTTAGTTTGTACAGTCCAGTTAGTCCGTCCAGTCCAGTCAGTCCGTCCAGTTCAGTCAGTCCGTCCAGTCCGGTTAGTTTGTACAGTCCAGTCTGTCTGTCCAGTCCAGTCAGGTTAGTCTGTACAGTCCAGTCGGGTTAGTCTGTACAGTCCAGTCAGTCTGTCCAGTCCAGTCAGTCAGTCCAGTTAGTCTGTACAGTCCAGTCAGTCTGTCCAGTCCAGTCAGGTTAGTCTGTACAGTCCAGTAAGTTGGTCCGGTAAGTCTGTACAGTCAAGTCAGTTCGTCCAGTCCAGTCCAGTCATTTTGTACAGTCCAGTCCAGTCAGTCAGTCCAGTCTGTCTGTACAATCCAGTCTGTCCAGTTCAGTCCGTCCAGTTCAGTCAGTCAGTCCAGTCTGTCCATCCAGTTCAGTCAGTCCGTCCAGTTCGGTTAGTTTGTACAGTCCAGTCAGTCTGTCCAGTCAGTCTGTCTGTACAGTCCAGTCAGTCTGTCCAGTCCAGTCAGTCAGTCCGGTTAGTCTGTACACTCCAGTCTGGTCAGTCCAGTCCAGTCAGTCAGTCCGTCCAGTCAGTCAGTCCAGTCCAGTCCGTCAGGTTAGTTTGTACAGTCCTGTCCAGTCCAGTCAATCAGTCCAGTCTAGTCCGTCCAGTCGAGTCAGGTTAGTTTGTACAGTACAGTCGAGTCCGTCCAGTCCAGTACAGTCAGTCCAGTCAGTCAGTCCAGTCCGGTTAGTTTGTACAGTCCAGTCCAGTCAGTCAGTCCGTCCAGTCCAGTCCAATCAGACCATCGACCCAGTCAATGATGTCATCCAGTCAATCAGGTCATTCAGTCCATCCACCAAGTCAATCAGGTCATCCAGTCAATCAGACCATCCAGTCAATCAATCCATCAATCCAGTCAAATTAGACCATCTGCCCAGTCAATCAGATAATCTAGTCAATCAGGTCATACAGTCAATCAACCCAGTCAATCAGGTCATCTAGTCAATCAGGCTTTCCGCTCATTCAATCAGACCACCCACCCAGACAATCAGGCCATCAGTCAAATCAGGTCATCTGCCCAGTCAATCAGTCCATCCACCCAGTCAACAGACCACCCACCCAGTCCATCAGATCATCCATCCCGTCAGTCTGTCCAGTCCAGTTAGTCTGTAGTCCAGTCTGTCTGGTAAGTCTGTACAGTCCAGTCCAGTCAGTCTGTCTGTCCAGTCAGTCTGTGCAGTCCAGTCCAGTTAGTCTGTACAGTCCAGTTAGTCCGTCCAGTCCAGTCAGGTTAGTCTGTCTGTCTGTCCAGTCCATCCGGTTAGTCTGTACAGTCCAGTCCAGTCCATCCGGTTAGTCTGTACAGTCCAGTCCAGTCCATCCGGTTAGTCTGTGCAGTCCAGTCCAGTCCGTCCGGTTAGTCTGTACAGTCCAGTCCAGTCCATCCGGTTAGTCTGTACAGTCCAGTCCAGTCAGGTTAGTCTGTACAGTCCAGTCAGTCAGTCCGGTTAGTCTGTACAGTCCAGTCCAGTCAGTCTCTACAGTCCGTCCAGTCCAGTCAGTTGGTGCGGTTAGTCTGTACAGTCCAGTCAGTTGGTCCGGTTAGTCTGTACAGTCCAGTCCAGTCAGTCCAGTTAGTCTGTACAGTCAGTCCAGTTAGTCTGTACAGTCAGTACGGTTAGTCTGTACAGTCCAGTCAGTTGGTCCGGTTAGTCTGTACAGTCCAGTCTGTCCAGTCCAGTTAGTCTGTACAGTCAGTCCAGTTAGTCTGTACAGTCAGTACGGTTAGTCTGTACAGTCCAGTCAGTTGGTCCAGTTAGTCTGTACAGTCCAGTCTGTCCAGTCCAGTTAGTCTGTACAGTCAGTCCAGTTAGTCTGTACAGTCAGTACGGTTAGTCTGTACAGTCCAGTCAGTTGGTCCGGTTAGTCTGTACAGTCCAGTCCAGTCAGGTTAGTCTGTACAGTCCAGTAAGTTGGTCCGGTTAGTCTGTACAGTCAAGTCAGTCCGTCCAGTCCAGTCCGGTTAGTTTGTACAGTCCAGTCAGTCCGTCCAGTCCAGTCAGTCCGTCCAGTCAGTCCAGTTAGTCCGTCCAGTCCAGTCAGGTTAGTTTGTACAGTCCAGTCAGTCCGTCAGGTTTGTTTGTACAGTCCAGTCCGTCCAGTTCAGTCAGTCCAGTCCGGTTAGTCTGTACAGTCCAGTCTAGTCAGTCAGTCCAGTTAGTCTGTACAGTCCAGTCAGGTTAGTCTGTACAGTCCAGTCTAGTCAGTCAGTCCAGTTAGTCTGTACAGTCCAGTCAGTCCAGTTAGTCTGTACAGTCCAGTCCGGTTAGTCTGTACAGTCCAGTCTAGTCAGTCAGTCCAGTTAGTCTGTACAGTCCAGTCAGGTTAGTCTGTACAGTCCAGTCTAGTCAGTCAGTCCAGTTAGTCTGTACAGTCCAGTCTAGTCAGTCAGTCCAGTTAGTCTGTACAGTCCAGTCTAGTCAGTCAGTCCAGTTAGTCTGTACAGTCCAGTCAGGTTAGTCTGTACAGTCCAGTCTAGTCTGTACAGTCCAGTCTAGTCAGTCAGTCCAGTTAGTCTGTACAGTCCAGTCCAGTCAGTCAGTCCGGTTAGTTTGTACAGTCCAGTCCGGTTAGTTTGTACAGTCCAGTCAGTCCGTCCAGTCCAGTCAGTCAGTCCGGTCAGTCTGTACAGTCCAATAAGTCCGTCGGGTCATTCTCGCCCGGTAAGTCAGTCCCGTCCGTCAATCTCTCAATCCTGTCAGGTCAGTCCAGTCCAGTCCGTCATGTCAATCAGTCTGTCCAAGTCCGTCTGATAAGCCAGTAAGGTCAGTCTATCAAATCAGTCCTTTTCGGTCTGTCCAGTCAAATTCAAAGTCAAACTTAGTCCTCAATATCCAAGTCAAACTGTTAAGTCTGGTATGTCATAGTTCTTAGTCAAGTTAAACGCTCAACAGTCAATCAATTTAGACAACACTTGGTTTAATAAATATATTTTTTCATCATCATCATCATCATTCATCATCAATATAACTGACATCAGCAATCATCATCGTAAGCAACAGCATTGATTTGCAAAAACAATAAACATTTTATTTATCACAATTTGTCAATAATCATATTGACTGTGTTCTCATATCCTGGTGTACCTTAAAACTTTTGACATCAGCCCTGTTTTTACCTCAAAATAAATTTTAAAAAATGAATCCCTAGGTCAAATTAACATACATTTGTGAAACAAAAACATGTTTTTATAAAACATAATAGAAATTATTGAAAACATTTGAAAAATCTGTAATAGTCACACTGCACTTCATTTTGTATTTCTACTCAACAAAAGTTGTATGAATAGTGTTTCAAATTTTATTAAGAAATAAAAAACAAGGCTTGCTGGGATTTTTTTCCATTTTTTTTCAGTAAAGGAACAAATAACAAAAGAAAAAAAATCAGATTCCTTAAACTGAGAAAGAAAGTGAAAGAAGTGAAAAAAGTTTAAAATGGAAAAAAGTTTTAAATGAGATCAAATTCCTACCAGTTACCAGACTTCTGGGTTAGCTTGTATTATTTGTTTTTAAAACTGAGCAAAAATATGAGGATAAGAAGAGGTTACAAAATGCAACATCATCAGTGATCTCTTTCTACAAAATGGAAATCATTTTGTACAGCAGCAACAACAGATACAGCTACAGCAGCAACAGCTTCGTCTTCATCACCATACCACCTTTATCATCAGTAGCATCCTCCTCCTGATTAACAAAAAACACACGATCATCATAATCCCATTTATCATCATCATAATCATAATCATAATTATATAATTACTAACAACAACAATAGCTGAATTAATATCTTTAAATATAACAAGACACATTAAAATCACATATCATCATCATCATCATCATCATCCATCACCCATCATCATACCATCAACATCATCATCAGCAGCAGCAACATAATCACCAATATCATAATCTTCATCAACATCACCAAACAATACTTTTAGCATCAACATAAGCAGCATCAGCAAAAACGGCATAAGCAGCACGCTGATAAAAATCTTCATCTTTGCCAAACAACACTTTTACCATCAACATAAGCAGCGTCATTCATCATGATTTTAATCATCATCTACAAACAAATCACCAATTTATCATCATCCTTGTTGTCAATAACAGCAGAAAACATTATGATCATACTCAATATTACCAATAGCATTTCTGCCATCAACATCAACAACAACAATAGCTGAATTAATATCTATAATTAATTACATTAAAATCACATATCATCATCACCCATCACCCATCATCGTACCATGAGCAAAGTCATCATCTATCAAAAAACATAACATGTTCATTAATGAATCACTTTCATTCTGTTTCAACACATAAAGACACAATTACCATCATTGGCATCTTCTTTCTTCACAAGGTTGATTATTTGCAGCAACAGCTTCCTCATCTTCATTATCATACCATCATTATCACAATAAGCAGCAAGGTTCTCCACCTCCGTCTGAAAAAAAAAATGAACAGCACACTCACTAACAACAGCACAAAACTACAATCAGCATAGTCTTTTACAATGGCATTATCCTCATCGCCATCAGCAAACAACATTTTCAACATCAACATAAGCAGCAGCAGCATAAACACCACACTGATAGTCTTCATCATCATCGCCAAACAACACTTTTATCATCAACATCATCAGCAGCAGCATCAACATAATCACCACTCTTAAAATCTTCATCAACATCACCAAACAACACTTTTAGCATGAACATAAACAGCAGCAGCATCAACATAATCACCACACTGACAATATTCATCATTATCGTCAAACAACACTTTTAGCATCAACATAAGCAGCAGCATCAACATTAGCAGCAACACCAACATCAACCATGCTTATAATTTTCATCATCATTGCCAAACAACTCATTTAGCATCAACATCATCATCTGCAGCAACAACATTGTCACCACACTGATAAACTTCCTCATCATCGCCGAAAACACTTTTAGCATCAACAAAAGCAGCAGCAGCATCAACATAATCATTACACTGATAATCTTTATCATTATTGAAAACAAACACTTTTACCATCAATATAAGCAGCAGCATCAACATAATCACTGCATTGACAATCTTCATTATTTAAAAAAAAACACTTTTACCATCAACACAAGCAGCAGCTGCAGCATCATCCATCAGGATTTTAATCATCATCTACAAACAAATCACCAATTAATCATTATCCTTGTTGTCAATAACAGCAGAAAATATCATGATCATCCTCAATAATACCAATACCATTTCTGCCATCAACATCAGCAAAGACATTGCCAAAAATCATTAAAATCATTACCATAAATCAAAAACCCAACATTAATTACCAGATCAACAATATCATCCTAAACAACATCCTCCTCCTTGCCATGGTAATTCTTACTGTCGTATCAACAACAGCATCAACACTATCATAAACAACAACACCAGAATAGCTACTTTCAAAAGCATTAGATCATCATAAACATCATCAGCACCATCTTCATTTTCAGTCCACAAAAACATTAATCAGTTACACCATACTCAACATCATATCAACATCACTAACACCAACAGCATGTTATAAGACTATTTTTTATTTTAATAATATATTTAGTTTGCTGATTAGTTCTAAATTGCTAAACTGGTGTAGCGTTTAAAGTCTTAATTTAAGCTAATATAAAATAATTATAGAAAGAAAGATTACTCAGTCTGGATTTAATTAAGTTCTTCATATATTGTTGATCGTTTGGTCATAACCTTTTAAACCAGTGTTTTGATTGGGTAACTTTAGGGACAGACCACATGTCAATCATTATTTTCAAATTTTGAATTTAAACAGACCAGATGCTAGTATGATCATACGTGCTGATTATAAGCCATGTGTTTTTAAAACAAGAACTTAATTAGTCTGGCAACAAGCCTCCTCCTCCATCAACATCATTATCTTCTTTATCAGCTTTATCTTAAAAAGCTCTATCATCATCAGTATAATCGTCATTAAAGTCATCATCATCAACAATAACAATATAACTAAAATCAATCATCATCAGCATTACAATCATTATAAATATCATCATCATCACTATAATTTCCATAATCAACAATTTAGAATATACAACAAGAGAGTATTGATCCAAAGCATCATAGGTCGCTGTTGAGATCCTATTCAACTATGGAACAACTTTGCCTAACAACAAACCAACCAAGAAACAGTAAAACCTTGTTGTTATTATTAAAACATTTGCAATGCCATCAAATTTTCATGCAGTTACAAGTTGTCTTAGGATGCATAAAAAATACTAACAACAAAATAGAGCATAACATGTGACCTCTTAACAGTACATTGTCATAACAGATGAATTGTAACTTAAAGAAATCATACACACACATATGGAACATTAACCATTTCAAGTAACAAGTAATAATGTAGCAACAAACTACAACCTAAATTAATTCTTATATTCACAAATGTTGAATGAAATTCAACGCCTAAAAGTAACACACTTGTTTACAGAGCACTTGTTTACAGAGCAACATGGCACCATCCATAGGATTTTTCCAGAAATGGTTATTTGGATGGATGGATGGATGGATAGATGGATGGATGGATGGATGGATGGATGGATGGATGGATGGATGGATGGATGGATGGATGGATGGATGGATGGATGGATGGATGGATAGATAGATAGATAGATAGATAGATAGATAGATAGATAGATAGATAGATAGATAGATAGATAGATAGATAGATAGATAGATAGATAGATAGATAGATAGATAGATAGATAGATAGATAGATAGATAGATAGATAGATAGATTAGGTAGATTAGATAGATTAGATAGAAAAGATAGATAGATCAGATAGATAGATAAGATAAGATAAGATAAGATAAGATAGATATCATCCTAATGGAACAGAGAACAGTGATTTTGTAACAGGAGTCCAAAACTGAACCATAAACTGACACAAATGAAGATGTTATATGTAAGACTATGACATAGTAGTGGCATTCTGACAGGAAATGGAAGCCCAATATACTGTTTACCTTATGATTCCATGCACAACTTGACTGAACAATAAATATTACTCTTAAATTAAAAAAAATAATGTTTGAATTTGAACTTTAGTTCTCATTAATTTGGGGCACGGTCTTGTCATTTATTATATAAAGTACCATATTTTTGCATCTTTTGGCTGCATCAAAAATAGATAAAATACACTTCTTCTAAAATGAAGTTGTCTCCTTTGCATCTGAAAATGTCCGTATAACAATGAAGGTTTTTACTCACCTTTTGGTTTCCACTGGTGTGTCATCCTCGATTTTCCTTTTGTGAGCAAAAGGGCCAGGGGTGGAATGTACAATACCTGATGGGCCTGGTGATGGCAAATCTTGGAAACTGCAATACCAGGTAAATGCTTACATACAGTATAAAAATGAGTTTCAGAATAACAGTGAATATTTCTTTATGACAATTTTAATTTTATCATCTTATGGAAACAGAAAAAATGAAACATTAAATGAGATAATTAAACTTAATATGATGTGGCAGTAGTTTTACCAATAAATTCATTAGATATGGGCAATAAAACTATAGCAGGGCAGTGTGAAATGGTTTATGATATTATCAGGTAAATGAACAGAGTTTAATATAAATACCATTATTTGGAGTTGAAAAAACAACCAAACAAGTAAAATTGTTTAAGAATACTATTTATAGAATGGGATTACACGGAATTGACTTCATCATAAAAGTACAATTAGAGATGCAAAGGCGCATTGTTTTGTTTATATAGGTGTTTTGGGAGCACCCGTGGTGTCGTGGTAGAGTCGTCAATTTGTAACTCCTCTGACTGCTTAGCCTCTCACTGCATGGGTTTGAGTTCCATTTGGGGCGAAGGACTTTATGTGGGAAGGTCATCTAGCTGACATGCAGTGCGATGGTGGTTCTACCTAGATATTTGTCAGGGGCCTTCTCTACCAAAACTGCTGGACGTCATTATAATGATCATAATTGGTCGCTGCAAATGTATCTCAAAAACGGTCTGTATGCGGTATGTATAACCTGTGTTTGTGTACCGCAAATGTATTGTAAAATATGAGAATAAATATGTTTAAACTAAAAACAAAACAAAAGCAATATAGATGTTTCAAACCCATTTTCAATCCCTTTCCATAAAATACAAGTAGAGTTTGTGACCGATTAAATATCAGAATGAGCCACTATAACTATGTATTGTGAATTCTACTAATGATGTTAACTTATCAAACAACTACATTACATTCATATGTAGTTGAGTGTATTTATATGCGAAAAAGAACAGTGACTTATCAGTTTTCATAATCTTTTTAAAATTATTGATATACATATATAAGTGATTTACATGACTGGGCAGTATTCATGAGTGCATGGATTCTTCTAACAAGCCTACTTACTCTATTTTAGCTTAGTCACGTAAAGTTATATTTTTCTGTCGATCTATTTATTCAAAAGTAGATCTCCAACAATCGATCTGTAGGAATTTTAATTAGCCAGCATGTGACCGTCGATGGCGAGTAGCGTATCCAAATGTTTTTGATTATATTTATATCAATCCATACACATTTTCTACAAGGCAGTGTACGCCAAGATAACACCGGAGATTTAATTTCGTTTTTGTTTACAATGTGAGAAAGACCATAAAAACACCCGTACAGACACAGATCGACTTTACACTTACCAGTTGATCAATGCTGCAGCGACTTCCGCATCCGATGTTGCACTGATAGCCGACTTGATGGCATCTTTCAATTTATGCTCCCAGATTAACTTATTTAAATGAAACTTCTTTTGTCTTATAGCATTGAATCTCTTCTTTTCACTATCGGTTTTCTTCTTACGAACCATGTTTACAAACTGCACAGGCGTCAAAAGGGAGTTGGGGTTTCCAGACAAAAGAGCTCGCGCTAAATATAGAAGAACTCGCCGAAAATGCGTTACTAACGCTTTCGCTGTATCGGTGAGTTAAAACATCATTATCAACGATTACGAGGCATATTTCTAGTTAAATTTATTATCAGTAATCTGATATCAATGCAAGCTTTCATTAAAATACAAAAGAAAGGAAATTTGAAGACTTTTTTCCAAAAAAAGTCGTTTTTACCGATATCGGAAAGAGTCGCTTTAATGAAGCAATCCTATTTTGAAATACAGACTCAATATGCTATTTGCGCAGTATGAGATCACTGGGATCATTCAAATAGAGAACTTTTTCTGTCACTGCATAAGTGTTTTTTCCACAATTGCCAGACCCACGGTAAAATTTAAGTGTTGTTTTTCAATCATGCCACGAATAGAAAGATTGTCATCTTTATTCCAGATCTAGCAGGAAGCTATGTTGATGTAAAGTTGTAATAAGCAGTATTTCCATATACGTGACATATACAATGTATATTATAATGACAAATACAGCACTGTATCTCTCTCTCTCTCTCTCTCTCTCTCTCTCTCTCTCTCTCTCTCTTTCTGAGTATGGATTTTGTAAGCAGTATTATGAATTATTGTTCTATTCAGTTCGATAAGACGACAGTAAACTTATCAATAAACCCACGGTCGACACATGTAGTAAAATGGAATAGGGGGAAAAGCTTTCTTAGTTTTTCGGTATAATCTTTTAGAAAGGTTTTGTTAATATTAAATTTAAGTCTTTATATAAATAAATATAACATAGCAAAATAATTTTGTTTTCAATATTTTTTATTTTAATTAATGCATAATTGAATATTGTTTGATTTTTATGATACTCAATTGCTTTTAACAAATGTTATTAGTACTAAATATACAATTTCGGATTTCGGCCTTGGCAGGCAGACAGACAGACAGAAAGATAGATATCTATAAAGGCCCTATCTATAGACAATAGGCCCTAATATCATCATTCTTACAGTCACAAACACAACATGATCAACACAATCAGCTGCTTGATCAACACAATCAACTGCAGCATCCTTCTCATCAACAACAACATTATATTCATCTTTATCACCTTCATCTCAAAAAAGCACCATCACCATCATTATCATAATCATCAGCAATGAACAACATACCCAACAGCCTCAGCATCAACTGCAATATCATCATTCTATCATCATCATCCTTATTGTCATCAATATAAAAAAGGAGCAGCAATAAAAATAATAATCATTATCATTATCACAACAACCAACATTATTAATATGGCCTATATCATCATCTTCAACATATCCACTCATCCTTTTCAACACCATCATCATTATCTACAGCTGCAGCATCGCCATCATAACCGTCACCACCGTAATTGTTATCACCAAAACCACCAAGATGTCAATCATTACCAATAATACGTATTAGGTATAATGTGACCTCGAAAGTTAGTTGCTAGTTGTTTTCTTAGTTTATTGTTTTTTTTATCTGCAGCATGTTTCAGACAATAAATACCCGTTTGCGTTGACATTACCATCACTAGGAGCAACAACAGATAAAAACCACCATCACTTTCACCATAACTAATACAAAAGATTTTAATTCGGTATCGTCTCATACTTTTGTTAATGATTATATATTTTTTAACGAAGAATGCTTTAAGACGTTATTTTATGCTTTATTAAATGTGTACGGAAATGATAGAAATGAAGAGAATAGAATAAAATGGTCAGATGTTTTGTTTTTTGTTACATAGCACCAACACAATTATGGTCATATTGGCGAAGTCCAGCTAATTATTGGTGGAGGATGACCCCAGACTTATGTCTGGGTAGAACCACTGGCACAACACAAGTTAGCTGGAAAACCTCCCCACACGGGGCTCGAACCCATACGGTTAGGGGCTGAGGAGTTACAAATCAGCGCTTCTAACCGTTCAGCCATGGACGCCATAAATATGGTCAGAACTGAGTTAATATGTAAGGCTTGTGTGCAGAAATGCAAATATAAAGAAGATAACAAATTATTAAGTTAAATCATGCTCAATATTAAAATGTTAAGTTATATTGGCGTATGCTAAAGAAATGTGCAGAGTTCTTATATAGAAATATACCTTTAGAGACATATGAGCAATACTTTAAAAGTGTAAATAATCGTAGCGATCATTTCTTTCCACCTGATGCAGATAATATTTTATTTTTTGCAAATAGTAATGATGAATTACATACGAGTTTAATAAACTAGGCAATTATTGTAGTCATTGGAAATTGGTAGTAAATAAATAAAAAGAAAAGTAGTGATGTTTTGAAAGGTTGGTTGACATCAACATTATCGCCACACTGACAAACTTCATCATCATAGCCAAACAACCCTTTTACCATCAACACAAGCAGTATCAACATCAACATTATCACCACACTGACAAACGTCATCATCATAGCCAATCAACACTTTTACCATCAACACAAGCGGCATCAACATCAACATTATCACCACACTGACAAACTTCATCATCATAGCCAATCAACACTTTTACCATCAACATAAGCAGCATCAACATCAACATTATCACCACACTGACAAACTTCATCATCATAGCCAATCAACACTTTTACCATCAACACAAGCAGCAGTGTCATTCATCAGGATTTAAATCATTATCTACAAACAAATTGCCAATTTGTCATCATCCTTGTTCTCAATAACAGCAGAAAACATCATATTCATACTCATTACCAATAGCATTTCTGCGTTCAACATCAACAACAACAATAGCTGAATTAATATCTATAATTAATTACATTAAAATCACATATCATCATCACCCATCACCCATCATCATACCATGAGCAAAGTCATCATCTATCAAAAAACATAACATGTTCATTAATGAATCACTTTCATGCTGTTCCAACATATAAAGACACAATTACCATCATTGGCATCTTCTTTCTTCACATGGTTGATTATTTGCAGCAACAGCTTCCGCATCTTCATTATCATACCATCATTATCACAATAAGCAGCAAGGTTCTCCACCTCCGTCTGAAAAAAAATGAACAGCACACTCACTAACAACAGCACAAAATTCACAATCAGCATAGTTTTTAACAATGGCATTATCTTCATCGCCATCAGCAAACAACATTTTCAACATCAACATAAGCAGCAGCAGCAGCATAAAAACCATACTGATAGTTTTCATCATCATCGCCAAACAACACTTTTAACATCAACATCATCATCAGCAGCATCAACATAATCACCACTCTTATAATATTCATCAACATCACCAAACAACACTTTTAGCATGAACATAAACAGCAGCAGCATCAACATAATCACCACACTGACAATCTTCATAATCATCGTCAAACAACACTTTTAGCATCAACATAAGCAGCAGCATCAACATAAGCAGCAACAGCAACATCAACCATGCTTATAATTTCATCATCATTGCCAAACAACTCATTTAGCATCAACATCATCATCTGCAGCATCAATATTGACACCACTCTGATAAACTTCCTCATCATCGCCAAATAACACTTTTAGCTTCAACATAAGCAGCAGCAGCATCAACATAATCCCCACGCTGATAATCATCATCATTATTGAAAAACAAACACTTTTACCATCAATATAAGCAGCAGCATCAACATAATCACTGCATTGACAATCTTCATTATTAAAAAAACAACACTTTTACCATCAACACAAGCAGCAGCAGCATCATTCATCATGATTTTAATCATCATCTACAAAAAAATCACCAATTTATCATTATTATTGTTGTCAATAACAGCAGAAAAAATCATGATCATCCTCAATAATACCAATAGCATTTCTGCCATCAACATCAGCAAAAACATTCCCAAAATCATTAAAATCATAACCATGAATCAAAAACCCAACATTAATTACCAGATCAACAATATCATCATAAACAACATCCCCCACCTCGCCATGGTAATTCTTACTGTCGTATCAACAACAGCATCAACACTATCATAAACAACAACATCAGAATAGCTACTATCAAATGTCATCAGCATTAGATCATCATAACAGCATCAGCACCATCTTTATTTCCAGTCCACAACAACATTAATCAGTTACACCATACTCAACATCATATCAACGTCACTAACACCAACAGCATGTTATAAGACTATATTTTATTTTAGTAATATATTTAGTTTGCTGATTAGTTCTAAATTGCTAAACTCTTGTAGCGTTTAAAGTTTTAATTTAAGCTAATATAAAATAATTATAGAAAGAAAGATTACTCAGTCTGGATTTAATTAAGTTCTTCATATATTGTTGATCGTTTGGTCATAACCCTTTAAACCAGTGTTTTGATTGGGTAACTTTAGTGACAGACCACATGTCAATCATTCTTTTCAAATTTTGAATTTAAACAGACCAGATGCTAGTATGATCATACGTGCTGATTATAAGCCATGTGTTTTTAAAACAAGAAATTAATTAGTCTGGCAACAAGCCTCCTCCTCCATCAACATCATTATCTTCTTTATCAGCTTTATCTTAATAAAGCTCTATCATCATCAGTATAATCGTCATTAAAGTCATCATCATCAACAATAACAATATAACTACAATCAATCATCATCAGCATTACAATCATCATAAATATCATCATCATCATTATAATTTCCACAATCAACAACTTAGAATATACAACAAGAGAGTATTGATCCAAAGCATCATAGGTCGCTGTTGAGATCCTATTCAACTATGGAACAACTTTGCCTAACAACAAACCAACCAAGAAACAGTAAAACCTTGTTGTTATTATTAAAACATTTGCAATGCCATCAAATTTTCACGCAGTTACCAGTTGTCTTGGGATGCATAAAAAATACTAACAACAAAATAGAGCATTAACATTTGACCTCTTAACAGTTCATTGTCATAACAAATGAATTGTAACTTAAAGAAATCATACACACACATATGGAACATTAATCATTTCAAGTAACAAGTAATAATGTAGCAACAAACTACAACCTAAATTAATTCTTATATTCACAAATGTTGAATGAAATTCAAGGCCTAAAAGTAACACACTTGTTTACAGAGCACTTGTTTACAGAGCAACATCCATAGCATAAGATCACCGGGATCATATAAATAGAGAACTTTTTTCTATCACTGCATAAGAGTTTTTACCACAATTGCCAGACCCACTGTAAAATGATGTAAAGTTGTAATAAGCAGTATTTCCATATACGTGACATATACAATGTATATTATAATGACAAATACAGCACTCTCTCATTCTCTCTCTCTCTCTCTCTCTCTCTCTCTCTCTGAGTATGGATTTTGTAAGCAGTATTATGAATTATTGTTCTATTCAGTTCAATAAGACGACAGTAAACTTACCAATAAACCCGCGGTCGACACATGTAGTAAAATGGAATAGGGGGAAAAGCTTTCTTAGTTTTTCGGAATAATCTTTTAGAAAGGTTTTGTTAATATTAAATTTATGTCTTTATATAAATAAATATAACATAGCAAAATAATTTTGTTTTCAATATTTTTTATTTTAATTAATGCATAATTGAATATTGTTTGATTTTTATGATACTCAATTGCTTTTAACAAATGTTATTAGTACTAAATATACAATTTCGGATTTCGGCCTTGTATATCATCTTTATCACCTTATAGTTAGAACACACTCATTATTTTCACATTTTGTATAACATTTATGCGCTTCGTTTCTTTTGCTCGTCTTTTCTAGAAAGACAGGTTATATAAGAAAAGACACAACATATAATGTATTTTTTAAAAATAAAATTGCGCAACATGTATTGTTTTTTAAATAAAATTGCACACCTGTAGAGGTGATATAAAATAGACCCAAGGATCTAGGAAACAATCAATATAATCAACCAAGTCTCTCAGAAAATTTGCTAGTTTTCTAACATGTGATTTAGTGGACGCAAAAGATAAAACTAGCATTTTCCCTTGAAAACGTTTCCAAAATAACTGAAATCACTGAAATACTATTGGTGGGGTGCTTAACTATGCTACTTTCGTTTTCTCAATGTATTATGGCACTTTCTTATATAAATAATCAGATGGGTTTAATACAGACTTTCTAAATATAACAGCCTATAAATAGGAAAAAGATCGTTTTCAAGCAGATTTCTATATTTTAAAAGTCAGTCTATCGTGGAAAGTGAAAAATACTCTCCATATAACTCATTGATGTAGCACTCGAATAACATATTGTTCAGACTACTAAATGTGAAGCACTGACCGGTTGTCATTATTAAAATACGGAAATTTGGAGGAAGACATGTTAGGTTGCGGCCCCTGGATAAAATATCGTGCCGTCAGTCAGACTTTAGGCAGGTTTATATAAATTTACATGTAATGGACACGTTGAGAGCCGATACGCACGTGTGGCAAACAACACACCCAGTTCAAAGACAAACAATACAACTTCCCTGGGCGACTGGGGCCAACTTTGCAGACGGTTGGCCGACCTGAGTAGGGTTGTCTTCAAAGTCACCGTGCGTGAACTTAGTTCTCATTTTGGTTCATTATTGATGCCATGTTCATCGTTATTGGTGTAACAGAAGACTTTAATTGAAACATGTATTACAGAAGCCTTTGCGTTTTGCTTTTATCTTGACACATTCTAGTTTCAGAACGCAAAGATTCCTTCGCGTGAGTGTGTTGTGTTCGTTATGATATATGGATATTATAAGTCCCAATCGTACTATAGCATTATGTAGTTTAATGGCATTGACGATGATTTTTGTTGCAGGTCCGCCCCCGACCCAAGAGAAATACGATAAGAAGGGTCGTTAATAAGTGTGACATTGGGCAATGTCATAAAATGATAAGGCACACTAGATGACTATGGGCGTAGGCCCTACTGTACTGTAATGGCTAAGTAAAACTTATAATCATCATTTGTTCATATTTATTTTGATACTGTCGCTGTTATTTATTTACTATCGCATTTAATTTTGCAGATATAGACACATTTTAATAATATATAATAATATATAGTATTTACTGCGATAAATTTGAATGGATCTTGATTCATAATCCCACCAACATTTTCTGGATCCGCCCCTTTTTACCCCCCCCCCCCCCACACACACACTTAATTAACCAAATTTAGTCTTTTAGCGGACTAATGCCATTAAGATGTCACTTGGTTTCCAAACACCATTATCAGATAAATACAACTTCACTGCACACTGAGGACTTGTTTTTGTCAGATTCCGTATGCGAATTACAGACAGACAGACAGACAGACAGACAGACAGACAGACAGACAGACAGACAGGCAGGCAGGCAGGCAGGCAGGCAGGCAGACAGACAGACAGATATCTATAAAGGCCCTATCTATAGACAATAGGCCCTAATATCATCATTCTTACAGTCACAAACACAACATGATCAACACAATCAGCTGCTTGATCAACACAATCAACTGCAGCATCCTTCTCATCACCAACAACATTATATTCATCTTTATCACCTTCATCTCAAAAAAGCACCATCACCATCATTATCATAATCATCAGCAATGAACAACATACCCAACAGCCTTAGCATCAACTGCAATATCATCATTCTATCATCATCATCCTTATTGTCATCAATATAAAAAAGGAGCAGTAATAAAAATAATAATCATTATCATTATCACAACAACCAACATTATTAATATGGCCTATATCATCATCCTCAACATATCCACTCATCCTTTTCAACACCATCATCATTATCTACAGCTGCAGCATCACCATCATAACCGTCACCACCGTAATTGTTATCACCAAAACCACCAAGATGTCAATCATTACCATTACTAGCACCACCAGCATCATCATAAAAAATAAATTCACAAAATCTTTAAAAGCTCAATAACCACAACCATCATCATCATCAGCAGCAGCAGCAGCAGCATCTTCACAATTGTCACCATTCTAAACATAATCCTAAAGGTTGTATCCGACAGTTTACCTATATCAAATGCATGTAACATGTTTTTTTACGATTTCTGGGAATGCAGGAACTGTTTCTACATAATCTTATATATTTTGAGCACTACCTATTTTGCAAAGATAGTACAAATTGCGAAAAATATCACTCAAAATGTTGATTCTTTCCAAATCTATAAATAAGCATGATGGTGATCTCTGCTAAAAATAGATATACAGACGTCAGTGCAGACTACAGGGATGACAATATAATGTGACCTCGAAAGTTAGTTGCTAGTTGTTTTCTTAGTTTATTGTTTTTTTTATCTGCAGCATGTTTCAGACAATAAATACCCGTTTGCGTTGACATTACCATCACTAGGAGCAACAACAGATAAAAACCACCATCACTTTCACCATAACTAATACAAAAGATTTTAATTCAGTATCGTCTCATACTTTTGTTAATGATTATATATTTTTTAATGAAGAATGCTTTAAGACGTTATTTTTATGCTTTATTAAATGTGTACGGAAATGATAGAAATGAAGAGAATAGAATAAAATGGTCAGATGTTTTGTTTTTTGTTACATCGCACCAACACAATTATGGTCATATTGGCGAAGTCCAGCTAATTATTGGTGGGAATGACCCCAGACTTATGTCTGGGTAGAACCACTGGCACAACACAAGTTAGCTGGAAAACCTCCCCACATGAAAGTTCTTGCCACGAACGGGGCTCGAACCCATGCGGTTAGGGGCTGAGGAGTTACAAATCAGCGCTTCTAACCGTTCAGCCATGGACGCCATAAATATGGTCAGAACTGAGTTAATATGTAAGGCTTGTGTGCAGAAATGCAAATATAAAGAAGATAACAAATTATTAAGTTAAATCATGCTCAATATTAAAATGTTGTTATATTGGCGTATGCTAAAGAAATGTGCAGAGTTCTAATATAGAAATATACCTTTAGATACATATGAGCAATACTTTAAAAGTGTTAATAATCGTAGCGATCATTTCTTTCCACCTGATGCAGATAATATTTTAATTTTTGCAAATAGTAATGATGAATTACATACGAGTTTAATAAACTAGGCAATTATTGTAGTCATTGGAAATTGGTAGTAAATAAATAAAAAGAAAAGTAGTGATGTTTCGAAAGGTTGGTTGACATCAACATTATCGCCACACTGACAAACTTCATCATCATAGCCAAACAACACTTTTACCATCATCACAAGCAGCATCAACATCAACATTATCACCACACTGACAAGCGTCATCATTTTAGCCAATCATAACTTTTACCATCAACACAAGCGGCATCAACATCAACATTATCACCACACTGACAAACTTCATCATCATAGCCAATCAACACTTTTACCATCAACATAAGCAGCATCAACATCAACATTATCACCACACTGACAAACTTCATCATCATAGCCAATCAACACTTTTACCATCAACATAAGCAGCATCAACATCAACATTATCACCACACTGACAAACTTCATCATCATAGCCAATCAACACTTTTACCATCAACACAAGCAGCAGTGTCATTCATCAGGATTTAAATCATTATCTACAAACAAATTGCCAATTTGTCATCATCCTTGTTCTCAATAACAGCAGAAAACATCATATTCATACTCAATATTACCAATAGCATTTCTGCCATCAACATCAACAACAACAATAGCTGAATTAATATCTATAATTATTTACATTAAAATCACATATCATCATCATCATCATCACCCATCATCATACCATGAGCAAAGTCATCATCTATCAACAAACATAACATGTTCATTAATGAATCACTTTCATTCTGTTCCAACATATAAAGACACAATTACCATCATTGGCATCTTCTTTCTTCACAAGGTTGATTATTTGCAGCAACAGCTTCCTCATCTTCATTATCATACCATCATTATCACAATAAGCAGCAAGGTTCTCCACCTCCGTCTGAAAAAAAAATGAACAGCACACTCACTAACAACAGCACAAAATTCACAATCAGCATAGTCTTTAACAATGGCATTATCTTCATCGCCATCAGCAAACAACATTTTCAACATCAACATAAGCAGCAGCAGCAGCATAAAAACCATACTGATAGTCTTCATCATCATCGCCAAACAACACTTTTAACATCAACATCATCATCAGCAGCATCAACATAATCACCACTCTTATAATCTTCATCAACATCACCAAACAACACTTTTAGCATGAACATAAACAGCAGCAGCATCAACATAATCACCACACTGACAATCTTCATAATCATCGTCAAACAACACTTTTAGCATCATCATAAGCAGCAGCATCAACATAAGCAGCAACACCAACATCAACCATGCTTATAATTTTCATCATCATTGCCAAACAACTCATTTAGCATCAACATCATCATCTGTAGCAATAACATTGTCACCACACTGATAAACTCATCATCGCTGAAAAACACTTTTAGCATCAACAAAAGCAGCAGGAGCATCAACATAATCACCACACTGATAATCTTCATCATTATTGAAAACAACACTTTTACCATCAATATAAGCAGCAGTATCAACATAATCACTGCATAATCACCTGGCAACAAGCCTCCTCCTCCTTCTCCATCAACATCATTATCTTCTTTATCAGCTTTATCTCAATAAAGCACTATCATCATCAATATGATCGTCATTAAAGTCATCATCATCAACAATAACAATATAACTAAAATCAATCATCATCAGCATTACAATCATTATAAATATCATCATCATCACTATAATTTCCACAATCAACAACTTAGAATATACAACAAGAGAGTATTGATCAAAAGCATCATAGGTCGCTGTTGAGATCCTATTCAACTATGGAACAACTTTGCCTAACAACAAACCAACCAAGAAACAGTAAAACCTTGTTGTTATTATTAAAACATTTGCAATGCCATCAAATTTTCATGCAGTTACAAGTTGTCTTGGGATGCATAAAAAATACTAACAACAAAATAGAGCATAACATTTGACCTCTTAACAGTACATTGTCAAAACAGATGAATTGTAACTTAAAGAAATCATACACACACATATGGAACATTAACCATTTCAAGTAACAAGTAATAATGTAGCAACAAACTACAACCTAAATTAATTCTTATATTCACAAATGTTGAATGAAATTCAATGCCTAAAAGTAACACACTTGTTTACAGAGCACTTGTTTACAGAGCAACATCCATAGCATAAGATCACCGGGATCATATAAATAGAGAACTTTTTTCTATCACTGCATAAGAGTTTTTACCACAATTGCCAGACCCACTGTAAAATGATGTAAAGTTGTAATAAGCAGTATTTCCATATACGTGACATATACAATGTATATTATAATGACAAATACAGCACTGTATCTCTCTCTCTCTCTCTCTCTCTCTCTCTCTCTCTCCTCTCTCTCTCCTCTCTCTCTCTCTCTCTCTCTCTCTCTCTCTCTCTCTCTCTCTCTTTCTCTCTCTCTGAGTATGGATTTTGTAAGCAGTATTATGAATTATTGTTCTATTCAGTTCAATAAGACGACAGTAAACTTACCAATAAACCCACGGTCGACACATGTAGTAAAATGGAATAGGGGGAAAAGCTATCTTAGTTTTTCGGTATAATCTTTTAGAAAGGTTTTGTTAATATTAAATTTAAGTCTTTATATAAATAAATATAACATAGCAAAACACTTTTGCTTTCAATATTTTTTATTTTAATTAATGCATAATTGAATATTGTTTGATTTTTATGATACTCAATTGCTTTTAAAAATGTTATTAGTACTAAATATACAATTTCGGATTTCGGCCTTGTATATCATCTTTATCACCTTATAGTTAGAACACACTCATTATTTTCACATTTTGTGAAACATTCATGCGCTTCGTTTCTTTTGCTCGTCTTTTCTAGAAAGACAGGTTATATAAGAAAAGACACAACATATAATGTATTTTTTAAAAATAAAATTGCGCAACATATATTGTTTTTTAAATAAAATTGCACACCTGTAGAGGTGATATAAAATAGACCCAAGGATTCAGGAAACAATCAATATGATCAACCAAGTTTCTCAGAGTCTTTGCTAGTTTTCTAACATGTGATTTAGTGGACAAAAAAGATAAAACTAGCATTTTCCCTTGAAAACGTTTCCAAAATAACTGAAATCACTGAAATACTATTGGCGGGGTGCTTAACTATGCTACTTTCGTTTTCTCAATTTATTATGGCA
Source organism: Sinonovacula constricta (assembly GCA_007844125.1). Taxonomy (NCBI): domain Eukaryota; kingdom Metazoa; phylum Mollusca; class Bivalvia; order Cardiida; family Solecurtidae; genus Sinonovacula; species Sinonovacula constricta. The sequence continues at coordinate 33,778,429 of CM017569.1, forward strand.
CTTTCTGCTATAAATAATCAGATGGGTTTAATACAGAGTTTCTAAATATAACAGCCTATAAATAGGAAAAAGATCGTTTTCAAGCAGATTTCTATATTTTAAAAGTCAGTCTAACATGGAAAGTGAAAAATACTCTCCATATAACTCATTGATGTAGCACTCGAGTAACATATTGTTCAGACTACTTAATGTGAAGCACTGACCGGTTGTCATTATTAAAATACGGAAATTTGGAGGAAGACATGTTAGGTTGCGGCCCCTGGATAAAATATCGTGCCGTCAGTCAGACTTTAGGCAGGTTTATATAAATTTACATGTAACGGACACGTTGAGAGCCGATACGCACGTGTGGCAAACAACACACCCAATTCAAAGACAAACAAACAATACAACTTCCCTGGGCGACTGGGGCCAACTTTGCAGACGGTTGGCCGACCTGAGTACGGTTGTCTTCAAAGTCACCGTGCGTGAACTTAGTTCTCATTTTGGTTCATTATTGATGTCATGTTCATCTTTATTGATGTATTACAGAAGCCTTTGCGTTTTGCTTTTATCTTGACACATTTTAGTTTCAGAACGCAATGTTTCCTTCGCGTGAGTGTGTTGTGTTCGTTACGATATACGGATATTATAAGTCCCAATCGTACTATAGCATTATGTAGTTTAATGGCATTGACGATGATTTTTGTTGCAGGTCCGCCCCCGACCCAAGAGAAATACGATAAGAAGGGTCGTAAATAAGTGTGACATTGGGCAACGTCATAAAATGATAAGGCACACTAGATGACTATGGGCGTAGGCCCAACTGTACTGTAATGGCAAAGAAAAACTTATAATCATCATTTGTTCATATTTATTTTGATACTGTCGCTGTTATTTATTTACTTTCGCATTTAATCTTGCAGATATAGACACATTTTAATAATATATAGTATTTACTGCGATAAATTTGAATGGATCTTGATTCATAATCCCTCCGACATTTTCTGGATCCGCCTCTGCTACCCCCCCCCCCCCACACACACACACTTAATTAATCAAATTTAGTCTTTTAGCGGACTAATGCCATTAAGATGTCACTTGGTTTCCAAACACCATTATCAGATAAATACAACTACACTGCACACTGAGGACTTGTTTTTGTCAGTTTCCGTATGCGAATTACAGACAGACAGACAGACAGACAGACAGACAGACAGGCAGGCAGGCAGGCAGGCAGGCAGGCAGGCAGGCAGACAGACAGACAGACAGATATCTATAAATACCCTATCTATAGACAATAGGCCCTAATATCATCATTCTTACAGTCACAAACACAACATGATCAACACAATCAGCTGCTTGGTCAACACAATCAACTGCAGCATCCTTCTCATCAACAACAACATTATATTCATCTTTATCACCTTCATCTCAAAAAAGCACCATCACCATCATTATCATAATCATCAGCAATGAACAACATACCCAACAGCCTCAGCATCAACTGCAATATCATCATTCTATCATCATCATCCTTATTGTCATCAATATAAAAAAGGAGCAGCAATAAAAATAATAATCATTATCATTATCACAACAACCAACATTATTAATATGGCCTATATCATCATCTTCAACATATCCACTCATCCTTTTCAACACCATCATCATTATCTACAGCTGCAGCATCACCATCATAACCGTCACCACCGTAATTGTTATCACCAAAACCACCAAGATGTCAATCATTACCAATAATACGTATTACGTATAATGTGACCTCGAAAGTTAGTTGCTAGTTGTTTTCTTTTTTTTTATATGCAGCATGTTTCAGACAATAAATACCCGTTTGCGTTGACATTACCATCACTAGGAGCAACAACAGATAAAAACCACCATCACTTTCACCATAACTAATACAAAAGATGTTAATTCGGTATCGTCTCATACTTTTGTTAATGATTATATATTTTTTAACGAAGAATGCTTTAAGACGTTATTTTATGCTTTATTAAATGTGTACGGAAATGATAGAAATGTAGAGAATAGAATAAAATGGTCAGATGTTTTGTTTTTTTGTTACATAGCACCAACACAATTATGGTCATATTGGCGAAGTCCAGCTAATTATTGGTGGAGGATGACCCCATCCTTATGTCTGGGTAGAACCACTGGCACAACACAAGTTAGCTGGAAAACCTCCCCACATGAAAGTTCTTGCCCCGAACGGGGCTCGAACCCATGCGGTTAGGGGCTGAGGAGTTACAAATCAGCGCTTCTAACCGTTTAGCCATGGACGCCATAAATATGGTCAGAACTGAGTTAATATGTAAGGTTAGTGTGCAGAAATGCAAATATAAAGAAGATAACAAATTATTAAGTTAAATCATGCTCAATATTAAAATGTTAAGTTATATTGGCGTATGCTAAAGAAATGTGCAGAGTTCTAATATAGAAATATACCTTTAGAGACATATGAGCAATACTTTAAAAGTGTAAATAATCGTAGCGATCATTTCTTTCCACCTGATGCAGATAATATTTTAATTTTTGCAAATACTAATGATGAATTACATACGAGTTTAATAAACTAGGCAATTATTGTAGTCATTGGAAATTGGTAGTAAATAAATAAAAAGAAAAGTAGTGATGTTTTGAAAGGTTGGTTGACATTAACATTATCGCCACACTGACAAACTTCATCATCATAGCCAAACAACACTTTTACCATCAACACAAGCAGCTTCAACATCAACATTATCACCACACTGACAAGCATCATCATCATAGCCAATCAACACTTTTACCATCAACATAAGCAGCATCAACATCAACATTATCACCACACTGACAAACTTCATCATTATAGCCAATCAACACTTTTACCATCAACACAAGCAGCTTCAACATCAACATTATCACCACACTGACAAGCATCATCATCATAGCCAATCAACACTTTTACCATCAACACAAGCGGCATCAACATCAACATTATCACCACACTGACAAACTTCATCATCATAGCCAATCAACACTTTTACCATCAACATAAGCAGCATCAACATCAACATTATCACCACACTGACAAACTTCATCATTATAGCCAATCAACACTTTTACCATCAACACAAGCAGCAGCGTCATTCACCAGGATTTAAATCATTATCTACAAACAAATTGCCAATTTGTCATCATCCTTGTTCTCAATAACAGCAGAAAACATCATATTCATACTCATTATTACCAATAGCATTTCTGCCATCAACATCAACAACAACAATAGCTGAATTAGTATCTATAATTAATTACATTAAAATCACATATCATCATCATTACCCATCACCCATCATCGTACCATGAGCAAAGTCATCATCTATCAAAAAACAAAACATGTTCATTTATGAATCACTTTCATTCTGTTCCAACATATAAAGACACAATTACCATCATTGGCATCTTCTTTCTTCACAAGGTTGATTATTTGCAGCAACAGCTTCCGCATCTTCATTATCATACCATCATTATCACAATAAGCAGCAAGGTTCTCCACCTCCGTCTGAAAAAAAATGAACAGCACACTCACAAACAACAGAACAAAATTCACAATCAGCATAGTTTTTAACAATAGCATTATCTTCATCGCCATCAGCAAACAACATTTTCAACATCAACATAAGCAGCAGCAGCAGCATAAAAACCATACTGATAGTCTTCATCATCATCGCCAAACAACACTTTTAACATCAACATCATCATCAGCAGCATCAACATAATCACAACTCTTATAATATTCATCAACATCACCAAACAACACTTTTAGCATGAACATAAACAGCAGCAGCATCAACATAATCACCACACTGACAATCTTCATAATCATCGTCAAACAACACTTTTACCATCAACATTAGCAGCAGCATCAATATATAAGCAGCAACAGCAACATCAACCATGCTTATAATTTTCATCATCATTGCCAAACAACTCATTTAACATCAACATCATCATCCGCAGCATCAACATTGTCACCACTCTGATAAACTTCCTCATCATCGCCAAACAACACTTTTAGCTTCAACATAAGCAGCAGCAGCATCAACATAATCCCCACGCTGATAATCTTCATCATTATTGAAAAACAACACTTTTACCATCAATATAAGCAGCAGCATCAACATAATCACTGCATTGACAATCTTCATTATTAAAAAAACAACACTTTTACCATCAACACAAGCAGCAGCAGCATCATTCATCATGATTTTAATCATCATCTACAAAAAAATCACCAATTTATCATTATCATTGTTGTCAATAACAGCAGAAAAAATCATGATCATCCTCAATAATACCAATAGCATTTCTGCCATCAACATCAGCAAAAACATTCCCAAAATCATTTAAATCATAACCATGAATCAAAAACTCAACATTAATTACCAGATCAACAATATCATCATAAACAACATCCCCCACCTCGCCATGGTAATTCTTACTGTCGTATTAACAACAGCATCAACACTATCATAAACAACAACATCAGAATAGCTACTATCAAATGTCATCAGCATTAGATCATCATAAACATCATCAGCACCATCTTTATTTCCAGTCCACAACAACATTAATCAGTTACACCATACTCAACATCATATCAACATCACTAACACCAATAGCATGTTATAAGACTATATTTTATTTTAGTAATATATTTAGTTTGCTGATTAGTTCTAAATTGCTAAACTGGTGTAGCGTTTAAAGTTTTAATTTAAGCTAATATAAAATAATTATAGAAAGAAAGATTACTCAGTCTGGATTTAATTAAGTTCTTCATATATTGTTGATCGTTTGGTCATAACCCTTTAATAATTTTGATTGGGTAACTTTAGGGACAGACCACATGTCAATCATTCTTTTCAAATTTTGAATTTAAACAGACCAGATGCTAGTATGATCATACGTGCTGATTATAAGCCATGTGTTTTTAAAACAAGAAATTAATTAGTCTGGCAACAAGCCTCCTCCTCCATCAACATCATTATCTTCTTTATCAGCTTTATCTTAAAAAGCTCTATCATCATCAGTATAATCGTCATTAAAGTCATCATCATCAACAATAACAATATAACTAAAATCAATCATCATCAGCATTACAATCATTATAAATATCATCATCATCACTATAATTTCCATAATCAACAATTTAGAATATACAACAAGAGAGTATTGATCCAAAGCATCATAGGTCGCTGTTGAGATCCTATTCAACTATGGAACAACTTTGCCTAACAACAAACCAACCAAGAAACAGTAAAACCTTGTTGTTATTATTAAAACATTTGCAATGCCATCAAATTTTCATGCAGTTACAAGTTGTCTTAGGATGCATAAAAAATACTAACAACAAAATAGAGCATAACATTTGACCTCTTAACAGTACATTGTCATAACAGATGAATTGTAACTTAAAGAAATCATACACACACATATGGAACATTAACCATTTCAAGTAACAAGTAATAATGTAGCAACAAACTACAACCTAAATTAATTCTTATATTCACAAATGTTGAATGAAATTCAACGCCTAAAAGTAACACACTTGTTTACAGAGCACTTGTTTACAGAGCAACATGGCACCATCCATAGGATTTTTCCAGAAATGGTTATTTAGATAGATAGATCGATGGGATGGATGGATGGATGGATGGATGGATGGATGGATGGATGGATGGATGGATGGATAGATAGATAGATAGATAGATAGATAGATAGATAGATAGATAGATAGATAGATAGATAGATAGATAGATAGATAGATGTAAGACTATGACATAGTAGTGGCATTCTGACAGGAAATGGAAGCCCAATATACTGTTTACCTTATGATTCCATGCACAACTTGACTGAACAATAAATATTACTCTTAAATTAAAAAAAATAATGTTTGAATTTGAACTTTAGTTCTCATTAATTTGGGGCACGGTCTTGTCATTTATTATATAAAGTACCATATTTTTGCATCTTTTGGCTGCATCAAAAATAGATAAAATACACTTCTTCTAAAATGAAGTTGTCTCCTTTGCATCTGAAAATGTCCGTATAAGAATGAAGGTTTTTACTCACCTTTTGGTTTCCACTGGTGTGTCATCCTCGATTTTCCTTTTGTGAGCAAAAGGGCCAGGGGTGGAATGTACAATACCTGATGGGCCTGGTGATGGCAAATCTTGGAAACTGCAATACCAGGTAAATGCTTACATACAGTATAAAAATGAGTTTCAGAATAACAGTGAATATTTCTTTATGACAATTTTAATTTTATCATCTCATGGAAACAGAAAAAAATGAAACATTAAATGAGATAATTAAACTTAATATGATGTGGCAGTAGTTTTACCAATAAATTCATTAGATATGGGCAATAAAACTATAGCAGGGCAGTGTGAAATGGTTTATGATATTATCAGGTAAATGAACAGAGTTTAATATAAATACCATTATTTGGAGCTGAAAAAACAACGAAACAACTAAAAATTGTTTAAGAATACTATTTATAGAATGGGATTACACGGAATTGACTTCATCATAAAAGTACAATTAGAGATGCAAAGGCGCATTGTTTTGTTTATATAGGTGTTTTGGGAGCACCCGTGGTGTCGTGGTAGAGTCGTCAATTTGTAACTCCTCTGACTGCTTAGCCTCTCACTGCATGGGTTTGAGTTCCATTTGGGGCGAAGGACTTTATGTGGGAAGGTCATCTAGATAACACCGGAGATTTAATTTCGTTTTTGTTTACAATGTGAGAAAGACCATAAAAACACCCGTACAGACACAGATCGACTTTACACTTACCAGTTGATCAATGCTACAGCGACTTCCGCATCCGATGTTGCACTGATAGCCGACTTGATGGCATCTGTCAATTTATTCTCCCAGATTAACTTATTTAAATGAAATTTCTTTTGTCTTATAGCATTGAATCTCTTCTTTTCACTTTCGGTTTTCTTCTTACGAACCATGTTTACAAACTGCGCAGACGTCAAAAGGGAGTTGGGGCTTCCAGACAAAAGAGCTCGCGCTAAATATAGAAGAACCCGCCGAAAATGAGTTACTAATGCTTTCGCTGTATCGGTGAGTTAAAACATCATTATCAACAATTACGAGGCATTTTTTCTAGTTAAATTTATTATCAGTCATCTAATATCAATGCAAGCTTTCATTAAAATACAAAAGAAAGGACATTTGAAGACTTTTTTTCCAAAAAAGTCGTTTTTACCGATATCGGAAAGAGTCGCTTTAAGGGAAGTTTTGTATGGCAAGTTGCATTTAAATAAATTAAAATGGAAGGTGTATACTTATTTTGTCACATTAGATTTACATTATGAGTTTGAAGGCTCTACGCTTGTAGCACATCAAATACTTTAGTAACATTTTTTTAGATACGAACAGCTCATCACGGACATAACTGCTGCTTACATCGACTCGTGGACAAAGCAAAAGAAGGTCCGAATGGACAGGGAACTCCCACGCCTGTCTTTTTGACGTCATGTGTCGGTGTCTTCTCGGCCTCGAACAAGGTCAAGGGGAGTTATGGGACTTCTTGGAACTGTTCCAAAGCTACATCAGGGGCATGTTCTCAGTAAACATCGATCTACCCAGAACACCGTTTAGGAAGGTAGAACCTTTAAATATAATATTACATAAGCTCTCAATAAAGTTCTATGGGGTTTCTGTTTATTGATAAACATTTTGTTTTTATATTTCACAATGCATGCCATAAACATTATAATGCAAGATAAAAATAATTGAACTAAGCTGACAGCTTCTCATGTTTCCCTCCTAGCAACAAGATAGTATGCTGTGGCACTAGACAAGCTTTACAGTGACTATATCTACAATTTACCCAAATAGAGAAAAAAAATGAATGTAAATTAATCATAAAGGTTAGTACACAAAAAGAGAACATGAATAAAATAAATTATTACTCAACAAAAATGCATGAACAATTTCATAAATGGTTAGCCAAAGCGTGCGTGCGCGTGTGCGTGCGCGTGCGTGCGAGCGTATTCATAATACTTGAGTGCTTTTTAATACATTTGTATGAGTTACCTGTGCCAGTTCAGTCATCCTTTTCTGTGTTTCGTATGTTTGAGATAAAAATGTGCAAATCTTTTTCTTTAGATTCTGCCATTTGAGAACAGAAACAAACAGATCTGACATTTAGGTGAAGTTATCGTTAATGAAGCAATCCTATTTTGAAATACAGACTCAATATGCTATTTGCGCGGTATGAGATCACTGGGATCATTCAAATAGAGAACTTTTTCTATCACTCCATAAGTGTTTTTCCACAATTGCCAGACCCACGGTAAAATTTAAGTGTTGTTTTTCAATCATGCCACGAATAGAAAGATTGTCGACTTTATTCCAGATCTAGCAGGAAGCTATGTTGATGTAAAGTTGTAATAAGCAGTATTTCCATATACGTGACATATACAATGTATATTATAATGACAAATACAGCACTGTATCTCTCTCTCTCTCTCTCTCTCTCTTCTCTCTCTCTCTCCCCTCTCTCTCTCTCTCTGAGTATGGATTTTGTAAGCAGTATTATGAATTATTGTTCTATTCAGTTCGATAAGACGACAGTAAACTTACCAATAAACCCACGGTCGACACATGTAGTAAAATGGAATAGGGGAAAAGCTATCTTAGTTTTTCGGTATAATCTTTTATAAAGGTTTTGTTAATATTAAATTTATGTCTTTATATAAATAAATATAACATAGCAAAAAAATTTTGCTTTCATTATTTTTTACTTTAATTAATGCATAATTGAATATTGTTTGATTTTTATGATACTCAATTGCTTTTAACAAATGTTACTAGTACTAAATATACAATTTCGGATTTCGGCCTTGTATATCATCTTTATCACCTTATAGTTAGAACACACTCATTATTTTCACATTTTGTATAACATTCATGCGCTTCGTTTCTTTTGCTCGTCTTTTCTAGAAAGACAGGTTATATAAGAAAAGACACAACATATAATGTATTTTTTAAAAATAAAATTGCGCAACATATATTGTTTTTTAAATAAAATTGCACACCTGTAGAGGTGATATAAAATAGACCCAAGGATCTAGAAACAATCAATATGATCAACCAAGTCTCTCAGAAAATTTGCTAGTTTTCTAACATGTGATTTAGTGGACGAAAAAGATAAAACTAGCAATTTCCCTTGAAAACATTTCCAAAATAACTGAAATCACTGAAATACTATTGGCGGGGTGCTTAACTATGCTACTTTCGTTTTCTCAATGTATTATGGCACTTTCTGCTATAAATAATCAGATGGGTTTAATACAGAGTTTCTAAATATAACAGCCTATAAATAGGAAAAAGATCGTTTTCAAGCAGATTTCTATATTTTAAAAGTCAGTCTAACATGGAAAGTGAAAAATACTCTCCATATAACTCATTGATGTAGCACTCGAGTAACATATTGTTCAGACTACTAAATGTGAAGCACTGACCGGTTGTCATTATTAAAATACGGAAATTTGGAGGAAGACATGTTAGGTTGCGGCCCCTGGATAAAATATCGTGCCGTCAGTCAGACTTTAGGCAGGTTTATATAAATTTACATGTAATGGACACGTTGAGAGCCGATACGCACGTGTGGCAAACAACACACCCAGTTCAAAGACAAACAATACAACTTCCCTGGGCGACTGGGGCCAACTTTGCAGACGGTTGGCCGACCTGAGTACGGTTGTCTTCAAAGTCACCGTGCGTGAACTTAGTTCTCATTTTGGTTCATTATTGATGTCATGTTCATCTTTATTGGTGTAACAGAAGACTTTAATTGAAACATGTATTACAGAAGCCTTTGCGTTTTGCTTTTATCTTGACACATTCTAGTTTCAGAACGCAAAGATTCCTTCGCGTGAGTGTGTTGTGTTCGTTATGATATACGGATATTATAAGTCCCAATCGTACTATAGCATTATGTAGTTTAATGGCATTGACGATGATTTTTGTTGCAGGTCCGCCCCCGACCCAAGAGAAATACGATAAGAAGGGTCGTAAATAAGTGTGACATTGGGCAATGTCATAAAATGATAAGGCACACTAGATGACTATGGGCGTAGGCCCTACTGTACTGTAATGGCTAAGTAAAACTTATAATCATCATTTGTTCATATTTATTTTGATACTGTCGCTGTTATTTATTTACTATCGCATTTAATTTTGCAGATATAGACACATTTTAATAATATATAATAATATATAGTATTTACTGCGATAAATTTGAATGGATCTTGATTCATAATCCCACCAACATTTTCTGGATCTGCCCCTTTTTACCCCCCCCCCCCCCCCCCCCCACACACACACACACTTAATTAACCAAATTTAGTCTTTTAGCGGACTAATGCCATTAAGATGTCACTTGGTTTCCGAACACCATTATCAGATAAATACAACTTCACTGCACACTGAGGACTTGTTTTTGTCAGATTCCGTATGCGAATTACAGACAGACAGACAGACAGACAGACAGACAGACAGACAGACAGACAGACAGGCAGGCAGGCAGGCAGACAGACAGACAGATATCTATAAAGGCCCTATCTATAGACAATAGGCCCTAATATCATCATTCTTACAGTCACAAACACAACATGATCAACACAATCAGCTGCTTGATCAACACAATCAACTGCAGCATCCTTCTCATCACCAACAACATTATATTCATCTTTATCACCTTCATCTCAAAAAAGCACCATCACCATCATTATCATAATCATCAGCAATGAACAACATACCCAACAGCCTTAGCATCAACTGCAATATCATCATTCTATCATCATCATCCTTATTGTCATCAATATAAAAAAGGAGCAGTAATAAAAATAATAATCATTATCATTATCACAACAACCAACATTATTAATATGGCCTATATCATCATCCTCAACATATCCACTCATCCTTTTCAACACCATCATCATTATCTACAGCTGCAGCATCACCATCATAACCGTCACCACCGTAATTGTTATCACCAAAACCACCAAGATGTCAATCATTACCATTACTAGCACCACCAGCATCATCATAAAAAATAAATTCACAAAATCTTTAAAAGCTCAATAACCACAACCATCATCATCATCATCAGCAGCAGCAGCAGCATCTTCACAATTGTCACCATTCTAAACATAATCCTAAAGGTTGTATCCGACAGTTTACCTATATCAAATGCATGTAACATGTTTTTTTACGATTTCTGGGAATGCAGGAACTGTTTCTACATAATCTTATATATTTTGAGCACTACCTATTTTGCAAAGATAGTACAAATTGCGAAAAATATCACTCAAAATGTTGATTCTTTCCAAATCTATAAATAAGCATGATGGTGATCTCTGCTAAAAATAGATATACAGACGTCAGTGCAGACTACAGGGATGACAATATAATGTGACCTCGAAAGTTAGTTGCTAGTTGTTTTCTTAGTTTATTGTTTTTTTTATCTGCAGCATGTTTCAGACAATAAATACCCGTTTGCGTTGACATTACCATCACTAGGAGCAACAACAGATAAAAACCACCATCACTTTCACCATAACTAATACAAAAAGATTTTAATTCAGTATCGTCTCATACTTTTGTTAATGATTATATATTTTTTAATGAAGAATGCTTTAAGACGTTATTTTTATGCTTTATTAAATGTGTATGGAAATGATAGAAATGAAGAGAATAGAATAAAATGGTCAGATGTTTTGTTTTTTGTTACATCGCACCAACACAGTTAAGGTCATATTGGCGAAGTCCAGCTAATTATTGGTGGAGGATGACCCCATCCTTATGTCTGGGTAGAACCACTGGCACAGCACAAGTTAGCTGGAAAACCTCCCCACATGAAAGTTCTTGCCCTGAGCGGGGCTCGAACCCATGCGGTTAGGGGCTGAGGAGTTACAAATCAGCGCTTCTAACCGTTCAGCCATGGACGCCATAAATATGGTCAGAACTGAGTTAATATGTAAGGCTTGTGTGCAGAAATGCAAATATAAAGAAGATAACAAATTATTAAGTTAAATCATGCTCAATATTAAAATGTTAAGTTATATTGGCGTATGCTAAAGAAATGTGCAGAGTTCTAATATAGAAATATACCTTTAGAGACATATGAGCAATACTTTAAAAGTGTAAATAATCGTAGCGATCATTTCTTTCCACCTGATGCAGATAATATTTTATTTTTTGCAAATAGTAATGATGAATTACATACGAGTTTAATAAACTAGGCAATTATTGTAGTCATTGGAAATTGGTAGTAAATAAATCGAAAAGAAAAGTAGTGATGTTTTGAAAGGTTGGTTAACTTCATAATAATATGAATTTTTCTTATAATAAAAGTACAATAGAAATAGTAAGTATATAAGTTGACCTATCTGAATATCATGTTTACTACCAGTGGCCCTTTTGCAAAAACATAAAAATGTATAGCTGGACAAGCAATGAAGGGGATGTTTGTAATGTATATGCAATATAAATTTACCAACATTTCGATAAATCATAGGCTTGAACTAATAAACTGATATCTCAAATTTTTAGTTATGGGACAGAAGTGTTGGGCTTTGTTAAGGGAAATGCTGTTGAATAAGCACATATGCAATTTTCCATTTGCCAATATTTGTCAGGAGCACCCAAAATGTTTTTCTTCATAGTGAGTTAGAAAGGGTTAACTTTCAATCAAGGCAGGTGTTATTTCAATATTATAAAGTATTGGCTTAAGATTTTACAAATTACTAAATATGCAAAATCAGCTTACAATATGTCTATCTCTGATTAAGATATATATTTCCTCGAAAAAAATGTTGCTAATTGCTTAAAGATTTACTTTGTTCTTTAGTTTTCTATGATGTATGGGATTGTTTTTTTCAAAAGTGGGAAATGAAAATACATTTTTATTATTGTAAAGCAAAGACTAAATGATCAGTATATTTTAGGTTGGGATGGTCCTTTAGGGCCTGTTTATACAGACATATATCTGGGATGGATCCAGGGTTCAGATGGCCCCCCCCCCCCCCCTCACCCCAACACCCACCAACCAGGTAAAAGATTAGAGTTGTGAAAACACATACATGTAAGCTTAAAAAATACTAAGCTCTTAAAGTAAATTTTGTCTGTTGGCCGCCCTTTGCTGTGCAATATATCTAGTATTTACTGCGATAAAATTGAATGGATTTGATACCCCTTCCCCACCCCGCACTACCACCAAAGTTTTCTGATCTGTCCATGACATGTATATAGTTTATTTTAACTTCCAGCCTTATTTAAATTATTTTGATATTGCAAACTTTAGATACTCTCTATCAAAAATTAAGACTTTCATTACACAGACTTAGTACTGAGAGTGGCAGGTGGAACAGACCTCAACCCACTCCTGTTTTGTATCAGAATGTTCACTGTATAGATAGTTTCAAGTGATGTCATAGGCACTGATAAGATAGTTTAAGGCAGCCATCTTTGAAGGCAGTAGCTGATTCAGGCCGAAATCTGGAAATATGTGCTGTATTAAACTCACTACTGTGATTTTATTTTTCAGTCTCTTTTACTGAATTTGATAACATATTTAAAGCTTTTATGAAGTTTTTTAAATATCAAAACTGTATTTTGATAGTTTAGAAGGTAAAAAAATATAGCCAAAAAGGATACACTGTTCATTTTGTGTAAGGATGAGGCAATAATTTTTTCTGTGTATTAATTCTTTGTGCATTTATCAATTTTCAAAATATCATATTTTAAAAATACGAATTTCAAGAGCTTTTAATTTTTGGACCAAGCATGAAGAAATTACAAAAAGATAAAATTAACACTTCTATACAATTCATCTGAAAATCCCTTGAAGGTGCCATCAAAGATGGCTGCCAAGATAAGGGAACTTCACTGATGTGGAAAATATCTATAATTATATCCATGACAAATATATTAAAACTTATTTTATGCTGCGACCAAATATGTTTAAATTTACTTACTAAAGAAAATAAATGCAATAATAAAAATCTAATTACACTATGTAAATACTTTATCATGTAGGAAATGAACATAATTTTGTATAATTATAAAAGAATATTTTTTTCAAAATTTGTCAGTTCTGTTTTGTTTACCATGTAAATGTAGTATGTTTTCATACATGTGAACTCTCCAAATATGGGAGGGACACTCCCACTTTTAGGTTCAGAATTGTCTACTTGAAAATGAGGGGTGTTCTACACATTTTCAGAATTCTTCCAAACAATTAACATTATTCTTTGTTTATATGACAACAACAAATCTCCCTCTTTGCAAGTGAAAATCTCCCACTTTGGCTTCAGAAAACGTTCACATGTATGTGTTTTGTCTTAAAACTAAAAGTCCATGATATTAAAAACCTCACCTTCTAGGGCTCTGTGTAGGGCTCTTGTCAATGTAACTGGGTTACTTGGACTTAGTTGTGCCGATGGCGGGTGTCTATTTTTAAGTCTAGGATGCTGAAAATACATCAAATAAATCACAAAGAACCAGGCTCAATATAAATATTGTCAATAGAATGCATAAATTTAAATGGATTGTGGGGAATTTTATTTAGCACATAAATAGCTACTAGAAAGATATATTTTATATTATATTTTAATAACATTTACCAGCCTTAATGCAGTAATCAACTTTATCTACATGTTGTATTTTAAATACTTATCTGTTATTTATTTTATCCATCTGCCACATTCATTCAGAATTCATCTGTCACATTGTGATGGATGCATCATGACGCGGTTACTGGCACTTTTGTTGATTATAATCTAGTGGTCAGCAAAATTGTGTACATATAAATCACCTGCACGCAATACTTAACAGTATTTATGATTAATAATATAGCTTTGAAGGCCAAAATAACTTATAAACAATGTTTATTACAGACCTGTAACATTGGTTTGAACACGAAATTGTATTACACATCCTGTGCATTTGGTTTAACAAGGGAGGTAATCAAAACGAGTTGTTAATATTTATACCATCTGGATGATTTACCTTCCATCTCCGTCGTTAAATAGTAATATAAATCACCAACCAATAGATTGATAAAAATTTCCTTGCAAAGTTTAGGCACAAATATTGTTTTATATAATTTAAAATATAGATAAGAGCAAATAGTGGTATTTTTCGCACTGTACACTTACAAATATATATATTTAGCTTCAGGCGCGTATCTATGCCGTTTTTGAAGTTACGCACAATTAAAAGGGAATAGCCTTTGTGGAAATACTTTTGAATATTTTCGTTTCTTTTCTAATTAATAACAGTTAAAATGCGGACATGCGAGGAACTTAACACCAAATATGAACGACGAAAATCCTGACGTGTATAAGTTTAATCATTTAAAACCTTTTCAACTTGATTGGTGTGGTAATAAGATATTATAACATAGAAACTGTGGAAATAAAATATGTCGTTCCTAGCCCGGGTAAGGCATTGACTTTGTTAGTGTTTTTGGTACTTTTAAGAATTTCGATTTTTCTAACGGAGGTTACGCACGTGCGTAAAATGTGTTATGGCAGAAACGCACCTGTTTAGCTTGTGAGAATAGAACATCGTGTTAGTTGTGTAATTGTTTTGCTATGTATATAGATTTGTCAGTTACTGGTTGTCAGTTTTTCTTTTCTTTTGATCATGTGTTCATTATGAATTCTAAACATTGTACATGTATGCCATAAGAGTCTTTGACCTCCTGGATTTTTAAATAAAACTTAAAAATCTGAAACTTATAATTAGCATCATCATCAGCAACAACTTAAACCATAACAACGTCACCAGCATCAACACCAATACACATCAGTAGTATCACCATTACCATCATAATAATCACAATTAGAAGCAGCAATGACCTTTCTACATGAACATCACCAAAATCAATTACCACCACCATTATAATCCTCGTAATCTCTATCACCAGCAATCATCACAAAATTAGGTGTAATCTATGCTATTTTATTTTTTACATCATTTTCCAAAAGTGAGAACATGAAATTGAACAAAACTTCTAGCATCCTCTAGTATGTAATAAAACCATTTGAAGGTTTTAAATAAATATGTTCTGAAGTTTGACTTCTTTTAATATATTATAAAGAAATGAATTATAATCCGAAATAAAGTTATAAGTGGGTAAATAAAAATTACTAAAGGAATACATATATAGGCAAATTAAATTTATATAATTAAATTTATTATTTCCTTTTTATAGTTTCATGATCCTGTGACTGGATGTGGTCACGTGTTCATGGCATGTTATCACAGTGAAAGCAGTATCGCTTTGTTAAATATGTGACTTCAAAGGTGGTGTCCGACAGTTTGGACCACGTTTTCTTTCTCTCTCAAAACACCAAGTAAATTATTATTACATTAAAAGGTCTCCAGGAATGCTGTTTATTGATGCCTTACATCTAAGTGAAATGTGAAGCATAACACCCCATCGGTCATTATAAACATATATTTTCTATCTGAGCCACGCTGCACAGTTAGCTATTTATAAACTAAGAAAACCACGTAACCACTTACTAGTGAGATCACGTTATATAACCATCCGGGTATTTCGCTGTGACGTCGATAACTAATTTTAGCAGAAATTCCCATCATGCTTATTTATAGATTTGGAAAGAATTGAAATTTAAAGAGAAATTTTCATGATTTGTATTGTCTAACAATCAAGATAGTATTCAATATCTTTGCTTAGATTATAGTATGGGTTTATGTATATATTGCACATATTCCCCACAAACATGCATCACATATTATAACATGTATTTTATATGGACAAACTGTCGTATGAATACCTTTAATTTAATTTAACTCAACTCCACCTCCCAAAGAATTATTGGCTTCGTGTAAACCTGCTTTAATAACTAACCTTTTCTTATCAATCTAAAACATTTTGTGTAAACTATTCAAATGTACTTAAATAAATCAAGTGATGTGGTCGCTAACAGCACAAACGAATGGGCCGTATTATTTCGAGAAGAGCGTGCATTTAGGAGATGTATGATTCGATCCAGGGATGGATCCAGGGGCGGGGGGGGGGAGGGGTGTGGTTGCTCCCCCCAATCACACCCAACCAGGTAAAAGAGTTACGAAAACACATACATGTAAGCTTATATATATCTAGTATTTACTGATATAAAGTTGAATGGAGCTTAATTCATACCCCCCCCCCCCCCCCACACACACACACACACAACCAAAATTTTCTGGATCTGCCCGTGATTCTACCGTTATGCATTATCTTGGTACTGATGCGCTTTCATAATACATAATAACACCACAAGTAATAAATTAGTGGAGGTTAACCTCGGCCATGGTGTTGTTTGATGTTCACTGCGCTATTGTTTTGCACCTGATCAAAGTGACATTTTAACCAGCTAAGGTGGCGGCATACACAAATTGATTTTATTATTAAGAAACACAGAATGATGCAATCGAGAATTTGGTCTTGTGGTGAGTGTGGTAAATTGTAAACGATTTGCCGTTTCGAATCTCCAATAAAACATTTTATTTTTTTTTCTTCTTAAAGTTGTCACATTCGTGACAAACAAAATTACGCTGTATATACACAGTACCTGGGAAATGCAGTGAACCATTGACGCTCAAATTATCGTGCGGGGACTATACTCGTAACAAAGCATCGTGTGTATGACCACATCAGGTAAGCACATTTTGTAATTATTTGGTAGTAATATAACCCGAATTCGATAATTGTTTCCATATTAGGTTTATCCCCATGTTTGCAAAATCGGTGTGTGTATAAATCAAAAGTGCGTGTCAGTCGGCAGATAATGGTTTGCTAGAGGGTTGCATGCTATTTTTTTTTACGTCGAACTAGAATCAAAAGGGGAGATAACGACCAGGGATGGATCCAGGAGTGAGGGGTGGGGGGTGGGGGGGGGATGGGTGATGCATCTGGCTCTGTTAACCAGGTGAAAGAGTATAGTTGTGAAAACACATACATGTGAACTTAAAAATATTAATCTAATATTTAAAGAACATTTTGTCCGTTGACTGCATAGGTCGTGTTTGTTTTTTCTGGATCCGCCTCTGGTAACGACGCTGACTTAATAATCATTCCTTCTGATTTCGAAACCAGTATTTTGTTTTTAGCATGAAACTA
Source organism: Sinonovacula constricta (assembly GCA_007844125.1). Taxonomy (NCBI): domain Eukaryota; kingdom Metazoa; phylum Mollusca; class Bivalvia; order Cardiida; family Solecurtidae; genus Sinonovacula; species Sinonovacula constricta. The sequence goes on from CM017569.1 coordinate 33,796,634, forward strand.
CTGTTTGGCTTTTGTGCGTGTGTGATGTTCATTCTTAAAAAATATCTAATATTTCTGAACACACTGGTCATCAGAAACCAGTTACATCCATGAAGAATTGTATGGCAGAAGAGGAAGCACGTTTCAATTAAAAGGTTGCTAGAATATTTATACGTATATAACAATAGGTTAATTTGTATCGGTACAGAACTATTCAGATTTACTATAATGTCTTCTGGGATTGGGATTGGGATTAGCCGGCATTATTGCCGATACTGGGCAGCGACATTTCTATCATTATAGCACAGGGGCACTTTTGAGGTGCCCAAGGACTGAACCCGGCCGGTCCATTATACTGACATCGACGAGTCAGGCGTAATGCTGTCCCCTTAGCCCCGAGCGTTAGGGAGGGAAGCCACTACTACCAACTTTAAAGTCTTTGGTATGACCCGGCCGGGGTTTGAACCTACGACCTCCCGATCCGCAAGCCGACGCTCTACAACCTGAGCTATTGCGACCGGTCAATGTCTTCTGGTGTTTAATCGTGTAGCATTTATACCTTGAATATCCATATATTCATAAAAGCACGCTCTTAAACCTGCTTTCGCTATTTAAGGTGAAATGGGGTCGCTGAAAATGTAAACGTGATGAAATTCGGCTTATATCGAGTTCCGTTCAGCACGAACGGGGTTTTATGGAAGAACCGTTAGTCGGAATTTCACCAAGAACTGACATTGAATGGGATCAGCGTGGTTCTTTCAATTGATTACCCAATGCAGGAGATATGGCAGCAAACGGGACGTGTGTTTTTGTTTAGTTTTTGTTACCACGAGAATAACACTCATTATAGGGGTGTAATGTTTGTGCTGTTGACTGCTCAAGTTTAAAACTAAACATTACAGTGTGCTCTGCTTAATTTCAAGCAGCACTCAAATAAGCTGTGAATTCAACATTCACGTGTGAACAAAGTCTGCCATAACAATCAGCAAAAAAGTTCTCAGTTTAAAACCACTTTGGTATTGTCGATGAGAATATAAAAACAGTTGATGCAAATGACAATTCGGTAGATAAACTACGTATATATTTAAATCTTTGTACTTACGTATACTTGTGTCCTTTTGCCATCCTCCGTTTTCTTCGCCTTTCCACATCGAACACAAAACACACAATTACAGTTACTTTTTTAATTCGACAGTCGTGTTAAAATTTATTCTTCATAAACAGGTCTTTTTCTAACAAATTTGTTCTTGCATTTGTTCACAATTTACACTTAATAACTACCACAAATACACTAGAAGATAAATTTAACTTTCAAAAGGACACAACTATGCACTTCAAACTAAAAAAATAAATTATTCTTTAATTATGTCACTTCTCAGAAACAGTTCACTTGCAACACATTTGGCGCAAAATTGATTTCCCGCCCGCTTGTTGCGCGCACAGATTTTAGAAGTGACGTTTGTGAAAAGAATTCTGATTGGCTTAAAATGTCGGACTCTGTCGAATTTATCGGGAACACACGATGTTAAATTTACAAGATATTACACATATTAATTAATTATTTTTTATCTATATTATCATACACATTAATTTTACAAAACAACATGACGTATAGGGTGCAGAATTACTGAAAAATCATATTGTTTCATTATTGTATTTTGTATTCGGCAATCTTCGTGTAGAGTCGACTCTCTTTCTGGGCAGACAACTCTCTGCTCAATAATGTAAGGTACTTGTGGGCGGATCCAGCGGGCGTCGGGCGGAGGGGGCGGGGGGGGGGGGGCAGGGGTTGGTCCTTATCCTCGCCCCGCAGTCTTTTATTTTTGATGTTGTTGTTTGTTTTTTTATTTTTTATAAAAACCTTTATAAACATTTATAACATTTATAAATGTTTCAAAAAATTAAAAGTACTTAATTAATACTTTACTTTATTGCATAGCTCTTCTATATGTTTTCAAGCTACTTCATCGCTTCTTTTGTTTATGGTAGGATTATGCAAATGTACATGAACTACGTGAGTTCTAAGAAAAGTGCACTCTGTGAGAAAAGGCTGCTTCCCTCCTATATGATTACGAAAACAACTTCCCTATTTGCGATTTGAACGATGGATTTAAATTGTGTGAACTTCTAGGGGTTATGAAATTGACATGTAAGTTTGACCTTGACCTTCGAGTAACCGATCTGGGTCTTGTGCGCGACACGTCGTCTTCATGTGTTTGACATTTCTGCCAGGTTATTTCAAAATCCCCCCCCCCCCCCAGAAATGACAGACTTAGTGAGCGGACACGACCATCAGTCCATCAGTGTGCACTACCAGGGAGTGTGACCTTGACCTTCGAGTAATCGACATGAGTCTTGTGCGCGATACGTCGTCTTTATGTGCTTGACATTTCTGCCAGGTTATTTAAAAATCCCTCAAGCAATGACGGAGTTACTGAACGACCACGACCACCAGTGCACTGCTAGGGATTATGACTTTGACATGTAAGCGTGACCTTGACCTTCGAGTAACCGATCTGGGTCTTGGGCGCGACACGTCGTCTTCATGTGTTTGACATTTCTGCCAGGTTATTTCAAAATCCCCCCCCCCCAGAAATGACAGAGTTACTGACACGACCATCAGTGAACTACCAGGGATTGTGACCTTGACCTTCGAGAAACCGACATGAGTCTTGTGCGCGACACGTCATCTTCATGAGTTTGACATTTCTGCCAAGATATTTCAAAATCCATACAGGAATGACGTATTTATTGAGCGGAAATAAATATCGGACAGACAGACAGACGGACGGACAGATGGACAGACGGATCGACTACTATATGACCGCCTTCCGGGGCATAAAAATCATGTTATCTATATACGTGGAATAAATTGAAATAAGTTGTGCAGTATTGTGTGAAACAGACGTGCTGTTTTTGTGGAAAGAGGCACTAAACTTGGTATTTTTTTATGTAACACCGATTGGTCTTTAGTCCAATAAGTCTTCTTGAACAAAAACGGCACGTACAGGTACATGCATTTTGTAATAAAACTTTGAGGGACGTTAGTCGGCAAAACCTTTGTAAAACAATAACACATTGACTCCAAAGATTATTTTAGTATGTTTTCGAAGGTATTCATATAGACAAGACTTTCATAATTATATCCAGGGTTTTCAAGTGGTTAAAATCTGTTACTATCAATGGGGTACATTGGTAAAATGGAAATTGTCTCCCTTGCTGGTTAATATCCGAGGTATTCCAAACAGTAGGTAGGTAATTTTAGTAGGAATTCTCGGACTTTATCACCTTTTCTTTTGTAGATATTGCAATTATAAACAGTAAAATTTCTTAATTTTGCATAAAGATAAACGTAAAATCCATTTAATTTCGTATAAAGATGTTAAAAAGAAAATGGAAGCGTTTGTTGGTGATGGTTAACCTGTGTATCACAAGAAAGGCAGAAATGTCAACATACAACTCCAAAGAGCACAAGCATAAAAACCGAGTAGAACAAATGAAAGGACCTACTTGCATTTAGGGATTATTCAGGGGAGGCTATTCATTAATGTCTCTCATTCCACTTAATACCACGTATAAAAGGCATCCAATTTATCAGCTTCCAGTTCGTGGGTTAAGAAGTTTTTAGTCGTACCTCTTAGCAGTGCTTAGCTGTGGTCCTCACTGTTCTTGGTGCAATATTCTTTACTTGGGTTCAATAAAAATAGTTACATGTTTAAATAAAATAACATTTTGACAGTTTGTAATAACATGAGGAGGCCACCTGTTTGAGCATATTTTCAGCCAGATTACATATTGTTGTTGTATATCAGTTAATACACATTGTTGTTGTATATCAGTTAATAAACATTGTTGTTGTATATCAGTTAATACACATTGTCGTTGTATATCAGTTAATAAACATTGTTATTGCATCACTTAATACACATTGTTGTTGTTTATCAGTTAATACACATTGTTGTTGTTTATCAGTTAATACACATTGTTGTATATCAGTTAATACACATTGTTGTTGCAAATCAGTTAATACACATTTTTGTTGTTTATCATTAATACACATTGTTGCTGTATATAAGTTAATGCACATTGTTGTTGTATATCAGTTAATACACATTGTTATTGTTGTGCATCAGTTAATACACATTGTTGTTGTTTATCAGTTAATACACATTGTTGTTGTATATCAGTTAATACACATTGTTATTGTTGTGTATCAGTTAATACACATTGTTGTTGTATATCAGTTAATACACATTGTTGCTGTATATAAGTTAATGCACATTGTTGTTGTATATCAGTTAATACACATTGTTATTGTTGTGCATCAGTTAATACACATTGTTGTTGTTTATTAGTTAATACACATTGTTGTTGTTTATCAGTTAATACACATTGTTGTTGTATATCAGTTAATACACATTGTTATTGTTGTGTATCAGTTAATACACATTGTTGTTGTATATCAGTTAATACACATTGTTGTTGTATATCAGTTAATACACATTGTTATTGTTGTGTATCAGTTAATACATATTGTTGTTGTATATCAGTTAATACACATTGTTATTGTTGTGTATCAGTTAATACACATTGTTATTGTTGTGTATCAGTTAATACACATTGTTGCTGTATATCAGTTAATACACATTGTTGTTGTTTATAAGTTAATACACATTGTTGTTGTATATCAGTTAATACACATTGTTGTTGTGTATCAGTTAATACACAATGTTATTGTTGTGTATCAGTTAATACACATTGTTGTTGTGTATCAGTTAATACACATTGTTATTGTTGTGTATCAGTTAATACACATTGTTGTTGTGTATCAGTTAATACACATTGTTATTGTTGTATATCAGTTAATACACATTGTTATTGTTGTGTATCAGTTAATACACATTGTTGTTGTATATCAGTTAATACACATTGTTATTGTTGTGTATCAGTTAATACACATTGTTGTTGTGTATCAGTTAATACACATTGTTGTTGTGTATCAGTTAATACACATTGTTATTGTTGTGTATCAGTTAATACACATTGTTGTTGTGTATCAGTTAATACACATTGTTATTGTTGTATATCAGTTAATACACATTGTTATTGTTGTGTATCAGTTAATACACATTGTTATTGTTGTATATCAGTTAATACACATTGTTGTTGTATATCAGTTAATACACATTGTTATTGTTGTGTATCAGTTAATACATATTGTTGTTGTATATCAGTTAATACACATTGTTATTGTTGTGTATCAGTTAATACACATTGTTATTGTTGTGTATCAGTTAATACACATTGTTGCTGTATATCAGTTAATACACATTGTTGTTGTTTATAAGTTAATACACATTGTTGTTGTATATCAGTTAATACACATTGTTGTTGTGTATCAGTTAATACACAATGTTATTGTTGTGTATCAGTTAATACACATTGTTGTTGTGTATCAGTTAATACACATTGTTATTGTTGTGTATCAGTTAATGCACAATGTTATTGTTGTGTATCAGTTATTACACATTGTTATTGTTGTGTATCAGTTATTACACATGTTTATTGTTGTATATCAGTTAATACACATTGTTATTGTTGTGTATCAGTTAATACACATTGTTATTGTTTATCAGTTAATACACATTGTTGTTGTATATCAGTTAATACACATTGTTGTTGTATATCAGTTAATACACATTGTTATTGTTGTGTATCAGTTAATACATATTGTTATTGTATATCAGTTAATACACATTGTTATTGTTGTGTATCAGTTAATACACATTGTTGTTGTTTATCAGTTAATACACATTGTTGTTGTATATCAGTTAATACACATTGTTGTTGTTTATCAGTTAATACACATTGTTGTTGTATATCAGTTAATACACATTGTTGTTGTATATCAGTTAATACACATTGTTATTGTTGTGTATCAGTTAATACATATTGTTGTTGTATATCAGTTAATACACATTGTTATTGTTGTGTATCAGTTAATACACATTGTTATTGTTGTGTATCAGTTAATACACATTGTTGCTGTATATCAGTTAATACACATTGTTGTTGTTTATAAGTTAATACACATTGTTGTTGTATATAAGTTAATACACATTGTTGTTGTGTATCAGTTAATACACAATGTTATTGTTGTGTATCAGTTAATACACATTGTTGTTGTGTATCAGTTAATACACATTGTTATTGTTGTGTATCAGTTAATACACAATGTTATTGTTGTGTATCAGTTATTACACATTGTTATTGTTGTGTATCAGTTAATACACATTGTTATTGTTGTGTATCAGTTAATACACATTGTTATTGTTGTGTATCAGTTAATACACATTGTTATTGTTGTGTATCAGTTAATGTACTATATTGTAAAAACACAATGTGATGCTTTGCTTGTTCAATGTTTGAAGTGAATTGACTGCTTCGTAGAGTTGTGGCCAAGAAACATTCGCAAGTTTTGGATCAGAATCTCCGTAAATGAGTTTCAATTTCATAGATTGCCTGAGGTATTGGTGCTGGGGAATAGCACAACATAAATGACGACAGGTAGTGTGATAACATCATTTTTAATTTACATAGAGTGTGATAACATTATTTTTTATGTATATAGTGAGTGTGATAACATTATTTTTTATGTATATAGTGAGTGTGATAACATTATTTTCATCTACACATGGAGTGTGATAGCACTATTAGTATTTTTTTATTTATAAAGGGAGTGTGATAACATTATTTTTTATGTATATAGTGAGTGTGATAACATTATTTTCATCTACACATCGAGTGTGATAGCACTATTAGTATTTTTTATTTATAAAGGGAGTGTGATAACATTATTTTTTAGTTACTAAGGGAGTGTGATAACATTAATTTTTATTTATATAATGTGAAAACAGTATTTTCATCTACACATCGAGTGTTATAGCACTATTAGTATTTTTTTTTTTACTCATAGTGTGATAACACTATTTTTCTTATTTACATTATTTTTTTTATGGGAATGTGATAACATTATTTTTATTTACACAGGGAGTGTGATAGCACTATTATTAAATTTTATTTATAAAAGGAGTGTGATAACATTTTTATCTACATAGGGTGTGTGATAGCATTTATTATTTTTTATTTACATAGGAATCGTGATAACATTATTTTTTTTTATTCACAAAGGAAGTGTGCTAACATTATTACTTTTATTTACATAGGGAGTATGAAAATATCATTGTTTCTTTACATAGTGTGATAACATTATTATTAGTTATTTACATAGGGAGTGTGGTAACATTTACAAATTCACAAATAATGAAGCAACAAACATGCAATATGCTCACACCTTCAACTGTCTGAACAGAAGAATTGGATGAAATAAAATATCAGTTATTTTAAACGAAATAATGACATTTTATGGAAAGCTATACAATAATAACACAAACATTGCTGAACAACATTTTATTTACAAACTTTGCTTGTATATAAATGAAAAACAAGAATCCTTGTTATTTGCATATAGTTTCAGTCTAGCGTGCTAACAGAAGCAGGCACAGTCATAAACGAAGTTTCAGTCTAGCGTGCTAACAGAAGCAGGTACAATCATAAACGTAGTTTATTAGTTTCAGTCTAGCGTGCTAACAGAAGCAGGTACAGTCATAAACATAGTTTCAGTCTAGCATGCTAACAGGAGCAGGCACAGTCATAAACGTAGTTTCAGTCTAGCGTGCTAACAGAAGCAGGCACAGTCATAAACATAGTTTCAGTCTAGCATGCTAACAGGAGCAGGCAGTCATAAACGTAGTTTCAGTCTAGCATGCTAACAGAAGCAGGCACAGTCATAAACATAGTTTCAGTCTAGCATGCTAACAGGAGCAGGCAGTCATAAACGTAGTTTCAGTCTAGCGTGCTAACAGAAGCAGGCACAGTCATAACTTGGAACCTGCTCATTTTTTAAGTCCTATGGTCTTGACTATGCCATGAGACTTTCTGAAACTCTGTACAGTGCATTGATATATTAACAAATGTTCACATTTGTGCAATTGTGTATGCTAAATGCTTTAGTTTATTCCCACAGTGCATCGGACATGCATGTTTCATACACATACAAAAGTTCATGGCCAAAGCCACTAACTCAAATATGTTGCATCAATTTACTTTGAAATGTATAATATCATGTATCAAGCATTAACAACATCTATATAATGTTATTAGGACTGACATATGCCCACAAAGATGCAATGACCTTAAATTTAACCTTGACCCTGAATATGACATTGACTGTGGTTGTTGCACTTGTAAAAGTGTATGTCTGTACGATGATCAAGTTTAGTTGTAGCACTGTAAAAATGCTTTGGAGAAACAAAGCTAACTTGTTTATTGGGTTTATCGTCTCACCAATAGTATTTCAGAGATCTGGAGACAGTGACCACTTGAAACAGATATAGTGCTGCCTTCATTGTGTATAGCATGCCATGAACACCTGGCATGATACCACACCCAGTCACATTATCCTGACACCGGGCCAACCAGTTGTGGAAATACCCTTATATTTGCTTGAGCATTAGCAAGGGAGATATACCAGTACCATTTTTACTGACTTTGGTATGTCGAGGCCCGGGATCAAACCTATGGCCTCCCATACCTGCAGCTGATGAAAGTAGCCTTTTATTAACAATGGGTTTGGGATTTGGCAGCATTTTTGCTGATACTGTGCAGTGACATTTCCATCATTATAGCACATAGGAAACTGATGAGGTGCCCAGGGACTGAACCCGGCCAGTCCATTATACTGACACCCCCGAGTCAGACGTTATGCTTTCCCTTAGCCCCATGTGTTAGGAGGGAAGCCACTACTACCAACTTTAAAGTCTTTGGTTTGACCCAGCTGGGGTTTAAACGGCCTGCCTCCTGATCTGCAAAGCTGACGCTCTACCACCTGAGCTATTGCGACCGGTTATAAAGAATGACCTCAAATATGACCGCAAATACAAACTTGAAAAGTTGCAGCTGTGAATGCTGTGCGCCACATTTCAAGGACATAACTTATGTTAATAAAAATCTAAGACACAGTTATATGATCATGGAAAATAAATGGTTTGAATTCAACAAACCTAAAGAAAAATTGATCTTATTAAATAATGCAACAATATATGCAACAAAAATCAAAAAGTCAAAAATATACCCGTTCCAATATTTGCTTTTCACCAAAGCTACAAAACAGTATTCTCAATCATTTTATATGCTTTAGTTAAACAATCTTTTTACTGTCACTGTTCTGCAAGCAATTCAGATATAATTTTCAAATAAATACATTTTATTCTTTAAATGGTATCCTATGTACCAAAAAATGTCTGTTTTGATTTTTTTTTTAGGTTGCATACTAAGACAATTAATATTTTAAACAATCAGTTTAAAAAATGATTCAAGATACAGATTAAGTTAAAATACATTAAATGATACTAAATGGTCCATTTATTAATACCAATTTATCAAAGATGAAATTCTGAAAGTTAAAGAATCAACCATAACAACACTACAGTAGGTAATAGGTAATACCAAGTCATGGTCTTACTTTCAAGTTACTGCTCGTTCGGCCGACTTTACAGTTTACCCCCTGGTCATTGGGTGCATTCATTAATCCTGTACTATGGCAGCCGACACATGGCACTGGGAAGTCCTATTACTGACCCAAATAACCCTCACATATACCCAAATATACACCTGGGTGGAGTGGAACAATTCTAGGTATTAGAGACAGACTATTCGGCTTCTTGAATACAGTACAGATGTCCATACATATAACATAGGTTAAAAAAACAAATAACATAATATATTACAAGAAAATGAAATATAGGCACCAACAGTCCACTGAAAAAGTGCCATAACATCTGATAAGTACATGTATTTAAATTAAATGTACCTGCATGACATAGCAAACACACACACAAATTATCACATTTTTTTATTTACATGAACACAGGTCAAATCAAGGAAACAGATTCCAATTTCTTGGTGCCACAATATACCCTACACTTCTGTCATAACCCTATCCTTTGCAGTTTTTTAAATTGTGACACATATTTATAAACTGTATTAACCTTCACAGAGACGGTCCCAATAATGGTTTTAAACGGGTGTCTGGTTCAAAAACAGTACCAGAAAGCATGTACGTGGAAAAATTTAGAACTGTCAACATGGTAGCCAGTGACAAAAAGAAGGAAAGGACAAAAATGGTTTTTTTTATATAGAGCTTTTAACATTACCTATGTTATGATTTTGTCAGGTTTCAACCATTGCTGATCAGTTTATTTGAATTATAGTTGGCCACAGGAACGGTCAATCAGTTCTTGTTTTTGTATTTATTACATTGTCTAACAAAAGTCAGAAAGGCATTAATGGGTAACAGCAAGTAATTCTTTGAGCAGATTTCTTAACACAGAATGAGAGGAGTCTTTATCCTTAAAAATGTTTTTTTATAAGAACCAAAATAAGGGAATAAGTTGAATTTTCATGTGTCATTTGCATAACAAATTAGTATAGTCCACATTGACTCAGATTGCAAAATTCTTTAAATTTCACACTTTGTCTTAATAAATATCATATAAAACTGTCATATCTGTTCAAATAAGTTTACACAAATTTAATTTTTTTGTTTGTTATCAATCTTTCAAGTGATTTTGTAAGATTTAAACTCAATTCAAAGTTAACTAAATGTAGGTAAAATTTGCCCTTTGAGCTTTGAGTTTATCACTGACTTATGTATAGGTACCCAAGCACTAGATATGAAGTGGAAACACATTTTTCTGGGTGAGTTTCTTACGGCACAGGGGACAACATCTGTGTTGCCTTATAGAAGATAGAATACACTCCTCGCAGAACACATGGCCGCAGTGTGTGGTGAACAACTTCCGCTTGTTGAGTTTAATCTGTAACATACAATACATAAAATACTGTAATGATTCATGTCAAGATGTGTGTTTTTTGTTGTTGATGTTGTTGATGTTGTTTTAATACATTGCAGCACCCAATTATGATCATTATAGCGAGTCCAGCTATTTGGTGGAGGAAGACACCAGACAATGTCTTGGTAGGACCACGAGCACACTGCAAATCAGCTGGAAGACATTCCCACACAAGTCCTTCACCCCGACCGGGACTCGAAACCAGGCAGTGAGAGACTAAAAAGTTAGAGCAGTTAAAAAACAGCAACTCTACCACTACGCCACAGGCGCCCCCGATAGATGTGTGTTATGTATGGCCTGTTTGCAGCTAAAAGGTGATACCTTACAGTTTGTGCAAGATAATTTAAGTTATCAAAAGAAACATTTTTTGGGGTTATTTCAAAATGTCCTGTCAAAAGCTTCTTTTTGCTGCCTTAGAATTGTGAGACAGCTCCAAAAACACATTTTTCCTATGGGGTTAATCCTACCACAAATGCATCAATAAAGCAATGTTTCATAAACTTTATATCAATAGAAAATTTGATGCACAATGAGGAATTTGTCAATAAAATAAGGTAAAAAAAAAAAGACGGTGTCCACATCATATTCAATATCTATATTAAGTGGAAAACCCACTTAATGATTCTTATATTTTTTAAACGTAGTGATTGTCTTCATTTACTAAATGATAACCGTTACTTCACTAAATGATAGTTATTTGTAAGAGTCTTCACTCACTAAATAAAAATCTTTACATTCCTATATAATACATGTACATGTAGCCTTCACATAACAAACTAAAAAATAGTCATTATATTCCTATATAATACATGTACATGTAGCCTTCACATTACAAACTAAAAAATAGTCATTATATTCCTATATAACACATGTACATATAGCCTTCACATCACACACTAAAAAATAGTCATTATATTCCTATATAATACATGTACATGTAGCCTTCACATAACAAACTAAAAAATAGTCATTATATTCCTATATAATACATGTACATGTAGCCTTCACATTACAAACTAAAAATAGTCATTATATTCCTATATAACACAAGTACATGTAGCCTTCACATCACAAACTAAAAAATAGTCATTATATTCCTATATAATACATGTACATGTAGCCTTCACATAACAAACTAAAAAATAGTCATTATATTCCTATATAATACATGTACATGTAGCCTTCACATTACAAACTAAAAATAGTCATTATATTCCTATATAACACATGTACATATAGCCTTCACATCACACACTAAAAAATAGGCATTATATTCCTATATAACACATGTACATATAGCCTTCACATTACAAACTAAAAAATAGTCATTATATTCCTATATAACACATGTACATATAGCCTTCACATTACAAACTAAAAAATAGTCATTATATTCCTATATAACACAAGTACATGTAGCCTTCACATCACAAACTAAAAAATAGTCATTATATTCCTATATAACACATGTACATATAGCCTTCACATTACAAACTAAAAAATAGTCATTATATTCCTATATAACACAAGTACATGTAGCCTTCATATTACAAACTAAAAAATAGTCATTATATTCCTATATAACACATGTTTATGTAGCCTTCACATCACAAACTAAAAAATAGTCATTACAATATAACATGTTTGTATTGACTTCAGTTATTGTTAGTCTTTACTTCACTTACTTCATGTTGACTACTACACCAGACTAAGCCAAGTAAAACTTACTGTTTTGTAGTCATCCAAACATACGGGACAAGAGATGGGATCAGGAGACAGTGGGCCACTGGAGGCAGGATTGGTTGACACACCACGGCTGAAACAAGGAAGTTTTCCTTAACATCTAATCTGCTAAGCATGAATTTTAATCAGACTAAGAAAAATAATGTGATGCCCTAGGAATTAATCAGATTTAGACAAATAAGGTAGAACCACTTGGATCTTTACTACTCTTGCTTAGCATGAATTATTCAGATTTAGACAAATAAGGTTGATCCACAAGGATCTTTACTACTCCTGCTTAGCATGAATTCATCTGATTTAGACAAATAAGGTTGATCCACATGGATCTTTACTACACCTGTTATACATGATTTATCAGATTTAGACAAATAAGGTTGGTCCACAAGGATCTTCACTACTCCTGCTTAGCATGATTTATCAGATTTAGACAAATAAGGTTGGTCCACATGGATCTTTACTACACCTGTTAAAGCATGATTTATCAGATTTAGACAAATAAGGTTGGTCCACAAGGATCTTTACTACACCTGCTTAGCATGAATTATCAGATTTAGACAAATAAGGCTGATCCACACGGATCTTTACTACACCTGTTAAAGCATGATTTATCAGATTTAGACAAATAAGGTTGGTCCACAAGGATCTTTACTACTCCTGCTTCGCATGAATTATCAGATTTAGACAGATAAGGATGATCCACCTTGATCTTTACTACTCCTGCTTAGCATGAATTAATCAGATTTAGACAAATAAGGTTTAACCACTTAGCACTTCACTGTTCCTGCTTAGCATAAATTAATTAGATTTAGACTTCACTTCTCCTGCTAAGCATGAATCAGATTTAAACAAAGAATGTTGATCCACATGGATCTTTACTATTCCTGCTTAGCATAAATTTTAATCAGACTAAGACAAATAAGGTTGATCCACTTGGAACTTCACTACTCCTGCTTAGCATGAATTAATCAGATTTAGACAAATAAGGTAGATCTACTTGGAACTTCACTACTCCTGCTTAGCATGAATTAATCAGATTTAGACAAATAAGGTTGATCCACAAGGATCTTTACTACACCTGCTTAGCATGAATTATCAGATTTAGACAGATAAGGATGATCCACTTGGATCTTCACTACTCCTGTTTAGCATGAATCAATCAGATTTAGACAAATAAGGTTGATCCACTCGGATCTTCACTACACCTGCTTAGCATGAATAATCAGAAATAGACAAATCAGTTAGATCCACTTGGAACTTCACTACTCCTGCTTAGCATGAATTAATCAGATTTAGACAAATAAGGTAGATCTACTTGGAACTTCACTACTCCTGCTTAGCATGAATTAATCAGATTTAGACAAATAAGGTAGATCCACTTGGAACTTTACTACACCTGCTTAGCATGTATTAATCAGATTTAGACAAATAAAGTTGATCCACTTGGAACTTTACTTCTCCTGCTTAGCATGAATTAATCAGATTTAGACAAATAAGGTAGATCTACTTGGAACTTCACTACTCCTGCTTAGCATGAATTAATCAGATTTAGACAAATAAGGTAGATCCACTTGGAACTTCACTACTCCTGCTTAGCATGAATTAATCATATTTAGACAAATAAGGTAGATCTACTTGGAACTTCACTACTCCTGCTTAGCATGAATTAATCAGATTTAGACAAATAAGGTTGATCCACTTGGAACTTCACTACTCCTGCTTAGCATGAATTAATCAGATTTTGACAAATAAGGTTGATCCACTTGGAACTTTACTACACCTGCTTAGCATGTATTAATCAGATTTAGACAAATAAGGTTGATCCACTTGGAACTTCACTACTCCTGCTTAGCATGAATTAATCAGATTTAGACAAATAAGGTAGATCAACTTGGAACTTCACTTTTCCTGCTTAGCATGATTTAATCAGAATAAGACAAATAAGGTAGATCCACTTGGAACTTCACTGTTCCTGTTTAGCATGATTAATTAGATTTAGACAAATAAGGTTGACCCACCAGGATTTTCATTATTCCTGTGTTATAGAGTAAACCATGAATATATGTTACTGTAACAATGGCCTACAGGCAGGGGGGGGGGGTGGATCTGTAGCCCTTCTCTAAGAGTTGCCACCTTGTGCACATAAAATACTCATTGAGCAGGTTCTACTCCCAGACAGGGTGAAAAACTTTCAAGTGAGGAAAATCTATTTCTGCAGAGTTGGTGGTGTTATCCAGACATTTGCCTGGATTATTTCTCCATCAATAACATAAAAGCTTTACATTGCTAAAATGACCATACGTGTCACTGCTACATATTGAAAAAATGATATTTTTGTATATTACTTAAGTCCTTGATGCCAGCTGTAAAAATACATATTATTTTAAATCTAAATAGTATACACACGATTTTGTTTGGCGCGGTGGGACATAGAAGGGACAGGGTGGCAGTTCCTCATCAGAATCAGTCTCTTCATCCTCTATCATGACAGGTGGCGGCACTCTCCGGCGTCGGCTTCCTGGTGATTCTATTTATATACATTGTTCATGAAGCAGGAGTTTTAAGCAGCCAAAGCAGAATTCATTTTAAATGTGTTTACACGTATGATGTACAGAGTCTTGTGAGCCACAATAACAATTTATTTAAAATAATTCTTCACTATCTGACCACTCAGTGAACTGTTTATAATGAAATAGCATTACAGACTTATTTCATTTTCCCCGACCCAGACATCATCATTTTTAAGGAAGTTATATTCACAAATGAACAATCTGCATTTTAAGAATATTGACTCATGCATGATGCCAACAGTTGGCAATCACAATGCTCAGGTTAATTAAGTACAAGCACAGACTCCTCAGTAAAATATAAACGTTAAAAACAGAAGATACTTACGATCTGGACTTCCAATGACCTAAAAATGAAAATATGTAGCATGATCACTTGATGGAAATAAATACAAATAATATTGATTTTTTTTTCTAAATCATTGTATCTCTTATATTATAGCCTACAATGCGTGGCTGGAAATCCAGTAAAACTAGCTGTCTTTTCTCTTCAAAGTCCCTCACCATGTGGATTTAAGTTTTATAAGGTGCAATAATTGTATATGCCAGCCATTAATCTGTGGCTTTCCTTCATAACTAGATTTCACTATATTGACCATACATTTAGCATATAATATATATAAAACATTCATACCAAAAAACCTCCAATGAATGAATAATATAATTTCAACAAAATGACTGACATGTAAAGGTTATCCAATTTTTTACATATAAAATGCCACACTTTGTCTCAATATTTATTTTGTTTGAAGAAATGAATAATATATATTGAAGGTGGTATCGGACAGTTTATATGCATGTTACCAGATTTTTCCAGGGTTTCTGAGAATTTAGTCATAATTTCTGCATAAACCCATACTTTAGGCCAAGTAATGACAATTTTGAACCCTACCTATATCAGAAGACAGTACACATTGCGAAAATAATCACTTCCTGGATGATGATATAATAAAATCTCAAAAGTAAGTTGTCACATGGTTTACCTAGTTTAAAAATAGCTATCTCTGCAGCGTGGCTCAGATAGAAAATATCCGTATGAAATGATGAACGAGAATTAATGCTTCACAGTTCACTTAGACCAAGGGCATCAATGAACAGTATTTTGCAGGACTTTTTCAGGAAACAATGACTGATTTGGTAATTTGAGAAAAAAATATTCGGTCCAAACTATCGGTTACACCCTTAAACCATAAGCATGACTTTCCAAGACATAAGCCTTCACATATTTTTGTTGTTTAGACAGCTGTTTGTTTGTTTGTTGAGTTTATTGTCCCACCAACAGTATTGCAGTTTTCTGGAGACAATGTCCACTTGAAGCAGATATAGTGCATGCTGTGACACCTGGCATGATACCACACCCAGTCAAATTATCCTAACACCGGGCCAACCAGTCGTGGAACTACCCTTATATTTGCTTAAGCGTTAGCAAGGGAGCTACACCATTACCATTTTTAATGACTTGGTATGCCGTGGCCTGGGATCAAACCTCTGGCCTCCCGTACCTGGTGCTGATGTTGTACCGACTGGGGCTACCAGATCCAGTTTTAGATGGCTGTTGAAAGATTGATACTCACATCAAACCACTATTAACCTTTTAACAAATCCTAAAACACTGTTAACTTGAAAAAGATACATGCTGCCTTAATTGTGATAGCATGGCATGAACGACTCACTTTGTATCACACCCATTTATATTATACTGACATTGGGCCAACCAGTCATGGAACAAAACTTATAACTGCTTGAGCAAGGGAGCTATACCACTACCAATTTTCAAGACTTCAGTATGATGCAGACAGAGTTTAAACACCAGGTCTCTCATACATGGTGTTGATGCTCTACACATAGCCAGGGCTGATCCAGAGCAATAACCTGATTGACATAACTATTGGAAATATACTCCATGCTACTTACCACAACCGTTGTGTCATTTGCCCCTAATAATCTGTCCCTTCTAGGTGTAGTGGTAAGGTCTACTACTTGGCTGTTGGTAACATCTCCCAATGGAAAATTGGTCAGATCTACAACTGGAGCAACAGGGGCGGTCACATCTACACAAACTACAAAAGGAAGGTGCTTGAATTAGAAAAACATAGCAACAACACATGAATAGTAATGATAACAATTTTCAATGTTTGAAAATGGAGGCAAACTTCAGACAAATGTCTATAATGGATATCTGGTGGAGAGTTTTCCCCCAGTTTTTGTCCCGACTGGGACTTGACCCCACATGGCTGGAGGCTGAAGAGTTAAAAGCTGCGACAGTTCTCACTCATTCAAGGACACCTTTTAAGTAATAAATTAGTAATAAAAGTAAGCAATAAATTTCATAAAATCAGAAGTCAATACAAAGAGTAATTGATTTTCTTAAAAAATTCATCAATGTTTTATTTTAATTATACAGTTTCCAATAATTAAACTTATAATTTGTATGCAAGTATACGTTTTTGGGGCATATTTCTCTAAACACATGTGATCGTTCAGATCCAAACAGTGGAGTAGAAGTGGAGTAACATCATTATTATTAGTATATTAAAAAGACAAACACATAATTTTGTACATGAATGATAACACATGATGATGTAATATTGATTTTACAAAGAAATGGAAGAAATCAAGTTTTTCAGGACAAAAATATTGTTCATATTTATATAATATTTACCACTTAAATAAATTTAGGAGTTGGGCCAAGAAATAAACTTATTATCTGATATCTTTAAAGTTGTCTATTATGCAATAAACCTTTTTACATTTTTATTTACAAGCCTATTCTTGTTCACATGTTACAGAGGTGGGGTGAGGTAAAGTTATGCATGTACATCAATGAAATTACATGTTGTAATAATAATTATGCATAGAAAAGCAAGGAATCCAGTTTTACCATCTTGAGTGCGGAAACATAATTAAAAACATGGTAGCTCTTGTATAAAAAATATTCTTAAACTTACTGCAGTCATCATCAGATTCATCTTGAACTCTATTCCTTCGACATGTTCTTATGCTCATTTTGGATCAAGTTTTGATCAAATCTGTTAAAAATATAAAGAAAACACCCTCAAAGTTAACATAAAATGAAATGATATTGAGCAAAATGCTCATCTGGTCAGTTTGTAACAGTGCAGTGTGAATGCCATGGATATTTGAGCAAGGTGCTGTGATAGCTTGACTGCTTTCAAAGCTCTCTACAGTTTGTTTTTGTTTTATATGGAAATACATTGCAGTAACTAATTATAGTCATTAAAGCAAAATCCAGCTATTTTGATGGAGGAAGATCCCAGAAAAACATCTGGGAAGATCCGTCTGTGCATAACAGGTCATCTGGAAGACTTTCCCACATTATGTCCTTTGCCCCGAATGGGACTCAAACTGACACGGTGAGCAGCTAAGCAGTCAGAAGAGTTATAATTCAGCGACTCTATCACTACACCACAGGTGCCCCACTCACAGCACATGCTCTCACTGACTCCTTTTCTTTGTCTCTTGTTCTTATTTCAAAATGATTTGTATGTGCATATAGCCCAGTTCTTTGATAAATTGTCAGGTGGCAGGATAAGGTGCGCAAAACCAACTCACACCAGTAAAAGTCTTATCAAATTATTGCAACATTTCCCATCATATGCTGTTAAGGGTGAAGTTACAATGACTGTGGGTAAGTGAAGATATCGCTAGTTCATTCCTCAGTTGTAGATTGTTAACTGGGGTTTGTCATATACCACCAATAATTACCAAATCAAATCTTCTTGATGCCCATACGATTTGAACAACAATAACAACTTTACATTCCAATAACTTTTATTTGCATAAAGGAGCCTTTATGTGTGCTAAAGAGTCTCTTCGTTGTTTTCTTAATATATATAAAAACAACAAACAACAAGACACTTTGTTAAAGTCGTTCTAAAATTAAAGACTGCAGTCAGTGTTGCATCTAGCAACTTTGGAAAAGGAGCCAACTTCCACTTCAAAGAATTTGTGTCTTAACCTTTTCATTCCAATAAGTACATACATGCCCCCACCCCCACCCCCACCCCAATTGATAAACCTAGGTAGTGCTTTGAAAAGCAGTTTAAAAGAGACCATAGCTCTTGTTAAATATAATAATTAGTCTGCATACCATAACAAACATTTGCCTAGAAGAAACCCTTAAATTTGGTAAAGCGGTAAAAAGTGGTAACAAACAAAGGTTTTATCAAGTTGAAATTGCTGGGGTTCTGGAGCAGCAGCCGTAATTATAAATTAATAACAGTATTTAAACCAAAAATAATAGTAATGGAAAAAAATTGTAATGAGGTTGTTGCATGCATGCTGCATTATCTGAGGTACTGCTAAACTAAAAGAAAACTTCCAAATGTCTAACATTTAACTTTCACCGCCACATCCAGCATTTACAGTAGAGGTAAACATCTGTCAGATACGAGGGGCATTTATAAAGTATTAATCAGTGCGATTTTTTAACAGTATCTGAGAGTAATTGGTACATGTTATTATACATGTATCGAATAATTAGACTCTCCTCTACAGTTACGTGCACGAGGAAACCAGGAAAAACCTACACAGTGAGCGCAATGTTCACTTGAATCGACTTCAGTCAGGTACACTGCAGTTAAAAATCGCAGATAAAGAGAACAATTCTCAATATGAGCAAAGAGCTTATTGTAAAATACGCGCATTGCTTGGCATTGCTGCACCTGGTATCAAATCAGACTTAGACAAGGTTTATGGGGACAGTGCTCTATCGTATGCCACAGTTAGAAGATGGGTCCGTCTATTTACCTCCGGTAGAGAGGCGATAAAAGATGAGGCCCGTCCTGGCCGTCCAGTTACAACAATGACTGACAGAAATATTGCCGCTGTTAAAAAAGCTGTGGAAGATGATGCCCGCTGTACAGTGAAGGAGATAAGTAATTTATGTGGCATTAATTCGTCATCGGTTTTTCAAATATTGACTCGCGTGTTAAAGCTACGCAAGGTTTGCGCCAGGTGGATACCCCACCTTCTCACTGAGGACCAAAAACGGGAGCGCGTGCGAATTGCGTCACAGCTGCTCGATATATACAAGAATGCTGACCAAAACCGCATGAATAAAATTGTGACTGGCGATGAAACATGGGTATATTTTTATGAGCTGACAGTAAAGAAAAAAATAAGGTGTGGGTCTGTGAAAATGATGAACGGCCCCAAGTTGCCCGTAGAGCTCGCACCTCAAAACGCATTTTTTTTCGATGGGAATGGTGGCTCGAATTCCTATACCAGAAGGCAAGAGTGTTACTGAAATATTTTACCGAGATTCGGTTCTTTCTGCTGTTGTAAGCCACTATACTGCAGCCCGTCCCTGTACCGGCGTAGCGGAATCAAGCTCCTTCATGATAACGCACCTGCCAACAAGTCAGTGGTGGTAAAGTCGTATCTTAGCGACAACAGCATTGACACTTTACCACACCCTGCATATAGCCCTGATCTTGCTCCGTGCGATTTTTGGTTGAATCCTTATATAAAGAACTACATAAGAGGTCGACGTTTTGAATCTCGGCACGCCGTCGGCAGCGCGCTTTTCCAGTGTCTAAACACTATACCTTAAGTGAGCTATCGAAAAGCATTTTCCGGTTGGATTCATCGCTTAGAAAAAAGCATCCAAGTCAAAGGGGAATACTTCGAAGGGTTGGTCTAACAATTACTGCAGAAATATTACGTATACGACTAAAGCGCCACACTGATTAATATTTTATAAATGCCCCTTGTATATCTTTCTATAGTTTCCACATCAGTGAAAATCCCTTATCCTGGCAGCCATCTTTGACAGCAACTTCAAGGGATTTTCAGATGAATTGTATAGATGCGTAAAATTTATTTTCTTGTAATTTCTTCATATGTGGTCCAAAAGTTAAAAGCTATACACATTGGAAAGTTCTTGAAATTCATATTTTTTAAATACAATATTTTTAAAATTGATAAATGCACAAAGAATTAATACACAGAAATAAATAAAATTATTGGCTCATCTTTAAACAAAAATAAGAGTGTATCTTTTTTGGTTGTATTATTTTTACCTTTTAAACTATCAAAATATAGTTGATATTTAAAATACTTCATAAAAGCTGTTTAATTTGATATAAAATTCTGTAAAATAGAATAATAATAATAATAGAATTTTAAAACGGCCACAAACAAGTCCATGACCTTTGAAACTATACTTAGTGCCATTAAGTAATGAGTAAACAATCCACAACTCTGGCATTTACTTATTTAAGTATATAAGTAGACAATATTTTTTTAAGTTAAGTAAATGTTGGTGGAATTTGCATCTGGTTATCAAATAGTTAAGAATGCACAATCGTAACTGACTGGTTTTGTATCTTTAATGGGCACATCACACTTTAATCACAAAAAATCTGCAGATAGTTTACAATTGATATGAATGACGGGATGAAATCACCATTCAAACACCTATGTAAAGTAAACATCTATAAAAACAACAAGTTTAGATAAAACGTGGATAAATGTAACAATAAACAAATTTTAATATTCAAAATGAAACAAAAGCCTTACATACATGCCATAATAAAATCTATATATGTTGGTTAAAATGGCAAAATTTATTTGTTATTTATGTAAGGCTATTGTTTCATTTTGAATATTACGGCCATATCAACTTATTTTGTTACCAGAGTGACCAAAATCCTCAGAAATACTGGCCAGTTCATCATTTTTATGACAAGAATATCTTCGTACTCTGGATTTATGCAGTGTTCTTTAAAAATTTGGTTAAACACATAATTTACACAATTAGATAGCCTGTTAGACAGTTAGAGTGATGACATGGGGGAATTTTTTTTAGTAACCTTAGGTTGCCAAGCAATTTTGAAAGGAACATGTAGCCTGTGTCTTGGTTTGTTGTTGAATCTTATATCCATAGTTAATACAGGTAAAGTTAAATTTTTATTAATATAAGCATGCTATGGAAGAGTCACCACAAACCAGCGAGTAAGGTGGAAAATGTAATATAACATTTTTAGTATAAAATTAAAAAAAAATCATAACCACAATCCCATTTTTTATTTTACGCGCTCCTTTTAAGCATTTTTGTTTCATTTAAGATATACCGCTGAAAATATGCTTAAAATACAACATCTGTCAGCATAATGTCTTACCAAAATAACCTTGTTTAACTACCTTGTTGTTTTCAATTTTCAGTTTGGCATGCCAATCTATAGAGTTATGTCCCTTTAAAACTCGAACGTGTAATTTGGGGAAAAAACAAAGAACTCCGAAAACAGTTTATAAGTCGCAGCCGTACGTACTAACACTATAAACTTTAATAATTTACTCGTCAGCAGAACAATTAATTGTATATTTTTAAACAAGAAAACATTTCTTAGCAACATTATTCTGACGAAGACCGTAGTTATTTTATGTATAATAAATGAAGAAGGACGATTTTATTTAGTACCATTTGTTACATACCTTACGGATACTTTAATTAAGGGAGATAACTGATGTTACATCAACGCGAATACTCATGAAGTAAAGATTAATGCATTGACATCCCAAAATGTGACATTATTATGATTAATGAGCGATTTATTTGAGAAAACAGGTTAACTAATTAAATGTTTTAAGTACCAAAATCCCACAATACATAAATTTGGTAGTTTACTCATTCCATGCAGACGTCCCAGAACTTGCAGAAGGGAGCTAACTGCAGTGTTTACAAACCTTGCTTTATTGCAGTTGACAGCTGTTATCATTAAATAGAACAGAACATATTTTATTGATCAGATTTGTACAAACGAACATCATCTTGTCAAATTCATCATACACATACAAATGTTCCACATGGTTTGCAAAAGTTGTTACATATTGATATAACATTTTTATATTGGAATATACTTTCTATTTAATGATTGTATATACACATAATGTGTTTTGTACAAGACTTGTCTACATATTTTATGCATATAAATTGTATACCATTATATAAACTTACTAATATTTATTGACTAAGTACTTGTTATTATCCTTTTCTTAGAATAACAAATAGTACAAATTATTAGTAGTACTTCATATCAACAAAACGTAGCATATATTGGTAAGGGGAATGAACATCAGTCTATTTTATGTTCTTATGTGATCTAGCATCCAAATAAAGTCACAATGTTCATTTCACACTCCATACAGGCATATTATTGAACACAAATACACATTAAATACATCAAAAGAAGAAATAGTTTTCATAGATATAAAGAAATATCTATTTCAATGGAACAAGATTATTGCATTGTAGTGTCAATGCATTGTCTTACAGACAAAGCTTCCTTTATCTGATTAGACAATTGTAGCATACGTTTCTTATTCAATGAGCTTAATAGTTTTAAAAATTTAAATATAGATGTTCTTTTAAAATAATAACTACTTATATATTTTGATCTTAGATCACAATAGCATGGGCAAATCAAAACAAAATGGTCCAGATCATTCTAGTTACAGCACAACGTTTCTGTCTTCTTTCTGTATAATTCTGTTATATCTGACGGTTTGCATTCTTACAGGTAAAACAGATAATCTAAGTCTACTTATATATATTCTAGCTGTAGGCGTCAAATTGTTAAGATATGGCTCATATATATAGTTTCCACATCAGTGAAAATCCCTTATCTTGGCAGCCATCTTTGATAGTATCTTTAAGAGATTTTCATATGAATTATATAGCAGGGTAAATTTTATTTTTCTTGTAAATTTCTTCATGTGTGGTCCGAAAATTAAAGGCTATACACCATTGGAAAGCTCTTGAAATTCATATCTTTAGAGTACAATATTTTTACAATTGATAAATGCACACAGAATTAATACACAGAAATAAATAAAACTATTGGCTCATACTTAAAACAAAATGAACAGTGTATCATTTTGGGTTGTATTTCTTTAACCTTTTAAACTATCAAAATATAGTTTTGATATTTACAAAACTTTATAAAAGCTGTTATAAAATGCAGTAAAATAGACTGAAAAATAAAAACACAGTGGTGAGTTTAATACAACACATATTTCCCGATTTCGGCCTGCATTAGCTTCTGCCCATAAAGATGGCTGCCTTAAACTGTCTTATCAGTGTCGATGACATCACATGGAAACTATCTATTGTAGATAATATTTTATAAATTTATAATCAATAAGGACAGAATTATTTGTAATGTTTGCTTGCAATTCTTGGGTATAAATATCAATGATCCTTTGTTTAAAGGCCTTAATAAACTGCTTGGTATTGATGCTACATCATGTATTTGTGTTTATAAAAACGTAACCAAAACCATGTTCAAATAATAGTCGTTTTACATTATATACCCAGCTCTTACATCCCCTACTGCAGAGTTCCAACCTTTTATATATGTATCTCTAATAAATGAATTATCTGTTTGTATTACTTTAAGCCAATACTTAATTCTTCTAACATATCTATTAGCAAGATCGGATAACTAACAACTTTGTATACTCCCGCTGAACGAGTGTTTAGTTTAACATGTAATAGATGTTTACAGAATTTCAGATGTATACGTTCCAATTCTTTAGACTTTGTATATCCCCAAATCTCACACCCATACCCTAAAATAGAACCAACAAAGGCATCAAATAATTTAAGCTTAGTTTTAGGAGATATATCAAATTTTCTACCATTGTACCATAACACATTCACGGCTTTAGTTGCCTTTCCGGCTAAATACTCTTGGTTAAATATAAAATTACCAGTATAATTAAAAATTGAACCTAAGTAATTAAAATTATTTCCGACTTCCAGTGGTTGAGTATTATATGTGCACTGTTTGTGATTTAGTACACTTCCGCTTTTTCTAAATACTACAATTTTTGACTTATCTGTATTAACACTGAGACCCCAAGTATTACAGTAATCATATAGATGGTCAAGACTATTTTGTAATTCTAAAGGAGTATCTGCAAGAACAACCATATCATCAGCAAACAGGAGAAGTTTAACCATTATATCTTGAACTTTTATTCCTTTGTAACTATCATTCTTCAAATAGTTCTCAAAATCTTCAACTAAAAGTGAAAAACATAATTGGTGATAACACTTCCCCTTGACGTAAACTGATCGCGAATTCAAAGAACTCTGAATACTCATTATATGATTTAACACACCACTGAACTTTCCCATACATATCTCTGACAAAATTTAGGAATTTACCTTTTATCCCCAAGTTGAACCATTTTAGCCATAAGGCATTTCTATTGATAGAGTCATAACACTTTTTCCGGTACACAATTACTGTGTATAGCCTTTTATTTTCAAAGATTTCCTTTTGGATCACCGATATAAGTACAAACATAGCATCAATAGTTGAAAGGCCTTTATGAAACCCAAACTGTGAATCTGGTATAAGTTCGTATTCATCACAGACTTTACTTATTCTCTTATTAGGTATTGTTGTAAACAGCTTAGAAAAACAACTGACTAATGTTATGCCTTTATAATTTTCCACACTAGATTTATCCCCCTTTTTATGCACAGGGGCTATAACTCCTTTAGTCAATGACTCAGGAAAATATGTAGATTTTAAGAAAGCATTTCCATGTGCTTTTCTTCGTTTCAAACATTTAACTGCTGATGTTATTTCCTGTACTGTGATTGATTCATCTAGTGATGTAAGGACTTGATCATTGCTCCTGAAAGTGTGCATATTTATAAAACTGTCAGCATCAGTATTACCAGAGTCAGGAATATCTTTACCTAAATTTTGAAAATAGCTCTTACAATCATTATAGAAATGTCTGGATGTTGTTTGTTAGCCATTTTAAAGTACATCCAGAATAGTTTAGGATTGGACTTTTTTAACTTTTCCAGTTTATCATTTAATGAAAGGCTGTACAGTTTCTATCATTTTCACCAGGAACATATTCTTTGTATGAAATTTGAAGTTATTAATATATTTATATCATGTTGTCAGCTGAAAGGCTTTCTTAGCAAGGTAGTTTGCATGCTATTTCTAGCTAGTTTGCCAGGAAGGATTACACTCAAAACGTAAGCAAACCAAAATGTACCCAAAGATTTCTGGTGAAAACATATCCAAAAGAATGTCATAAAGTACCAAATAGAAGTCATAATGTACCCTTGTAAATTTTTTATACATTGATTTTTACAGTTAAATATTATTACAGTATGTGTTTTATATTTGGTCATTGTGTACTTTTGTTTAATTGTCGGAAAGGTATTTATCTAAAGGATGTGAAAGTAAAGAGTTGTGAAAACATATTGGTAAAAAAAAATGAAGAGTGAGTGTAATTAGCATTATACAAACTTCTTTAGTCATTGATGTGTATTGATGGGATTAACAATGATAAAGAAGAGACTGAAGCCATAATGTTAGCAGTTTTACTGCATATTTTATTTCTCTGTCAGACTTGAAGGATTATTTATGAGAAAAAACAGCTGCAAAATCAACTGATATTTTTTAGTTTAAATTTTATAAGTTGTATATATTTTATAACTATAAAGCTGTTATTTAAGCATGGAAGCACATGCAAGAAAGCACTTTAAAACATAGTTTCCTTTTGATGTCATAAGTCACTGATAAGACAGTATAAGGAAGCCATCTTTGAAGACAGAAGCTAATGCAGGCCAAATCTAGAAATATGTGCTGTATTAAACTCACCACAGTCTCTTACTGAATTTTATATCAAATTTAACAACTTTTATGGAGTATTTTAAATATCAAAACTATATTTTGATAATTTAAAAGGTAAAGAAAATACAACCCCCAAAAAATAATAAACTGTTCATTTTGATTAAGGATCAGCCAATAATTTTGTTTATTTCTGTGTATTAATTCTGGCTATTTATACTTTGCGGAACGGAACGAAACGGAACGGAACAAACATTGAGGCACCACACGGGGCACAGCAATTTTTTACTAATATGTAAATATATTAAATAAAAATAATGAAATATTGAAACTGCCTAGCGAACAGTCGATCTAGGGCTTTTTCGAACTGAACCATCTGAATATCTACTTCTAAATGGACATTTTTTTATATAAAATCTTCGGGACTGCAAACAGTTGTTCCGTTTCGTTCCGCAAAGTATAAATATCCCCTAGGATAATGATATTTAGCGGAACGGAACGGAACAAGATTTAATAATTGTTATTTATGATTAATTTCCTCCTTTATAATGCTTGTATAAACTTCACTTATAAATAATCATTCATGATGCATAAACGAAATAACAGGCTACCTATCCTGCTAATGAAGACTCGTCACTTTTTTATGAATTTTTTACTAATATGTAAATATATTAAATAAAAATAATGAAATATTGAAACTGCCTAACGAACAGTCGATCTAGGGCTTTTTCGAACTGAACCATCTGAATACCTACTTCTAAATGGACATTATTTATATAAAATCTTCGGGACTGCAAACAGTTGTTCCGTTTCGTTCCGCAAAGTATAAATATCCCCTAGGATAATGATATTTAGCGGAACGGAACGGAACAAGATTTAATAATTGTTATTTATGATTAATTTCCTCTTTTATAATGCTTGTATAAACTTCACTTATAAATAATCATTCATGATGCATAAACGAAATAGCAGGCTACCTATCCTGCTAATGAAGACTCGTCACTTTGTTTATGATTTTTTTACTAATATGTAAATATATTAAATAAAAATAATGAAATATTGAAACTGCCTAGCGAACAGTCGATCTAGGGCTTTTTCGAACTGAACCATCTGAATACCTACTTCTAAATGGACATTATTTATATAAAATCTTCGGGACTGCAAACAGTTGTTCCGTTTCGTTTCGCAAAGTATAAATATCCCCTAGGATAATGATATTTAGCGGAACGGAACGGAACAAGATTTAATAATTGTTATTTATGATTAATTTCCTCCTTTATAATGCTTGTATAAACTTCACTTATAAATAATCATTCATGATGCATAAACGAAATAGCAGGCTACCTATCCTGCTAATGAAGACTCGTCACTTTGTTTATGAATTTTTTACTAATATGTAAATATATTAAATAAAAATAATGAAATATTGAAACTGCCTAACGAACAGTCGATCTAGGGCTTTTTCGAACTGAACCATCTGAATACCTACTTCTAAATGGACATTATTTATATAAAATCTTCGGGACTGCAAACAGTTGTTCCGTTTCGTTCCGCAAAGTATAAATATCCCCTAGGATAATGATATTTAGCGGAACGGAACGGAACGGAACAAGATTTAATAATTGTTAATTATGATTAATTTCCTCCTTTATAATGCTTGTATAAACTTCACTTATAAATAATCATTCATGATGCATAAACGAAATAGCAGGCTACCTATCCTGCTAATGAAGACTCGTCACTTTGTTTATGATTTTTTTACTAATATGTAAATATATTAAATAAAAATAATGAAATATTGAAACTGCCTTACAAACAGTCGATCTAGGGCTTTTTCGAACTGAACCATCTGAATACCTACTTCTAAATGGACATTATTTATATAAAATCTTCGGGACTGCAAACAGTTGTTCCGTTTCGTTCCGCAAAGTATAAATATCCCCCAGGATAATGATATTTAGCGGAACGGAACGGAACAAGATTTAATAATTGTTATTTATGATTAATTTCCTCCTTTATAATGCTTGTATAAACTTCACTTATAAATAATCATTCATGATGCATAAACGAAATAGCAGGCTACCTATCCTGCTAATGAAGACTCGTCACTTTGTTTATGAAATGACAACATATAAATCAAATACAGAAATGTGGAAACTATCTTATTATTATACACACATTAAATTTGGGAACATGTATATATATATATATATATATATATATATATATATATATATATATATCATGTATGTATATATATATATATGTATATATATATATATATATATATATATATATATATATATATATATATATATATATATAATTTGAAATTACATACACTAATAAAGCTGAAATAGCACTATTACAGTCAGAGTTGTGTACAAACCTTGTCTTCAACTCTTATTTATTGTGATTCCGTTTCGTTCCGCAAAGTATAAATATCCACTATGATAATGATATTTAGCGGAACGGAACGGAACAAGATTTGACTCTGCCAACTTCCCTACATGAATCAGAGGTGGAGGACAAATGATGTCAGACTAAATGTCTTATCAAATCGGCACGGAGAACATTGCCCACCCAAGGATCGAACTCGCGACACTGATGCTCCTACCTACTGATCATTTGTCCTCCACCTCTGATTCATGTGGGGAAGTTGGCAGGTACAAATCTTGTTCCGTTCCGTTCCGCTAAATATCATTATCATAGTGGATATTTATACTTTGCGGAACGAAACGGAATCACAATAAATAAGAGTTGAAGACAAGGTTTGTACACAACTCTGACTGTAATAGTGATATTTCAGCTTTATTAGTGTATGTAATTTCAAATATTATATATATATATATATATATACATGTTCCCAAATTTAATGTGTGTATAATAATAAGATAGTTTCCACATTTCTGTATTTGATTTATATGTTGTCATTTTATAAACAAAGTGACGAGTCTTCATTAGCAGGATAGGTAGCCTGCTATTTCGTTTATGCATCATGAATGATTATTTATAAGTGAAGTTTATACAAGCATTATAAAGGAGGAAATTAATCATAAATAACAATTATTAAATCTTGTTCCGTTCCGTTCCGCTAAATATCATTATCCTAGGGGATATTTATACTTTGCGAAACGAAACGGAACAACTGTTTGCAGTCCCGAAGATTTTATATAAATAATGTCCATTTAGAAGTAGGTATTCAGATGGTTCAGTTCGAAAAAGCCCTAGATCGACTGTTCGCTAGGCAGTTTCAATATTTCATTATTTTTATTTAATATATTTACATATTAGTAAAAAATTCATAAAAAAGTGACGAGTCTTCATTAGCAGGATAGGTAGCCTGCTATTTCGTTTATGCATCATGAATGATTATTTATAAGTGAAGTTTATACAAGCATTATAAAGGAGGAAATTAATCATAAATAACAATTATTAAATCTTGTTCCGTTCCGTTCCGCTAAATATCATTATCCTAGGGGATATTTATACTTTGCGGAACGAAACGGAACAACTGTTTGCAGTCCCGAAGATTTTATATAAATAATGTCCATTTAGAAGTAGGTATTCAGATGGTTCAGTTCGAAAAAGCCCTAGATCGACTGTTCGTTAGGCAGTTTCAATATTTCATTATTTTTATTTAATATATTTACATATTAGTAAAAAATTCATAAAAAAGTGCTGAGTCTTCATTAGCAGGATAGGTAGCCTGCTATTTCGTTTATGCATCATGAATGATTATTTATAAGTGAAGTTTATACAAGCATTATAAAGGAGGAAATTAATCATAAATAACAATTATTAAATCTTGTTCCGTTCCGTTCCGCTAAATATCATTATCCTAGGGGATATTTATACTTTGCGGAACGAAACGGAACAACTGTTTGCAGTCCCGAAGATTTTATATAAATAATGTCCATTTAGAAGTAGGTATTCAGATGGTTCAGTTCGAAAAAGCCCTAGATCAACTGTTCGCTAGGCAGTTTCAATATTTCATTATTTTTATTTAATATATTTACATATTAGTAAAAAATTCATAAACAAAGTGACGAGTCTTCATTAGCAGGATAGGTAGCCTGCTATTTCGTTTATTCATCATGAATGATTATTTATAAGTGAAGTTTATACAAGCATTATAAAGGTGGAAATTAATCATAAATAACAATTATTAAATCTTGTTCCGTTCCGTTCCGCTAAATATCATTATCCTAGGGGATATTTATACTTTGCGGAACGAAACGGAACAACTGTTTGCAGTCCCGAAGATTTTATATAAATAATGTCCATTTAGAAGTAGGTATTCAGATGGTTCAGTTCGAAAAAGCCCTTGATCGACTGTTCGCTAGGCAGTTTCAATATTTCATTATTTTTTATTTAATATATTTACATATTAGTAAAAAATTCATAAACAAAGTGACGAGTCTTCATTAGCAGGATAGGTAGCCTGCTATTTCGTTTATGCATCATGAATGATTATTTATAAGTGAAGTTTATACAAGCATTATAAAGGAGGAAATTAATCATAAATAACAATTATTAAATCTTGTTCCGTTCCGTTCCGCTAAATATCATTATCCTAGGGGATATTTACAATCTGATCACCTCGGCCTTTATGCTATGCAAGAGACCTCTGACATAATAAGGCGCCATCTTGGATCTACTTTGTGTGTCTTAGTTTTAATACTGGGTATTTAATGTTGACTTTTCAATTTTCCGTAAATCATATAGATTGTATTGATAAAAAAAATCGTTGTTATTGCAAAATATACTCAACTAAATGATAATGATATATATATAATTTGTTACTTTCTCGCGAACGGACACTGTTTCATAACTCAGGCGACGCACTTTGGTGTATTCTAGAGCTATGTACGAGGTGTATTTTACGAACCATACGGAAATACCCGAAGTTTTACGATTGGGGATATTTATACTTTGTGGAACGAAACGGAACAACTGTTTGCAGTCCCGAAGATTTTATATAAATAATGTCCATTTAGAAGTAGGTATTCAGATGGTTCAGTTCGAAAAAGCCCTAGATCGACTGTTCGCTAGGCAGTTTCAATATTTCATTATTTTTATTTAATATATTTACATATTAGTAAAAAATTCATAAACAAAGTGACGAGTCTTCATTAGCAGGATAGGTAGCCTGCTATTTCGTTTATGCATCATGAATGATTATTTATAAGTGAAGTTTATACAAGCATTATAAAGGAGGAAATTAATCATAAATAACAATTATTAAATCTTGTTCCGTTCCGTTCCGCTAAATATCATTATCCTAGGGGATATTTATACTTTGCGGAACGAAACGGAACAACTGTTTGCAGTCCCGAAGATTTTATATAAATAGCCCTAGATCGACTGTTCGTTAGGCAGTTTCAATATTTCATTATTTTTATTTAATATATTTACATATTAGTAAAACATTGCTGTCACAATAAATAAGAGTTGAAGACAAGGTTTGTACACAACTCTGACTGTAATAGTGATAGTTCAGCTTTATTAGTGCATGTAATTACAAATTATATATATAAAAAAATTATATATATATATATATATATATATATATATATATATATATATATATATATATATATATATATATATATACATGTTCTCAAATTTAATTTGTGTATAATAATAAGATAGTTTCCACATTTCTGTATTTGATTTATATGTTGTCGCTTCATAAACAAAGTGACGAGTCTTCATTAGCAGGATAGGTAGCCTGCTATTTCGTTTATGCATCATGAATGATTATTTATAAGTGAAGTTTATACAAGCATTATAAAGGAGGAAATTAATCATAAATAACAATTATTAAATCTTGTTCCGTTCCGTTCCGCTAAATATCATTATCCTAGGGGATATTTATACTTTGCGGAACGAAACGGAACAACTGTTTGCAGTCCCGAAGATTTTATATAAATAATGTCCATTTAGAAGTAGGTATTCAGATGGTTCAGTTCGAAAAAGCCCTTGATCGACTGTTCGCTAGGCAGTTTCAATATTTCATTATTTTTATTTAATATATTTACATATTAGTAAAAAATTGCTGTGCCCCGTGTGGTGCCTCAATGTTTGTTCCGTTCCGTTTCGTTCCGTTCCGCAAAGTATAAATAGCCATTAATTCTTTGTCAATTTTAAAAATATTGTATTTGAAAATATGAATTTGAAGAGCTTAATAATGGTGTATAGCTTTTAATTTTGGGGCAAAAAATGAAGAAATAACAAAAAAATAAAATTTAAGATTCTATACAATTCATCTGAAAATACCTTGAAGTTGCCATCAAAGATGACTGCCAAGGTAAGGGACTTTCACTGATGTGGAAACTATCTATATACAACTGAATTGGCCTCCAGGCTGCATCCTGAAACCAACTTCTGCCATCGTCTTATTCTATCATTCTCAGTGAAGTCGGTCATCATCAAAGGTAAAAATCACACAACCAATCAATAAAACAAACTGCACACCAGTTTGTATAATCAGCAATTATTTAAAGAAGTATGTACAAATCCTTATGTGATTATGTTAAAGTTCTATTATCATCATGCGAAGTCATTCCCGATTTGGTTGGTCTTTATCAAATTACAAAAATTAAACATAGAAAATAAGTTTGTATAACAACAAATATGCACACAGTGTGTTTTAACAATAACATAATCTACAAATACTATAGCGTAAAGGGAAAAAAGGAAATCAACTCACACTACATAATGTACATTTATTTGCATATTTAATTATTATAAATATACAAATGAGCACAATATAATGCTTCAAGATCGATAAACAACACATACATTATTTGTTACATTAATTGTATATAAAATTTTACGTTTTGACTTGCTTTTGTGTATGTTTTGACTTTTACCTGGGTACGTTTTGACCAGATAGTTATTGGTACATTTTGGATTGGGTAAGTTTTGACCTATTCCCGCCAAGAAAACCTTTAAAAGATTAATATTGCCAAGTATCTAAAATGATAATGCAGTTTGTAATTTTAGGTACATGGCAGTATTAATCTTTTAAAGTTGTTCCGTGCTTCAAGTGATTTAAAACTTTAGATATATAGGAGTAAACAATGGGGTACATTGGTGAGATGGAAATTGTCTCCCTTGTTAGTTAATATCAGAGGCATTCCAAACAGTAGGTAGGTCCTTTCAGTTGAAATTATTGGACTTTATCGCCTGTTCTTTTGTAGCTATTGCAATTACAAACAGTGACATTTCTTACTTTTGAATAGATATAAGCTTAAAAATCATTTAAATACTTACAGAGATTTGTTATTTCAAAAAGAAAAAGGAAGTGTGTTGATGATGGTTAACCTGGGCATCACAAGAAAGGCAGAAAAGTCAACATACACTGCAAAGAGCACAAGCATTAAAACAAAGTAAAACAAATGAAAGGACCCACTTGCATTTAGGGAATATTCAGGGCAGACTAATCATTAATGTCTCTCATTGTGATAACTGCTGGATTCATTGACATACTCAGCTGAGAGCCACTAAAGTGAGGCTGCATTTCCAAACATTGCTTACAGCTGCTTTCTTTCCATTCCAGTCACATCTTCAGCAGGAAATAAATTCCATGTCTTAGCTGGGAACCCTCTTGCTCCAACTTCAGGTAAAAGCTGAAAGTGCCACCTCTTGTTCTGAGCACTGCATTAGGAGGTCTGTTTTGTTAGATGTCTTCCTATCTGACTCCTCCTCTCAACTTGACTCACAGGAAACAGTTCAATTATTGCATGGCACTTGTACTTCTCATGTTGTTTTTCAAATCTCAGTTTCACTGTTGTTGTTTTTCCTCATGAAGACCTTGTAAGTGGTTGCTGGGAGCCAGTCGAAATCTCCCATCATTAAAATCTCCCATCCAAAATATGCCAGAGGTGACAAAATCTTCCTCCCCACTATGTTGCCATGGCTGAAAAACTCTGGCTGCATGATAGCCTCTTTGGATAATCACACTTAGGAAACTTTTCATACAAAATGATTTAGCATACCGACTCCAATTTTTGCACTTTCAACTGCCAGCAGATACAGTTTTCCATAACTTTTGTTACATAATAGCTAGATAAGATGCTTGCTTTCATTTGTTGCTAGTCAACTTTGCCTGTAATTGGATTCCCTTGGTTTTGCTTAATTATATTAAAAATATTTTTTTTTCAGTATTATGTCCTGACATTGCTATGATACAGCAAAATCATGTCTTCAGGGAAAGTTCTTCTTCTGCGGTCTGCGACTGAGCCCACTGACCCATTTGAACAGGTAAATTTAAAAGTCAAAGATTTATTTAGTTTATACCGGCAACAATCACATTCATTATAGTGATGGCATGCATTTATGAAGCTACATGAATATTTGTGGAGGAGGACTCCAAGAAAAGTGCACAGGTGAGCTAGAAGACCTTACTAGGTCTTTTTCCTAAGTAATGAGAGCCAGACGAGTTCTAAAGACTTTAACATTTAAATTTGGCTTTTTAACCTATTCCTGCATGTATATGCCATTTTACGCCTTAACAAACCATTCACAAACATTAGCAGAATCTTCGTGACTAAGGGTTTATGTGTAGACTGGTTTAGCCTTAAATCTATTATTACAAGTTAAACATACATTTATTAAAATCCTTTTATCTCTTTTAAAGAAAAACAACAAAATCAAGTGAATTTTCAAAATTATAGATGAAATTTGAAGGAAAGGGTTAACACCTTAAGTTTTTAATCTTACCTTGACCCCTTAGCCATAGCCATGGACACTTCCTGGTAAGTTCTGACAAAGGTGTGTTTGTAGATTTTTTAGACTATTGTTTAAAAGGACTTCAAGGTCACCAGTCATCAATCATCGGGATTGATTTATGAACATGCAAGAACACCCTCCTATTATTGTTTGTTTAGGTCATTACATTTCAAGGTCACTGAATCAGGAAGACAGTTCATATCAGTGTTATGGGCTAATACTGTGTCCGTTCATTTAAACTCTGGTTTCTATTTGCTGTAGATCCTGTCAGACAATGGGTTTGAGCCATTTAGTGTTCCTGTCCTCCAGTTCAACTACCTCAACATTCCCATATTGGCAGACCATCTCAGTAACTATGATAACCACAGTGGCATCGTGTTCACTAGTCAACGGTCTGTTGAGGCTGTGGAAAGGGCCCTTTTGATGCTTAAAGGTAAGGCTTTCTAAATTTATAGGAAAAATTGCTTTATATAAAAACAATTGTATGTAAAATGTTTATCTGTTCAAAGTCCGTAACTGCAATGTTTGAAAAGATGTTAAACTTGTGCTTTAATCAGTATTTCAGCATCAGTATAAGCATAGGTCTACATTTCTGTTGTTGTTTTTTTTAAAATAAATTGAATGTTGATTCATTTGAAAGTAATTATTTCTGTATCTGTTCAAAACGATTATTAGGTTGTTGTTGTTGTTTGTGTTTATTTCAGCTTGAAGTCTAACTTACTAGTAAGGACAGTAATTACTTTTAGCTATTTTTTGGCAGAGCAAGATTCCGTGCTATGGAACTTTTATTACTCATCTGTGTTGCAAACTAACGCAAACTTGTTATCACATTTATTGCACAAATAACAGTAAAATGCCTAGTTTGTGAGATAATGTTATTCTTAGTTAAGGTTGTTTGAATAACAAGATCTTAATATTGCCCTGTTTTATAAAACAGTTATTGTTTTTTTCTTGTTCAGGGGACATAAGCCATAGACCTTCAGTGAGTTCAGGGGACATAAGCCATGGACCTTCTGTTAGTTCAGGGGACATAAGCCATGGACCTTCTGTTAGTTCAGGGGACATAAGCCATGGGCCTTCTGTGACCAGCAGACTGCCATGCCTTGACCTACCCTGCTATGTTGTTGGTGGAAGTACTCATAAAGCTGGTTAGATGATTTAACAAAATCTTCCAACATTCAATCACCAACTGATCAGCAAAATAATTTTCATGCATGTTGAAATATAATACATCATTCCGTAACTTCGCAGATCTTTTGAAGAAACAGGCAACCTTTTAAAATTACAAAAAATACACTTTGATGCAAGGATAAAGCTTTTATTTATAACACACATGTACAGTTTTGTAAACTATGTAAACAAGTTTTAATTTTTGGATTATTTTTTGAGAAATTGATCTGGAATATAAGAGGCCATGATTAAAAGTGTTATTTTCACACCAAAACTTTTACTTTTTCAAATTGTAAAACAACAATTAAGGCACACTACATTGTATTGTGTAATACCTATTTTGGGTTAAAATCCAGTGACAAAGTTCATATGTTATCCAATATCTAGTAAGCAGCTACAACTAATAGATGTAACAAAAATGTACCCAAAAAAAATTTCCTAAAAGTTTATTATACTACATGCAACTACATACATGCACTTATCATTTGCATATCTCAACCAATTTCAGCGGAACATCTTGGATTTAAACCCCAACTAAGTGACTCGGGCAATGCTGATAAACTTGCGGAAATGTTGATTCAAGGTAACAGACTTAATATGAAATTTGCCAGCTTAAGTTTTTTTTTCATGAGGTGAAACCATGGTCATATCTTAACATTTTAAATATGTCAATTTCACAGGGTATTTAAGCTCATGAGTTACACCTTTTCAGTTCTTTTTATGTCGATGTAAGTATTGCTTTTGATTAACCTTTTTTTGTTAAAGGTGGTATCTAACAATTTGGCCCAGATATTTTTCTATCAAACAACCATATAAATTATCATTGCCTGAAAAGATTTTGTGAAATGCTGTTTATTCTTGTCTTACATTTGTGTGAAGAATTTGTCATTACAAACACAGGTTTCATATCTGAGCCACGCTGCAGAGTTAACTGTTTTTAAACAAAGAAAACCATGTGACAATTTACTTTTGAGATCATGCTTTAGTGTCACCTGTGTATCTACTTTTAGCAGAAATCCCCATAGTGCCTATTTAAGATTTGTAAATGATGAAAATTAAGGGTGAATTTTACATGGTTTGTAAAGTGTGGTAGCATTCAAATTCATTTTATTTAGCATGAGTTTATCCAGAAATTATTCCCAAATTCACCCAAACAATGGTAAGGCTTCGTTAATTTGATTTGATATAGGAAAACTGTCAGAAACCATCTTTAAAGTCCATTTCTCAAAAACAGTCAGAAATGTTCACTTCAAACTTAACATACTTATTCATTGACAAACCAAAACTAAAAGTCATTTCCAAACGGCAGGTATCACCAAATTTAATTTTAGCAGAGTTGTACTTTTTTTTTAGTAGAACTGATAGATTTCAGCACTGAAAAAATTAGAGTGCTGTTTACAAGTCATCTCTTGTTATATATGTATAATTAACGAAGCTTCATTCAGATTTTTATCCCCTATAATTCATCTAACCTAGCATACTTTCATAAATGGATTTGTTTTTTTATCTTAAAGCAACTTGGTCACTTTTTACATTCGATAACCGGCTCCTGTAGTGCATGTGGTAGAGCGTCGGCTCCAGGTACGGGAGGCCCCCAGTTCAATCCTGGGTCGTGACATACCAAAGACATTAAAAATGATAAAGCTCCCTTGTTAACACTCAAGCAAATACAAGGGTAGTTCCACGACTGGTGTCAGGATAATGGGTGTGGTATCATGCCAGGTGTTCACATGCTACCAAAGACATTAAAAATGATAAAGCTCCCTTGTTAACACTCAAGCAAATACAAGGGTAGTTCCACGACTGGTGTCAGGATAATGGGTGTGGTATCATGCCAGGTGTTCACATGCTACCAAAGACATTAAAAATGATAAAGCTCCCTTGTTAACACTCAAGCAAATACAAGGGTAGTTCCACGACTGGTGTCAGGATAATGGGTGTGGTATCATGCCAGGTGTTCACATGCTATACACAGTGAGGCATCACTGTATCTGCTTCATGAGGACACTGTCTCCAGATAACTGAAATACTGTTGGTGGGACGATAAACCCAATAAACATGCTATACACAGTGAGGGCAGCACTGTATCTGCTTCATGAGGACACTGTCTTCAGATAACTGAAATACTGTTGGTGGGACGATAAACCCAATAAACATGCTATACACAGTGAGGCATCACTGTATCTGCTTCATGAGGACACTGTCTCCAGATAACTGAAATACTGTTGGTGGGACGATAAACCCAATAAACATGCTATACACAGTGAGGGCAGCACTGTATCTGCTTCAAGAGGACACTGTCTCCAGATAACTGAAATACAGTTGGTGGGACCATAAACCCAATAAACATGCTATACACAGTGAAGGCAGCACTGTATTTGCTGCAAGAGGACACTGTCCCCAAAAAACTGAAATACAGTTGGTGGGACTATAAACCCAATAAATATGCTATACACAGTAAGGGCAGCACTGTATTTGCTGCAAGAGGACACTGTCCCCAAAAAACTGAGATACAGTTGGTGGGACTATAAACCCAATAAACATGCTATACACAGTGAGGGCAGCACTGTATTTGCTGCAAGAGGACACTGTATCCAGATAACTGAAATACTGTTGGTGGGACAATAAGCCCAATAAACAAGAATAAACATAGGATAATGACAAACACAAGCACAAAGTATCACCTCTTATGTTCTTAAATAATTGTGTCACTAAAGAGTCAATTAGCATATTCTTTATGACTCACTTTTGCACATGACAAATTAAACCACATTTGCAGTTCAGAAAAATACAAGATTGTTGGGCTAGAACAATTTTAATTAGTTGAAATCCACTGTGGCGATTTCGATTCTCCCATCCTTAAGACTGGCATTAAGCTATAAACAGCCACCTTTATATAACTAAAACAAACTCTTGGTACTTTAGCATCTCTCTGAATTTTTTCAAGTTTATAACTTTATTTTTAACCCTTTTTTGCAACATTGTTTTGAATGTTATAAATTTTACATGCTTTTACCTTTATATTGGCGATGCGATTGAGTGCGACACCCTGTATATGGAATGCTCACTGGAAATTTGCACATGGGGAAAGTCTGTTTTGCGGAAAGTCTGTTGTTTCATGCAAAACAACTTTGATAACAAACAAGAAGATACTTAGAAAGAAAAATTACACTATGCTCCTGAAAAAATATTGCCTGAACAATAATGATTTGTTATACATTATACATACTTTTTTTCTGGTTATCTATAGTTACTGATAACAATCAAATAATGTCTTCTTACTTGCTCCCATAATCCTTTAACCTGATTACCTATTCTAGTTTTTATGTCACCTTTAATGCTTCGACTTGTCTTGTTATAAAATGTTCAGTCACCAATGTCATCTTTCTAATGCAAGTGTATATTTTAACTGACCAATCTTTATCTTATGTACATGTATTTCCAAAGGTACTTTCTGACAGGAAATCAACCCCACAAGAAGCCAATGTCAGTATAAGAAGGAGCCTTTTAATTAGGGACTTACAAAAAGACTCCACTCCTCTGTTTTATAAGCAAAACAGAATATTTTTAAAGAGCATCTGATATCTGTACACTTCTGTTTTGACAGATACTCTGCCGCACAACAAGTCCATCCTGTATCCATGCGGCAACTTGAGACAGGACACTCTCACTGATAAACTAGAGGAGGCAGGTGGGTTGTTGCCATGTATTGACTGTCAATGCACTGTTTATGATGGGAAGTAACTGCAGCTTTATGTATATTAAAATTGCATTGTTATCTCCCTTGCTGATTGACATTCATGGTTAAGAGTGGTATCTGACACTTTGCCTGTATTAAATTAATGTAATGGTATCTTTACCTCTGGGAAGTAGTATTTGTAAAAGTTGTTAAAGTAGTCTTTGTAAAGATGATTTTGAACACTGCCTATATTGTTAGACAGTACAAATCCAGGAAAACTCACTCTAAATGTGAATTCTTTCCAAATCTATGAATAACCACGGTGGTGAGCTCTGCTGAAAATAGATATAGACTTTATAGCAGATTACCTACATGACGATATAATGTGATCGCAAACTTGTAAGCTAGTTTTCTTAGTTTAAACAATAGCTGTCTCTGCTGAGTGGCTCAGATAGGAAATAACTATTTGCAATGATGAGTGGTGATTTATGCTTCAGTGTTTACACAGATCTAGGGCATCAATGAGCAGCATTTTTCAGGACCTTTTCCAGTAACATGGTCTTTTTTTTTGTTATTTGAGGAAACAACTTTGATCCAAACTGTTGGATACCATCTTTGAATGACTAACAAAATATAATTTTTTTTCCAAAATGCTTCATAGTGAAGCATACTGATAAAACTATAATTTGTGGAATAATGTACAACATGTTAACAGGAATGAGTATTATTATGTGAAAAACGAAAAAGAAACAGCAATCAGAGGAACAGATAAGGATTGACTGTGAATTAAGTATTACCCCACTACTTTGAAATTAATTGAGTACCAATAAGCATAATTGAGTACCATGCGTCACATTACTCACTTACACTGAGGTCAATTGAGTACCCAGAGCCTATTGCATTAAGTGTTGTAAGAAATTAAACCAATAAGCTATGAAATCGCTGGCCGAAGCTATCTAGAAATTTTGCCAAAATTATTTTGCATTTAATTACAGCTTGCAGGTAAAAACATGCCTGGTTGATTATTTAATTCTAACTTCGATCAAACTCTTTTTAAAAAACATAATCGGCAAATATTTATAATTCTTCCAAAATCACGTTTCGGCGATAACCAGCTTATTATGAATATTAATGAACACGCGATGTCATGAGGAGGAATAGGCCAATGAAACTTGAGCGCACCTGTCACCGGCAGCCTCGATTCGATTTTATGAATGAAAGTATCGTAGTATGTAGTTGTACAGTTGATGACGTAGTGTCTGTTAAGTATGCATTGGATG
The DNA here is from genome assembly GCA_007844125.1 of Sinonovacula constricta. Classification (NCBI taxonomy): domain Eukaryota; kingdom Metazoa; phylum Mollusca; class Bivalvia; order Cardiida; family Solecurtidae; genus Sinonovacula; species Sinonovacula constricta. The sequence continues at coordinate 33,838,391 of CM017569.1, forward strand.
ATTTTGGTTTTACTGAATTAGCAGGTTTTAAATGAGTAATGGATGTTTTAATTAAGTTTTGTCACTACCCTGCATTTTAATTGGTAAATGGCCATTTGGAATTGCGTATTTACGCAGATATGCACCTTGTCTGTTGCTCTGAGCAATACTGATAACACATTGAACACATTATTTCTTTAGAATGCATCAGTCTTTAACAGTACAAATTTATCAGGCATAATGTTTGAGATAAGCATAGAGTACATCTTAATTAGTATGTAAGTATGTAAACAACTTGTGCAAACACAAAAAGCGAATATATGTCATTTTGTTCACAAAACAATTGTTTTACATTTGGTGAAAATTGCCAACTAAGCTATTTGTAAAGGTTGTCAGTTTTCAATCTTTCACTGTCCATACGTTAGTAATTCTTCTTTAAAAGTCTGTCTCCGGGATAATTCTTCTTTAAAAGTCTGTCTCCGGGACAAAGTTTATGCATTTTTTATGGTTTAGTCACATTAAGTAAACATAATGGATACTCTTAATTTTTTATCTTAAGTCAGCATTATATAAAAGTGATACTTTATCTAAAAAATAAAGTTCCTCCCAGCCCAAAAAAAAACTGTTTCACTTAGGACAAATTGCTGTGTTTTTTTTATACTGTGGTGCTCTTAATTTTGAAAAATAAAAATGCTTAACTGTACACATCAATTCTCTGGCATTATAAAAAGGACAAAGAATGGGTGTGCCTCTATGTTTACACTGCAAATTTCACATTTCTAACAATCTTGCATTTACATTGTACCAATCTTGTAATTATTTTATAGGTTTTTCGTTAAAAGAGATAAAAGTGTACGAGACTGGGAAAAGCGCACAGCTGCAAGAAAATGTGGAATGTCTTATAAAATCTCAAGTAGGTAGTTTTGCTATATTCCTTTCTTTATTATTATCTAATTGTAAGGCTTGATTTTAAGTGAAGGTAAATTGTATGTATCTGAAAGTAGAGTTGGAAGACCCATGTTTACGGTTACAGGGATGACAAAGGTCAGTTATTGGTTAACATCAGGCATTCAACCTGTTAGTCGGATAATGGGAAACATATCACCACCATTTTTCAGTACTTACATACATCCATTTGGTCATCCTGTATGATAATGTGCCCTATCACATATATTTGTAGAACTTAACATCTGTCACCCTATGCATACAATTAGCAGGAAGGAGAGACATTAATGAATAGTCTCCCCTGAATAATACCTAAATGCAAGTAGGTCCTTTCATTTTTTTCACAGGGTTTTTATGCTTGTACTCAATGGAGTGTATGTTAACTTTATTCCTTTCTAGTGATACCCAGTTTAATTATCACCAACAAACACTTCCATTTTTTATTTACACAACAGATCTCTATAAGTATTAAAATGAATTTTAAGTTTATATTTATGCAAAAATAAGAAATTTCACTGTTTGTAACTTAGTTATATAAAGTATGCTTTCATTTCCTTATTGTTTTATGTAGGTGACTAGTTTATGTATAGGCTTATCTGATTACTGGTACATTACTAATTTTATGATAAATTTAGGTCTAAATATATAATATACTGTTCATCTTGCAGTATTATATTGTCTCTTTATAACCATTGGACTTGAGATTATCTATTATTATCCTTTTATTACGTGTCATAATTTCTTATATATAGAGGATCAGACACAAGATTGTTGTTAAAATTTCGTTAAATACTAAATAGTAGATTGTTGATTAAAATCATGAACCTCAGTTGTCATTTAGTACTAACATTTATTAAACGAGTTCAGGAAAAGTGATAGTAAGAGAGCCTCCTTGACAAGTTTTATAAATGTTATTATTAAATGACAACTAAGTGCCAGAATTTTCACATGATTTTATTCACCAGTATTTGTTTTTATGAAATTTTAACAGCAATACTTGGTGAATTAGTGGTATAATATATTCTGCATTATAATAACTTTGATGATGTTGTCAATAAAAAAGCTAAGTAATATAACAAAATATGTAATTGATGTATTGAATGGAATAAAAGGGGAATCATGTGATAAAAAATTAATTTGAAAAATCAGGTTACCATCATATTGTCTGTCCCTTTCCCATCTGTACATTTTGTATGGAGTGCCAATAACTGAGTTTATAGAGTCTCAAACTTGTAACATCTCAGACTCGGAACTACTCTGGTTATTCTGTCCTCGGGACAATCATCCCTCCAATGTATCTGGTGCAATGATGCTTACAAAGTCACGATTATTTTGTTTGCCAGAAGAAGAATACACCATTAAAAAGTTCTTCAAAAACAGCAACTGGTGTAGTGAATAGAATGATTTCATCCAATAAACTTTCATTTATTTATTTTACTGTTAACATCTTGTTAGATATAAAACTGTTACTGCATTTTCAGTAGAGATTACAAAACATTTGTCTTTATTGTTTTGATGACGTCACAGGCAACAAATGTTCATTTTTGCAAAGTTTTTCCCCTCATACATCTAAGAGAGGATTCATGATTTAACCAACATGTTTCAATTAAGTGTTAGTTTGAGTCATGTTGAAGTTCAAAACCTGATAAAGAGAAGTCTCGAAAACCTGACACTGGGAGGTCTCCAAAACCTGATATAGGGAGGTCTGCAAAACCTGATATAGGCAGGTCTATAAAACCTGATACTGGGAGGTCTCCAAAACCTGATAAAGAGAGGTCTTCAAAACCTGATATAGGGAGGTCTCAAAAACCTGATACTGGGAGGTCTCCAAAACCTGATATAGGGAGGTCTGCAAAACCTGATATAGGCAGGTCTGTTGAACCTAATATAGGCAGGTCTCCAAAAGCTTATATAGGCAGGTCTGTAAAACCTAATATAGGCAGGTCTCCAAAAGCTTATATAGGCAGGTCTGTAAAACCTAATATAGGCAGGTCTCCAAAAGCTTATATAGGCAGGTCTCCAAAATCTGATATAGGCTGGTCTTCAAAACATGATATAGGCAGGTCTCCAAAATCTGATATAGGCAGGTCTCCAAAATCTGATATAGGCAGGTCTTCAAAATCTGATATAGGCAGGTCTTCAAAACATGATATAGGCAGGTCTGTTGAACCTAATATAGGCAGGTCTCCAAAAGCTTATATAGGCAGGTCTCCAAAACCTGATATAGGCAGGTCTCCAAAACCTGATATAGGCAGGTCTGTTGAACCTAATATAGGCAGGTCTCCAAAAGCTTATATAGGCAGGTCTCCAAAATCTGATATAGGCAGGTCTCCAAAAGCTTATATAGGCAGGTCTCCAAAATCTGATATAGGCAGGTCTCCAAAATCTGATATAGGCAGGTCTCCAAAAGCTTATATAGGCAGGTCTCCAAAATCTGATATAGGCAGGTCTCCAAAAGCTTATATAGGCAGGTCTCCAAAACCTGATATAGGCAGGTCTCCAAAACCTGATATAGGCAGGTTTTCAAGCTGACCAATGTTGCAGTGCAGTTCTTTCCTGAAAGGCCGCAATAGCTCAGGTGGTAGAACGTCGGCTTTTAGATCGGGAGGTCGCGGGTTCAAACCCTGGCTGGGTCAAACCAAAGACTTAAGTTGGTAGTATTAGCTTCCCTCCTAAAGCTGGGAGCTAAGGGGACAGTGTGACACCTAAGTATAATGGACTGCCTGGGTTTAGTCCCTTGGCATCTCATAAGTGCCCCTGTGCTATAATGATAGAAATGTCGCTGCACAGTATCGGCAAAAATGCCTGCAAATCCCATCCCATATCACTTCCCTGAAACTGGTTTGGATTTTTCTTCACCAAAGATAGTAAAATACTGCTAACATAATCATAATTAGGTAGCAGTAGTGTAACAAAATGCTTTGATGATTACCCAGCCAACTGTACATCTTATATAAATTATTGTCTTCTATATCAGGGTCTACCAGAGTACTGTGTGTTCTTCAGTCCGTCTGGCGTCCATTTGACTGCAGACCTTGTTTCTACAGGAGTTCTGCCTATCTCTCAAATGAAGGTAAATATTTTCATGCCTTATGTATCTACAAAAAAACCTATAAAAGGAGGTATCAGATGGTTTGAGCCAGAAAAAGAAGTTGTGAAAAGGAAATGAATTTATTCTTGCCCTGAATTGTCTTGCTTAAAGCTATTTTCGGATGGTATTAATTTGTGTTTGAGGTCCTATTAAAACAACAACAACAAAAAGTGACAACACTTAAATAAATATTGTAAATATTGTCTATATGAATTATAGTTAGCTATTTTTAGAATTTACCAACAAGTGATCAGCGTCACTTCCCACAAATGTATTGGTAATGTTATCGTTTTACCCATTTAAAAGTGTCATGATGGCACAGTGATGCATAACTTGGTTTCACACACAAACACTCACCCCACACAGAAAAATGTGGTTGTATGTCACTGCCATGATAGATATCTAATCTATATAAAGCAGAAATTCCCATTTTGTGTTCAAAAAGATGGTTAAAAACAGTTTTTCGGCACCATATGACCTGTCAAGTGTCGGTGTGCCGTAAAACCCAAAATACAAATAAAAACAGTTTAAAAATTGAAGTCACATGTTTGTCATGATTTACCTACAGATGTACTAAAAAATGTCTTAAACTCATTCTTTAGTCTAAGTAAGGAAGAATTTGAACACAATTTCTGTCATTAAACAGTACTGAACTAATAAATAACTCTTAGCATTCTTTTTTTCCAACTCTATAAATAAGGTTGAGTGGACTACCTGGTCCAAGATTATATAACCTTTAGCTTGCTATATTGGGTTAAAAACTGATGTTTAATTCTCAGGATTTCTTCGCTTTAATATTATGTATGTTCATGGTCACGGTTGACATACTTATAAACAGACTGTGCAGCAAATAGTGTAGATCCTGGTCTGCTAAATTCTCAGGGTTTTTTTTTTGGGGGGGGGGGGGGGTGCCTTTAATATTATATATGCCATAGTTGATATTCTTGTAAACAGAGACTGTGCAGCAAATAGTGTTGATCCTTCTCAGGCAGCAAGCAGCAGGAGCTTGTTGATATGGATCTACACTATTTGCCTAAGCCTTATAAATACATAGATGCAGGCTAAAAGTTAAATAGCATGATCTCAAAATGAAGTGGCCATGGAGTTTTCTTAGTTTAACATGTTCATTAAGATTGTGAGCTATTTTACATGTGTTGTACAATTTCATCTAATAAAATTATGATATGGTCTCATGAAATCGATATATTAACATTAAAAGGACCTTAAGTAGCTCTTCTAATACACCATATGTTGGTACAAATGAGTAATTAAGTACGCAGAATGTCTTTAAATTGTAAAGGATATTACATGAAATACAACACACAACAAAAAGACACCCAAGTTTAAGGTGACTAATTAATAATGTTTATATTTTACGGGACTTTGCAGGTCATCTTAACATTGATTGGTTACTGTATAGTTTTTTGTAAGAGTTTCAATGTTAATAATAATAGGTAAAGTGAGTTCAATCTCGGCTGAGGCCGCAAGATAAATAATAATAATAATAATAAAAATAATAATAATAAAAATACTTGTTAAGTAACACTGACATTGTTTACACATTTACTGGCATTCTTCATTGACAGTATTCTCTTGCAAATTACCGCTTACTGAATAAAGAAACACCCCATCTGGTCCTTCACTATAAACAGGATAATGGGGGATTGATAATATTGCCATTTGTATTTCAAAAAGAAGAAATTGTTGTTTTGAAATTAAATGCTTTGCTAAAATCATAACTCTACCGCCGCTTCTGCATAGAGTAGGGGTAGCAATGTATATTATGGCCAGAAATAAAAACATTTTACCATGAATAAACACATCGAACGTAATGAAAAATTACAGTGTTATGTGCCCCTATGATATAAATTCGTTCCGAATATTTGAATATGATTCGAATACATGTAACAAATATTTGAATATCATTGTGGGATTTACATCCCTAGTTAAAACCCATCATGAAAGATGACATACAATGTAAGTAAGCCTGTCTTTAAGTATGTTTTTAGACGACTTAAGGCTAGACACTTCATGGGATCAGTACAGAAAATTTAACCACATCCATGACAGGTCGGGGGTCAACTTAGCCATCATTTAAGCAGTCAAATGCATGAAAATTAAAAGTATTCTCAATTTCCAGCAATATTGTTGATGATTCAGTATTTTTTTAGGGTAGAATATAAAGCATGGAAAAGGTGGCAATATAGCGTATGTATGTTCAGATGTAGTAAAAGAAATCAGGCAGTAGAATAGACACATTCAGGATATGCATACTGTCAAATTGTATCTATGGCATGGAGAAATTGACTGATATGAACACAATTCACAATTGATATTCATTTATAATGAATATAATGATAATAATGATCAAAAGAGACCTTTGACTATTTCTCTATTTGTGGAAGTTGTTGATATAAAACAAGTGGCCATTTTAAAAATATTCATTTATCTGATTGGCTAGGTAAAGGGAATAGTTTTTTTCTGGACATGAAAGGCAATTTGTCAATATGGGACTTCTGAATTTGAGCTCTCTAGCACTGAAGATAAGTTAGTTCATGTCAAACTTTGGTGGCTAGAATTCAGCTGCTTCGCCTTGTGAGGTCAAATAAATACAATGACAGACATCAGCAAAATGAACAACTTTACAAGTGATATGTTCATGCTTTGATATTGACATGAGGCACTGGTGTAGGGGACTTATGGATTACCAGAATAAGAAAGAGATTGATTTAACTGTTATCAGTCTAGATACCTTATAAGAAAGATCACGGATGTGAGTAATCAAAGTGCCACAAAGAGCATGTGCTTTCCTGGATGAAACTGAAAATTTTGAAAATTCTCAAAAGTGGTAAGGGAAGGCCCCCAGAAGCTCATGGATTTTGGCAAAACTGAAAGACTACAAATGCTTATTTTTTATTTTAAAAGTGCTGTTTTTTGGCCAATATTAAGGTAATTGACTGCTATAAACAAAAATTCATAAGAGCCAAATTATATTAATTTATTCTTTATATCTTTAGTAGATGGCTCCATAAATATCTTTCAAGCAAAATGAACATCTAATGAATCTTATAACCATCAAAACAAAACTCATCATAATTATGTTGAAAAAGAAAACAATTATCTCATTTTGATGAATTTACAGTTATTATAAGAACTGTGTTGTGAAGTACATTTGTATTTACACTTTTACAATAAGTGATTAATTAATTAAAATGGATGTTCTTGCAGAGTGTTCGTATATTTCAATAAAAACAGTATACAAGTATAAAAGTTGCATACAAACAAGATTTTTAAATCTGAGTAATGACAAGATAGTTGCACAAAAGAAAACAAACAGTTTCCAATTACTGATGTCTACATGTAGCAAAACAGTTACCACTTCTATTAAGGCCTGTTGAAATGGCAAATAAATCACACTTCTAGTGTGGAAACAAAAAGAAAACAACAAAATTACAAAATAAATTTACATCATTTTTATTCACTGTATTTTTCATGCTTTTGTGTACATGTTCTTCTGCATGTTTTTTCAAGTCATTTTTTCCACCATCGTCAGACTTCACCCTCCAGGTTTAGGAGGACCTGGGCTCGATCCCGGGCCACAAGATACCAAAGTCATTGACAATGGTAGTTGTATAGCTCCCTTGCTAACGCTTAAGCAAATAAGGGTTAGTTCCATCAGGATAATGTGATTAGGTGTGGTATCATGCCAGGTGTTCACGACATGCTATACACAGTAAAGGCAGCACTATATCTGCTTCAAGTGGACACCAGATAGCTGAAATACTGTTGGTGGGATGATAAACCCAATAAACAAACTTAAACATCTTCCGACAACATTCACAATAAGCATATCCTGGTATATCTGGCTCTGCGCAGCCAATGCCCCATATATCACCTTTTGAGTCATGTTTGTTTAACCCAGGCACATGTCCATTTTTGCTTCTTTTGCCCTGCTTCTCCAACTCTTCCATGTTAACATCTGCAGACAGAAATTTCATGATTTTTAGTTTTTGGTTTGTTTGTTTGTTTTCATTTTCAGAAGCAGAAGTCAATGATGCAAGTCCTTATTTTCAGAACATTTATTGGGCGAACAATAAATATAATTTCAATAAAAACCTCTGTTACATAGCAAAGTTGTGAAAATTGCATGCAAGATGCAGAAGCTTCTTTCAAGAAAATTGAAGAAATTAGAAAAGCTCGGCTATTTCTGTGAAAATTATTTTAAAGTAGTGTTCGGAAAGGACCGAATGATTGTATAAGCCGACTTTTATTGGATCACTTAGAAGTACGGATAATATCGAGAATAATCAGAACATCCGAGGCTGTTCCGAATAACGCTCGGCCAGTGCCGTAAGCAGTACGAACCAAAACAAGAACACATGTACACATTCCATGATGCCAACATGTAAAAATGTGATCTGTAGTGAACATTTACAAAATGTCAATGATTTGAGTACAAAAGTGCAAAGCTTGAAACAAAGTTGGGGTCAGGTACAAACCTCTACCTTCCTACCCCCTTTGAAAATCTCAGCAGAATAACATGATTCGCGAAAACGATTTCTTGTGAGTTTAAAATTCCATAATTTCTGGACTATTCCAGAAAATTTTCATCCATACACTTTAAACAAGAAGATTATTTTCCTGGGAAATAAACACCCTCCTACACTGTTGATTCATTACATAAATGTGTGAGGGTAATGAAACATAAGACTGATAGGAGCTAGAATAAGACCTTGCCAGACAGCTGCAAAGTCCTTATAATGCCTGCTACCTTTTTTATAAATGCAAGCTACACTTTATTGTTGTAAGCTACACTGTTAAAAGCAGAATGCTCGTTGCTGTTTCTTCTCTGAAAAAGCTCTCACTGAACAGCTGTGACATACAGAAGAATCACAGCTGTTATTACCTGCTATGCTATCTTCCCCATAAAAAAGGCTTTCCATAAGAGGTGGTGCCAATGATTGTGTTCCCACTTGATCCAATGTTGATATAACATGTGTACCTATCATGCCAACGACACCACTGTGGACAGTAACATATACTGATATAGGTCTACAGGAACTATGGTCATTTAATATTGGCTATTTAAAGGTATAAATTATAAAAGTGAATACATCCCATAAATCGTCATACATGTGAAGTATTTCTGAGGGCAAAGTAGGAGATTTTACCTTACAAAGTGGAAGATTTGTTAATTTCATATAAACAAAGAAGGAAGTTATCTGTTTCAAAGTAGGGAGATTTCTGAAAATGTGTAAAACATCACTCATTTCAAATCATTTTGAACCTTAAAAGTGGAAATCTCCCTCCAAAAGTAAGAGAGTTTACAGGTATGAATCATATAAGACTTTGTAACACTATCAAAGTACATGATCTCATCACTGAATTGACCTAGCTAGTCACACACTACAGGGTTGTTTAAGTAATATTGAATGCCAGTTAGAAAACAAGGTCACAAATATTAATTAGAAGTAAAATTACTACAGCACACATTAAAATTACTAGCAAAAACATGTCTTTCCTTAGATTGACAATTGCTGATCTGCCTGCTTAGCCTTCACCGCATGGATTCGAGTCCTGTTGGGGGCGAGGGACTTACCGGTAATGTGAGAAGGTCTTCAGCTGACTTGTGGTGCGCTGGTGGTTCTACCCAGACAGGTGTCTGGGGTTTATCTTTACCAAATAGCTGGATGTTGCTTTAGTGATCATTAATGGTTGCTTTAATGTAATTAAAAAAACAAACATTTGCTGAATATCTTGCTTTTTGGTTCAAACAAAATAGTTAACAAAAAGTATTGAGTAGTGTCAATAGGCTTAAATAAGAAATATCTCTATAGAAGTTGAATATTGTTGGTTCTTCACTAGCATATGAAAAGGATTTCAATGCCTGCTGGAATACAGCAAATGACATTACGTTAGATTTGTCGTAAGCCCCACAACATATGCAGTAAATGACTAAAATGCTACAACTTGGTGTTCATTTCATCCGAACATGATCCTTTTAGTTATCTAAAGAAATTTTTTTTGTCTTCTTTGTGTGCTTTTTATGTTAATGATATAATTCGTTTGTTTTTTTACTTTTGAGGTAAAGTAAAGAAATGTAGGCTGTTAATAAGTTTTTTTCTTCTTTTTTTCTTTTTTTTTTTTTTTAAATAAAAAGATAACCCACTGAGTCTTGAACTTACAAGAAAAACTAAGTTATCACCCTTGATTATTTTCATGGCAGTTTTATATTGTCTACCACATGAAAGTTCTCAAAAATGTTCATATGATGTAATCCAGCATCTCTATTTAGTGTTATTTTTTTTACTATCTATCATAATATTTGTTTTGTAATCAATTAGAAACTTGAAACCTTTATTCCTCTCAGCCTGCTTGTTGCAATTAATAATTTTCATAATAAAAGGTAAAAAATAGATTGTTTATGTTTTGGGCAAGAATATCAATCAACTGTGTCGTTAATGCAAAATAGTAATGAATCAACTTAGCAGATATGTGGTTCACTTTAATAAAAAAATGTTTTTATTGAACATGAAAGACTCACTGGTTTGAAGAACGTATAACTATTTAAGAAACTATAATTGATGTCATATCCTGATGGGTTTTTTTATATTTAAATTGGATTATTTTATGCTACAGTTAACCTTCTTCATCCTAAAAGTATAGAGAAAAAGGTCACATTTCATATGGTTTCCTCTCCCCTATTAACTTTGATGTTATTTCTTGTTTTTTTTTTATATTACCCACCCCTTCAGGAAAACACTGTGATCATACTGTACTGTCATAATTAATAAGTAATTAATTTCTATTTCTGCACATATTTATTGTAGGATAAAGCTTAATTGATAACATAAAAATGTCAGTATGACTTTTTTGAATACTGTTGACAATCAATTAAACTGCAAGTATATGAATTAAGAAAACAGTCTTTTCTTTGGCTGATAACTTTAGAATACATGTATGTAAAATAATTTGTTTATATTTTTAAATGTACACTTTATTAACAAGCTTTTTTTCTCCAATTACATCATTATGAAGTGTTACTGTTATGAAAGTCTGTAGAAATTAGAAAAAATACTGTTCTGTATGTGTATTGTTGTTAGTTATTGTAGTCAATATAAATAGGTTAAAATGCATGTGTATTGTTGTTAGTTATTGTAGTCAATATAAATAAGTTAAAATGCATGTGTATTGTTATTAGTTATTGTAGTCAATATAAATAAGTTAAAATGCATGTGTATTGTTATTAGTTATTGTAGTCAATATAAATAAGTTAAAATGCATGTGTATTGTTATTAGTTATTGTAGTCAATATAAATAAGTTAAAATGCATGTGTATTGTTATTAGTTATTGTAGTCAATATAAATAAGTTAAAATGCATGTGTATTGTTGTTAGTTATTGTAGTCAATATAAATAAGTTAAAATGCATGTGTATTGTTGTTAGTTATTGTAGTCAATATAAATAAGTTAAAATGCATGTGTATTGTTATTAGTTATTGTAGTCAATATAAATTAGTTAAAAATGTGCATTGTTATTTATGATATCTTGTAAATATAAAAGTAATAATGCATGTGCATTGTTATTAATTATTGTAGTCAGTAGAAATAAATAATAATGCACATGTATTGTTGGTTGGTTGTTTATTGGGTTTATCTCTGCATAAGTATTTCAGTTATCTGGAGACAATGTCCACTTGAGGCAGATACTCTATATAGTCATATTACGCTTATAACTGGCCTACCAGTCAGGAACTAACCTTATATTTGCCTGAGTGAAAGCAGAGGGAGCTGTAACACTACCATTTTTAATGACTTTAATATGCCCTGGCTCGGGATCTAACCCGGGGCCTCCCATACCTGGGTTGTTTGATATTGTAGTCAATATAAATAAGTAATAATGCCTGTATATTGTTGTTAGTTATTGAAGTCAATATGAATATGTAAAACTACAATTGTATTATTGTAAGTTGTTGTAGTCAATATAAATAAGTGACAATGTTCAAAAATGAGGAATAAAACACCATAAAAGTACTTGACTCTTGAATAAGTAGTTACACTTATAACAATATTGCAGTTTTCTTGCTCTAGAGACAGTAAAACAAGTTTGTTTAAATGCTTAAACAGGTATGTACTTAATTTATGGATGCTTATTGAATATGCCCTGGTAAATACAAGCACACCTTACTAAATTTACATACTAAATTTTTTTTGCTGAAATTTAATTTTGTAAAATGTGTAAAATAGGTTGGTTTCGATTTTAAAGTTTACTTCATGCTTGTGCTTATTATTATCCAAACAAACTACAGCCAGTCATTATTTTTGTATATAATTAACTTAATAAGTAGGAAACAACAGTGATGATGTAACGACTCCATTTAAAGCAAGTTAGATTTCTTGTATGGCATGGGCAAGTTAGATTTCTTGTATGGCATGGGCAAGTTAGATTTCTTTTATGGCATGGGCAAGTTACATTTTGCCTATCACATGGACAAGTTAGATTTCTTGTATGGCATGGGCAAGTTAGATTTCTTGTATGGCATGGGTAAGTTAGTTTTCACCTATCACATGGGCAAGTCAGATTTCGCCTATGGCATGGGCAAGTTACATTTCGCCTATCACATGGGCAAGTTAGATTTCTTGTATGGCATGGGCAAGTTAGATTTCTTGTATGGCATAGGCAAGTTAGATTTCTTGTATGGCATGGGCAAGTTAGATTTCACCTATCACATGGGCAAGTTAGATTTCTTGTATGGCATGGGCAAGTTAGATTTCACCTATCACATGGACAAGTTAGATTTCTTGTATGGCATGGGCAAGTTAGATTTCACCTATCACATGGGCAAGTTAGATTTCTTGTATGGCATGGGCAAGTTAGATTTCACCTATCACATAGGCAAGTTAGATTTCTTGTATGGCATGGGCAAGTTAGATTTCACCTATCACATGGGCAAGTTAGATTTCGCCTATGGCATGGGCAAGTTAGATTTTGCCTATCACATGGGCAAGTTAGATTTCTTGTATGGCATGGGCAAGTTAGATTTCTTGTATGGCAAGGGCAAGTTAGATTTCTTGTATGGCATGGGCAAGTTAGATTTCTTGTATGGTATGGGCAAGTTAGATTTCACCTATCACATGGGCAAGTTACATTTTGCCTATTACATGGGCAAGTTACATTTTGCCTATTACATGGGCAAGTTACATTTCGCCTATTACATGGGCAAGTTGGATTTCGCCTATGGCATGGTAATGTCATGGCATTGTCGGATCCCACAGGTATATATTCTGTTATCACTACATACATATACCGCTAGGAACAAAATCATTCTCATGAATATACCATGAAGCATTTGATTGGCTGTGTGTCCAAAATGGCATGGAAGTTCAGCCAATGAAATGATCTGTTCTGTCTTCCTTTACAACCTTTTTGTTTACATTTTGATAAACAACAGTCATCGCAGGTTAGAACTGCCATCTTGACATTGACAACCAGTTGTTGTTTTTAACTTCATTCGAAGAGTAGCTTCAATGTAAGGCACATTTTCATTGGTCCAGAAGTTACAATGAATATTCATGAAACCGAACCTTTACTAGCCTAATATCCCACAGGCACTATGAAGTAGAGTGGTAGGAGTGAACTGGTTTCGCCTGATGATGGCATTATGTTATGTTATATTATGTTAAAAAATATAGTTTGTATTCACAACTGTATTCTAGTATGTGATACATAACAGGTAATGCCTGTGGACACAAATTTTATTTTATACTTTAAGAGTAATTATTATAAACTATTTAAAAAAAACAAGAAAAACAAGAAACAGCAACAAATTATTAAGATAAAACAGATTACTTATTTTGGAAAACAATGTTGACTCATACATGTAGATGTACATGTTAATTTCAATGTGAAACTTGCTAAGTTTGAAAAACAACAACCCTTGAACACTATTTAACAATTTATTCAATTATTTTTCATCAAATATTACTTTTCTGAATGTAGCCAATATTATTTAAACAATTTATAACTCACACAATTCTCATTTATTTTATGAATAACACTATCATAATGTTGTTTATTCTAAACATATCAACATCATTTTTTTCCTACTTTGGCATTTCACTGTTGTCATTTTAATGGGCCCAATGTGTCCATAGACAGAATTAGTTCATTTGAATGAAATTTGGGTCCATGACATGCTAAATATAGAGTGTTGACATGGGTTGTGACAGCAGGGAAATTTTTGTGGTTTGTCCGTCTGCAACGGAACACAACAACATCCTGTTGAACATGGCAACAAGTCACTTCCTCTTTCAGCCTCCCAAATGACTGTAACCCTGTGGTTTTATCTGTCAACCTTTAAAGCGAATCAACCACCACATCATTTGCTAGAAAACAAGAAAATATCTTTAAAATATGTGTGGACTCAACCACCAATCATTTATTAGAAGACAAGAAATATGTTTGGACCTTGAGGATTTAAGTAATTGGTTATTTTATTTTATTTATTTATATTGATTGATTTTTGTATATTTTAATCAGGTTTTCTACGAAAATCCTGGTTATTAGTTTGGGGCTTTGGTGGTTAGGCGGGCGGACGGGCAGAGTCAAACAGAGGGTTTCCGCTCAATAACTTCAGTTGGATAAACCAAACTTGTTGAAACTTTAGATATAGCAAGCTTACATGAAGATCTAGCTTGGAATTGGATTTGTTAAATCATTGAAAACCTGGTTTCATGACATGGCCATGTTTCTTGTTTATCTTTTTTGTGTATGGGGGAGGGGTGTAGGTGTAATTGTGGAAATCAACAATATAAGATCTGGTAGAGTGGTTCAACAGGAGGCATGCATGCTACAACAAGCAAAAATACACATACTGATTTTATTGCCAATTGTATATAATGAATAATCATAATAAACTGTTTCTTATTGTTCTTTTCTTCATCTTCTTTGGCTTTTTCTTCCTCTTATTCCATATTCTTTCTTTTTCCTTTTACCTCTATCCTTCTTTCTTAATTCTTCCTTCTTCTCTTCTTCTTTTTCTTCATCATCTTCTTCTCATAGTTATATAATTATGGTATTTTTTTATCCCTTATTTTTTATCCCTATACCCATTTACCATAGATACCAGAAACACACAAGATTTAAACACAACAATAAACAGATAGCTTCATTTTAATCGGTTGCATACATGAAAATACAGATTTCGTACTCTCCGTATTCATTACCGTTATATGATCGTTCATCGGTTGGTACTCGTTCGTTTTATTCCGTACTTTTCCGTTACGTATCTAGTAGCATCACTTGCGCCATCAGCGGGGTCCGTCGTGCAATAGTTGGTTAATTTTGTCTTGCCATCCTTTACTCATATGGTTACTTACGTTTAACACGTTACATACATCGATCGAGCGTCATTTCACCATCAGATATTTAAAAGTCGCCCTACATTTCTTGCCAATATGAAAATTCAAATTCCTCAGCGATTTATTTCAATAGAACTCCTTTTTTTTTTCTATTTTTACAATGAACGAAATAGATCGATCCATTTACTAAATGGCTTTATATTCAACTGCGCATGTGCAACAGACCACGCATTCTGGCTTGACTCCTCCCCTTGTGACGACATGTTCGAACACGTCAAGACGATTGACAGTTAAATGGGGCGGATAACATGACATTTTGGTTGAACAGGTAAAAGTGAGGCGAGGATTTCTAAATCGGACAGAATCTATTAGACGTCTATTAGTAGTAGTTGTTGTTGTTTTTGGTGGGTGGGGTGGGGGTTGCTGTTGATTACTTACACATTAGAAATTGTAGCGACCAATGAAGAAACATAGACTACGTTACTGCGTGGGCAATCTTAAAAACGATAAAATTAAATTTTGGACCAACTCCTTTAAATGTTCCATTGTAACGTTAACGCTAGACTGCTAGAGTTCGTGTTGGTGTACGTCATGCTGTACGCTTGTATTTGATGTACACTAGTGACATTTAATAGTTCGTTCGTTTTTAGATAAATTTAAAATTTGGCCTTGATATTTATTTGCTTAGCTGCTGCTTGTCCTGGGGGTTTCAAAGGTAAATGAAATTAAATGTAAGTGTCTGTCAAATACGGGATTTAACTGTCAGTTTCCAAGGCTCCTGTTAAAACAACAAATGTCTCAGCATTATTTTCGCCAAAAATCTTTTATTTCTCTTTAAACCATAATGTTGTTGTTGTTTCTCATGAGGACCGCCTTATTGCGACAATTTAAAATCTGCCATCCGACAGTTTGCTCATGGCATATACTTGTAGTTATTATCATAATATAGTCTGCAGTGTGGACAATCTGTCTTTATAAACTCATATTTAAGTCTAAGTTAAAATGAGTTTGAAGATTACCTCAGTTGTAGTAACGCAATCGGTAGAGCGTAGGCTCCACGTACGGTAGGCCCCTGGTTCGATCTCGGGCCGCGACATACCAAAGTCGTTAAAATGGTAGCTCCCCTGCTAACGCTTAAGCAAATATAAGGGTTGTTCCACGACTGGTTGGCCTGGTGTCAGGATAATGTGACTGGGTGTGGTGTCATGTCAGGTGTTCATGGCATGCTGTACACAGTGAGGGCAGTACTATTAGTCTACAGGGCTCGACACTAACGCTGAAATACGCCGGTCCGAGACCAGTTGATTTTAAGAAGGACCAGTGAAACCTGGAATCTAACTGGTCCTTCGGACCAGCAAAATCCAAGAGTCCGCATAAAATTTTCATTGAAATAGCTGACAAATTATTTTTTTCGACAAACCCCGACAAAATAAACAACATTTATTCCAGGTTCCTAAGATGCTTAAAGAGAAAATGTTTATTCTGCAGGCCTCTGCAGACTTCGTGAAAAGATGTTTCAAATGCGAACATTTTATAGAAAAAATATCAAAAGAATAAATAAAATTATGAATTATACATTATCTTAAACGTTTGTTACAGTTTCTTTAAGTCATTATATAAGCGGGCGGACACATTTGAGGGCGGATTCCGCATTCTAAACGCGCGGGAAAAACAAGGGCCTGTGTAGTCTGCCAATGATGTGGGATATGTTTAGAATGTATATCTTCATAAAAACTGGTTTTAGGATTGGAAGGACCAGTGCTTTTTTACAGCCAAGAGGTCCTGCGGGTCACCTAAAAAATAAGTTAGTGTCGAACCCTGTAGACTGTATCTTCTCCAAATGGACACTTCTCCAGATTCATTCTTCATTATTTCCAAATCTATTAATAGGCACGATTGGGATTTCTGCTAGACATCGACATCAAATGAAGTAACGAACGGGCTTCGAACGCTACGCTTCTCAGAAATACTTTTATTTAATAAACCACTAGTTGAATTAACGACCGAGCTTAGAAGGAATCTTCCACATCATTGTATTGGACAGCCCAGCAAGACATTTTACATATGCCCCCTTGACATTTTTTTTTAATCATTTATTTATAAGTGTTCATATTAAATGCACAAAATTGCAGCGAAATCAGGATTACACTGAGGAAAATTAAATTGTAAATATGATACTTACATACAGTTTTGTATAGAAAGGTTTAACGTTTCGAAATGAACATGAGCCGAAACATCGGATATTCTATTTATTCAATTAACGTCTTATATTATATTTTATAAGTGCATTATATTGTGTAACGTTTAAATCTGACACCTGGAGAAAGAACGTATAAAGTTGCTTATGTCTCAGTTGGTCCAATGTTTAGAGCACAAAGTTGAACAAGTCTTTAATGGCCGGAACTTTTCAAGTATAGTTCAACTCCTTTGGATAATTTTGAGTAAGTGACCCTCCCCATAACATTAGGAACTTTTGATATAGAACATCAAATTTGCCAAAAAGAGAGGAATTAATTGTCAAATATGTATTAAAGGCGGTATCCGACATTTTGTCTCTATCTAAAACATGTAACAACATATTACCCTTGGTCTGGGCAATTTGTGCATAAATGCTACATGGCCCTGTGCATTAGTTTAAGCAAAGTTCGTTATAACATTACTGAAGTTGTAAGACAGTACAAGTCGTGATATATCGCCCTGAAAGTTCATTGTTTCCAAATCTATAAATAAGTATAATGGGGATTTAGCTTAAAATAGATATCGACGTCAGAGCGGATTGCCCGTATGACGATATAATGTGATCAAAAATGTAAATTGTCACGTGGCTTTCTTTGTTGAAAAATAGCTATCTTTGCTGCGTGACTGAGATAGGAAATACCTGTTTGCAGTGGCGAGTGGAGATTTTTGCTTCACTGTTTACACAGATTTAGGGCGCCATTTTTGCAGGATTCTTTCAGGTTACAAAGTCTTATTTGGTTATCTGAGAAAAAATCGTTGGTTCAAACTGTCGTATACGACCTTTAAGAAGATATTTGTGTTGTTTTCTGTTCGAGTGTAAGATCGTTTTATAAATCACCAAGTAGATAAGCAAAATACTGTGTATTGAGTGGCGTAGTATTCGCAGCCCGGTCATTAGTTAATATAGCGTTCGAAACCCGGCCATTAGTTCATCTATTGGTTTGTAAATATTTTTGCTGAATGGCGTAGCTTTGTGAGCCCGTTTTTAGTTTACCTGTTGGTTGTAAATAGTTTTGCTGAGTCGCGTAGCTTTAGTTTACCTAGCGGTTTAGTAGAATAGTTTTTCAGAGTGGCGTAGTGTTCTGAGCCCGTTCTTTAGTTTACCGCGTGGTTTAGTAGAATAGTTGTTCAGAATGGCGTAGTGTTCTGAGCCCATTCCTGAGTTCAACTAGTGGTTTAGTAGGATAGTATTTCAGAATGGCGTAGTGTTCTGAGCCCATTCCTGAGTTCAGCTAGTGGTTTAGTAGAATAGTTTTTCAGAATGGCGTAGCGTTCTGAGTCCGTTCTTAAGCTCGTTGCCGTGTAATGATCTTGTTGAAGATTTGACGCAATATGTTAGTAGTTTTTTTTAGATTCAGACCACTTTAGAACACAAAATTTAACATGTTTCGGAAAGGATGTTGACTAACGTCGTTCCTACAACACCTTAGTCAAAGGGTCTCGGACAGCGGCGTTCCTACCACCATAGAGATTGTCCAACGGCGTTCCTACGAATTTCTTTGGGATAGGGTGTTGATCAGTGGCGTTCCTACGAACATCTCTCGGATAAGGTGTTGACCAACGACGTTTCTACGAACTTCTTTGAGATAGGGCGTTGATCAATGGCGTTCCTACGAACATCTTTTGGATAGGGTGTTGATCAATGATATTCCTGCAAACATCTTACCAAGGAGATACGCACGGTGTTAGTACATGTAAGAACGCTCATCATGTTGATAACGCGGATATAGTAAGCGGTTCGTTAGGTGTACCAAAGCAGAAACGTCCTTAGCACTTTCTTCATCCTGCAGCTCGTGGAGGGCAGTTGAGTCTTTTAGCCATCTTTAATATTGTAATATATTCCGAACAAAGATTCTAGCAGATTTCACGACAAAGGCGAATTGTCAACCGTGGCGTAGTGGTAGAGTCGCCGATTTGTAACTCCTCTGACCTCTTAGCCTCCCTCCTCGTGGGATCGAGTCCCGGTCGGGCGATTGTCTTGAAGTGGGAATGTCTTCTAGCGGACCTGCGGTGGTTCTACCCGGACATTCGTCTGGGCGTCTTTCTCCGTCAAAATAGCTGGACGTCGCTATAATTATCATAATTGGTCGCTGCTATGTATCTAAAAATGTATGGAAACTATTACGTAATTTAACCGTTCCTAACCCTCCTGTTAAAAAAGATACAAAAACGGTTACGATTTAGAAATCAGCAAACGAGACGGTTGTCAAATAAAATATAAACATTTCACACTCAAGTAACAATCTTTCTTAATGTAAGTGGTTGTCTTTGTTGCGTGCAAGGCGGTTATCTTCTCTTCTTAGTTGACAATTCAACGAAGTACGCCAGAAGCATGATGGATGCAACAACTGCATACTTCTTTGATCAAAACATTAGACTTTTGGTTTCCAAAACATGTTCATAACCTGTGTGCAATATATCATGATTTTGGTATCGCTGCAGCGTGCTGGCCTTGATATTCAATACATCTATAACCTTGTTCCAGAAATTCTTGCAAAGCAATGCAGAAAATTCAAATGCACTTTTGTCTATTATGCAACAACAGTCTGAAAATGCAACTTACTATTAAACAAAGGGCAAAGTACAAACGATTATGTACTTGAACATTATAGCGCATTCATCGACCTTTCAGGCCCACCCAAGATTTTTATTGTTCTTTTCAGTCAGGACTTATCTCGAGGATTGCCTTTCTGGTCCTTGTATCGTCTTTTCATTTTTTGCATTTTTTTTTAGTTAGAAAAAAAACCCGGAAAGGGTACACAATGTTCTGTTTTTTTGTTTTTATATATCGAATTTAAAAACAAAAAGAAATAAATGTATTTCCAACCGTTTTCTAACGTGAACGTGAACACAAAACGAAAAAATAGTGGCGCTGCGATCGCTTGGCGCGGCAAGGGAAGTTACTACCCTTTCTCATGTCTGCTGACAAAATTGATTTTGTCTCGTATAAGAACTGGCATTCTTCTTCAGTATTTTGAGAGGTTTTTGAGTGCCCTTTCCAGTATTTCTCGTTAGCAAGTAATGGCAAAATTCGCTGGTTTAAACGCTAGTTTATAGTTACAAAACAAGACACCAATGATCGTTCAATGATGGCTTAAGCAAATCTAATGGCAATAATATTGCTTTCGCAATGGACCAAGTGCCTAGAATTTATTACAAAAGTATCAATACTTGTTGCTTACCCACCTGTTAAATTATACCGAAAAACGGTCACGACTTTGAAACCAGGAAACGAGCTTGCTGTTAAATACAATTGTAGCTTGGTGAAGAATGACAAGCAAACACTTCAGTCTCAAGTAGCAAGTCGTTCTAATGGAAGTGGCTGCCTTTGTTGTGTATAGGACTGTATAATAGCTCTCTTGCTGGTTGACGCTCTTTTTTTCTTGTCGTCGCTACTGTCTTGCTCATCGACGCTATCTTGTTTGTTAAAGCTATCTTGCTTGCTGACGCTTTCTTGTTTGTTATCGCTCTCTTGCTTTTTTGACGCACTTTTTCTTGTCGATGCTGCTCTCTTTGCTTATTGACGCTCCCTTGCTTGTTGACGCTTTCTTGCTTGTTACGATCTCTTGCTTGTTGGCACTGCCTTGCTTCTCTTACTTTTTGACGCTTTTTTTGCTTGTTGACTGTCTCTTGCTTGTTGACGTTCTCTCGTCTGTTGAGGCTGTCTTGCTTATTGGCGCACTTTTGCATGTTGACGCTTTCGTGCTTGTTAACACTGGCTTTTAGTCTCTTGCCTGTTGACGCTCCCTTGCTTATTGGCGCTTCCTTACTATTGACGCTCCCTTGTTTGTTGACTCTTCCTTGCTTATTGACACTCCCTTTGCTTGTTGACGCTTTTTGCTTATTGACGTTCCCTTGCTTATTGACGCCCCCTTGCTTATTGACGCTCCCTTGCTTGTTGACGTTCCCTTGCTTATTGACGCACCCTTGCTTATTGACGCTCCCTTGCTTGTTGACGCTCCCTTGCTTGTTGACGCTTTCTTGCTTATTGACGTTCCCTTGCTTATTGACGCCCCCTTGCTTATTGACACTCCCTTGCTTGTTGACGCTCCCTTGCTTGTTGACGCTTTCTTGCTTATTGACGCTCCCTTGCTTGTTGACGCTCCCTTGCTTATTGACGCTTCCTTGCTTGTTGACGCCCCATTGCTTGTTGACGTTTCTTTTGCTTGTTGACGCTTTTTGCCTGTTGACGCTCCCATTTTTGTTGGCACTTCATTGCATCTTGAAGATTTCTTGTTTGTTTGCGCTTCCTTGCTTGCTGACGCTTTCTTGCTAGCTGGCACTTTCTTAACTTTTTGCCTGATGACTCTCTTGCTTGTTGCCGATTCAATGACAGAAACAAGATAGATTTGAAAACAACGTTCTTCTTTGATCCTAACATTAGATACTTGTTTTTCCAAAACGTTTCACTCTAACCTAATTTTGGTAAGGTGGTTGACCTTGATATACAAATGTACACATCGTATATTAGTACATTGTCCATGATCTAATCTGGCCTGTTGAAAACGGACTTTAGGCTACTGTGCAGCACTAGACAGAACAATTTTATCATGATTCTTAGAAAAGGCACGCCTTACATTTTATTGTTTTCCACTCAAGTCACGACTGGGTTAATGTGGTTTGCTGTTTGCCATTCTATTGACTGCTGACAGGAAAGCCATAACTGCATTTGTATTTATTAGAACGTCATAAATAGTAGAGCTGGTGCTGCTGTTTAGTATTTCTAAAGGTTGTTCAGTACTGTAAAGTGATTTTGATATTGATTTTACTGGATATGTCTGGTTTATCCAACACCGTAAATTTAGTTTTCTTGTCTCTGATCTTTTCATGTTAAACATATTTAAAATAAATCTGATTTCTGCATTTTACGCAACGATAGACAGAGAAATGCGATAAACTAAAAGAGAGCAGAAAATCGTTTTATATTTTATATGCTCAAAATGGTTAAGGTACCAATCAATTTATGTAAACGTATCTGTATAAAGATGACATTTCTTTTCAAGCTTCTTTCGGTCTTTAGCCCAAATAGGGGAAAAATTACACAATCATGTATTTTTAAATGTTTGCTGCTTTTCATAACGATTTTGTATACAAAAAAACTAAAAGACCCGAAAAGATGAAAACAGCGCGCCCGGCTAAACAAATCATCAAATGTTTTAGCATTATGTTCTTTAAGTGCTTGCGCAGGTAGATACCTTTAAGATGCCCACCCAAGACTCCTTTATTGTTTCCACTTAAGTCATGTCTGGGATGCTGCTGTTCACTGCTTGCCTTTCTCTCGACGGCTGACAACTGCAATTGTCTTTATTATAATGTCATAAAATAAGAACTGCCATTTTCCCTTGAGTTTTGCGAGAGGTTGTTAAATACTAGCACAAAGACAATGCGGCGGTATTCCGCAATATTCCAAGAAACAGTAATGAACATTCTTTGGTTTAAAATTCATGAATTCTATTATATTTCAACCAAAAACCATGTTTGCAGTAATAAAGGAATATAAAATAAATAATGCATTTTATCTTGTTTTCCTTATCAGATTTTCGATAAAACAGCATGAATAAATCAACAACACAATGCTTTTTCGTGGTTTAAGATCAAAGAAAGGTACACCAGCACATAAAATTGTTTTATCACATAACCTACCGCACGAGCGTGAAGGTAACACTCATGCGTTAGTTTTGGTAACACACTAGTTAGTTGTCGTTGTGTGGCGTCAGTAAGTATGTGTAGTGTATATGCATTTTTTTCTGAACACTTTGATAAATACAAAACAAGGAGAACAACATTTTAGTCATGTTATAAACGAATCTTTTCTCTTTTTATGGAAAATGGTCGAGTAAAGAGTGGAACTATTTTTAGCTGATGTTTTGATTATGCATAAATAGAATCAAATATTTGTGTTCATTTGATACTTAACATATTAAACGCGTTGTCTAAAATGATACGAAACTCGGCATAGCCTCGTTTAATATCATTTCATCTAACTCGTTTAATATTTTCAGTATCAAATGAACACTCGTATCTGATCCTATATTTATCAGATTCTTTATTGAAAATCGGAAGTATTTACAAACATATCAAAGTCGCCAGTTGCCGAGTGGTAGAAACGCGAACTCCTCTGCCTGCTCGCCTGTCAACGGGACGAGAACATTTATGTGGAAGGGTCATTCATCGGACTTGTGATGCACCTGTGGTTCTACACAGACAGACAGATGTCGCCAAAATGGCGATAATTGTTTCGGGACAATTTAACAAAAACAAACTAGGTCAAGTCTATAAGGTATTTTGGCATAAACATCTGCTCCGACGTGTTATAGAACATATTGGTAGAGTTTGTAAAAGAGCGAGTATGCTCTGTAAAGAAGTATTCTCGTCGAAATGAGGAGAATAAGATATCAGCGTGCCAGTCCCTTGTCAGGTCAAATAAAGAGTATTGTGCCAGTTGTAGTGTTTGGAGTCCTCGTAATTCTTCTGTTAAGTCCGCAATCGGTAGAGCGTCGGCTCCAGGTATAGGATACCCCAGGTTCGATTCCGGACCTCAACATACCAAAGTCGTTACTAAATTGTCAAATATATGACTAGTTCCACGACTGGTCCGCCCTCTGTCATATACGGTGACTGGGTGTGGTATCATGACATGTCTATAAATGCTATAAGCAGTGGACACCGTCTCCAAGAAACTGTTGTAAAATCCAATTAAGGAACAACATCTTGCTGCAGCAGAGTTTTGTCACCAATCGCTATCGTAACACTTGTGGTGAGACGGACAATCTTATCCATTTCCGCTAGGAGACCCTTGTGTAACTGCGGACTAAGTTGCAACTGATCTTACATACTGCCATAATCGCATCAAATTTAACGTCGGATGTAAACGTACTATCGCGCCCTTCTATGGTTTGCAAGAGTACAACATCAAACGGAATTGCAACATGTTCGCATTTCAACTGCCAACACGACCTCAAAAAGTGATTGAATTTCCTGTTGTATCGAACTTCGAAATCAATAAAATGCAAAACATTTATAGAGTGACTCGCTGTCCCCAAATCCCACCACAACGATCCGCGCCTTCAAAACCGCTAAATCTTAGTTCATCATTGAATCAGGACACAATTAAATACCGAGAACACTGCGGTTGCAATTTTCACGAAATAATCGTGTGGCAACATGTTGCACATGTCTCAATAATTTAGTTAAGCGAATTATGCATTTGATTTAGGGATTTTCACACAGATCTATGGCATCAATGAAAAACGTTTTGCAGGAACTTTTCCGATAACAATGACTTATTTCGTGATTTGAGAAAATAAATTTTAGTCCCCAACTATCGGATACCACTTTTAAAGACTATATAAGTCACATTTTTATTCCAGTCTTAATCAGACGTGGTCAGAATGTCAGCTCTATAGCACGTAAGACCTCTAATTTCAGTCAGGGCAGTTTGCCTCTATCAAACACATGAAACAATATTTTTACCACTGCTCTGGCGAATTTTTCCATGATTTCTGCATAATCTCACAGAATAGTGTAAATAGATACAATTTTACACACTACATATGTTTTTAGACAGTACAAGTCGCGAAAAAGAGCACTCTAAATGGTCTTCTTTTTCTAAATCTATAAATAAGCACGATAGTGATCGCTGCATAAAAAAAAAAATGACGTCGACGTCAGAGCGGATTAATGTGATCTCAAAAGTAAGTTGTCAGGTTGTTGTTTTTAGTTTAAAAATAGCTATCTCTGCGGCTTCAATCAGATAGGAAATACCTGTTTGCAATAAACTTCACTGTTGTCGGAGATCTAGGACATCAATGAGCTGCATTTTGCAAGACCTTTTCAGGCAACAATGACTTATTTGGGTTTATTTGAGGAGAATAAGTTTTCCCGAAATGTCGGATACCAAATTTAAGAACAGTAACAATTAAACGCCATTACATATTTTTTTGAAAAGTTTATTTTGGTTTAATACAATACTAACAATTTGACATTGGATTTCATATAATTACAACACATCAATTCTTGGACTTTCTGTTTCTTGTTTCAGATCGTCGCCATCGGTCCTACGACGAAGAAAGAACTGGTGGCCTCGGGTTATCCGGTCTATGGTGTTGCCATCAAGCCAGATCCTGAAGGCGTTTTGGAAGCCTTAGGAAAGGTGAGTTATTTATATAAGGAAATTGGAATCAATAATTAGTATGTTTAAGATTGCTGACCTCTTTCTATTGAGTGGAAACTGTCGCCGACTCAATTTCCTAAGTACCCCACTGAAAAAATACTGTTGCACCCACCTTCCTCCTTCCTTCTGTCTCGGTACCACCAACGACTGCTTCTAAAAAATCTAGATTTGTTAGTCGAACTGTCCTTCACACTGTTATTTCCAGTTGTAATCGGACTTTCCTTTACACTGTTATTTCCAGCTGGAATGTGACTGTCCTTCACACTGTTATTTCCAGCTGGAATGTGACTGCCCTTCACACTGTTATTTCCATCCGAAATGTGACTGCTCTTCACACTGTTGTTTCCATCTATAATGTGACTGTCTTTCACACTGTAATTTCCAGCTGGAATGTGACTGCCCTTCACACTGTTATTTTCAGCTGTAATCGGACTGCCCTTCACACTGTTGTTTCCAGCTGGAATGTGACTGTTCTTCACACTGTTATTTCCAGCTATGATCGGACTGTCCTTCACACTGTTATTTCCAGCTGTAATCGGACTGCCCTACACTGTTGTTTCCAGCTGGAATGTGACTGTCCTTCACACTGTTGTTTCCAGCTGGAATGTGACTGCCCTTCACACTGTTGTTTCAAGCTAGATTCAGACCGACCTTCACACTGTTATTTCCAGCTGGAATGTGACTGTCCTTTACACTGTTATTTCTAGCTGGAATGTGACTGACCTTCACACTGTTGTTTCCAGCTGGAATGTGACTGTCCTTCACACTGTTATTTCCAGCTGGAATGTGACTGTCCTTCTCACTTGTTTCCAGCTGGAATGTGACTGTCCTTCACACCGTTGGTTCCAGCTGGAATCGGACTGTCCTTCACACTGTTATTTCCAGCTGGAATGTGACTGTCCTTCTCACTTGTTTCCAGCTAGAATCGGACTGTCCTTCACACTGTTGTTTCCAGCTAGAATCGGACTGTCCTTCACACTGTTGTTTCCAGCTGGAATCGGACTGTCCTTCACACTGTTATTTCCAGCTGGAATGTGACTGTCCTTCACACTGTTGTTTCCAGCTAGAATCGGACTGTCCTTCACACTGTTGTTTCCAGCTAGAATCGGACTGTCCTTCACACTATTGTTTCCAGCAGGAATCAGTGAAGTAACGCACACAGTTAGTTGGTTGGCTGTCCGTGTACTGTTGGCTGAGGACCGACGGTGACCGTGAGAGAATCTGACCATCTAAAACAACTAGAGCATCCCCATGTGGCTTCGGGTCCGTGGTTTCGAGTCCCGTGGCAAATTGTTTAATGTGAGGTCTTCCAACTGACCTGCGGTACGCTTCTGGTTATGCACAAACATTTGTCCTCCTCAAGCAGCTTGACCATTAAGTGTATCGCTGCGATGTTTTAAAAACAATAACTAGCAAAACAAAACTAGAATATCCACATTCATTGAAGATTCGGATCAACGATACCTATTGTCCCAATCTTGTTAAATACATAGTAAAATATCAGAGCTACACTTAGCAGTTCACATAAAGGTTGGAATCAGTAGGCCGATAGCAATGTCCTATTCACTGAAGTCCGACAGCTGCCCAGTCATCTACAGTCATCTACGGCTGTCCGTGATATGACCTCGTCTACGGCTGCCTGTGACATGATCTCATATACGGCTGTCCGTGACATGATCTCATATACGGCTGTCCGTGACATGATCTCATCTACGGCTGTCCGTGACGTGATCTCATCTACGGCTGTCCGTGCTATGATCTCATATACGGCTGCCTGTAACATGACTTCATATACGGCTGTCCGTGATATGATCTCATCTACGGCTGCCTGTGACATGACCTCATCTACGGCTGCCCGTGACCTGATCTCATATACGGCTGTCCGTGACATGATCTCATATACGGCTGTCCGTGACATGATCTCATCTACGGCTGTCCGTGACGTGATCTCATCTACGGCTGTCCGTGCTATGATCTCATATACGGCTGCCTGTAACATGACTTCATATACGGCTGTCCGTGATATGATCTCATATACGACTGTCCGTGACCTGATCTCATCTACATCTGTCCGTGACATGATCTTATCTACGACTGTCCGTGATATGATCTCATATACGGCTGCCTGTGACATGATCTTATCTACGGCTGTCCGTGACATGATCTTATCTACGACTGTCCGTGACCTGATCTCATCTACATCTGTCCGTGACATGATCTTATCTACGACTGTCCGTGACATGATCTCATCTACGGCTGTCCGTGATATGATCTCATATACGGCTGCCTGTGACATGACCTTATCTACGGCTGTCCGTGACATGATCTCATCTACGACTGTCCGTGACCTGATCTCATCTACATCTGTCCGTGACATGATCTTATCTACGACTGTCCGTGACATGATCTCATCTACGGCTGTCCGTGACATGATCTCATCTACGGCTGCTTGTGACATGACCTCATCTACGGCTGTCCGTGACATGATCTCATCTACGGCTGTCCGTGACATGATCTCATCTACGACTGTCCGTGACCTGATCTCATCTACATCTGTCCGTGACATGATCTTATCTACGACTGTCCGTGACATGATCTCATCTACGGCTGTCCGTGACATGATCTCATCTACGGCTGTCCGTGACATGATCTCATCTACGGCTGTCCGTGACCTGATCTTATCTACGACTGTCCGTGACATGATCTCATCTACGGCTGCTTGTGACATGATCTCATCTACGACTGTCCGTGACATGATCTCATCTACGGCTGCCTGTGACCTGATCTTATCTACGACTGTCCGTGACCTGATCTTATCTACGACTGTCCGTGACATGATCTCATTTACGGCTGCTTGTGACATGATCTCATCTACGGCTGTCCGTGACATGATCTCATCTACGGCTGTCCGTGACCTGATCTTATCTACGACTGTCCGTGACCTGATCTTATCTACGACTGTCCGTGACATGATCTGATTTACGGCTGTCCGTGACATGATCTCATCTACGGCTGTCCGTGACATGATCTCATCTACGGCTGTCCGTGACCTGATCTCATCTACGGCTGTCCGTGACATGATCTCATCTACGGCTGTCCGTGACATGATCTTATCTACAACTGTCCGTGACATGATCTCATTTACGGCTGTCCGTGACATGATCTCATCTACGGCTGTCCGTGACCTGATCTCATCTACGGCTGTCCGTGACCTGATCTTATCTACGACTGTCCGTGACATGATCTCATTTACGGCTGTCCGTGACATGATCTCATCTACGGCTGTCCGTGACCTGATCTCATCTACGGCTGTCCGTGACCTGATCTTATCTACGACTGTCCGTGACATGATCTCATCTACGGCTGTCCGTGACATGATCTCATATACGGCTGTCCGTGACATGATCTCATCTACGGCTGTCCGTGACATGATCTCATCTACGGCTGTCCGTGACATGATCTCATCTACGGCTGCCTGTGACATGATCTCATTTACGGCTGTCCGTGACATGATCTCATCTACGGCTGCCTGTGACATGATCTCATTTACGGCTGTCCGTGACATGATCTCATCTACGGCTGCTTGTGACCTGATCTTATCTACGGCTGTCCGTGACATGATCTCATCTACGACTGCCCGTGACCTGATCTCATCTACGGCTGTCCGTGACATGATCTCATCTACGGCTGTCCGTGACATGATCTCATCTACGGCTGCTTGTGACATGATCTCATCTACGGCTGCTTGTGACATGATCTCATCTACATCTGTACGTGACCTGATCTCATCTACATCTGTCCGTGACCTTGTCTCATCTACATCTGTCCGTGACCTGGTCTCATCTACGGCTGCCTGTGACATGATCTCATCTACGGCTGCCTGTGACATGACCTTATCTGCGGCTGTCCGTGACATGATCTCATATACCTCTGACCGTGACCTGATGTCTTCTACGGCTGCCTGTGACATGATCTCATCTACGGCTGTCCGTGACATGACCTCATCTACGGCTGCCTGTGACATGACCTCATCTACGGCTGCCTGTGACATGATCTCATCTACGGCTGCCTGTGACATGACCTCATCTACGGCTGTCCGTGACATGACCTCATCTACGGCTGCCCGTGACCTGATCACATATAGGGCTGACGGTGACATGATTTCATCTTCTTAAACAACTTGAACCCATCACAACTAGAACCCATTAATGATGCATCCTCTGTCTTAAATACATTTAATTTTACTGTAGCAAAATAAAGAAACCACTACAATTAACAGAGGCAACTGTTGCTTCTGTCAAACTGTGATTGAAATTACTTGCCAATGATTGGGTCTTACACATCTGAATATACGGTCCTGGAAAATCGACGATGTATTAATAATCAGATATGGTGTCGTATATTGCAACGAAAATTTACAGTCCTCTTTCATTTATCAAAACGGATTTATTCTAAGACTATACCAATTTAATCTGCTGTTTTATTCGAATGCGTTCAGCCTTTGATAAGAAAAGCGAAATGACGTTATTAGTGAATTAGTTAATAAAGACGATGTTTTAAATAGTTCATTTAGAAGCTTTATCAAAATGTAATGTTGATCCGTATCAATATGCACGTATTGGTTTTTTCGATAATAGCAATCTATTTTATTTTCTTGATACAAGGTTTTTGGTGCGGACCCTTTTAAACTATTTAGCTAGTTAAGCTTCTAGATAAGTTAATTACATGTATATGAGGACATTTTATATCAGTATAATTTTGATATTAACTATCCTGATTTTGCAGTAGGAATGCGTCGGTTCCAGGTAGAGGAGGCCCGGCTTTTATTCTAGAAAGGAACTTATCTTAAAAAGATTTTACTAAAGCCGTCCCGCCCCTATCAAGATAATTGTAGTTCATGTATAACAATTGAGATTGATCAGGTGTATGCTCACGGCATGTTTTTACAGTAAAGACAGACACTTTCCTAGTTTAAAGGTGGTATCCGACAGTTTGGAGCAGATTTTTCTCTTTCAAAAAACCAAATACATTATTGCCAGAAAAGATCTCGCAAAATGTTGATTATTGATCTATTTGAAAAGTAAAGCATAACACATCACTTGTCATTACAAATAGGTATTTCCTATCTAAGCCACGCTGCACAGTTAGCTATTTTAGACTATGAAAACCACGTGACCCGTATCTTGATATAATCATTCAGGTAATTTGCTCTGACATCGATGTCTGTTTTTTTTGGTCAGAAATCACAATAATGCTTTGATAGTTTAAGAAAGAATGGGGATGTAGAGTGATTTATTTCACGATTTCTACTTTTGTCAGACTTGGATTTCACTTTTTGCAGAAAATGCTGTCTCAATTCCCTAAATACAGGTTTACGTGTATTTGATAAAGACAAACTGTCGAATACAACCTTTAAGATAACGTCATCCCGTGGAGACGATTTGACTTTTATGGCAAGCGTCTGCAAGAACACAACAAAACAAAAAGGCTGCTATTTTGGCAGTCTTTATTTTGAAGCCATTGAACACTCAAAATTTCTGCACCGGTTTCAATTCGAGCTGCGGCTAAAGTACAAAATAAAATTTGCACAGTTTGACAAACACACAATACCTTTATGGGAAAGCTTTACAATAGTGCACTTTTAATAATCACGTGACTCTTCCATCATTTCTGACATCTGACTAACACAAAAGAACTACCCATTTCCAAATAGTTGATAAGATTTTCTGCATAGATTACATCATCAATGCACCAAATAATGCCACGCATGTATTTTCAAAGTCCATCGCACTGACTAACCGACTGAGCGTAACCAGAAATTGTATTATAATTTATATTGTAAATAATCTTCAATTAAGAATGTGCATGTCTGGTAAATGGTAATTATTACTTCATCGAAAAATGGTGGTTTTGTAATTTGTGCAAAACGATGACCTTATTTACTGTTTATGTATATAAACTTGAAACTTTTTGAAAACTAATGTTGGTATAGATAGTTTCCATGTGATGTCATAGGTATTGAAAAGACAGATTAAGGCGGCCGTCTTTGAAAGCAGAAGCTAATGCAGGCCGAAATATGTGCTGTATTATATTTCCCACTGTGTGTTTTTTTTTTTTTAGTATATTTTACTTAATTTTATATCAAATTTAACAGCTTTTATGAAGTATTTGATAGTTTAAAAGGTAAAAAATACAACCATAAAATATACACTTTTCATTTTGTTTAAGGATAAGCCAATAATTTTATTTATTTCTGTGTATTAATTCGTTGTGCATTTATCATTTTTTTTAAATATCGTATAGATTTTAATTTTTGGAAAACAAATGAAGAAACTACATGAAAAAAAAATACGCTTCTACACAGTGCATCTGAAAATCCCTTGAAGTTGCCTTCAAAGATGGCTGCCAAGATAAGGGATCTTCACTCATGTGGAAACTATCTATATACACCTTTGTAACAGTTAAGGGTGGTATCCGACGGTTTTGACCAAAGATGTTTATCTCGAATAACCATTTATGTCTTTATTATCTAAAAAGGTCCGTCAAAATGCTGTTCAGTGGTGTCCTAGGACTGCGCAAACAGCTAGGCATAAATTCCCACTCGTCATTGCAAACAGGTGTTTCCAGTCTGAGACACGCTATTTTTAACATTAAGAAAACCACGTGACAACTTACTTTTGAGATCACGTTATATTGTCACCCGAATAGTCCGCTCTGACGTCGATATCTGTTTTTCGAGCGATTACTTCCGTGCGTATTTATAGATTTAGAAAGAACGAACATTTAGAGTGATTGTTTCCCCCATTGTCTATCTAACAATATAGGTAGTGTTCCAAGACGTCTTTACTTAGACGAAAGTATGACTTTCAGAACGCCGGTCCGTCGGTCCGAGACTAGTTGATTTTAAGAAGGACCAATGTGACCTGGAAGTTGGCTGGTCCGTCGGACCAGTAAAATCCAAGAGTCCGCGTGAAATTTTCATTAAATGGCTGACAAACTTTTCGACAAACCCCGAGAAAATAAACAACATTTATTCCAGGTTCCCAATATGCTTAAAAGAAAACATTTTATTCTGCAGGCCCCTGCAGACTTCGTAAAAAGAGGTTTAAAATGCGATGCGAAGTTATGGTAGAAAAATATCAAAAGAATAAATAAGTCTGCTTATAATGTGGCGATATGTTGAGAATGTATATTTTGATAAAAACTGGGTTGGAAGAACCAGTACTTTAGGAGAAGGACCAGTACTTTTTACAGCCAACAGGTCCTGTGGACCACCTCCACCTTTGCAGACGAGAACTTCCCTATGGAGAGATAAGCTTAACTGCAGTGCGCCTTTGGTTATACCCTTACATAATTCTAGGGTCATCATCGGCCTGAAATTAGCTGGACGTCGTTCATGTGACTATAATTGTGTCGGTGCGATGTATCAAAACAAAAAAAACGAGCTAATACAGTCTCTGGATAGCTGAATGTTTGAAGAATTTTTAGAACAACAACAACAGTAACAGCAATATACAGACATTTACACGTCTTCTTTTTAAAGTTTCGAAGTAGTTAATCAAGCTAGCTATGAATCGCTTTCGATGAGCGGCATCTAAAGTACAAATGAATATTCCAATGTTTAACGAAGACAAAACCTGTTATGGGAAAGCTTTACAAACGTGCACTTTTGGTAGTCGCCTCTTCCATTAGTTCTGACTGCTAAGTAACAGTGACAAAGTGCCGAGGCCCGGTATTGAACAGAAATGATCAGTAAAGAAACTCTTAAGAGCTGATAAATCACATTTTCTAGGCGCCAAGTGGAGATGTTTCTAAGTCCGTTGCACTAACTGACCGAGGGTAACCAAATATTAGAGAACATTTATAGTTAATATATTTCTGCATTGATGATATATGCTGGTTGTGTAAATTATAAAATTTTACGGTTATTTCATCGAAAGATGTAGTAGTAGTGCAATTTTAAGAATATTTAATGTCGTTTTAAGTCCACGACCCTATAATCGTTTGAAACCAAAACTGTCTCTTGGTTTACGGTGTTTTCGGACTGACGTACCTCCAAATCGAATCAGCCTTTGCCTAGTCGGGGTGAAAACGTTCATACGAAGATGTCTTACAGTTGACAGGCGCTACGTCCATCAGATATTTATCTGAAGGTCTTCCACCAAATATATCTGAGTATTAACACATTGATAATTTTAGTGCTCTGCACTTAAAAACCCAAAGCAAAATGTTTTCATAAGCTTGGTAAGTACAATAATGTGATTTAAATTAGCTTCGTGAATAAAATAGTGTAATTTAAGTACATTGACAAGACATTGTGATTGAAAGTTTTTCTTTAAATTCAGCAAGTGTTGAGCCGGACCTGGTAGCGCAATTGGTAGAGCGTCTGCTCCAGGCCTCATGTTCGATCCCGGGCCGCAAAATGCTAACGTCGTTAAAATAGTAGTGGTTTAGCTCAACTCTCAAGTAAGGGTAGTTCCACGACTGGTCGGTTCGGTGTCCGGATAATGAGTGTGGTATCATGCCAGGTGTTCACAGCATGCTATACGGAGTGAAGCATCACTGCTTGAAATGGACACCGTCTCCAAATTACTGATGTACTGTTGATAGGAAGCGATGCTTGTGTTAAATATCTTGAACAAAAGCTGTGTTAAAGTGTGTTTTGTATTGTTATAATTTGTTTCCCCATGAAAAAAGCTGCTCTTTTTCAACAGGCTTCTTTTATATTATTCCAGGGATAGATAAATCAATGCTTGCCCGATCGTCAACGGCCGGAACTTTGTCAGCGCAGCTTGAAAATTTATGTCCAAGAAAATCAACAACAAATTCCGGTATATTTAATAAATTTAATGAATTAATGAAATTGTTGAGGTTTATTCTGAATCTTTATGACACTAGCAAGCATGCGATTTGTGTTTAATAATTTTGTCTTCTAAAACTAGTCAAATGTTTAAAGTTTTGAGCATGCCTCGATATTGCAACTTTGCTCCTTTTCTTCACTTGTGCATTTTCTCAATTAAGAGATATATTTTCATTGTTGTTGTGTGTTTTTTTAAATATATTTCTTTAAAATTTCAGAAATCTAATAAATATGCACAAACTTTGGTTGTTATTTGGTCGAAATTTGACATAATGATGTCCTTGTGATGTTCTTATGCATGTATTTGCTTAACACTTACAAGATTGTTTTTAAGTTACACTTCTGTCGATTTTAAATACCATTCTAGAACAATATGGTTGTACACAAAGTTTTTTTATAGTATTTTACAAAAATGTAACACTGTTTTCTGTGTCCTATAAAGACAGCGCTACTGTTTGCTGATGGCTCCATTTTACTGTTTTTCTCACGCTTTGTCTACTTGCATATTTATAAGCTGGAGTTATATTTATTACGCTGTATATGTTTAAAGTTT
Organism: Sinonovacula constricta; assembly: GCA_007844125.1. Taxonomy (NCBI): domain Eukaryota; kingdom Metazoa; phylum Mollusca; class Bivalvia; order Cardiida; family Solecurtidae; genus Sinonovacula; species Sinonovacula constricta. Next base: position 33,873,590 of record CM017569.1, read on the forward strand.
TGTTGTTTGATGTTTTCTTTTTCTTTGACTTGCGTTGTTTTGTTTTTATTATTATTCAAATTTTAACTGAACTCTTATGTCACACACATTTCACTATTAACGTTTGATTTGTTCACTAATTCCTTGTTTTCATTTTATTAAAAAATAATCAAAACATTGTGCGGGGTTTGTTTTAAAGGACTTTTACTTTGATATGAGATATGTGCCTTGTGTATATTTTCAATTTATGACAAACAACAGATCTGGATGCTTCAGAATTTAATTATTTTAGTGATCAGTTGGTCAATAGATCTATATATAATTCCTTTAATTGATTGTTTTAAAAGACTATGATAATTAAATCTATACACGTGTCAGACTCCATGTAAATTGGATAACAATTTGTAATCAAAATCATAAGTTAATAGTAATCAGATAGCTTTATTACATAAAAGCTAAAAATATTTAAATTAATTAAATACCATTGTTGAAATAAATTCCTTTGTTTTTGTTATTTTATTTATTACGCATACACATTACCATGCCCTTGGCCTTAAATCAATCACAGTCAGAACTTCAGGAATCAGTTTATTAGATACATTTAGGTTACAAAGAAATCCTTCAAGCATTTCCGATAAAGTGCAGTTTGATTGTCCAGACTATTAGTGCTACATTAGTATAAAGCACGGCAATATTTTTTTGTATTTAGGGGCGCTCGTGGCGTAGTGGTAGAGTCGTCGATTTGTAACTTCTCAGACTGTTTAACCTCTCACCGTGTGGGTTTGAGTCCCGTTCAGGGCGAAGTACTTAATGTGAGAAGGTCTTCCAGCTGACTTGTGGTGCGCCGGTTGTTTTACCCAGACATATGTCTGGGGTCTTCCTCCATCAAAAGGCTGGACGTTGCTATAATGATCGCAAATGGTCGATGCAATTTTGGGGGCATAATGCTGCAAAAAATGAAACCTAGGTCGTAACAAAATACTATTTTGAACATTGTTTAAATTGTAAAACAGTACCAATTGTAAACTGAATCACTCTACATTTATATTCCTTCCAAAACCATAAATAAACATGATTGTGATTTCTTCTAAAAACAGATATCGACGTCAGAGCGGATTATCCGACTGATTATATAAAGTAAAGGGTCGCGTGGTTTTCATAGTTTAAAAATAGCTAACTGTGCAGCGTGGCTCAGATAGGAAATACCTATTTGTAATGACCACTGATGTGTTATGCTTCACTTTTTATGTAGATGTAGGACATCAGTAATCAGCATTTTGCGAGATCTTTTCAGGCAACAATTATTTATTTGGTTTTTTGAGAGAAAAAAAAATCTCGTCTAAACTGTCGGAAACCATCTTTAATGTTGCAGATACAAACAATGTTTTCAACTTTTCCTTAATTTGGCTCGATCATTGGCCGTCTTCTGGACATGATATTCTTGCAAATTGACTCACTTAATTACATGACCTCGAATTGTATCTATCAAAGAATTTAAGTCGAAACTATGGGTGATGTTTGTGCCTAATAACTGATTCTTTGATTTTGTTTTTGCATAATGTTGGTGTTAACAAGTATTTATCGATAATTTGTTCAACTATATTTAACATGCGTGTACACTATGTTCAAATATTATGATATATAGGTTAACACACGTAGCTACTACATTGTATGTTCGCTCCAATGAACGTAATGTTTGTACATGCTAATCTTATAATATTATACGTTGTTAATTGTTATTACTTATTTTGGTCATGACCACCGTCTTACCATGTTTTGCGGCATCGCCCGCGAGCAAATGCATTATTTCTTTTATTTTGTATTTCTTTTACATTTTTACGATTTTGAAATAGTTTATATTCATCTATTCTAAGTATACCTAGCCATAGCTTACCCATTTCTGCTAGGGGTGGACTGGGGTGGCGGTGGGGGTTTGGTTGGGGACCTTGAGGTCAAAGTCAACTTATTGTTGTTTTGCTGTTTCATTGAGAGCGAGAACATTTTCCAGCTGACTTGAGATGCACCATTTAATTACCCAGATTGTTTGGCTTCAGTACTTTATACGAATTATTTGAAGTTGACATAATGCCCAGTATTACACTCTTGACTCTATGTCAATACCCAGTCGGGACGAGACCTTTCATGCGGGGATGTTTACAAATGACCTGCGGTGCCCCGTTGGTTCTACCATGACATTTGTGTGCGATATTGTTGCTCGTAACTATATTGATATAAATTGTGTCACTGAAACAATATACATCTCAAAACCAAGAACTAAAATGCGCCTTAACGGTCTCGTGGACTGTTACATTTTGCGCATCACTCTTTATGTTGGATACTGTATTTTAAATGGTTCAAAAGTCGCTTTCAGATTCGTTGACATCAGCACGCTATGCACAATTTTGGTTTAATAATCAACAAAAGCAACTTTTAAAAAAATGTTGCATACAATTATAAGAAGCACTTGTCTGCATCTGAAATATATTATTTTTCTTGTATAACACAATAACCATAATTTGTGAAACTTTAATTATTACTCGTAGATCACAATATCAGATGTTCAATAAAGAATACGTTTTATGTGTGTTTTCTTATAGTTCATGGCAACCGAATTTATATTTTACAGTGATCGAAATGAGAGCTAGCCCGACAGAAAAAAACTAGTAGATTTTCGACTCGCAAATTCAAATCCTAATTTCTATGACTGATTTTATATGGGTTAGACGGCAGTTCTACCTTTCATTGACAATGACGATTTAATTCTAATCCGAAGAACATTACACACACGTTCCGATCTCATTCAAGTTGGTATCCGACAGTTTGAACCATTTATTTTTTCTCAGAAAACCCAGATAAATCATTGTTACCTAAAGAGGTCCTACAAAAAACTGTTCATTAATGCCCTAGGTCTGTGTTAAGTCATTGTTACCTAAAGAGGCCCTACAAAAAACTGTTCATTAATGCCCTAGATCTGTGTTAAGTCATTGTTACCTAAAGAGGTCCTACAAAAAACTGTTCATTAATGCCCTAGATCTGTGTAAACAGTCGAGCATACATCCCCATAAATCATTGTAAGCAGGTATAACCTATCTAGCCACGCAGCAGTTTTGGAAAACAATTGACCTCAGTTATCTATGTGACAACCTTTAAACTCACGTTGTATGGTCATCCAGATAATTGTTTTGACGTCTATGTCTATGTTTGTCTGTAAAGAATGAACATTTCTAGTGATTGTTTTGTCGCGATTGTTACTGTCTTACAGTAAAGTTAGTGTCCAAAGTCATCTTTATTATGCATGTGTGTATGCAGAAAGTATTCCCAGATTCACCAAAGCACTGTTTAGATATTGTTACTATGTATTTTGATATTGGCAAACCGTTGGATACTATCTTTATTACACTGTAAACAATCTTTCTTGTATTGCAGCACAATACTAATTCATTAATCTGGTTACATATTAAAGTGTATATAATTTTCATTTGTAACTTAATTCCTTATCGAAAGGGTAAGATCCCGGGCCGCGACATACCAAAATCGTTGAAAATGGTAGTGCTAACGTTCCCATGCTTGCTCAAGCAGATATAAGGGTAGTTCCACAACTGGTTGGACCAATGTAAGAATAATGTGCCTGGGTGGGGTATCGTGCCAGGTGTGCCTGGCATGCTATACACAGTGAAGGCAGCACTATATCTGTTTTAAGTGGACACCGTCTCCAGATAACTGAAATACAGTTAGTGGGACCATAATCCCAATAAACAAACAAACATTCCTAATTGGTAGAACTACGGATCTAGTTACGGTGGCTGGGGTGGGGGTCGTGACATACCTAAGTATTTAAACATTTTGATATGACTATTTTTCTAATGCTCAATCAAAAGGCTGTTCACAGATAGTCCTCCCGGTGTTGAACAATGTTACTGGGTGTGGTATCATGCTAACTGCTTATGGCAGTCTATAAACAGTTGAGGCAGCAATATATCTGATATAAAACAACATTGTTTACAGATAACTGAAACTTTTTGGTTGAAAGATAAACCCAATAATTAAAGCAATACATATTTTAGCCTTCCTATTCTATAAATAAGGAGAGACTTTCCACTCTTATGTTCGTCTATGTCTTCTGTAAGTCTCAGAATCAAGCGGGCGCTATCTTCACATAAATGAAAAATTGTGGCTTAGGCTACAAACCCAACATACACCACCAGTTGTCGAATAATGTTGATTAATATTAATGTGTTTACTCTATTATATAATATTGATAGTCTATTTGTCGCCCTATTTTTATGTTGTTAACAAATCAACGTAAACTTATTAAGTTCTTTATAAAATAAGTCTACCAAACATGCTCCATATATTTTACAAGAGCGATTTACCGGTTTCATATTTTTGTAACCGGTTAAAATTCATGTAAAGAGTTTAACTGGTTAACTGTTTCCATCCCATCGGCAGACAGTGTTTTCAATTAAACATCAATTAGTTACCACCAAATCTATAATACAATCACCAGACATTGTTTTCGATTAAACTTAAGTTAACAACCAATATATGTCGAAGTTTGCCAACACAATTTGCAATTCAAATAAGAAACCTTTTTTTTATAATTCCTTAAAAATGTCATATATCGCTAAATGCTGGCATAAAGACTTAATTTTTCTGTCTAATAAAAACAATTTTGATACGCCGTCTCTCCCTTGAAAGTAAAAAGGGAACAGTTTATCGTTTTCTTCATCAATAGTTCATTCACCCCGCTAGAGCTCCCCAACGTCTTCATAGTCAGTTTGAATGTCAATCATTTCTATCTTGTCAGCCTGGGCGCTGATAAACACTATTTGGTCTTCCAGTAGACATTCTATGACAGAAAAATTCGGAAATATTTGTTGACTCATAATATCTGGTATTGTTGAGAAAAATTTCCATCAGCAACATTTTCTTGTAATCTTGATCCTGCCATTTTGTTGTATTGCTTACGTAAAACTGTTTGTTGGGTTCATCGTCCCACCAGGAGTATTTCAGTTATTTGGAGACGGTGTCAACTTGATGCATATACAGTGCTGTCTTCATTTTTATAGCATGCCGTGATTACCTGGTATACCACACCCATCCTGACATCCGACCGACCAGTCGTGGAACTACCCTTATATTTGCTTGAGCGTAAGGGACCTATACCGCTACCATTTAATAACGTCTTTGGTATGTTGCGGCCCGGGATCGATTCCGGGGCCTTCCGAACCTGGCGCCGGTGCCCTATCGATTGTGCCACAAGGTCCAAGGTACTCTAGAACAGTACGAGTAACCATTTCAATTTAAGGTAACAGTTGGCATCACAGTTCTGAGAAAATATTGGCTCCTCATCACTTCGAAAATAACATTGTTGATTTCATGGATCCTCGTCACCAGTTGTTTTGATTATTAAATGTCAAATAAATCTTTCCATATCATGGCTGTTTTGTGTAACAAAGAGATAAAATAATTCTTTTTATTTGAATATAAATGATTAGCTAAAATACATACAATTAAACACATACAAATTCCATACAAGACATATAAGGACTATACAAAAACATGTAGTAAACAATCTTAAAATTCACTTATCGTACACGTACTAACATTAAATCTGATATCTCAAAGTTCTTTTAAGTCAAAGTATTTTGCATGGTCGCAGCGATTTTGAAATAACAAAGTTCTCCTGTACAAATAAATATGCCATTATTTACGCAGCATGTCTTTAAACTGTAAATAAAATTTTACGAAGTACTACACGTAACAAAAAACATTCAAGATTAAGATACCATCTTATAATCCGTAATTTATCCGGGACTCTGCAGTCATCTTAACGTGGATGGGTTATTTTATAGTTTTGTCATAAAAGTTTAAATGCTCATAATAATACTAATTTTTAAGGAACAATGACATTGATCTCACATTTACTAGCATTATTCATTGACCGTATTCTCTTGCAGATTACAGCTGACTGAGTAATGAAACATCACTGTTGGTTTGTCACTATAAACAGGATAATGACGGATTAATAATATTGCCTTTTTTGTATTTCAAAAGAAGAAATCGTTTTAAAATCAAATGCTATGCTAAAATCATAAATCTACCGCCGCTTCTGCATAAAGTAAGTGTAGTAATGTCAATTATCGCAGAAATAAAACATTTTACAATGGAAAAAAAATCCACACTAAATTAATGACAAATTATCTTGTTATGTGCCACTCTGATATAAATTCGTTCCAAATAATCAAATATGATTCGAATGCACTGAACGAATATTCGACGAATATCGTTTATTGTTTTGATTTACATCCCTATAATATTATTAACTCAGTCCAAAAAGTTAAAAATTAACGATTGGCATTTAGCATTTTATAATACTGTAGATCCATTCACTCCTTAAACCCAAACTACTGCAAAACGGTGAAGTTTGCGCTGCATAGTCTGCTGGTTTTGCATGAACGTTACATTTTGGAAAAAAGGCAAAGAACCAAATGTTTTAGGATTTCTGATATTTTCTGTACAAGATATTTTTATCAGAGTAGTAATATAAGCAAATACACGGTATAGCGTGCGTTCGTTCTCCATGATAAAAATCCTCACCCATAATATATGATAAGCGGCCATATTAACCGAATTCTGGGTAATAGAGAAGTAAACATTGACCATTGACACGCAAACATCGAGTTTTATTGCCATCCTCGCATTGAACGGTATATTTTCCAGAACCTTTGCCGAGTCGTGCTGTATACCTTATGGTTGTGGGTCAGGAGCTACTCTATTGACAACCAAAAATATTTATTTTATTGTGTTGATTAAACATCTGTTGAATAAGTGTTTAGATTAATACTTTTTCTATAGTCGTTTAATTTACTTTTAATAATTTTTTCCAAAAAACACACCGGCCTTAAAAAAGTGCACAGTGTGCAGAATTATTTTTTAAAATGATTTTTGTATATATATATATATATATATATATATTCCAATCAAGTTTGCACTGCAATATGAACATTTTTATTAACCTTAGCTTTTGGAACAGGCAAAGCAACGAGATGTTGAAGGAGCCTTGGTATAATGATGACAAGATAAATATAAATTAGAGAAGTTATTAAAGCACATGCACGAAATAGCGCGTGCACGTTCCCAATTAAATACAGTTATCCATTGCATCGGATAGGCGGCAATATTAACCGAGTTCTGGGTTGTAAATAAGTAAAAATTGGCTACTGACACGGAAACATCGCATTTTCTTTTCGTTTATATTTTTGTTACTGAGTACCGGCACAGAAATGACCATATGGGCGACGTTCTTCTAATATTGGTGGAAAGAGTTTCCTATACGTGTGTCTTTGTAGAAAACTCAGCGCGCCGAAGGACAGCTGAAATATTTCCTTACATGAAAATTCTCGCCCCGACCGGGACTCGAGCGGTTAGGAGTTAAGATTTGGATATTGTCTATTCAAATAGCTCGGTTTTCTTTTCATTGCTTGCATTTGAGAAATCCATCCGGAAATATGAGGTTAGAGCTCTATAAAAACCGATTTAAGCACCCCAGTCGGTCCATATTGCCGACTGACCGTTCCAAGGTAGTAAATGTCGGGTTTGCTCTTTTTGTTAAACGACTCTTCATAGATTTGTTCTTACTTTTACATTTGGCTTGCATGTGAATGCCTTTGTCCTATGCCTTTTCAAATGTTGGTATTTGTTGCAATACTCATAGGACTTTGTCAAATATTCTTATTAAGTAGCATACTATTAGTAAGGCAGCCAGATTAACTTAACACCCTTATTCATTGACAGTTTTCAAAGAGGTCACGCATCTATATACAATGCTTTTTAAGCTATATCATTTGATCTACGATGAGTTCTTTGTATGTTTAGGATATTAAAAAAGGTTTCTATGTGTTTTTTCTTGTTCTGTATATGTTTTATATATTTTACATTTATAAGATGTATGTTTGAATTGGTTAATGCATATCATTTTATTAATAATTGTATTAACATTTTTTTTTTGCAATAAACACGATGATTTAAGCTTCGATAAAAAGAAGAGCATTGTATATAACAATATCTAGTGAACTGCACAGTTTTACTTTAAAAGTAAGGTTGTTGTTTTGTTTCGTAAAAACAATTAAAGTCCTGTTTATTACCATTGAAATTTTGCCAACAAAAAGTTCTCTGTCTTACACCTTTTGTACAATTGTTCCAGTCTCCATTTTAAAGACACCACTGTTGCACAGAGGACGGCTATAGCGTATTGAAACAGTAAGTACACTTCTTAAATGATATTCGTTAACTGTAGTAACTTCACCCAGCAAGCATCAAGTCTTTCGGATTGCTGGGTATTGATGTGCTAACCTTTTGAAATTGACTCGTAGACTTTGTAAATAAGTCTTAAATTTGACAATTATAAAAAGATAACATTGGAAACAAAAACAACGATAAAAAATAAACAACATTTGAAAATATGTCCCCAACCCAACAGAACATACTGTTTTTATTTTATCGCCATACAGCCAGTTAATACAGAGATGTACTAAAACATGTCGACATACTTTCGCCAAGAGTGTCATTTGCCTATGTGGGTTTTTTGTTCTCGGTTATAAAGGACCTGACATTCAAATGGAACCTATTTCAATACAAATTCAGTTATGTATTTTAGCATTGTTTGTTACGTACAGTACTTTCTAGCCTTTTGAGATATCCAAATGCCATTCGAAACCCGTGTTGTTGTTTGCACATTTTTCATGATACTTTACATTCTTAAACATCACAATGTAAAGAAATGCTGTCCGCACTAATGTAAAATTAAACTGATTATATTAAATTAATTAAATTTAAAAAAAAGTTATCATACCCGCCATTAACTACAGTAATGATGCAATAACACGATTAAATAGTTGTGGTTGAGGTAACATTATCATAATTGTACATCGATACTTTTCCTGTTCATTTGAGGTTTAATTGGAACAAAATAAAACTAAATAGTTTAAACTTTAATGCAAGTAGCAAAACTTATCAATGCAGACCAGTATACAAACTACGGTATCCGCGAGTAGAGTCACTGCTATAATATATTCAACACTATTCGAGATCAAAATCCATACGTCTTTTCCTATTGATAAAACGTTTGTTTTGACAGTCTGTTTTCATTAATTAAGCTTAAATTACATATAAAAAGGATTTTATCTTGGCTAAGATGCAGCACAACGGATCCCAATGTCTGATATTTTGTCTCTCCTTGGACATCATGGACTCTGTAATGGATTTCTGTCTGAACGAGAAGCTAGCTAGATTTAGACGATGTCAATTTGAATTGTTGATTCACTACAAGTAATTCTTATCTATATTTTTTGTCTCCTGTTTCTTGGAGCGTTCATGAAAACCTTGGGCCCATCCCTATTTTTTTGTACAATCTCATTTCTCTTGCGTTACGGGTACTGGAACCACATTAGCCTGAAATAGGCAAGCGTGCGGATGAGGACGTCTTTGAATTTACCTTATTACGAATTTATTGAAATCAGATTGTTAATTGTGTTCACACCGGAGGGGACTATAGGTTTACCCTCCGTCCGTCAGACTGTCTGTCTGTCTGACTGTCCGCTAAAAATCTGGATTCTTTGATAACTTAAAAACTATTAAAGCTAGGCGCATGAAACTTGGTACGTTAATAGGTAGCAATGTGTACAATATGCACGCGCAACATTTGGGTCGCTACCTTGAAGGTCAAGGTCACAACATGACCTTGAAGCAAAATCGTGTCCGGCCCATGACTTCGTTATTCGAAGTCGGATTTTAAAACTATTTCACAGAAATGATCACTATATTGAGATGGCGTGTCGCGAGCAAGATTAAGGTCGCTACCTTGAAGGTCAAGTTCACAGCATGACCTTGCAGCAAATCGTGTCCGCCTCATAACTTTGTTATTTGAAGTCGGATTTTACAACTATTTCACAGAAATGATCACCATGTTGAGATGACGTGTCCACCACAACATTTGGGTCGCTACCTTGAAGATCAAGGTCACAGCATGACCTTGCAGCAAAATCGTGAAGTTTTGGATAGCGCATTCAGGTGCACATACCTTAACTTTACGCCCATCCCTATTTTTTTTAACAATACCGTTTCTTTTGCGTTACGGGTAATGGGACCACAATAGGCTGAAATTGGCATAACGATTCCTCAAAATGGGTATAAAATTTCAAGATTTTATTAGTTTAAATTGGCATTAGCACGAATATACTTGCGTACAAGCAGATATTCGCAAGATTTGACGCGGTAGAAATAACATGCTTTTCTAATTTTCTTATAAACTAAAAATAAATGTTCATACATTCGTGCCATCAAAATGATTCTGTTATTTAATTTATATTTTTTTCAGCGGAATGTCGACTTTTTTCGTTTCAAATGATTTATTTCGCGCATAGCATGCACCGGTGTAATGGTTTCTAAAACAATTCGCAACTGAACAAAACACTTCTTAATGTCGAGTAAGGCAAATATACATAGTTTTCATTTGACGTTTTCTTCTAAAAACATTTTCAAACTTCTATTCTTTTATAATGTCTTCAAAGGAAAAGCTTCCCCCACCCACCCCCCTCCACCACTGATAATATGCAAATTGTTAGCGTGGGCGTGTTGATAGTATTCCCTTATTATTATTGTGTCGACCTGATTTTCTACCATCCTTAGTTATATGGCCTTATTTTAAGCTAATAAATTCATTGCTCGCGAATGGTTTCTCGAAAAGGAAACATGATGGGTTTTTATTCCACGTCTGCTATTATTGGCCACTACAAATATTGTTTATTATGCTTTAATGGCTCTCTATTCAATGGTTGTTGGATAAAAGTGTCTACACCATCGTGAGTTGCTCTATTTCTGTCGTCGTAACGAAGACGGAAAATGATCAGGTTCAATATTTATAGATGTCTTGTTGAACATTTAGGACCCAGGTAATAAATCATTCAATCATCACCGCATTTGCAAAGTTTTTGGTATAATGCACACGCAAGTTTACTTTGAGATTAAAATAGAAACATAAAGACAGATTAATAAATTCAGCGAAAACAAGCTTGCACGCACGCACACGTGCACGCGTGGTATTGTACAATCATAAAGGAAAATAATTATATCTTAACTGTGAGCTAATGTATGCTCGTTTTGAATGTATGTGCGTGCACGCGCGTGTTTATGCACGTTCGTGCTTTTGTGCGCGTTAGTGCATATGTGTGTTTAATGAGCGAACCCATGATGGCTTAAAACAAAAACAAATGGGTTTTATTTATTGTTGTTTAATCTTTTTGACGTGCTTATTGTAAACCCGGCATAACGTTCATTTAACGTTCGTTTGCGACTTTTTAAGTTGCATATTTATTACAGTTTACATGTAATCATAGTTTAAGTGTTTTTATTAATATTCTTACAGTTGAAGAGAACATATAAAGGTTATTTTTTTCTGTATATTTGTTCGGTTCTTGGCTACATCAGGGTTTGTTAACATAAACATATTCAGCAAGCAAAGCCATTTACAATCTATACGAAACCCATTTTGTTAACAAGATAAAGTCTATTCTCGACTGAGCATGCGCGCAGTGATTAATAGCCAAGCACACATTACAATGAAGATCAAATTGATCATAGTCGGTGACTCATTCATGTAAACATTAAGATGTCTCGACTTAAACAGAAGTGTTAATTCGAAAAAACATTGTTGAAGTTGAAAAAGCGACGCCTTTTGAATCAAAATCATAGCTAATGAACAGTTTCGTCATTGTTCAACTATCTACGGCTGTTGTTAGGTTTTATTAAAGGGATATTGCTAATAAAGATACACAAATGAATGTGCAGCTGTAGGTACAGAAACCTATATACTCTTAAAACGGAATATTTAAACGGACTTTATGCTTAAAATATTTAAAATAATCAAGAAATATTACATTCCCCTGAGAGAAAAAACACACTATGTATTAGCTAAAATTTCATAGGATATTGGTAAGATATCTGACCTCATTTAATTTGGCTAAAGTTTTATTCGATTGTTGTGATGTTATATTGTGTTTTTTTTAAATGTCTAAAACGATTTTGAACAGGAATATCGTGTCAACAACCACGTTGTATAATGTTGTTTTAATTAAAAATTTGCATATAAATCTGTGATAAAAAGGAAATTAAGTTTTACCTGCCTACACATCAAATAGTCTTAATGGTGTATTTTTCTAGTAATTAATGATGTTTTTGTCGCAGGTTGTCCGAATCATGAAACATCTCAACCAGGCCGTCAACTTTTGCTAATTATCAGCGATATTTGGGGAAATTTGAGTTTTGATCAAGTCTGGAATGTCGAGTTGATTTACCGACACCTTCAAAACAGCTGGATTTATGTTACGTCTTTTACTTTAACATGGCGAGGCGAGTTCGGTTTTTGCATCCACCTTGATGTTTTTTGTTATTTTGCCTTCAGTGTTTAAATATTGTATTTATTGTAGATACAGTTAGCAAAATAGAGATAATATTTACACTGGACTTATTAATTACCTTTTTTTTTTAAATAATCATTAGTTATAAAAAGAGCAACATATGTATTTATAAAGTAAACAATCCCATTTGACCGTGCTCTGGAAAGAAAGACTGTTCTCGGGAAATAAGAATGGACGTTTCTCCGCGGTCGCCCTTAGGTTCATTAGCGACGTTAATTACGCGATTAACGCACTGTGTTTGCTTGATTTAATTTTCAATTTTTATCATATAAAAATAGAGATTTCTTCTCTGTACTTTTTAATGCTTCCAAGCATTAGCTAGAAAGTGAAACTCTACTCATCAGTTAGTTTAAAGGAAAATAATACACATTGGCTTTATATCAATGGTATAATAATAATAATAATAATAATAATAATAATAATAATAACAACAATAACAATAATAATAATATTTTTATTCAACAAAGATACCTTATAAGTCATACATGCACAATTATATATACATCTTTCTAACAGAGTCCTTCGACACCAATGCGAATACATATTACTGTTAAAAACATGATTGCAATTTGTATGTAAATGAAAGCATGAATGAAATGATAATGTGAGGAGGACGGAAATTATCATTTGAATAATTATTGAATAGATGATGAAATATGAAAAATTAATAATAAATCAAATACATGTACATGTAAACATCGTCATATTTCAGATAATAATGTCAATAATACGACATTTTCCAATGAGCACAATAAACTGATTCCCGTAGTGCCTACTTCATATGTTATTGTTATAATTGCGAATATTATATTAATATTCTTATACAATTAATATATTACTCCTTACCCCATTTTAAGCTTTTATGAATGTATTTCATCCCTCATATATCCAGCCATGACATAAGTATATAGCATTTTCATAAAATTATTTATATTAAAACTTGTTCTAATACATACTGGCAAGCTACTCCATAACCAACTCATCGGAATTTTAATATTTTCTTTACTACCTCCGATATTGGACGTACACGTTATAATAATTAATCTGTTCGTGATCTTAGCTGTATCCAAGTGTAATCTACAAAATAAATGGTATTGCAGAGAAAGTATGGGGCTAAATTGCGAACAACTTTTTACACCTATAACTTGGATTTTATAAATTGTTTTAAATCAATTGGCAAAATATTTTCATTCTTTTGTAGAACGTATGTTTCGGGTGATTTTGTTATATTTTAAGCGTAATTTTAATGCCCTCTTTGGTAGTTGAGAAATTGTCCGAAGGTTGGCTGTGATGCTTGTACCCCAGACATTTAAACAGTAATTGATTATTGGTGAAATGCAATCATTTTAAAAAGGGTTTTGGGATTCGAGAGTGAAATGGTTTGCTATTCTTGAAAAAAAAAAGTTATAGTTGTGAATTTAATATTTTGATTACAGGTGCAACTTGGATATTCCAACTCAATGCTTCATTTATATAAACCTCTAGAACGTTATGACCGTTCTCAATTAAAGAGTTGGTTATCTTACTACTTAACGTACCCGCATAATTGATGTTCCTTTCACTACTTATAACCATAGCTTTAGTTTTACTTTGATGTAGAGCCACGTTGTTATCATTGCACCACATTTAAATGTTGTTTTATCAGACTGCAGACTGTTTACTAGTTCACGTACGTATGTACCGTTAGTGGACATGATGACATCATCAGCAAACAAATCTAAAGTGTTGACATGTAGTGGTAGATCGTTTAATCAGAAACAGAATCAGACCTAGAACCGATTCTTGTGGCACACCAGTTAAGATGGCCTTGCTACCGGGGAGGGGGTAGTTTTTTAAATTTTAACCATGTGTTGTCTGTAAGTCAAATAAGATTCGAAATATTGTAATATAGAGTCTGAAAATTAGCTTGTAAAGTACAGTTTCAAAATCACCTGGGCCAGATGCCTTTTTCATAACACGAGGTACACTTTGTAGAAGTATTCCGTTGTCTATACTTCTCATCCACTGGTCAATCAAATACGTCAGTGCCGTCTGACAATAGAAGTATTGTCTAATTCGTGACTGTGAAACATACAAGTAAATGTTTGTATTTGAGACAAGCCGAGGTTCGAACTCGCATCGGTGTTGCCAAAGTTAAAATGCCCTTCGCCTGTTCTGCTATTTCCATGGCCTTTTGAGGACTGTATTGTTTAAATTAAACCACATGTTTCACACTTATGTATTGGATTCACAACCTTTCTCCTCTTTTACCTGGCATTCTGTTTTCGCAAGATCTCGCTGAACATTGTTGAACTATAAATCAACTTCACGTGAAGTGAGAACAGTGGATTTTTTAAATGCATACGCTGTGATTCAATGTTGTCGTTTATATGTTCGTTTAAGACGTTCAGCAAAAACACATTCATAACAATTCATGGCAAACTGTTTACATATAGGAGTATTGTGTGTAATGATATTTTTCTAACCTAGCGCCATTTAAACGTCTCACTTATATGCCAAACGTCATCTATTTCTTTATTGAAACGTGCTATGATAAATGAATATCTCACTATCACACAATATAGATCGTATTGTTGATTTTGTATATACAACCATGTACACAAATCACGTGATATACAAATCTTTGCTTAAAATAAAAACTTTAAAACGTTTTACACGACTATGTATAAATACGTTTATATAAACAAAATGCTTTTATTATATTTTCAAGTATTTTATGATTCTATTATTGTTTTATATTCGACCAAATTTCGTCTTTCTTTTAATGTATGTACTTTGCTCTTGACAACATATTTTGGCGCCTTTTAATTTTATAAATGGTAGAAGGGACCAGACAAATGTCTCGGTAAAAATCCACCAACTAACCACAGGTCATCTTAATATAGTCAGAATTTTTTTAGTCTAACGAATGTGTCTTTTTCTACAAGATCTTTCTCATAGGAATGCGAAACTGTGGATCTCAACTGTATCTGTGCACGATAATAATGTCAGGTTGTGGATTGAGTCCTAATAGTAGCCAAAGACTTGCTTTCTTGGATTTCTGTGCTGTATACCACATTGACGTTACACAGTTACCGGTAGAAATCAACTGTAAGTTGCATTTACAAGTTTTCACCGGGCTTGATAATTTGTGTACTATTGGCTTGATGCAAGTATAATCTTTTTTAAAATTGAATACACACTGTTGTTTTTAGTAATCATATTGCTAAATCTGAGTCATTCTTCTACAATTTATTCCCAAACTGGCCGACATTGCTACCATGAGTCTTTGCCTTTTTATGAAACATTTGTTTTGACAGTAAGTTCTCATTAACTAAGCAGTATTTACGTGTGGAAATGATTCAGTCTTGTCTAGGATGCATCACAACGGGACCTAATGTTATCTGAGCCCAATATTTCTCGACGGTATGGAGTCAGTAATGGCTTTTCGTCTGAGTGAGAAGCTAGCTAGACTCTCAGATGATATACGTTTGAATTGCTAATCTACGACAAGTAAATGTCATTTCTATTTGCCTAATGTTCATGGGGAAATTTATGAAAGTCTATACCCTTCCTACATATTGTTGCAGTATAGTGAACAACTTCCATTTCATGCCCTTCACAAAAAGGTCCACCGTTCAAGGTTGAAATTACTGATAGGTTCACAACTGATATGACAAATTTACAAAGTGACAAAAGTGGTATTTCATCGATTTGACTTATTTACAAAGTGACAAAAAGTGGTTTTTCGTCGATTTGACATATTTACAAAGTGACAAAAGTAGTATTTCATCGATTTGACATATTTACAAAGTGACAAAAAGTGGCTTTTCATCGATTTGACAAATTTACAAAGTGACAAAAGTGGTAATTCATCGATTTGACATATTTACAAAGTGGCAAAAGTGGTAATTCATCGATTTGACATATTTACAAAGTAACAAAAGTAGTATTTCATCGATTTGACATATTTACAAGGTGACAAAAGTGGTATTTCATCGATTTGACATATTTACAAGGTGACAAAAGTAGTATTTCATCGATTTGACATACATTATTTATTAATATATACAAAGTGGCATAAGTAGTATTTTTATTGTTATAACTTTTTACATGGTTTTTCAACCCTTTCATAAACCATTTCTTTTTCGAATTGTAATAGTTCTAAAATCTTATTAAAATGTACGTCAAAGTTATAAGTGAACGATTTAAATATCGTATATGTGTCACTGTGATTAAATAATTATTTACATATTTTTCCGTTTAAAACCATAAAATGGATTGTAAACATTTGGATGCAAATCCAGTTTATCACTTACGAGAGAAACCTTTCAGTAAGTATCATTTAACAAATCTCTTTCAAACTATATGTTAACAAAACCTTTATTTCTACATAAGACATTGTTCATTATGATGATAGAAAATAAAACGCGCGCGGTGATAGCCAAGCGTGCATTTTAATAACGTTAAAATTGATTATATGAGTAATAGTTGGTGACTCATGCATGTTAACATTGAGGTGTCTCGACACTTATATGTTTATTCGGAAAAAACACAACATTTTTTTAAAGATGAACTAGCGACGCCTTTGAATCAAACTTTAAATAACATTTTTCTGTCGTCATCAATAAACTGTCTGTGCTGATGTCGAGTTGTATTTAAGGTAATATCGGACAGTTAAGACCTCTGCTTGGCTTCTAAAACAACCCAATAAAGATTTGTCAACTGAAATGATCTCGAAATGTGGTACATTGTTGCTTTACATGTATGAAAGGGCAGCAATACACCCCACTCGCCATTACAAATATGTATTTTCTATCTAAGCCACGCTGCATAGTTAACTATTTTTAAACTAAGGCAAGTAACGTGACCACTTACTATTAAGATAATATATTATATCATCATCTGGGTAATACGCTCTATTGTCGATATCTATTTTTAGCAGAAATCCGAAGAAAAAACCCAACGTGGTTATTTATAGATTTGGAAAGAAATAACATTAAGATTGACTTATTTAACAAGATGTACTGTCCATCAATTGAGGAAGTGTCCCAAATCGCCTTTACTGTTACTTATTACGAGTTTATGAAGCAATTATATATATTCAATATATACATATATAAATCTAAGGGCAAATTTAGCTCGAATCCCATGAATCTTTAAATGGGGTTGCTTCAGTGGACCATTTAACTTCAACTGCCATGAATTTCCCAGAAATAGAGCAACCTAATTTCCTTGATGAATAATATGTAGCCAACTGAATAATAAAAATGGTGTATTTTACTTCCCTTTTTTTAGACAATTTTTAAGATAACTTGCGTTTTTAATGTTTCTTCAGTAAGTTATGTAAATACGATGGCAGTTTTAAAATTTTGTTTTCGAAATAAATGATTTTGAATGACAATATCACTTTAACAACAACCTGTGTACTATTTGAAGTGTTATCTTTTTTTGTTGTTTAAAACATTCGCGTTTTATTCTGTTAAACAAAAGAAACATTTAATTTCGCCGGCCGACACATCAATTAGTCATAATGAGGTATTTTTGTATCGTCAACAAATGATGTGGGTTTTTTTTTTAGCAGTTTACATGACGCATGACGCATCTTGAACTGGGCCGTCAACTTTTGTTACTTTCCGACACGGTGTGCAAAAATCGGTAAAAGGTGATTTTGTACAATTAAGCCGTCAAGTGTTATGTTAATTTCCAAAAAGCTAATGACATATGACAGTGGTTATTTCTCTCTCTCTCTCTCTCTCTCTCTCTCTCTCTCTCTCTCTCTCTCTCTCTCTCTCTCTCTCTCTCTCTCTCTCTCTCTCTCTCTCTCTCTCTCTCTCTCTCTCTCTCTTTGCAATTGTATTTTGCATGAACTTATTTTAGAACGTATTTAACTGTTGATGTGGCGTCGATAATTAGACAATACGACTGGGTAGGAAATAACCTCAGATTCTTCGACCGACGTCATCAACTTTGTTCATGGTGTTTTAACGAAAACACTTTCTTCTTCATGATCCCTTTTTACGCATAATAATATTTGTGTCTATTGTTTTTTTTCCGTTGCGTTTGACTTTATTAATCAATCTAAATGAGATATATGTAGGAAAACAAGCCACTTCAATTTACCTTATAAAATCAATTAAAAAATTAAGCCTGATCTTGTTTTTATAATCATGTAAGCAAGTTGACATATCGTGTAATACATAAATGCGTGTTTATATCAAACGCATGGCGTTTTCACTTGACTAAATATTATATTGAAATTGTCTCCCTTGTTAGTTAATCTCCGAGGTATTCCAAACAGTAGGTAGGTCCATTTAGTTGGAATTCTTGAACTCTAATTATAGTCATTATGGTCAGTATTCACCAAATATTCTCAAATAAGAATTGCTCAAGTCATAGATTTCAATCCACAATGTCTTCATTTTGTATTTAACTTACGTGTCTGTATTTTTGCACTTTAACGTTGCTACTGTGAGTTTAAAATCAGATAGAAGCTTCATAAATGAGCTTGTTTTTGTTGCTATGAAAATTGTGACTTGGGCCTAAGTTATGACTTAGACTTAAGAATGGTTTGTGAATACGGGCGTACGTCTTGGAGGTAGAATTTGTTTGGTAGAAGCTTCATCGCACCGTAGGTCAGCTAGAAGAAAGCACCTACACGTTTTTACACGATAACAAAGCATTGGCAGTTGGAATATATCATCACTATGGCTCTATCTCGCGACGGAAACAGAAGGTTAATAATGTGTTGTGGTTGAGGGGAGTTGAGGCAGGATTAGTCGACCTCCCTCCTGGACACAGTATCAGGCAGTGGTTTCATCGAAGGTGTTTGCTATAGGCATAGTGTCCCGTCATAGTCTGTAGTGAATACCTGCTGACCAGTAAGTCCATGTGCACCTAGTGTTACCGATTGATTTTTGATCTTCCCAACTGTGACAGTTCTGTGTACACTTATTGGTTTACGTATTTCCCGCCATGATAAGCTGCCAGTGGCGCAGGAATACATTCTTTAAAAAATAAAGTAGTTTGCAAGATAAATGATTGAAAGAATATGCAGAATATGTTCTAACATAAATGTACAATGAATACATTAGCTACATTAACTTTTTCAGTGGCGAACACAGCAAAGTGCGTCATTTTTTGTAGCTCCTGCATACGGAGAGTGTGACCGTTCAGATTTTTGCGATGCTTCATTTCCATTAAATAATCGTTAGTTGGCGTTTGGCGTACTACATCGCCAGCCGTCTCTACCATATACACACACCCTTAACCCCATCTTATTTGGCACAACCAATCACTATTTCCCGCAATTACTGCTCTTTTGCAGACTCCTTGACACTTGTTTAGTAATAAAGACCGCTGAACAAAACCATGGAACCTGCAACCGGGAAAGGTTTACTACTCAATCTTTTCCCGTTTATCACGGCTCGACTATTGGAACCCATTGTTAAATGTCTACCACACGTCGCCCTTATCTTAAATCGTGCCCATCTTGCAGGGTCGACCTCCGCCCTTATCCTTAGAATCGGATCATACAGTGGTTCACTACGGCAATGAATCACGCTCTTATCTCCAACTACGTTTTCACTTTATTATTTACCAGACATCGCAAACTCGTGACGTAGTAATTGACCCATTTTCTGCTAAAAGCTAAAGTACAACGTACACCTTGCAGTAGCATGTGCATATTGAAGTTTGTACGTTGGAAGAAGTTGTTAACTGGCTTTGGGAACATTTTGATTGTTACTTCGTTACATGTTAATTCATAGCGATGACAATATAACTAAACGGACAAAAATAAAACAAACAATAATACACTAACTTCGATGATTCAGCTTACAATGACGATAGTAAAACTACAAACTGTTGCGACAAAACAAAAACATTAGCAACAGCACAACAAAATAAATACAAAGGCCTAATATACCCAAATCTGCAATAACATAAACGGAAATGACAAAAAACAAACAAAAAAAACAACAACAACGCAACAACTGTAGCAACGACGAAAACACCATCTGTGAAAAACGTTATACTCCTAGCAATGACTCCAGCAAAACAGTAACAAATGCAAAGAAAGAATAATAATAACGACACCAAACAGCTGCAACAGTGGCAACGGCAGAATAGCACACCTTATTGGTAAATGAGCAACATTGGCTACACCGGCTGCGGTAAAATATCAACAGCAAAATAAAATAAAAAGGCAACGGCTAAACAACATTATTTTGCAGCGATTCATACGACATTTATGTTAATGGTAAACTCACTATCAACGGCATGTCATAAACAACAATGGCAACGGCTTAACAACATTATTAGCAGCGGTTCATACGACAATTATGTTAATGGCAAACTCACTATCAACGGCATGTCATAAACAACAATGGCAACGGCTTAACAACATTATTAACAGCGGTTCATACGACATTTATGTTAATGGTGAACTCACTATCAACGGCATGTCATAAACAACAATGGCAACGGCTTAACAACATAATTAGCAGCGTTTCATACGACATTTATGTTAATGGCAAACTCACTATCAATGGCATGACATAAACAACATAAGCAGTCACAAAATAACGTTGTTAGCAGCGTTTCATACGACATTTATGTTAATGGCAAACTCACTATCAATGGCATGACATAAACAACATAAGCAGTCACAAAATAACGTTGTTAGCAGCGGTTCATACGACATTTATGTTAATGACAAACTAACGATCAATGGCATGACATAAACGACATAAGCAGCCCCAAAATAACGTTATTAGCAGCGGTTCATACGACATTTATGTTAATGACAAACTCACGATCAATGGCATGACATAAACAACATAAGCAGTCACAAAATAACGTTGTTAGCAGCGGTTCATACGACATCTATGTTAATGACAAACTCACGATCAAAGGCATGACATAAACAACAATGGCAACGGCTTAACAACATAATTAGCAGCGGTTCATACGCCATTTATTTTAATGGCAAACTCACTATCAATGGCATATCATAAACAACAATGGCAGCAGTTAAATAACATTGTTTTAGGGATTTAAAACATGGACAACGACAAACTGAATAACTATGGCAACGGAAAAGAACAAGACCTTTTTATTGGCAAAATCATCGTCAATGACAACAAATAACAGAAAAAAAACAACAATAGGCTACCGACAAAACAGCAAGAATGGCAATTGCAATACAACAACAATGATACAGACAAACAACATAAATAGAAACTTCGAAGCAGCAGAGGTACCGACAAAACAACAATAATGATACTGACAAACAACATAAATAGCAACTACGAAGCAGCAGAGGTACCGACAAAACAACAACAATGATACTGAAAAACAACATAAATAGCAACTACGAAGCAGCAGAGGTACCGACAAAACAGCAACAATGATACTGACAAACAACATAAATAGCAACTACGAAGCAGCAGAGGTACCGACAAAACAACAATAATGATACTGACACACAACATAAACAGAATCTACAAAGCAGCAGAGGTACCGACAACACAGCAAGAATGATACTGACACACAACATAAATAGAAACTTCGAAGTAATAGAGGTACCGACAAAACAACAACAATGATACTGACAAACAACATAAATGGAAACTTCGAAGTAATAGAGGTACCGACAAAACGGTAATAATAGCACTGACAAAACAGCAACAGTAGTATCGACAAAAAAAGAGCAATGATACATTCAAAATAACAACAATGGTATTGACAAATTAGGTTGAGTCGTTGCAACAAACTAGCGGCAGAGGTGCCTACAAAATAGCAATTATATTAGTGACGAAGCAGCAACAATTGTATCGACAATTAGATGGAAACAAATAGAAGAAAAATGATACCCAGCAAAGGTACCGACAAAACAACAACAATGATAATGACAAACAACAAAAATAGCATCTACGAAGCAGCAGAGGTACCGACAAAAGAACAACAATGATACTGACAAACAACTTAAATAGCATCTACGAAGCAGCAGAGGTACCGACAAAACCGCAACAATGATACTGACAAACAACATAAATAGCATCTACGAAGCAGCAGAGGTACCAACAAAACAACAACAACGATACTGACAAACAACATATATAGCATCTACGAAGCAGCAGAGGTACCGACAACACAGCAAGAATGATACTGACAAACAACATAAATAGAAACTTCGAAGTAATAGAGGTACCGACAAACCAGCAAGAATGATACTGACAAACAACATAAATAGCAACTACGAAGCAGCAGAGGTACCGACAAAACAACAAAAATGATACTGACACACAACATAAATAGCAACTACGAAGCAGCAGAGGTACCGACAAAACAACAACAATGATACTGACAAACAACATAAATAGCAACTACGAAGCAGCAGAGGTACCGACAACACAGCAAGAATGATACTGACAAACAACATAAATAGCATCTACGAAGCAGCAGAGGTACCGACAAAACAACAACAACGATACTGACAAACAACATATATAGCATCTACGAAGCAGCAGAGGTACCGACAAAACAACAATAATGATACTGACAAACAACATAAATAGCAACTACGAAGCAGCAGAGGTACTGACAAAACAACAACAATGATACTGACAAACAACATAAATAGCAACTACGAAGCAGCAGAGGTACCGACAAAACAACAATAATGATACTGACAAACAACATAAATAGCATCTACGAAGCAGCAGAGGTACCGACAACACAGCAAAAATGATAGTGACACACAACATAAAGAAACTTCGAAGTAATAGAGGTACCGACAAAACAACAACAATGATACTGACAAACAACATAAATAGCATCTACGAAGCAGCAGAGGTACCGAAAAAACAACAATAATGATACTGACAAACAACATAAATAGCAACTACGAAGCAGCAGAGGTACTGACAAAACAACAACAATGATACTGACAAACAACATAAATAGCAACTACGAAGCAGCAGAGGTACCGACAAAACAACAATAATGATACTGACAAACAACATAAATAGCATCTACGAAGCAGCAGAGGTACCGACAACACAGCAAGAATGATAGTGACACACAACATAAATAGAAACTTCGAAGTAATAGAGGTACCGACAAAACAACAACAATGATACTGACAAACAACATAAATAGAAACTACGAAGTAATAGAGGTACCGACAAAACGGTAATAATAGCACTGACAAAACGGCAACAGTAGTATCGACAAAAAAGAGCAATGATACATTCAAAACAACAACAATGCGATTGACAAAACAGTTGCAACAAACTAGCGGCAGAGGTGCCGACAAAATAGCAATTATATTAGTGACGAAGCAGCAACAATTGTATCGACAATTGTAACGACAATTGTATCGACAAAAAGAAGAAAAATGATACCCACAAAATAACAATAAAAATATCGATTAAACAGCAAAAGATCTTAATCGACAAAACAACAACAGAGGTATCGACAAAACGGAAAGAATAGCATTGACGACACAGCACCAATGGTATCGACAAAACAGCAAATATTTTACAGACATAACAACAGCATAGGTGCCGACGAAACAGCATCAGTAAAACCGACAAAGCAGCAACAATTGTACAGGCATAACAATAAAAATGATACCAAAAAAAACAGCAATATTCGCGACAACAAAAATGAAAAACATCAAAGGCTAGGATTAAGTAACAACTACGATATTGACTAAACTGCAACGATGGCAGTAGCAAAACAGTAACGGTGCCGACGACAAAGCAACATCGGACAAAACAACAACAATAGATAATGACCTTTATTAAAAAAAATCCTCTTAGCAATTTGTCTGAACATGCCATTGCTGTCTCCAGTAAATGTAACTTTATATCCATAACATTTATTAAAAATCGAAACCCCGCCGAAACAGCGAATCGCAGAATGTATCTCGTATTTAAATAATAAACATCGTGGACGTTCATGATTTTTTAAACAAAAAAAAAGTTTAAAAAAAGTTAATTAACGTAGCTGCGAAAACATCAAGATGAGCCGTTTCTGCTAACCTAGTCTGCAACGTGTGATCATGACTGTTATTTGCCATTCTGTATTTATTTATTGAACAGTCGCTAGTCTGTTGATGTTGTTTTGCCTGTCTAGCCGCACACTATACTACTTCATCACACTCTCCAGGCAGAGGAGGGGGAGGGAGGGGGGCGCCAATGGTGGTAGAGTCATACATACAACACACCCACCATGAACCTCACCACGGCAGGGGTTTGTGTTCCTATTTCCCGTAAGTGAAAACACTATTAAAGACTCCATCGACACTTGTTCAGATAATTAAACCACTGAAAACCAAGAATAACAACAACGTAAACGCCAGAATGATCAACAGCGGCAACGACTAAATAGCTACACTAGGAACTACAACAGCCTCAGCAATGTCAACTTCAAACTAAACAACAATGATAACGGGAAGAAACACACAACAGTTTCAAAAACAGTGTCGACACAAAAAGCAACTTCAATATCAGAAACAATGGCAACGACAAGAACAACAATACTTTCAACAACAGTGTCGAAGCAAATAAAAAAAAGAACTCAACGTCGGCAACGACAAGAGCAAGATAGCAACAATTTAAATATTGTTGACATCGGCAAAACTAGACCATCGGAAACAAAAATATCTTAAAACGAGATATGCGTCGTTAATGGAACTTCAATCAGCACAGTTTAAAGATATGTTTAAAGACGATTAAACCTCGTGGTAAAACGATACATCTTAAAAGGGGTGTTTGTATGTTGGGCTTATCGTCCCACCAACAGTATTTCAGTTATCTGGAGACGGTCAAAGGGGTGTTGTATTTGATCCCAAATATATTTTTTTTCAAAATTTTTCGTAGCGGCATATTTTAACGAATTTTCTTGTTATTAAATGAATTTAACAGACAAATGTATATGAAAATATCGTTCAAAATTCCTTATTGAGTAAACGGTTTACTATCTCCTTAAGGCAATTCCCCTTCTACAGGTCAACGTGATCTCACCTTCAGAATGTTTTGTGCAACCTGATCATCGATCGAAGCAGTTTAACTGTAAGGGTATTATAATCCCTAGAACCTCGACCACTTCCATTACAAAACAGAAAACAAACAACAACAAACACACAACAAAAAGCCCGTCTTGTGGGTGGTTAAAGGGGTATGATACGGAAAGATTGGAAGAAATTTTAGCTCCCATTCAAACCTAAATTTCAGAGATTTCAATATATTTATTTTGAAAATTGACACTGTTACCCAGCTACTTGCAAAGCGAAACAATTTCTCCGAATCTCTCCTCTGCAGATCTGTGTGAACATGACCACTTTTTTGCTATCCTACCTACATTTGCCGATGGAATCATTTTGGTGAATGTTTTTAATGTCTAGACGTTTACCGAACTACTCCACTAGTCGCTCAAACTGCCCAGACCCCCGTCTCGTTTGGGACCGAGTATGTACAACCCATGACTATCTTCCAAAGTACAGCTCTATTGTAGATTCCATGACATTAACTCAGTCATTGAGTTATTTAAACCTTGAACATTACCCAGGAATTTTCCGCCATATAAGGTTGACACCCGACTTGTTTTTCGTTTATCTCGGCGCGACTGTTGGAATTAATCGTTGATGGACTACCAGACGTCGTCTCTTTCAGTTTATCTGCGGCAGCATCAAATTCAAACATTTTTTAGAACCGGACCATACTCACAGTGGTTCATGATTTCGGTAAATCACTTACCAATCTCCGGCTACTTTTATCACATTTATTTATATTTACCTGGCGTCTTCATCAATCGACAAAGTAACAGACCCAGTTTCTTCCTAGGATGAAAAGTATATCGTACACTATACATTTTACATCTTAGTGGCGTTGGAAAACAAACCTTAAACAATACCAACGTTAAATCAACAAACATTAACGCCAATTTATTTGTTGTAAGTACAAAACTACATCAACACCTCAATAAGTAAAAGCAGTTGCAAAACTGCAACATTATCAATTATAAAATCGGCAACAGCATCAGCGTCAAATACATAGAAAAACGGACCTACAATTAAAACTCATTCGACAGCAAAATGCAATATCAATGGCAAAATCAGAAAAATGTCAACCACAAAAAACAAGCAAACATCAGAAGCATGTGCAAAGTGAAGCATTCAGCAACGTCTAGACAGTAAGTTTAAAACATGCCTAATAGAAAAAGATTGCACCGCTTTCCCTGAAAAATAAAATTTTCTCTCTTAAAGGTAATTTCAATATAGACACATGTAGGTATGATTGGAAAAAGTCAGAAGTTATTTATATCTTCTTTAATACAACAACAACAACAACAGCAAAAAAGACTTGGGGCGCCCATGGCCGAGCGGTTATTGTCACTGACTTAAAACTCCCTATTCCCCCACCCCCACACCGCGTGGTTTCGAGCCCCAGTCGGGGCGAGAACTTTCATCTGGGGAGGTTTTCCAGCTTACCTGCTGTGCGCCGGTGGTTCTACCCAGGCATAAGTCTGGGGTCTTCTTCCACCAATAATTAGCTGGACGTCGTCAATGTGGCCGTAATTGAGTCGGTACGATGTAACACACACACACACACACACACACACACACACACACACACACACACACACACACACACACACACACACACACACACACACACACACACACACACAAAACGTGCAAAAACTCTTCGACCTTCATATTTTAATTTAAATAAATTAACTAATAAACTCCACTAAATAAGCAGATAAACAGCAAAGCGTGCCATTTCGCTGTATCTCTCGACTGCAGCATGTGTGACCATGGCCGTTAATTTTCAACCTTTGCCGATGAAATCGTTTTGGTGTCGTTGTTTTTTCATGTCTAGACGGTTGCCATACTTCACCATCACTTTTCTCTACTAACACAAACTACAAACCCACCCTGAACCACGTCTCGTTTGGCATGATTTGTGGACAACCAAGTACTATTTCATGAATGAACAACACTAATGCAACCTTCGCGACACTTGTTTAGTTTTAAAGACTTTTTTACAGAACCTAGGAACCTGCTTCCGGAAAAGATTTGTGTTATTACATTTACTGTTTAACGCACCTGGTATAACCCACTGTTTACGGTCTGCCACACGTCGTCCTTATCTAAAAGCATGCAGGATAGACCCCCTGTCCAATCCTTCGAACCGGATCATGGTCACGGTGGTAAGGATTCCAGTTAATCATCAACTATTGCCTTGCTACTTTTCTACCTGTCGTAATTCAAACACATGACATACTTGTAGAATGTTCACAGTTTTTGCCAGACTCAACAGTACAGCGTACACTGAGCATAAGCTTATAGATATTCTGTCTGAACACCGTTTGAAGTAGCTTGGCTCTGTCTGTTGCCACATTTACTTATTGTCAGATTTTCTGGTTTTTGCGAAATGAAGAATACCAATAACAATTGACAACGATAACGAATAGCAATCACAGCTCAAACACTCACGTCGATTACCACACAAAAGCGACAATATAAATGGCGCACCTGGAAATGGGAAACTCCAACGACCGCATCCATACTACAACAACAATAGTATGGAAACGACAAATTAGCAAAGATGGACCGGTAAAATAGCGACAATGGCAGCGACAAAAACGGCAACGATTGAACGGTAAAATACGACAATGGCAGCGACAAATACAGCAACAATTGAACGGTAAATAGCGACAATGGCAGCGACATAAACAGCAACGATGGAACGGTAAAATAGCGACAATGGCAGCGACAAAAAACAGCAACAAAGAAACGGTAAAATAGCGACAATGGCAGCGACAAAAACAGCAACGACTGAATGGTAAAATAGCGACAATGGCAGCGACAAATACAGCAACGATGGAACGGTAAAATAGCGACAATGGCAGCGACAAAAACAGCAACAATGGAACGGTAAAATAGCGACAATGGCAGCGACAAATACAGCAACAATGGAACGGTAAAATAGCGACAATGGCAGCAACAAAAACAGCAACGATGGAACGGTAAAATACGACAAGGGCAGCGACAAAAACAGCACCAATTGAACGGTAAAATAGCGACAATGGCAGCGATAAAAACAGCAACGATGGAACGGTAAAATAGCGACAATGGCAGCGACAAAAACAGCAACAATGGAACGGTAAAATAGCGACAATGGCAGCAACAAAAACAGCACCAATTGAACGGTAAAATAGCGACAATGGCAGCGATAAAAACAGCAACAATGGAACGGTAAAATAGCGACAATGGCAGCGACAAAAACAGCAACGATGGAACGGTAAAATACGACAAAGGCAGCGACAAAAACAGCACCAATTGAACGGTAAAATAGCGACAATGGCAGCGATAAAAACAGCAACGATGGAACGGTAAAATAGCGACAATGGCAGCGACAAAAACAGCAACAAATGAAAGGTAAAATAGCGACAGTGGAAGCGGCAAAAACAGCAACAATGGAACGGTAAAATAGCGACAATGGCAGCGACAAAAACAACAACGATTGAACGGTAAAATAGCGACAATGGCAGCGACAAAAACAGCAACAATTAAACGGTAAAATAGCGACAATGGCAGCGACAAAAACAGCAACAATGGAACGGTAAAATAGCGACAATGGCAGCGATAAAAACAGCAACGATTGAACGGTAAAATAGCGACAATGGAAGCGACAAAAACAGCAACAATGGAACGGTAAAATAGCGACAATGGAAGCGACAAAAACAGCAACGATGGAACGGTAAAATAGCGACAATGGAAGCGACAAAAACAGCAACAATGGAACGGTAAAATAGCGACAATGGAAGCGACAAAAACAGCAACAATGGAACGGTAAAATAGCGACAATGGCAGCGATAAAAACAGCAACGATGGAACGGTAAAATAGCGACAATGGCAGCGATAAATACAGCAACAATGGAACGGTAAAACTAGCGACAATGGAAGCGACAAAAACAGCAACAATGGAACGGTAAAATAGCGACAATGGCAGCGATAAAAATAACAACGATGGAACGGTAAAATAGCGACAATGGCAGCAACAAAAACAGCAACAATTGAACGGTAAAATAGCGACAAAAACAGCAACGATTGAACAATAAAATAGCGACAATGGCAGCGACAAAAACAGCAACGATTGAACGGTAAAATAGCGACAATGGCAGCGACAAAAACAGCAACGATTGAACAATAAAATAGCGACAATGGCAGCGACAAAAACAGCAATGATTGAACAATAAAATAGCGACAATGGCAGCGACAAAAAACAGCAACGATTGAACGGTAAAATAGCGACAATGGCAGCGACAAAAACAGCAACGATTGAACGGTAAAATAGCGACAATGGCAGCGACAAAAACAGCAACGATGGAATGGTAAAAAACGACAATGGCAGCAACAAAAACAGCAACGATGGAATGGTAAAATACGACAATGGCAGCGACAAAAACAGCAACGATGGAATGGTAAAATAGCGACAAGGGCAGCGATAAAAACAGCAACAATTAAACGGTAAAATAGCGACAATGGCAGCGACAAAAACAGCAACATTTGAACGGTAAAATAGCGACAATGGCAGCGAAAAAAACAGCAACAATTAAACGGTAAAATAGTGACAATGGCAGCGACAAAAACAGCAACGATTAAACAATAAAATAGCGACAATGGCAGCGACAAAAACAGCAACGATTGAACAATAAAATAGCGACAATGGCAGCAACACAAACAGCAACAATGGAACGGTAAAATAGCGACAATGGCGGCGACAAAAACAGCAACGATGGAACGGTAAAATAGCGACAATGGCAGCGACAAAAACAGCAACGATTGAACGGTAAAATAGCGACAATGGCGGCGACAAAAACAGCAACGATTGAACGGTAAAATAGCGACAATGGCAGCAACACAAACAGCAACAATGGAACGGTAAAATAGCGACAATGGCAGCAACACAAACAGCAACAATGGAACGGTAAAATAGCGACAATGGCAGCAACACAAACAGCAACAATGGAACGGTAAAATAGCGACAATGGCGGCGACAAAAACAGCAACGATGGAACGGTAAAATAGCGACAATGGCGGCGACAAAAACAGCAACGATTGAACGGTAAAATAGCGACAATGTCAGCGATAAAAACAGCAACGATTGAACGGTAAAATAGCGACAATGGCAGCAACAAAAACAGCAACGATTGAACGGTAAAATAGCGACAATGGCAGCAACAAAAACAGCAACAATTAAACGGTAAAATAGCGACAATGGAAGCGATAAAAACAGCAACAATTAAACGGTAAAATAGCGACAATGGCAGCGATAAAAACAGCAACGATTGAACGGTAAAATAGCGACAATGGCAGCAACAAAAACAGCAACAATTAAACGGTAAAATAGCGACAATGGCAGCGATAAAAACAGCAACGATTGAACGGTAAAATAGCGTCAATGGCAGCGACAAAAACAGCAACGATGGAACAATAAAATAGCGACAATGGCAGCAACAAAAACAGCAACAATTAAACGGTAAAATAGCGACAATGGCAGCGACAAAAACAGCAACGATTGAACGGTAAAATAGCGACAATGGCAGCGACAAAAACAGCAACAATTAAACGGTAAAATAGCGACAATGGCAGCGACAAAAACAGCAACGATTGAACAATAAAATACGACAATGGCAGCGACAAAACCAGCAACAATTAAACGGTAAAATAGCGACAATGGCAGCGACAAAAACAGCAACGATTAAACAATAAAATAGCGACAATGGCAGCGACAAAAACAGCAACGATTGAACAATAAAATAGCGACAATGGCAGCAACACAAACAGCAACAATGGAACGGTAAAATAGCGACAATGGCGGCGACAAAAACAGCAACGATGGAACGGTAAAATAGCGACAATGGCAGCGACAAAAACAGCAACGATAGAACGGTAAAATAGCGACAATGGCGGCGACAAAAACAGCAACGATTGAACGGTAAAATAGCGACAATGGCAGCAACACAAACAGCAACAATGGAACGGTAAAATAGCGACAATGGCAGCAACACAAACAGCAACAATGGAACGGTAAAATAGCGACAATGGCAGCAACACAAACAGCAACAATGGAACGGTAAAATAGCGACAATGGCGGCGACAAAAACAGCAACGATGGAACGGTAAAATAGCGACAATGGCGGCGACAAAAACAGCAACGATTGAACGGTAAAATAGCGACAATGTCAGCGATAAAAACAGCAACGATTGAACGGTAAAATAGCGACAATGGCAGCAACAAAAACAGCAACGATTGAACGGTAAAATAGCGACAATGGCAGCAACAAAAACAGCAACAATTAAACGGTAAAATAGCGACAATGGAAGCGATAAAAACAGCAACAATTAAACGGTAAAATAGCGACAATGGCAGCGATAAAAACAGCAACGATTGAACGGTAAAATAGCGACAATGGCAGCAACAAAAACAGCAACAATTAAACGGTAAAATAGCGACAATGGCAGCGATAAAAACAGCAACGATTGAACGGTAAAATAGCGTCAATGGCAGCGACAAAAACAGCAACGATGGAACAATAAAATAGCGACAATGGCAGCAACAAAAACAGCAACAATTAAACGGTAAAATAGCGACAATGGCAGCGACAAAAACAGCAACGATTGAACGGTAAAATAGCGACAATGGCAGCGACAAAAACAGCAACAATTAAACGGTAAAATAGCGACAATGGCAGCGACAAAAACAGCAACGATTGAACAATAAAATACGACAATGGCAGCGACAAAACCAGCAACAATTAAACGGTAAAATAGCGACAATGGCAGCGACAAAAACAGCAACGATTGAACAATAAAATAGCGACAATGGCAGCGACAAAAACAGCAACAATTAAACGGTAAAATAGCGACAATGGCAGCGACAAAAACAGCAACGATTGAACAATAAAATAGCGACAATGGCAGCGACAAAAACAGCAACAATTAAACGGTAAAATACGACAATGGCAGCGACAAAACCAGCAACAATTAAACGGTAAAATAGCGACAATGGCAGCGACAAAAACAGCAACGATTGAACAATAAAATACGACAATGGCAGCGACAAAACCAGCAACAATGGAACAGTAAAATAGCGACAATGGCAGCGACAAAACAGCAACAATGCAATGGAATGGTAAAATAGCGACAATGGCAGCGACAAAAACAGCAACAATTGAACGGTAAAATAGCGACAATGGCAGCGACAAAAACAGCAACGATTGAACGGTAAAATAGCGACAATGGCAGCGACAAAAACAGCAACAATTGAACGGTAAAATAGCGACAATGGCAGCGACAAAAACAGCAATGACTAAACGGTAAAATAGCGACAATGGCAGCGACAAATACAGCAACAATTGAAAGATAAATAGTGACAATGGCAGCGACAAAAACAGCAACGATTGAACGGTAAAATAGCGACAATGGCAGCGACAAAAACAGCAACAATTGAACGGTAAAATAGCGACAATGGCAGCGACAAAAACAGCAATGATGGAACGGTAAAATAGCGACAATGGCAGCGACAAAACAGCAACAATGCAATGGAATGGTAAAATAGCGACAATGGCAGCGACAAAAACAGCAACAATTGAACGGTAAAATAACGACAATGGCAGCGACAAAAACAGCAACGATTGAACGGTAAAATAGCGACAAAGGCAGCGACAAATACAGCAACAATTGAAAGATAAATAGTGACAATGGCAGCGACAAAAACAGCAACAATGCGACAGTAAAATAGCGACAATGGCAGCGACAAAAACAGCAACAATGCGACAGTAAAATAACGACAATGGCAGCGACAAAATAGCAACAATTGAACGGTGAAATAGTGACAATGGCAGCGACAAAAACAGCAACAATTGAAAGATAAATAGTGACAATCGCAGCGACAAAAACAGCAACAATTGAAAGATAAATAGTGACAATGGCAGCGACAAAAACAGCAACAATTGAAAGATAAATAGTGACAATGGCAGCGACAAAAACAGCAACAATTGAAAGATAGTGACAATGGCAGCGACAAAAACAGCAACAATTGAAAGATAAATAGTGACAATGGCAGCGACAAAAACAGCAACAATTGAACGGTAAAATAACGACAATGGCAGCGACAAAAACAGCAACGATTGAACGGTAAAATAGCGACAATGGCAGCGACAAAAACAGCATTAATTGAAAGATAAAAATCGACAATGGCAGCGACAAAAACAGCAACGATGGAACGGTAAATTAGCGACAATGGAAACGACAAAACAGCAACGATGGAACGGTAAAATAGCAACAATGGCAGCGACAAAAACAGCAACGATGGAAGGGTAAAATAGCGACAATGGCAGCGACAAAACACCACGAATGGGTCAGTAAAATAGCGACAATGGCAGCGATAAAAACAGCAACAATTGAAAGGTAAAATAGCGACAATGGCAGCGACAAAATCAGCTACAATTGAACGGCGAAGTAGCGACAATGGCAGCGACAAAAACAGCAACGATGGAACGGTTAAATAGCGACAATGAAAGCGACAAAACAGCAACATTTAAAAGGTAAAATAGCGACAATGGCAGCGACAAAAACAGCAACAATTGAACGGCGAAGTAGCGACAATGCCAGCGACAAAAACAGCAACGATGGAACGGTAAAATAGCGACCATGGCAGCGACAAAACAGCAACGATGGAACGGTTAAATAGCGACAATGGCAGCGACAAAAACAGCAACATTTGAACGGTAAAATAGCGACAATGGCAGCAACAAAAACAGCAACGATGGAACGGTAAAATAGCGACAATGGCAGCGACAAAAACAGCAACGATTGAACGGTAAAGTAGCATCAATGGCAGCAACAAAAACAGCAACATTTGAACGGTAAAATAGCGACAATGGCAGCAACAAAAACAGCAACGATGGAACGGTAAAATAGCGACAATGGCAGCGACCAAAACAGCAACAATTGAACGGTAAAATAGCATCAATGGCAGCAACAAAAACAGCAACAATGGAACGGTAAAATAGCGACAATGGCAGCGACAAAAACAGCAACAATTGAAAGGTAAAATAGCGACAAGGGCAGCGACAAAAAAAGCAACAATTGAACGGTAAAATAGCATCAATGGCAGCAACAAAAAAAGCAACAATGGAACGGTAAAATAGCGAC
Organism: Sinonovacula constricta; assembly: GCA_007844125.1. Taxonomy (NCBI): domain Eukaryota; kingdom Metazoa; phylum Mollusca; class Bivalvia; order Cardiida; family Solecurtidae; genus Sinonovacula; species Sinonovacula constricta. The sequence continues at coordinate 33,908,264 of CM017569.1, forward strand.
AATGGCAGCGACAAAAACAGCAACAATTGAAAGGTAAAATAGTGACAATGGCAGCGACAAAAACCGCAACACTGGGACAGTAAAATAGCGACAAGGGCAGCAACAAAAACAGCAACAATTGAAAGATAAATAGCGACAATGGCAGCGACCAAAACAGCAACAATTGAACGGTAAAATAGCATCAATGGCAGCAACAAAAACAGCAACAATGGAACGGTAAAATAGCGACAATGGCAGCGACAAAAACAGCAACAATTGAAAGGTAAAATAGCGACAATGGCAGCGACAAAAGAAGCAACAATTGAACGGTAAAATAGCATCAATGGCAGCAACAAAAAAAGCAACAATGGAACGGTAAAATAGCGACAATGGCAGCGACAAAAACAGCAACAATTGAAAGGTAAAATAGTGACAATGGCAGCGACAAAAACCGCAACACTGGGACAGTAAAATAGCGACAAGGGCAGCAACAAAAACAGCAACAATTGAAAGATAAATAGTGACAATGGCAGCGACAAAAACAGCAACAATTGAAAGATAAATAGTGACAATGGCAGCGACAAAAACAGCAACAATGCGACAGTAAAATAGCGACAATGGTAATGACAACACCATTGGCAATGGAGTAGAAAAGGCAAAACAGCATAAATGGCGATGACAATATCTACGACTATGTCAGTAGCGAAACAGCAACAGTGTCAACAATATGCACATAAGCAATGCTAACTTTAAAGAAACAACGACAAAACAGCGTCAATGGCAACGATAAAATTATCAAGGGAAGAATACTCACAATCATTCATATTAAATATATTCCTCTCACCTTTGAAAGATCTGAACCTTTTATTTAATATATATACATGTGACTAATTTCCGCAGGCCTTTATATATCTATTTTGAAAAAAAAATAACAAAGCTTTTTCTCTGTATCTCCCCTTTGCAGCGTGTGTGACAATGCCCACCATTTGCCATCTTTCCTTGGCTGATTGAATCGTTTCGAGATTATTGTTTTTCCTGTCTAGACATATGTCATACAAAACACCAACCCTTTCTACTTCAAACTACAAAGCCACCCTGAACCCACTCTCGTTTGGCACAGGTTGCCTACAACCAGTTACAATTTCCTGCAGGTACAGCTCTATTGCTTGACATAAATAGTTTTTTAGACCTGGAAAAATACCTAGGAAATAGCCATGAGGTAAGCCTGGATATAATGTCTGTTCCCGTATACCACGGCGCGACCATTGGATCCCATTGTTTACCGTCTACCACACGCCGTCCGTATCTTCAATCGTGACCATCCTTCAGGGTCGACCTCCGTCTCAATCTACACAACTGGATCATACTCACGGTTTACGATTGCAATAAATCATTTACTAATCTCCAGCATCAATTTACCAGAGATCCCATTATCGTGACATAGGTATGGACCCAGTTTTAAGCAAGAAGCTTTTGTACAACGTTTTCTTAGCGACAGCGAGTGATTATTGCAACTTGGTGACGTTGGTTATAGAAACAGAACTTAACAATGACATAGGGAAATTATCTTTGCATAAAGACAATTAAATAACAATATTCGAAAATCAGAAACACAACCAAGAAAATATTAAAGAAACTAAAATCAGTGTGTTCCGACCGGTGTGGCTTCATAAGTTTATAAAATAAACCGTTTTAAAGCGTAAAAAAGAAGCCAACAACAAACTTGTACAATTATGTTTTATTTTAATAAACAATTAAATCTGTGGCGTAATAAAACAATAACAAATACATAAGACAAGATTTCAGAAAGCAAAATAAAGTTTAGCTTACAGTTTGTCCCTTTAGGAGGTGTCCCTTTAATAGTCCAATTAATAATCCAACGTCGAATAATTCTGAAATGTTTTCGGTAACATGTCCTCTTGGATAAGCACAGATGAAATAATCCAAAGGTAGAACAGTACACGAATCTAAATGGTATAATTCCAATTCCAACACTTTAATGATTATATCAAAATATCCACACTCCAAAGCAAACTTTTTTTAAATCGGCTAACACGCTCTTATATAGACCTCAAAGAATTCCTAGAACATTCACGAAACCCAGAACATTCTCGAAACCCAGTTAAAAATAAACAAATCAACAATAATTGCAATGGCAAAAAAGCGCAATGCCATGTCCAGATCAACAACATTGGCAACGGCAAAACAGTAAAAATAGTATGTCCAAAATCACTAATAATTGCAACGGCTAGTAGCAACAATGTCATGTCCAAATATACGGCAACGGCAAAACAGTATAAATGTTATGTCCAAAATCACTAATAGTTTCAACGGCTAGTAGCGACATGTCGAAATCAGCGACATTGGCAGCGGCAAAACAGTAAAAATGTTATATCTAAAAGCACTAGTTATTGCCATGGCCAGTAGAAACAATGTTATGTCCAAATCAACGGCAACGGCAAAACAGTATAAATGTTATGTCCAAAATCACTAATAGTTTCAACGGCTAGTAGCGACATGTCCAAATCAGCGACATTGGCAGCGGCAAAACAGTAAAAATGTTATATCTAAAAGCACTAGTTATTGCCATGGCCAGTAGAAACAATGTTATGTCCAAATCAACGGAAACGGCAAAACAGTATAAATGTTATGTCCAAAATCACTAATAGTTTCAACGGCTAGTAGCGACATGTCCAAATCAGCGACATTGGCAGCGGCAAAACAGTAAAAATGTTATATCTAAAAGCACTAGTTATTGCCATGGCCAGTAGAAACAACGTCATGTAAAAATCAACGACAACGGCAAAAAAGCACAGTGTCATGTCCAAATTAATACCACTGACAACGACAAACAGCAATAATGATATTTCTAAATCAGCAACAATAACAGCAGTAAAATGGCAACAATGTGAATAACATAAACAGCATAACTATAAAAAAAACTAATACAACAACCATAGCAACCGCCAAACCAATAAAAATGAACAAAACTGGCAATTGCAACGTCAGTAATACCGTTACATGTAATGCAACAACAATGAAAACGACAACATAAGGACAGTACCATGAATAAGAACAAACATACTAGCATAATAAAAACATGAGTTACGTCTAAACGCCGGTGTGTGTGTGTGTGTGTGTGTGTGTGTGTGTGTGTGTGTGTGTGTGTGTGTGTGTGTTTGTGTGTGTGTGTGTGTGTGTGTGTGTGTGTGTGTGTGTGTGTGTGTGTGTTTCATTCTTCATTCAAACGGTACTAATAAACAAAATTTGAACAAAATTTGAAATGTTTTAAACAACCACCGACAAAAAGAATTAGAAAGTTTTTCTCTCCATTAAAGGTGGTTACCGACAGTTTGGTCCAAAACATTTTCTCAAATAACCAAATAAGTCTTTGGTTTCTAAAAAGACCTTACAAACTGATGTTCATTGACGCCAAAGATCTGTGTGAACGGTCGAAGATAAAGCCCAACACGTCATTTCAAACAGGTGTTTCCTATCCGAGCCACGCTGCAGAGATAGCTATTTTTAAACTTAGAAGACCACGTGACCACTTACTTTCATGTAGTCATCCGGGTTATCCGCTCTGACTTCGATATCTGTTTAAGCATTGACCACTATCACGCTTTTATAGAATTGGAAAGAACATTAGAGTAATATTTTCGCGATTCGTACAGTCTAGCAATAAAGTTATGCAACATGTCTGACAAAATTCCCCAAAGCAGTAGTTAGATATTGATACGTGTATTTAATATAGGCAAACTGCCGGATTCCACCATTAGATACAAGTAAAACTCACCGACCTCTATGCTTCAAGCCATCACTTTTAAAAAAGACATAATATACTAGTTAGCATTACTAAATGAGCGGCTGTCACAGCACAGCGCATCATTTTCGCTTATATCTCGACGGCAGCGTGTGTGACCATGACCGTTATTTGCCAACCTTTGCCGATGGAATCATTTGGGTGTTGTTTTTTCATGTCTAGACGTTTGCCATACTTCACCACCACCTATCTCCACTACCACAAACTACAAACCCACCCTGAACCCGTCTTGTTTGGCACGGTTTTCGTACAACCAATTACTATTTCCCGCGATTACAGATCTTTTGCAGACTCCTCGACATAAATTCAGTTATTTAGACCTTGAACATTACCTAAGAACCTGAGAAATAAGTGTTCGTTTTCTTCTCCTGTTTATCACGGCGCGACTATTGGAGACTATTGTTAAGGGTCTACCACACGCTTCCTTATCTCCAATCGTGATCAATTTGCAGGATCGACCTCCGCCCCAATCCTCAGCACCAGGTCTTACAGTAGTTCACGTTTGCAATAAATCATCAGCTAATCGCCGGCGATTTTTTTACCCGTATTATTTTCCCAGACAACCTAAATTCTTGACGTAGTAATGGACCCAGTTACCTGCTGGAAGCTAAAGTACAACGTACGCTAAGCACGAGCGTGTGAATATTGAAGATTAACAGTGCAGGATATTGTTTAAAAACTGCCTTTGCAAATTTCCTACTATTGTCATTTTTTACGACCACCAATGGCGATATTAAAAGAACGAGAACTAAGAAGACAACGGTATTAAACATACGACAACAAAGGCAACGACAAACGTTAGCAATTATTGCAACTCCAATAAATAGCAATAATGACAACGAAACAGAAATTTAAATGGCCAAACAGCATAAATAACAATAAACCAGCAGCAATGTCTACGGCATGCTTGTATCTGCTACAGCAACGACGAAACAACTTCCACAACAAAAACAAAACAACAACAAAACAGTTTGAATGACAGTGATAGCACAACACCAAAAACAAAATAAAAACCACAACATTGACGAGACAAAACATAAATTACCCCAACCCCTATATATGTAATGCTTTGTTCATATGTGTGCTGAATGCAATAAAAGTGTGTACTTGTGCTGGCTAAATTCATGTCAGTTTGTGATTTTTTCTGACAGTTCACCTTTAATATCAATAGACTGATGCAGACAGGTTCGTTAAATACACAAAACGAATGACCGATTGTGTTGAAAAGTAATACAGTAACATACCAGTTACATACATCCCTGGTTCTACCCAGACATTTGTGCACGGTGTTACTCCACTTCGAAATGACGGGCGTGGTCATAACGTAATTAATATAAGTGTATCGTTGCAATATACATAAAAACACAAGAAACAACAGAAACAGCCAAATTTTACGTTATTACATATAAAAAAATATTTCATACAAACATTTTAAAACCTACAATGCTACTGTTAAGTGTTTGTTGGTTTGTATTTTTGTGTGTGTGTTTATATGCTGTTGTTTTTATTATATAAGTATTAAAATGACACTCTTTTATAAAAACAACACTTCTCTAGAAACTGCTTTAGATAATATTATATTGCCTGTTTTTATGAGTTAGATACATTCACGATGAAGGGCGTTAAGCTGTTCTCTTTATGTTAGATAAAGCGTAAATCTTGTAGTAAAATTCTAAATGGTGGAAAATTGTCTTGTTTTTGTCCCATTTATCGCTTAAATCTACGTTGTGATAACCTACTTCGTTGTATATCAGATCCGCTCAACAAATTGTGGGTGTTAACATAAATAAAAGAATGATTAAATGCCACTTGAAATCTCGCTAGCGACAAGTCAAAGTGAAGGGCTTTGCTAATGTGATTTAGTGTTGACGTAGCTTCTCCTCATCTCACTTCTCATCCCTTCCATCATCCCTTCCATCATCCCTTCCATCATTCATTCCATCATTCCCATCATTTCTTCCATCATCATCCCTTCCATCATTCCCATCATCCATTCCATCATCATCCCTTTCATAATCCCTTCCATCACTCCAGTCATCCCTTCCATCATCATCACTTCCATCCTCCCTTCCATTGTCGCTTCCATCATCCTTTCCATTATCCCTTCCATCATCCTTTCCATCATCCCTTTCATCATCCTTTCCATCATCACTTACATCATCCCTTCCATCATTCCCATCATCCATTCCATCATCATCCCTTCCATAATCCCTTCAATCACTCCAGTCATCCCTTCCATCATCATCACTTCCATCCTCCCTTCCATTGTCGCTTCCATCATCACTTCAGTCCGTTCCTTCTTATCCTTATAATCATCATTTTCAACACCATTATCGCCACACAACCACTACCTCCAATTTTCTGTTCCAAAATGCAATTCATGAGGAGACATTTTGTGGTCCTTAGGTTTTTCACTTGCTTTTTGTGCTATTAGCAAAAAGGGTAGGGGGTGGGGGTGGGGGTGGCGGTTATGCACCGTTCTATGTGTTTATTTACATGTAATGGTGCTATCTGCCCACATACAAACTCCACCCCGGAAGGACACAATGAGTTTAGTCTCTTTTTCCGGAAATTAACAATATTTTACCACTGTTTACTGTATCTTTATAGATCTGCTTCATTGAATGTCTCCTCAAGTAGAAAAACAACACCTGGCCCTTTCTTTTTCTTAAATGTAACATTTTTCTTAGTGTTCCCTATTAGAAAGTGAAAATCCCATCATTTACGAGCTTTACGGTCGATGTTTTGCACCTTAATATTGCATATTTCAATCTCAATACCATTCATGGTGATTTTCGTGAATCTCACTAACTGTGACTTCATAAATATGATTTTTTTTTTATAAAAGTCAGCTATATGTGATCATATAAAATGCTAAGGTTGCTTTAAAATGTGGGTTAAATTAGAAACAATACTCCATACAGATTAACAACGTTTCCATTCGTGGCGAAGCGTTTTATGTTTTAATATTAGTCATAGACGATCTGACACGATTTGTTATTTAATACAAACATTTATTAAACAAGTTCAGGCAAAATGATATTAAACGAGCCTCTTGCGAGTTTAATATCATTTTTCCTGGACGAGTTTAAACCCTCATAAACCCATACTTAAGTCCTAATAAAGAAGATTTTAAACGCTAACTTTATAGTTTCTACATCAGTGAAGATCCCTTATCTTGGCAGCCATCTTTGAAGTCAATTTCAAGGATTTTCCGATGAATTGTATATAGAAGCGTAAATTTCATTTTCTTGTAATATCTTTAATTGTGGTCCAAAAGTTATTTTCAAAATTGATAAATGCACTAAGAATTAATGCACTGAAATAAATATTTTTTGGCTCATCCTTAAACAAAATGAACAGTGTAACTTTTTTGGTTGTATTTTCTTTACCTTTTAAACTATCAAAATTAATTTTAATATTTACAATACTTCAAAAAAGCTGTTATATTGATATTAAATTCAGTAAAATAGACTGAAAAATAAAAACACAGTGGTGAGTTTTATACAGCACATATTTCCAGATTTTATCATGTATTAGCTTCTGCCTTCAAAGATGGCTGCCTTAAACTGTCTCATCAGTACCTATGACATCACATGGAAACTATCTATTGATACCTGTAGATATCGAATTTAATAGTGCGGATTACCCGGATGAATATATAACGTGATCTGAAAAGTGATTCACGTGATTTTCTAAGCCTACAATTGCTATCTCTGCAGCGTGGCTCAGATAGGAAATGCCTGTTTGCAATGACCAGTGGGGACTCGACTCTGCACACAGATCTAGTGCATCAATAAACAGTATTTTGCATTACCTATTTAGGTAACAATGACATGTTTGGTTATTTGAAATTCTATGAAATAACACCGCTATAATATGTACTTAATATTTCGGCATGTCTAGCAGTCACTTTGCAGGCATGCGCAATTCGCAAAAGGGCGCCTATGGCCGAGCGGCAAGAGTCAGTGACTGAAGACTCTATATCCCCTCTCCGCCAGCGTTAGAATATTAGTTAGAATTGAAACTGTCGTCGGGCTGACCTTGCGGAGCGTCGGTGATTTTATCCAGTAATGCGTCTGCTGTTTTTTTTTCACTCACAAATAACATACGTCTTCCTTATGTTCCAAATTGTGTCTTTGCGTTATATACAACAAAATCTTATCTTTTTTGTCATAACTAACTATCTACATTATAATTAATTAAAAATCAAAGACTTCAAAAGTATTAACGAACTCGCTCTTATTATAATGAGCCATTATGAGCAAGTGTTTTCCGGAATGTGTGTCCCACCCATTATTAAAATAAGTGTCTCCTTTAGTTTAATTCCATTTCATAGCGATTTTATCATGCGATCAAAGGCATTAACATGCGGCGCAGGACATTCTTAGTAGTTAAAGATCAGACCTAGCTTGCAAAAACGTTTCTAATTTAAAGTTTCTCAAGTTAAAATTTTGATTGCTCAGTATCATTTGTAACTTTTAACACAGTTCTGTAGTGTCTTGATTTCACTGCCTGTCCACGTAGATATAATACGATTGTATCCGTGTGCTTAACTAAAACATATATTTGGAATAGAAAAAATGATCTTGAGCAAAATTCTCAGATAGGCAATGGATCTGAAAGTGCGGCCATGTGATGCATTGGAAATCAGAATATGCAAAAACATTTATTTCAAATGAAACACTAGAACATCGTAATAAAAAGAGCAATAACTCAAATTGCAAAATATCTATAATTACGATAATTGCATTGCATACCATGACGAATTGACAAAATATGATAAAAAAAAAAGACTGCGTTATGAATGAAAACACCTTTGTGTGATAAATGTATATTGGGAACATTTTTGTCTGGCTTTGTCGTCAGGGTGACTCACTGTCTCTTCGCCTGCTTAGCACGAGTTGGGCAAGCTAAGTCAAGTACTAAAAATCCTGTTTAGCCGAAGATCCGGTTGGGAGATGTCTTAAGAGGATCCGCACTATTTGCTGCGAAGTCTCAAGCTGTAAAGCTTGTTTCCTCTGCACGTAGTTGCTCGCAGATGGCTTATATAATATTACCGCTTATTTATCTATTAGCGTGAAAAGGGTAAATGATGCTGGTAGTTCTCGAGGTGAACCAAGGACAAGAGGCTTCGTTACTCATACTTTTATGAATGGAACATCAAAACTTCTATAGGACGAACAAGCCAGGCATAAATTCATTGACCTATTTTACAATACAATCTGGCGGCGCTGTGAAAAAAAATAGATAAATCGGTTTTTAACATTGTGGTTTTAAATGTCCGACTGTGAGTCAGGACAAATACTTTTTTATGCAAATGTTCAAATGTGCCATGAAAATTATCCGTCTTATTTCTATTATGTTCAATTTCTATGCTCATGTTATAGTGTTCAGGGTCTCTGTTGGGCGTCTTGTGTGGGATTTATGTCAATTTTCCATGAACACGCATGGATCTCGGTTATAGGAGTGGTATATATATATGTCTGTGTGCGAAGAAATTGATTTATCACATAACCTACCGCGCGAGCGTGATGTAACGCTCATGCGTTATTTTTGGTAATACATTAAGTATGTGTAGTGTATATGACATTTCCTTTTCACTTTGTTGTCGCCGTTTTATGCATTTTGTCGATCAATTTCATTTTAATTAATAAAACATAACATTTTAGTCATGTAATAAACGAATCTGTTACTTTTTATGGAAAATGGTCGAGTAAATAGTGGAACTATTTTTTGTGCGGATTTTCCCAAACCTAATTACAATTGTCAAGGCCGACTGTTCAGACTATGAAAAGATGATGCATTGTAAACACCAACAACAAAAGCAGCTGATGTTTTGATTTATGCGATAAAAAGAATCAAACGAGTTGGATGATGAAATGATACGAAACGAGGCTCTACGATTTTAATATTTACAGTATCTAATTAATATCAATATTAAATATTTTCATAATCTAATGAATACTCATATCAGATCCTCCATTTCTATGTTAGACTTTTCTTCCGTTTTCTACTAAACCTTGCATGTAATGAAGTCAGCCAACTGATCCTCGAGCGACCCTGGTTCTTCCAACCTATTTGCATCCGGTGGGCGTCCGTGATCTAGTGATAAAGACGTTAGACTCCGGATCGGAGGGTCCCGGGTTCGAACCCCGAAACTGACCACGTGATGTTAGTCCTTGAGCAAGACTTTTTACTGCACAATGCACCAGGTACGCAGTACTTGAATTCTGGTTCTACCCAGAAAGTGGACAGTCGAGAGACCTTTCTCTCTTCAGGCATGTCTTAGTGAATCTAAAACTATGTTACAGGTCAGGACTTCGTTTAATTTTTAATGAGAAAATAGTGCAGAACACAGTTATCGTCAAGTGCAGAACACAGTTGTCGTCGAGTGCAGAACACAGTTATTGTCGAGTGCAGAACACAGTTATTGTCGAGTCGAGTGCAGAATACAGTTATCGTCGAGTTCAGAACACGGTTATCGCCGACTACTTTTAAAGGTGGTATTCGACAGTGGGGATCAAAACCGGTCATGCAGTATGTTAAAACCCGTAAAACGTTAACTTATAAACTGTGTTTACAATAACACTTGATGTAAACAAGTACCTGACTTAAAAACATCGGACTGTAGTTTACAAGGAATATATAGCGTTGTACAAATTTCGGTACAATCGTAAACTCATAGTTTTAAATACCCCGCAGTTTCAATTAAGATCACTATTGGGACATCTGGGGCTATTTTTTTTAGTGAAGGAAGACCGTACACAGGTGTCTCGGTAGAACCACCGGCGCACCGCGTGTTAACTGCAAGACCTCTCCGCATTAAATTTTCGCGCCCCCCCCCCCCCCCCCCCCCCCCCCCCCCCCCTCCCACGGGACTTCAGTCCCACACAGGGGCCAAAAATAAAACAACAGAGGAGCCAAAGCATGGGAATAAACCAAGCGCGTTAACATGACAGGGCTGCGTTTAATCAAGTCCGATCCTAAAACCATTCGGAACTCCTCGGGCAATTCCGTTTCACCGCACCATCTCATCTGTTAGGTGTATTTGATTGATTAATTGGAGAAATTGCACATATTTTGTTATACGTAATTAGTGCAGTGATATGTCTGGCATTTTCTGGTCCCTAACACTTTTATGAGATATGCATTACATGTGTTTTGCATGGTAACTGGAATTTTATATCGTAGTAGTGATGGCCTTGTCGCCGCCATGTTTTAGAGCCGCATTTCAAAGAATAACAAGAAAGAGCCCGGATGGAAGACATCCAAGGCGCCGTAAAAAGCATGCGCTTTGAACAAGAAGATGACTATACTGGGAACTAAACACTGTCTTACTCTGTTGATTAATTACATAAACATTTGACAGTAACGAACCATAACTCTGATGGGAAGTGGAGTATTTTCACTACTTTGTTTTGTTTCCTTGTTCTCTGCTACATCTGTATTTACAAGCTGCATTTCTACCATCGGTATACTCGGTATCTTTTGTTTAACAAAACTTCGCCAAACGGCTACGTTTTTATACTACTTTTTATAATTGCAAGTTACACTTTATTGTTGCAAGCTACCCTGTTAAAAAACGGAACACTTGGTTCTTTTCTCTGAAAAGTGTCTCACGGAACACCTTCCACATCGTGTTATTGACTTCTACACTATCGTCCCCATAAAAAATGCATTCCATAAGAGGCACTGCTCTCAACAGCGGCGCCAATTAAATAAAGTAAAAAACAAAGAAGTAGAAAAAGCATTGTAAAGCTTTTTTTCGTGTTTTGCCTAACACACACCACTTTTTTAACTTAGTGATACTATCTCGATACCGTCTTGCGCATGCGCAAAATATGAATTGCGAATTATGATTCTAAACTTGCAAACATATAAAATTCTTTCTGTACAGTACAGAAGTTGTAAATTGTAGTGATGTAGCTCCCTTGTTTTTGCGTAAGGAAACATCATGCCAAGGACCGATAGAGCGTCGGCTCCAGGTACGGGATGCATCAAAGTCGTTAAAAATGGTAGTGGTTTAGCTCCCTTGCTACTGCTCAACCAAATATAAGGGTAGTTCCACAACTGGTTGGCCAAGTATTAGGATAGTGTGACTGGGTTTGGTGTCATGTCAGGTATTCATGGCATGCTATATGCAGTGAAGGCAGCACTTTATTTGCTTCAAGTGGACATCCATCTCCAAATAACTGAAATAATGTTGGTGTGACGATAAACCCAATAAACAATAAACGAACATAATGCCAGATGTTCACGGCATGTTATTTGTATAGTAGATGCAGCAGAATATCTGCTTCAGGGTATTACTAAAGACGGTTAATGATATCTTTAGATGAAAATACAAGAGTTTTAAAAAAGATACTAAACGACTTATTAAACGCTACAAGGTGTTAACAATGAGTTGTTTTTTTTTATAAAAAATGAAATTTTATAGTAAATAAAAACCACTGCCGAAGATAGTTTTTTTTTGGAATTCGTCGTTTTCTGGGAAAGTGCAAAATTATTTTGATGGAATGAGTTGTTATATAATGGGCGTGTCATTTATGCAGTTTAATACCAGTGAACCCAGCTCGGTTTAAGGGTTATCTTTGATAAAATACATTTTCAGAATACGGCTACGGAATTTATGCAAACGTAATATGGTTCCCACAGACAAGAATGTGGGTCGATGTGCAGGATACGCGGTGCGTTGGCCCAAAATCTGTGCCCAAAACCGACCCCTTTGAATTGTTTTCAAACAACGAACAAAAGCTTAAAAATAAATGCATATAATTTGTCCTTGTTTTGTACTGTGTGGTGAACTAGCATGGGTGCAATGCTACAACCTTGTTCTGTGGTTACGTGAGATCTGACTTACATCTGAGCAGAGTGCGGCGTGGCATCAAAGGCGCGCAGGGATATAACACAGGGTTTATTGACTTGTAATGTGTCTAATGAAAATCATGCTATTATACATCAAAGATGTTGGTAGGGTTGTTATTTGTCAAAGGTTGTCTTGTTTATGTGGCAGTGCAGTTTGTTACAGCCGACTGACTCGCGCACAGGAACGTTTAACTTCCCGTTTCACACGCACTGTCGCGGCTTCCGGTGAGGTGACGGTGGAGCCACAGTCGGCTCGTAATAGCAACTTCTTGTGTTTGTTTTTTTGTATATTGCACAGACACAATAATTGATAAAACTTGCAGAGTTTTATTATACTTCAGTTTTGAGAGCTATTTTAAGATACATTGATTTTTGTAAAAATATTAAGTTTTATGGTTATTAACGGTGGTATCCTACAGTTTTGGCCAATTGGTTTTCTTAACGTATTAGTTGTGTAATCAATCTCATGAATATTCTTTGGGCATGAAGCGTTTTACGATGTTACATGTTCGGTCATTTACATCAACACTCGGCCTTCCGAGAATAAAATTACCCGATTTTAGTTTTCCAATTTTATCCAATGAAATCGCGACAATTTCTTCACTCCAAAATGGCGACAAGGAGTCGCGGTCAGCGAGGAAGATTCGTCAAAAAAAGCAAAATTAAAGCAAAGAAAGAAAGAAAGAAGTGTACTTTTCACATGTTTTTGGAGTATTTTTATTAAGAATAGTATACTTTAATAAAAATGTAGAAAACAAACGACATTACTGTTTTTTCTTAATTTTTTATTCATCCAAATTTGAAATGTAAAGGTCAGATTTGTGTACATCGACATTGTACATAAAATTCGCAAAACTTAAGTTGGCTGAGGTGAAAAGTTGTTAAAATATGGAAATGTTAAAATTTGGAAAAAAATCCAGAATACAATTCTGAATAATGTGATATATCTTTTGTCATGATTCAATTAAGTCACTATTACACATCTGAAACCTTAAATCAGGTAATATTTTTATTACCTGAAACGATCCCATGAAATTCTCTTAACTGATGTCTTACGTTAATGAAGAGAAACGCATAACAACCTTCTTGTCATTATAAACATGTATTTCTTATCCGAACCACGTTGCTTTGTGTTTTTTAACTAATAATACGACATTACCGTTTACATTTGAGACGTTATCCTTATTATCCGGGTAAACTGCTCTGACGTCGAAATCTTTTCACGCAGAAATCACAACATGTAGAACGATTAATTTCACGGTTTGTACTGTATAACGAACGAGGTTTGTGTTAAAAATGTCGTTACTCTGACTAAAAATGCAGAAATGTACACATTCCCCAAAACTTAGGTAAGCTATAATTTATTAATATAATTGATATAGGCAAACTACCGTCCCCCAAAACTTAGGTAAGCTATAATTTATTAATATAATTGATATAGGCAAACTACCGTCCCCCAAAACTTAGGTAAGCTATAATTTATTAATATAATTGATATAGGCAAACTTCCGTCCCCCAAAACTTAGGTAAGCTATAATTTATAAATATAATTGATATAGGCAAACTACCGTCCCCCAAAACTTAGGTAAGCTATAATTTATTAATATAATTGATATAGGCAAACTACCGTCCCCCAAAACTTAGGTAAGCTATAATTTATTAATATAATTGATATAGGCAAACTACCGTCCCCCAAAACTTAGGTAAGCTATAATTTATTAATATAATTGATATAGGCAAACTACCGTCCCCCAAAACTTAGGTAAGCTATAATTTATTAATATAATTGATATAGGCAAACTACCGTCCCCCAAAACTTAGGTAAGCTATAATTTATTAATATAATTGATATAGGCAAACTACCGTCCCCCAAAACTTAGGTAAGCTATAATTTATTAATATAATTGATATAGGCAAACTACCGTCCCCCAAAACTTAGGTAAGCTATAATTTATAAATATAATTGATATAGGCAAACTACCGTCCCCCAAAACTTAGGTAAGCTATAATTTATTAATATAATTGATATAGGCAAACTACCGTCCCCCAAAACTTAGGTAAGCTATAATTTATTAATATAATTGATATAGGCAAACTACCGTCCCCCAAAACTTAGGTAAGCTATAATTTATAAATATAATTGATATAGGCAAACTACCGGATACCACCTTTAAATTTCTTTTCTCTTGGATAAGAACATATGACAACTTCCTGTGAGCATTAACATATATTGAAATTTGAAAAGGCACAGGACAATGGTATTTAGATACCAGTAAAATGTAAATGTTAAAACAAAACTTTGAAGAGACATTACAATGTACATAAAATACAGCAAACCCAACAGTTGCCGCTTGGAAGGGTCCGCCGACGAAAGGACCTACTGTGGTGCTTAAACCGGTTTGACAGAGTTCTCTCATCGCACTTGCTGATGGGTTTCTCACATGCAAGCAGAGAAAAGAGAAAAGAGATCCCTTTAAAACAGAACAAGTGATGACGTATTCTTAAAGCTAACTTATGACGTCTTTAAAAATGAAGTGAAGTGCCATGGGCGGAACTAGCGATGGGGTCAAGGGATGCGAATATCCGCCGCCATCCCCTCCCCCTCCCCCCCACCCCCAACCCCGCCGCGGAATAACAAAAAATAATTTCCACGAAGGTATTTTTACAAACATTTCAAGCGTCTTTATGGCATTAGTAGAAGTATTGGTACATATTTGTACAGCGCTACAGATTAGACGAGTAAGCACGTATTTATACCTCAATGTTTTAAAAAACACATTAAAATTTAGCTTTTTGTGTAAAAATATTCTTTCTATAAAGGTCTGGCAAGCATCTGAAATGCAGGAAATTACACTATTTTGCTTCTGGATGCCAACACTATTCCTTTAGCAGCATACTTCAAGACCCACTTGTACTACTCGTACCTATGCTTCTCGCTCAAATTGACCTCTCCCCTCTTCCCTTGCGAAGATATGATTGTAGACTATCTTTGTTGTCGATAAACAATTTGGAAAAAGTGTCTAGCAGCTTCTGAAATCCAGGAAATGACCATATTCGGCTGCTACATTTTAAAAGTTTTCTTGGGGAGCAAGCCTCTAGACCCCACTATCGCCGCTATGACCTCTGGTGCTCGCTCAAATAGGAGACCTCCGCCCCAGACCACCGAAAAAAAATCCGTTGTTTGTAGAGTTTCAACCCGGGAACTCTTATGGCAGTTAAGTGCTCTTCTGATTGTGCCACATATGTATTTATACATATACATGCTTGTTTATGTAATTGTATTATACAATGCGACTAGTACAATGTATATATACATTTACATGTCAGCATAACCGTGTGTTGTGGTTTTGACATATTTTAACCTAATCAATTTGTTTGGATTAAGGATCGGGCCAAAATGATTGGTCAAAAGCTATAATTTGGGTCAGTCTTCTGAGCCATATAATTTTTGTTTTGAATTGGTTTGTATAAATCACTTAGTTTTCCGGAGACAGTGGCTTCTACACGCAAGATGGATTTGTGGTGAGAACGTAAACACAGCAACAAACATTTCGAAAGTGTTTACCACTAATACATTCTTGGTTTAATATGATTGAACATATTTTGTAAACGTCGAATAATAATAATTTTAACATTAAATTGTGTTTTTTTATGAAAGCTAAGTTAAAAGAAAACCCCAGGCCGACAAACCAAAGTCGTTAAAGGTAATGCGTACTTGCGAACCTTCAAATAAATAAAAATAGGGGTTCCACGACTGGTGTTCAGCGCATGCTATCCACGGTGAATGCAGCGCTGTCTTCTTTTATGTGGACAAAGTCTCGAGATAACGAAAGTGTTTCTTTCTTGGGCGTAACAACTGTAAGAAATGACGTGTGATTTGGTTTTGTTAACCCTCGCCTTCCATCTCGCGAGGTAAGAAATGACGTTCGATCGAACAAACCGTGTTCTTATATTCGGTTGTTATGCGCCACTCGCCAAGTATTTTGCAGCTTACTGATTGGTTGAAGGCACCTAGTCAGGAACGGTATAAGAAATGACGTTCGAACGAACATTCAGTTTACTCCGTTCCAAACCTGCTGCTGTCAACCAATCAGAAAACGGCAAATAAGAAGGGTGTGGTGTATAACAAACGAAACTAAATGCATAAGCTAAAACTGCATTAATTACGAAATACTAATTGGAAAAGGTGTATATTTTGTGCTGTAAACAAAAATCGTGTAAACAACATTCTAAAAATTCAGCTGGCAGATTGATTTAATGAAAATAATTTTTCAGGAGCATGGTATATTTTTAACACCTGAATCATAAAATTCTGGCTACGTCTCTCAAACCCTGTTAATTCGAACATCAAAAAGTGGGTCACCGTCGTTTCGACTGATGTTGGTTACGTTGAAAGTTAGCTCCGCATGTTTATGTTTATATGGCTTTATCGTCCCAACAGCAATATTTCAATTATCTGGAGACGGTGTCCACGTGAAGCAAATATAGTGCTGCCTTCACTGTGTATACACCTGACATATCACACCCAGTCACATTATCCTGACACTGGGCTAACCAGTCGCGGAACTACTATTATATTTGCCTGAGTGTTTACAAGGGCTTTAATTCTGTATGATTCAACGTTTCATTGGTACAGGTCTATGCCATTTAGGTTGCAGTAACGTACTTATTTCAGAAAAAAATCCTCATTTTCATATCACGTATCTGACCGCATTTATTCAGCGCAGATATTTGATCATATTCTATAACAAACAGGTGGCATACTTTATCTGTTCACAACATCGTCAGGTTACCACGAGGACTCCCCTTGTTAACATTAGTTACTTGATTAAGTATTTAGGGAGAAGTCCCAGTTCACGAAAAGCGAATTTTAAGCGTTATAAAAACGAGGGGTGTTAAATATGTTTAGCTATATTTAGGAGTACATGTATATTTTAAGTTATGTCCCTTGATTTTAGTAATATCCCTCGACTTTCGACGATTTCTCCTACTTAATATTTTGTTGGCCTGTTAATATTTTCAAAATATATTAATATATCCAAAATCGATTCGGACTTTTTTCAATGTAGTTTTGACAGTTCCTACTTCGCATTTGTATGTCAAAACAAATGCGGGTATATGCTTGCGCGAACTGTAAATCATTCGTGAATTTTCAAACTGTTTATTTTGGTAGTGTATCCCTAGAAAAAGTAGTTCGTACGAAAAGTAGTTCGTGCGAAATGTAGACATAAACAACTATTTATAAATAACATTTGTTCATATTTTGAAACACATGATAAATTGAGTAATACATCATGCTATTCGAGGGAAAATTATACGTTGGATCTATTTAGACTATTTATAATATGTTTACATTAGCTGAAAATATTGCCAGCTTGACCCGCATTACCACGGACGATTAATTTTACTGATTTCTAATATTTTAATAACACATTTGACAAATAATCAATGACCCTAATACAGTCCAATAGTTATCGTGGTTTAAGAAATGAATCTTTTTCGCCTCTCAATCTTTATATTCATAAAATTATTTAAACTTTTTATTTCGGCAAAAATATGTCGCGTTTGTAAATTTAACACAAAATACTTATAAAACACCGGTTTTATGGGAAAAAAATTGTAGGACGAACGCTTAATGTAGATATTTCAATATCATATGTGTAGTTTATAACAGAACATAACTACGACTGAATCAATCGGAACTCCTCGTGTAATTCCGTCCTCTAGACAATCATCCCTCGGATGTATCTGGTGCAATGATACTTAAAGAAATCAAGATCGTTTTGTTCGGCGGAAGTCGAAAGAATATGCCTAAAATGTAGTTCGCACAAAACATAAACAATGGCGTCGTTTGACAGCTGTTTTGTTTACTCCTCTTTGTAAATTAAACTTGGATGATTTAAATTTGAAGCAGCCACAAATTGAAGTTTAACTAGCATCGTACTATAATTAGTTGTCATCCGAGCTGCCATCTTTGTTTTGACCTTCTGTCACAAAATAAGTCCGATTTAGGGAAATGGCCGAGGTAATCCGACTATCTACATACATCCGAGAGCTGATTCGTGAATTATCCGAAGTGTTCCGATTGCGATTGAATATACGTTGTTGTTTGTTTAAACCTATTTATTTACTTCAGACATTTATAATCGATAAGGAAACAAATACCTTATTAAACCCAAGCGACTGCACACCCTGTGTGTAAAACCTGTACTCGGGTTCTTTGTAATTTACATTAAAAAGTCGTGTTCGTAGACTTTCATCGCTTGCTCGGTTTCGAAGTTCGAACCCCATAGAGCCTCTGATATTGTGTACATCGTCTTAACCATTACTTTGCGGACATGCGTGTGGTATAGTGATAGAGTGATTGGATTGGATTGGATTATCCGGCATTTTTGCCGATAATGTGCAGCGACTTTTCTATCATTATAGCACAGGGGCACTTATGCGGTGCTTAGGGACTGAACCCGGCCGGTCCATTATACTGACACCGACGAATCAGGCGTGATGCTGTCCCCTTAACCCCGAGCGTTAGGAGGGAAGCCAGTACTACCAACTTTAAAGTCTTTGGTTTGACCCGGCGGTGAAGTTCGCGGTGTATATAGGAGGAATATAGCTGCAGCTCACGTGATTGCTCGCCATACGCGTATGGATACAAGGCGAGGATAAACAAAACCATTTGACGATGGGTGACCAGGATTCGTTCCACTGTTTAACACTTTATAGTGAGTTAGAATAAGTACGAGAATTAAATATTAGTAACTAGTTTAATGATACTTATTGAAAGTAATACACGCGCGGAAGGAAAAAACACACACACTTAAATAGTAATGTATATTGACGTCTATCGGCTGTAACGGAAGAAAGCTAAATGTGCACCGGAAGTAGAGCCGGTTTGTTTGTTTATTGTATTTTATTGGGTTTATCGTCCCACCAGCATTTTTTCAATCTGGAGACAGGCTCCATTTGAAGCAGATATAATGCTGCCTTCACTGTGTATAGCATGCCATGAAAACCTGGCATGATACTACATCCAGTCACATTATCCTGACACCGGGCCAACCAGTCGTGGAACTAACCTTACATTTGCCTGAGCGTTAGCATTAGAGCTATCGAACACGTGGCCTACCGTACCTGGAGCCGACGCTTAACCGATTGCGCTAACAGGTCTGGTGAGCCGGTTTGTATATTTAAAGATAAGCATCCCCCACCAGGTAGAAGGATAGAGTTGTCACAAACACATACACATAAGCTTAAAAAATACTAAGCTTTTAAAGTAAATTTTGTCGGTTGACTGCCTAGGTCGAAGTAGGTCTACCCCACCCCAAAAAATATTGTGGATCTGCCCCTGGTTTTGTTTATGTCTGTTATGGGTCTTTCTTAAACATTGCTGTTTATCCTGTTATTGTCTACGAGCTGGAGCACGACGCCTGTAACTTTTGTTCAAAGGCAAGACTTTTTTGCGGAGCCTAAGACTAAGGAATTAAGCAAACATCAATCTCACTAAAAAGATAAAAAAAAGCCGAAAATTATATTTCATTAGAGGAGTAGGTAATTTCTTTCCATCCATTACTTTGTAAACGTAGGAGGTTAATGTAGTAATTCTGCTAGATTTTCAGATGTCGCTTTTTTAGTCTTTATAGACAAGTTATTGGATTGTATCTACGATAATATTTGAAACGTTATAGCGCAACATAAACCTGTGGGAATATGACGACAGTGCCTCGCTATAGCAGCGGTATACACAGCACGGGGACACATGCACATGGCTGCAAACGACGGTCACAACAGCTGTAAATGTTTAAAGGGTATCCCTATAACACGTCCCGACATTGGTGAAATGGAAATTGTCTCCATTGTTATTCCAAAAACAGTAGATAGTCCCTGTTATTTGGAATTATTGGACTTTATCGCATGTACGTTTGTATATATTGCAATATCAAACAGGATTTCTTACTTTTGCATAAATATAACCTTAAAATCCAATTAAATACTTTTAGAGATTTGTTATATAAAAAAGGAAAATGGAAGTGCTTGTTGATGATGGTTAACCTGGGTATCACAAGAAAGGCAGAAAAGTCAACATACACTCCAAAGAGCACATGTATAAAAGTCAAGTTACAACGATTAAAATACTTGCATTTAGGGAGGCTATTCGTTAATGTCTCATTTCATAGATTGGTGTTCAGGACAATCGGAACACCTCGGATAATTCACGAATCATCGCTCGGATCAATCAGAACACCTCGGATAATTCAAGAATCGTCTCTCGGATGTATGTAGGTGGACGGATCACCTCGGCCATTTATCTAAATGGGACTTCTTTTGAGACAGACGTCAAAACAAAGATGGCAGCTCGGGTGACAGCTCACTACAGTACGATGCCAGTAAAACTTCAATTTGTGGCGGCTCCAAATTTTAATCATCCGATTTTAATTTACCCAGCGCAGCAGACACACAGCTGCCAAACGATGGCAGTGTTTAAATTGTGTGCGAACTATTTAGGCATATTCTTCTTCCGACTTCCGGCGAACAAAACGATCTTGATTTCATTAAGTATTATTGCACCAGATACATCCTAGGGATGCTTGTCCCGAGGACGGAATTACCCAAGGAGTTCCGATTGCGCTTGGATGTATGTAGGTAGTCGGATTACCTCGGCCATTTCCCTAAATGGGACTTCTTTTGTGACAGACGTCAAAACAAAGATGGTAGCTCGGATGACAGCTCACTACAGTATGACGCCTGTAAAACTTCAAATTGTGGCGGCTTCAAATTAAAAAAAAAATCAATTTTAATTTACCCAGCGCAGCAGACACGCAGCTGTCAAACGATGGCATTGTTTATGTTTTGTGCGAAGTACATTTTAGGGATATTCTTCCGACTTCTGGCGAACAAAACGATCGTGATTTAAGCAAGTATCATTGCACCAGATACATCCGAGGGATGATTGTCCCGAGGACAGAATTAACCGAGGAGTTCCGATTGTGTTCAGGAAAGAGTCAGTGCGTGTCCGAAATGTGCAAAATATATTGCAATTTTATTGTACGCTGAAAAACTCGCATCCAATGGGCAGTAAAAAACAAAAGTGATCAGAGTGAAGTTTACCTTTTTTTGAAACAGTAATAACCTTGTGTGTGGTCAGTTTATTTATTTGGGTTTTACGGCACACCGTCACCCAACAGGCCATACGGCGCCGAATACAAAGAAGTTTAATGTGAATAGAGAATAATCAGGTAAAAACTGAACTATGGTAGTAAAATATAGAAAAAACAAACATCTGTTAGGTTCAAAAAATGTAAACTACAATCGAAAATAGGTGAATATATTAAACGGTTTGTAGTCTAAACAGTTGCAGCAGACGACAATTTTGGAGACCTCTGTCACTTCAAGATGTTGAAGCCGCAAGCGTAGCTCCCAGGAAGTTTATTCGTTAAGGAGCACCGAGGAGCCTTATTCCTTAAGGTGCAGCAGGTTTAGTTCCCAGGAAGTTTATTCGTTAAGGAGCACCCGAGGAGCCTTATTCCTTTAGATGCAGCAGGTTTAGTTCCCAGGAAGTTTATTTGTTAAGGAGCACCCGAGGAGCCTCATTCCTTAAGGTGCAGCAGGTTTAGTTCCCAGGAAGTTTATTCGTTAAGGAGCACCCGAGGAGCCTTATTCCTTAAGGTGCAGCAGGTTTAGTTCCCAGGAAGTCTTTTCGTTAAAGAGCACCCGAGGAGCCTTATTCCTTAAGGTGCCGCAGGTTTAGTTTCCGGTAAGCTTTAATCGTTAAAAGCACCCGAGGAGCCTTATTCCTTGAGGTGCAGCTAGTTAAGCTCCCGGGGAGCTTTACTCGTTAAGGAGCACCGAGGAGCCTTGTTCCTAAAGGTGCAGCAAGTTTAGTTCCCAGAAAGCTTTATTCGTTAAGGAGCACCCGAGGAGCCTTATTCCTTGAGGTGCAAGCTTGTTTAGTTCTCGGGAAGCTTTATTCGTTAAGGAACACCGGAGGAGCCTTATTCCTTAAGGTGCAGCAGGTTTAGTTCCCGGGAAGCTTTATTCGTTAAGGAGCACCCGAGGAGCCTTATTCCTTGAGGTGCAGCTTGTTTAGTTCTCGGGAAGCTTTATTCGTTAAGGAACACCGGAGGAGCCTTATTCCTTAATATGCGGCAGGTTTAGTTCCCGGGGAGCTTTATTCATTAAGGAGCACCCGAGGAACCTTATTCCTTGAGGTGCAGCAGGTTTAGTTCTCGAAAAGCTTTATTCGTTAAGGAACACACGAGGAGCTTATTTCTTAGGGTGCAGCAGGTTTAGTTCCCGGAAAGCTTTATTCGTTAAGGAACACCCGAGGAGCTTTATTCGTTAAGGAACCCCCGAGGAGCCTTATTCCTTAAGGTGCAGCAGGTTTAGCTCCCGGGAAGCTTTATTCGTTAAGAGCACCCGAGGAGCCTTATTACTTAAGGTGCAGCAGGTTTAGTTCCCGGGAATCTTTATTCGTTAAGGAGCACCCGAGAAGCCTTATTCCTTAAGGAGCAGCAGGTTTATTTCCCGGTAAGCTTTATTCGTTAAGGAGCACCGAGAAGCATTATTCCTTAAGGTGCAGCAGGTTTAGCTCCCGGGAAGCTTTATTCGTTAAGGAGCGCCCGAGGAGCCTTATTTCCTTAAGGTGCAGCAGGTTTAGTTCCCGGGAAGCTTTATTCGTTAAGGAGCACCCGAGGAGCCTTATTCCTTGAGGTGCAGCTTGTTTAGTTCTAAGGGAAGCTTTATTCGTTAAGGAACACCCGAGGAGCCTTATTCCTTAAGGTGTAGCAGGTTTAGTTCCCGGAGAGCTTTATTCGTTAAGGAGCACCCGAGGAGCCTTATTCCTTAAGGTGCAGCAGGTTTAGTTCCCGGGAAGCTTTATTCGTTAAGGAGCACCCGAGGAGCCTTATTCCTTGAGGTGCAGCAGGTTTAGTTCTCGGAAAGCTTTATTCGTTAAGGAACACACGAGGAGCCTTATTCCTTAAGGTGCAGCAGGTTTAGTTCCCGGAAAGCTTTATTCGTTAAGGAACACCCGAGGAGCCTTATTCCTTAAGGTGCAGCTAGTTTAGCTCCCGGGAAGCTTTATTCGTTAAGGAGCACCCGAGGAGCCTTATTCCTTAAGGTGCAGCAGGTATAGTTCCCGGGAAGCTTTATTCGTTAAGGAGCACTCGGGGAGCCTTATTCCTTAAGGTGCAGCAGGTTTAGTTCCCGGGAAGCTTTATTCGTTAAGATCACCCGAGGAGCCTTATTTCTTAAAATGCAGCAGGTTTAGCTCCCGTGGAGCTTTATTCGTTAAGAGCGCCCAAGGAGCCTTATTCCTTAAGGTGCAGCAGGTTTAGTTCCCGGGGAACTTTATTTGTTAAGGCTCGGTAGGTTTAGCTCTCGGGGAGCAGGTTTATATATAGTTGTATTTGTTATTCAAGAAACATAGACATACCGTTTTTATAATGTGACGCCTGCCAGGATAACACATTGCATGTTTATTTTTTATTTATAACAAACGCTCAAACAACTATAAGGGTCATTCCATGACTGGTTGGCCCAGTGTCAGCATAATGTGACTGGGTGTAGTATCATGCCAGGTGTTCACGGCATGCTATGCAAAGTGAAGGCAGTACTATATCTTCTTCAAGTGCAACACTGTTGGTGGGACGATAGACCCGCTAAACGAACAATAATCGAAACTGTTAGATCAATTTATTTCAGTAGTAGTGTTAAAAGAACGTTACTCTTGTTCGTGCAACAATAACCTATAACAAACAACTCGTGTTAATGAAGACAGAACATTTTAATTACCTCCCCCCCCCCCCACCCCCATCCACCCCCACCCCCACCCCTTATCAACGTAAACACTGGAATCACTTCCAACATTGCATGTAAAAATCCCCCGACTGCTTAGCCTCTTACTGTGTGGGTTTGAGTCCCGTTCAAGGCTAAGGACTTAATGTGAGAAGGTGTTATAACTGACTTGCCGTGCACCGGTGGTTCTACCCAAACATGTGACTGGGGTCTTCCGCCACCAAAAGTCTGGACGTCGCTTTACTGATCATAAATGTGCGATGCAATGTATTTTCAAAAACAAAAAACAATACAAGCATGAATACAAGCATTAAAAATAATAGTTTCTCCTATAGAATCTACCGCAGCGTAAAGAATTCCCCATCCAGCTGAAGGGGAACTTTCTGTTCCTATTAGTATTCAGGTATTTGAAACGCTATATGATAGAAGAAACGCGTTAAATGTCCCTCCCTTAAAATATAAAAGCTTGTTATGGTATACATTTTAACAGCTGGTCAAGCGATTTTTGTTTTATAAAGTTTGGGCATAGTAAGTTTAGTCTTCTTTTTCAAAAATGCTTCAAAATAATAAATAAAATAATTATGAATAAAAATCATGAACACATGTGTTAAATGTTCACGTCTGAATTTTTTATTATAAGTGAACATGGTGTCCTTCAAAAGACTTTGCCAGCTTTAGGCTGGGAGACTCAACAATGATATCTCGGTGTTCAAGCTTATGTTTAGGTAAGAAACTCAACTGACATTTAACCAGAACGTAATCAAATTGTGCTTGCTGGCGTACATGTACACCTCATATGTATACGTCAGGCATAAACATTACGCTTTATGACGTGCCGAGCGCTCGTAAATATTCGACATGTTCCTACGTCTAACTTAACCATTGCAACTTTAGCGTGATTTTTCCCCAATAAGAGGCATATGACTGAAAAAAGGGGACCAATGTTCGGATGTGACTAGCGATGAAAACGAAAGTGAAAGTAGAAGTATCTTTCTATAAATAACTATATATAACTACGTATAGTTGTTTAATATATATATATATATATGTATAACGTCAAAACCCGCTCAGGCAAATTCATTTGACGTTGAAAGTCATTCCCAGGACAGCTACAACGGGCGGAGTTAAATGCCGCGTAACAGCTGTTCAAAGAGCTTTTTATCAGTCGGTCTCTTTCCTCCAACAAAAGCTGGAATTCTCAAATATTTCACAATAAATAATAAAAGTACTTTTTATATCTCTGTGTATCGACCGGTGCTTCTTCACCAATAAAATCTTGAAGACGCCAAAATAACCATTATTTTGTCCGATTTATCTTGTTAGTGAAAACAAATATAATTTTACGTCTAACTCTCTAACTTATCGATCAGTCTATTTTCCAGAACTAATCAGAAAAAAACTACCTTCGCGAACGTCGCAGTAATTTTGAAATTCTGCAATTCTGGATTTCATAAATTTCTCCACGTCGTGCTGGAAGCAAAAGGACGATTTTCATAATTTGATAATATATTGAATTCCTCTTTAAATCACCATATGATATTCCACGAGCTAGGATGTTTCTTGGTAGCCCGGACTGTCTGCAATAAATCTAGACGACCCGGGACCTCTCTCGTATCCGTTTACCGGTGCAGAGCGAATTGCATGCAACTATCGCAGACCGACCAAGGCGCTGGGAGGAAAACAAACATCACTGACTTGATTACATCGCACACATATTAGCCTCTACAACTTGGAACGAGTCTCAGCCTCACATCTCAAGGGTATGAAATTGAATAAAAAAATCAAGATAGACAAAACTAAAGTTGCGGAAAATTGTGCAAACAAATATGCACGCAGTTGTGTTGTTTTGGTTTTTTCCATTTTTAATTAACGGATTTAAATGATTGATGCAATGATAAAAACATATTGTATTCATTATTTTCTTAATTCTTAGACCAAAATGGGTAGGGTTTTTTTCCGTTAACACGCCGATTATATATTAACATGTCCAGAAGACAGTCAATTTCCTTTATAGTTATTTGAACTAAATCAAAGAAGATAATTGCATGTTCTACGCGATAGAAGAGCTCTAGAACTGAACAAAAAGTCTTCATCTTGATTTTCTTTTTAAAATTTTAAATCTCCGCTTTAATCGATCGCAGCCTATTAAGACTTTTTTCACATGCATCGTAAGCAGTCCCAGCTTCGTCCGGGATGACGTATTACTGCACTTTGCGCATGCGCGATTCCCCTGGGATCTTAAATCTACCTTAAATTTGCTTGCATGCACGAAACTACTCTCGTTTTACTTGCCAAACCAATAGAAGGCAATTTTCTGAATATGACTCACTCTGTACCACGTGACACTTCTCCCTGTTTTTGGTATATTGCCCGTTTTTGGCAACGATGGAATATGACTGCGTCTTCTGAGGTTAAAACAATCATAATTCTCTGTAGATCGATGGGGTTGGACTGGACAGAGAGGCGGTCTCATCATTTACGACGATCGTAACAAGGACTATCTCCCGTTATGGAATGCTTAAGTAATCGAACTGTCGCTGGTGATATGTTAAGATTGTTTACCGAACAAAGTCTCAAGGCCAAAGAACTGAATTTAAATTGCAAATAAATTGTATTAGATCCAAAACTCGATTTCTGTTTTGATTGCTTACTAAACAGCTAAAAAGCTTGAAAATATTTTACTGGAAAATATGTAGATCTATTTGTTTGTATTAAATGTAAAAAAATTGTGTACCGAACAGTTTCAAGGTTTAATAAATAAATGAAATTGTATTGTAAATATAAAATGCAGCATTGTGATATTTTAATACATACGGAAACGCGTTTGAGTCGAAGAAGTGAAGTATGCTGAAATATAAATAATGAAGTTTATTGTAACAATATGTTGTAATTAAATAAAGACACGTGTGTTTTATGTTAAATTTGCCTAGGGAGACTGATCAAAGTTGAATTGGTGAATTAAAGAGTTGGTGTAAATATTATTAAATTCACTTATTTACTAAAAAGTCTCACTTTTGAAGAAATTAATTAAATTCTTTGATAGATACTATCCGAGGTCATGTAATTAAGTTAGTCTATTTGCAAAAAAATCGTGTCCAGAAGAAGGTCAACTATCGAGCCAAAATATACACAAATTAAAAACATAGCGTGTATCTGCAGCATTAAAAGTAGTATTCGACAGTTTTGACCATTATTTTGTCTAACTAACCACTTAAGTCATTGTTACTTGAAAAGTTCCTGCAAAATGTTGTTCATTGATGTCATTGATGTCCTAGATCTGTGTGAACAGTGAAGCATAAACCCCCACTCGTCTTGCGAACAGGTATTTCCCATCTGAGTCACGCTGCAGAGGTAGCTATATTTAAACCAGGAAAACCATGAGTTACTTTTGAGATCGCGTTATATCGTCATCCGGGTAGTCCGCTCAGACGTCGGTGTCTATTTTTAGCAGAGACCTTCATCGTGCTTATTTATAGATTTGGAAAGAGTGAACATTTGGAGTAATTTTCTTTTTCGCAATATGTATTGTCTTACGATATATATACTGTTCAAAATCTTCTTTACTTAGACTAAGTAGGCCTATCAATTTATGCAGAATTTATGCCCAAATTCTCAGAAACCGTTGGAAAATTCAGTTACATGCATAAACAGGTGGTATTCGAAAGTTTGGACCTTTATTTTTTCTCAACTTACCTAATGGTTTTATGTCCCAGATCTGTGTAAGCAGTAAAGCATAAATCTCCACTTGTCTTTGCAAGTTGGTATTTCCTATCTGTGCCACGCTACAGATAGGGCTATTTATAAACTAAGAAAACCACGTGACTTTTGAGATCATCAAGGTAATTCGCTCTGATGTCGATATCTATTTTTATCATAGATTACTTTCGTGCTTATTTAAAGATTTATAAAGAATAATATTTAGAGTGTTTTTAGTCGATTTAAACTGTCTAATAGTGTCAGTATAGTCCAGTCAATCTATATCAAAATGACCCTAAACCTCCAACTAATTGCAAAAGAAATGAAACTCACTAATTTTAAATCTAGATACTATCTTAGACATAATATCAAAAGTCTAGAAAAATCTAAACAGGGGAAATTTTAGAAAAATTTGGATGAATCAGATGACTATTTACATATTTTTAGGGGTTGGCTTACCAAGAAATTGACATATGTGGGTATAATAGCTACCAATAATTTCATTTAAAGATATGCCCTGTACTGTAATTATGTTTTACAATATAAAGCATTTAAAACAAGTGTATTGTTATGATTTAAGAGCAATATTTTTTTTGTTTTTCTTAATAAAAAAGAGAAAAAGTGGGTGGGGTAATACCACACATTTATTGAAAAAACACCAATATTATGTTTTGTGTAATATTATGAGAAAAAATACATAAATTGTATTTATGTTCAAAACAGTCATATACATGTAATATAAATATACTTAGGTTTAAAAAGTTAACTAATTAATATTATTTATCGATACTGCTTATATACAGTGTTGACTTGTATCAATACATGGCATGATATTATGGAATTTTACCTAAACTCAGTTGCCACTCATCTTGTCATTAAGAGTTACTCACTGTCCGAGTCTGAGTTAGTGACCTTTGCAACATTTGTGCAACTTAAACCCCTACATTCAGAACATCCTGAGGAACATTCGAGTCCATTCTTTCTACAAGTACACCTTCTAGAGTCACAGTTCTGTTTACATTTACATCTGACCATGTTAAGCAGATTATCTGGTGCAGCTTGAAGATCAGTTTTCAGAGGCATCAGCACATCGTTTGTCAGTTTCCACCCCCATTCAATAGGTAGCAGTTTTGTGTCTTGTTCTATCCATTCATGAACTTGGTAATACACACGTAAACTGTGGTACTTGGCAGCTGCGGATGTGGGGGGTAATGTCTGCACCTGAACGTAGATAGAACTTGACATTACTTTCGTAGTAAATTTCCGGAAACGTAGCAAGTCTAGACCTTCCAACTGTAATCCACCATATAGAAGAACAAGAATTTGCTCCCCACAATTGATTATATTTTCCTTTTTGGACTGTGTCAGAAAAACATTGGCAAGGGCAATAAGTTGCTCATCAGACATAAATTTCTTCAGTGCTGATCCCTTGCCTATTCCAAACATCTGTGAAGTGGTATCACACCCAGTTAATGCATGAACAACTGGCAATATTTTACACTGTGCTTGACCAAGAACATGCTGGGTTTTGCTTATATCCCAGACACGAACTGATTTAGATGTTTTTTGCTTGTTGGCTGATTTAAATATAACATGCTTGTGATGTGAGTTTATGTAATACAACAAAAGCACAAGGATATCTGTATCTTCACCAATAACTACAACATCTCTTGTATCAGCTAATTCCATAGCAGACTTCACTATCAAAACATCAGCATCACTATTTGCATGAACGACACCATATCCTTTCTCTTCCAGGTTTTCACTTAGCATGAAAATAAAGTT
This sequence comes from Sinonovacula constricta, assembly GCA_007844125.1. Lineage (NCBI taxonomy): Eukaryota > Metazoa > Mollusca > Bivalvia > Cardiida > Solecurtidae > Sinonovacula > Sinonovacula constricta. Next base: position 33,938,208 of record CM017569.1, read on the forward strand.
TTGTTTGTTTTCTGAATTTCCTAGAAACTTCTCCTTTTTTGTTGCAAGAGGTGTAGACTTTGTAAAATAAACTTTTGTACTGGTGACACCATGGTTACGTCTCACATGTGCTGAGTCCTTAGTTGTTGGGCCAGACTGATATCCATCAAATACAATCAGGGCATTGGGGTATTTAGAAGAGATGTAGTGGAAGTAAGAATCACAAATTTCTGAAAATAACATCCCTACTTTCCATGGAACATGATGCAGAAGGGAACCACCATCAATGACATACATGTACGTGTCCGTTTCAAGTAGTTCAACAACACTGCAATCTCCAAGTGCCCATATAGCATCTGCCAGCAGTGATTTCTGAGACTTTCTCATTAGTCCTGTTGTATCAAATAAAGATGATGGTACACTGCACAATTCATAAGAAAACACACTTGGCATATCTTCTATAAACCTTTGTGCTGCTGCTGTCATTCTTTGAAAAAGTAACTGAGGGTCAACTTTAATAATATCATTGTCAACTTTGAGCTGTTGTGCTGCATCTAAAGTTACTGCCTTCTGACTCTTTTTGAAACTAATTTCAAAAACGTTTTGTCCTATCATTGATTGTACGACCTTGTTTCCTACAATCTTTGCCTGATGTGCATTTACTGTGGAATCTGATGTTACTCCAGTTTCGATGTTGAACAGAAGAGGATCTTCACGAAAAGGATTCCGTTCTTCTAAGAAGGACAATAAAATCTTGGTATCATTGAGGTCTCTTTCATTTCGGGATTTGCCTAGTTCTTTATGCTGTGAACTGGTCTGAAATTCCTTCCCACAAAATAACTGCATGGCATTGTTAACTTCAACACATGAAGGCATTGACAATAACCATTGAGCTCTCTGACTTTCTGAAAGTCCTTTTCCACGAGTCATTCCTCCTGTAGTTTTGACTGAACGCATCAAGACTTGCTCAATCACAAGGTCTGTTGATAATCCTGCCCAGTATCTGTCACTTCTTCGTACTACGTGGTAACCTTTCATGAATGCTTGATATACATCAGGGTGACTTTCATGGAGGTTTTGCATGCATTGCAAATAAAAATACACAGACTTTAGGTACATATTGTGGCCTGCAGCTGCAAAAAAAGGCAACATTTCACTCAATGATTGCAAACTCAGCTCCCAGTTACCAGTTCTTTCTGCTGTTATAAACTTGCGTAGTATATCCATCATTTCTAGATACTGGATCCACAGTGCTGCAGTTGGATATTGTAAGAGATTCTGCTTTGTATATAACCATGATTTAAAGAAGTCATCAAGAAGATCATTCTTGTATACATCCTCAACAGAAATTTCACCAAAAGATAGCTTTTCATACAGAACAACTAAATCATTCAGTGCATTATTGTCACATTCATCTTTCATTTCCATGACTTCATCATTATTGTTGGCATCAATAGGTTGGGAGGTCTCTATACACTGGCGTATCAAGAGAACATTTAAAGCATTGGTTGCAAGTGAATGGCCTCTAAGTGCTCTTGACACAGCTTTTCCACTCATCATGTGTGGGATAACATTTTGTGCATAAACTGTTTCTAACAAGTCACTCAATCCCGAGCCTGACATAAGCTGACCAATACAACCAAGGTAGCTCATCATGCAATGAAAACCACCCATTCGCACAACAATGCCTTTGAGTGAACTACTGTCATTTTCACTTGAAATCACAGTCACTGCTTTCCAATACAATGGCTGGTCAAAAGTTACAATAGCTGTTTGTCTGTACTGGTAAGCATGGCTACTGATGTATTTGAGAGTTGTGTAAATGCAAGACATATCACTTGGGTCCATATCAATAATTGGTAGGAACAAGACAGACGATTTTCCAGGGTAGTCCCCCTTCCTCACCATCTGCATAAGGCCTGACCATTCTGGGCCTGGTTTTCTTAGCGGCCAAGTCACCTGCGAAAGGAAAGCAATTTTGATGCTGTCGTCTGACACTTTAAAGCTATTTAGCTCCAAAAGGTTAATTGACAATGGTGTTGCTTCTGGAGGACGATAATATGAAATATCTATTTTTCCAGCAGAGATAAGATCATCTGAAGAAACAACTTGCCGTATAATAGCTTTATTGCCAAAATTCCCAGGTGTTACACATGCAATCATGCCCATTCCATGAAATGTATTGTGCCCATCAAGAGTTCGAAGATTATGATCTACATTGTCTGCAACATATTGGATGAACATGTCGTTCTGAAAATTTTCAATATCTGTTTTGTTTGAAACAGCGGCACTAGATTCAAACATTTGGACTTCAGAATACGAAACACAAAATCCTAAGCTGTTTAATATATCAATCAGGTATTTTGAGGCGAAGTGGTGGTGTAATTGCACTGCAAGTCCCAGCTGTAATGGAGCAATCATTATTCTTGGACGTGAGGCCTGCATTATTGCTTGGCCTATAGAGCAAACTTTGGTATCAGCATCTTTTTCACTGAACAGATCTCGCAACAATTGTACCAAACTATCTGGTATGAACTGTTTATTGGCTTCAATAGACGAAATGTCATGAGGATTGGGGTATACAGTTTTATTTGTATCAACGGATTTGATGTCATTTTTTATCAGTTTTGCTGCAGTTTTTATTAATTTAACTTTCTCATTCTCTGGGTTGTCTGATTTACAAATACAATAAAAGTCGTGCAAAATGGTGGATGCAGTTTGCCTAAGAGTGACAACATTAGGCTTGCCGTTTATTTCTGTTATTATTACAGAGTCACCAAAGTGTTCCACTAACTTTTGTTTTGTGTATGATGAACTATAAGCTCTTTCTCCACACATCTCCTTCATTTTGTCCACAAGATCTGAAATAGTTATTTGTTCATTGTCATTTTCCTTTAAGTATTCAATTGCTTTCATAAACGCTAAGCATGCATCCTGGTCTGTTGGTCTACCACGTGTCTGGGTTTTTTCGAGATCTGGTTGGAAATACTTAGGAACATCTTTATTTGTCCTGAAATTGACATTGCACGTCTGGTGGTATACAGCATCTACTGCAGGTAAATCAGCAGCAAATTCTATTCTAGCTGACACTTTTTGAGCCCAAGGATCTCCTCTAGTAGAACAAATGTCTAAGATTCTTTTCTGAAAATCTAATGTTCTTACAGGATATACATCATAGCTTCGTTTTTTCCCATCACATTTGGCAAACTGACCACAAAACAAACAGTTTTCTTTAAACATAAATGTCTCATTTTTTGATCTCGTAGATCTTGAATAAACTGAGGGTGCTTCCTTTTGTTCTTTGGCATCACGAGCAATTACATTCGGGTTACAGTACTTCTTTCTACATTCAGCATGAACAAACTGACCAGGTTCGGTAAATATACAATCTTTTCGTTTTTCACTTGCAGTGTTTATGCCATCACATCCCTTTTGCGTGAGTCGTACTGTTGATTTGGAGTCATCTAGGATAAGGTTACAAATTTTGCATAGCCCAGTTGGTAAATCCATTCTGAAATGAGAGATTACTGAAAATAAAATTACGTTTAAACATTATTTTTTTTTTATATTTTAATAGTTCAGTGATAGATTTTTAGGATCTTAGTTTAAGATAAGCCACATTTATTTAATTATCAGATATTTTTTTTATAGAAATACAATAAGATAAGCTTTTATTTTCTTAAGTTACAATGCCAGAAAGTAAACAATAGGTCTTTTGAACATAACTCCAATATGGTTCGAGTAAACTACACATTCATAACAAGATTCAAATTTACGCATAGAACAAATGCAAAACGGATGGACTTCTGTTTAACTCTCTTACAAATATATATTACCATCTGAAATCCTTAACAACGTTTTTATTTGATATTTTATACAAATCTCAGTCCTTTTATAACAACGAAGATGTATAAGGAAGATACGTAATTTTTGCTAAAACGGACTTCCATAGTCAAAAAATCGTCGGCGTCTCATGGCCGATTATTGATCTCTTAATATAAATTTTTATAACATTTTAGCGATAGGGGGGCCATCAAAAAGATTAAACCTTATATGAAATGACCAAAAACATGTATTTTTCTCATTAATAAGCACTTATTTGGCAGCGTTCTTGGACTTTCATTTACCTCGCGAAAATGTATTACAATATTTAAGCAGATACAAAAAAGCTTTTATAAAACAAACTGGAAGCATTTCTTACTAAATTCTTTATAAAAATAATCGTAAGAAGGCACTAACTTACCTTATTTATTGAGATTATGCCGATTATTTGTCATTTTTGCCATGTTTACTTTCTAAACAACAGACGGATCGATCCGCGTAAGTCAAACGCTTTGTATGGTATGGCAAGCCAAACGGGTAATGTTTCTTTTTCCAATTTTCGGTAAAATAAAATGTCTTATTTTTTCATTTCCCCTTATTAGATTTTCTTAGACTTTTTTCTCTAGTTATTTTAAATTATATCTGATATTTTTTTACTGTGATCATAACTTTTGCAATTAGTTTGAGGTCAAAATATAAATTGACTGGACTAGTAGTATCAGGGGCGATTCCAGAAATAAACAATGTTATGTGTGTGTGTGTGTGTGTGTGTGTGTGTGTGTGTGTGTGTGTTTGTGTGTGTGTGTGTGTGTGTGTGTGTGTGTGTGTGTGTGTGTGTGTGTGTGTGTGTGTGTGTGTGTCGATTTACGCCCTCTCAGTTAGTTGCTATGGTAACTTTAAAGAAGGCTAGGTTGCCAAACTCTCATACCTCATTGTTTTAAAATACGCCGTTTAAACATATAAAACGTTTTGTTTACTTTTAATGGTTGTATTGTAGTCCATTATTTTAACAATGTTTTACTTTATTGACCCCCCCCCGCCCCCAACACAAACCTTTCAAAAAAGAAATTATTTGACAAATTGTGACTAAGACTCTTTTAAAGCAAACTATAGTTGGGCCAATAACCAAAAACAAATGCGAAACAGTGTATCGGTGTTCTTTACAGGACCTTTGATCTGCTCATCCAACAATTCAAAATGACTACAAATGTAAGTTTATTACTTTTTACTTAAATGGTGTACCCGATATCTATTTGCATGGCCTAACATAATAGTTACAATATTATATGTTTTACCTTTACGAAGTATGCTTATTTTTTATCGTAAAAGTGTCTTAATTAAATATGTGTTTTTGAACGGTTTATGTCAATATGATTTGAATACCTTATTTATCTGCCAATCGACGAAGTAGTTTATCATAAATTACTTTCCTAAATTATTTCGAATAGCTAAACAGTGATAATATTTATGGATCTCAAGTCGGAAGAATTTTCCGCACTTTGAAAATGATAAAAAGATCTCGGAATTATAAACTTCATTTTGAATAATTTATTGTTATGTTGACTAAGGTAAATCAAACTTGCACTTCGAAATGCCATACGTTTATTTTGTTTCCGGATTCAAGATATCTTGGCAAAACCTAAACCCATTAGATAATCAGTGAAAGTTCTATCATTTAACAGAAAACTGATTTGATGCCATGTTAGTAAAATATATCCTGCAAAATCTAAACAAAAACTCATAACTAGAAATTTCCACTTTTGCTGCGAATCAATTTGGTTGCTCTCGCTTGATTGACATCGCTGCCTCCATTTCAGCCTGATATCACTTAATTTATCACATTAGGTACACCACTTCGACGTATTCTAATATTTTACTACGCAGACACGCTAGCCGCCAAACAGACGTAATTGTTCTCCGTTTGTTTACTCCGAGAAACCTTCGTAGTATTCTCGCCCAGACAGGCAACTTGCGAACGGGCCAAATAAACAAAAAACGGAGGCAATTTATTATCGCATCGATTTACGATTTGTTACGAGTAAAATACAAACATTATAGTTACTACGGGATGTCACGCTGCCCGGCGGAGGCTGGTTTCTGATATTCCTCCGCGGGGAAAAATAGTTCCCTGCAGCGGATCAGATTGCATGGCAGTCCAGAGGCAAGAAACGAGCGTGCGTTACTGCGGGATATGTTCTTTCTACTAGATGCTTCCACAACGTGGGGGGTTAAGAATCACTGGGTGAGTTATTGGCGGGTATCGTTTGGTGGTGATACTTGATATGGCTAGAAAACAACACTCATGTCGTCATTACGCAATAATCACTATACGACCATGTCTCGTGAAACGGACACGAGTTTATTAATTAGGGTTTTTGTCAATGTTGTTATTGTTGACAAAAGCAACAAAGTATTAGTGTTTGTTTAGATCCACGTCACATAATGACAACGGGTGTTTATTGATCGTGTTCCACTCGTCCGTCAGTCTTGGGGTCCGCTGAAAATCATAGTCTTTCTAGTTGAAGCAACTCTATTTTATGTTATGTTTTCATCTGATCAGGCCATAGGAAATTTTGTCGCGGGGACAGAAGTAAACAGAAACTATATTTATTAATCGTACGATGATTTGAATATTTTACGTATTGGAATGTAAACTTTCCAAATTAGCAATCGAGCGAAAATATTTAATTTTTTGTCTTGACTCATTTAAACACCTGTGGAAGGTCAGCCCAAGGTTAACAATGAAAATAGTTTACGTTTATTGATTGTCATAAATCACAGATGTCGCAAACCATAATTAGTTTTTAAAGTAGAATCTGCATTCAAGTTTAAATGTGCAAATGAAATTAAGTGGTAAAATGATACCACGCTGCAAGTAAAATAAACCCGGAGTTAAAAGTTGTTTTATTCCTTACATTTACTGACCTGATCGAAGTTCACGTGGGACAAACATTGATATAGGATTAGAGCAATGGAATGTGAATATGAAAAAAGTGATAATATTACCACATGTTTGTAGCTATTTCTGTGTTTATATTAAAGCGCACTTGATCATAAGTATTATATTACCCGTGGTACATTTTATATGACAAAACTTTTGCACAGAATTTCGGCTTTGATAAAGCCGAAAGTAATTCCACATAATCGACGATGAACAAAATTGATAATTACATGAGGAAGTTTTACGAGTTGTTTGTTTGCCTGTCCTTTTGGAAAAGTACAATCGTTGTATTGAATACTGTTTCAGAGTGTCGTTTTTTAGTAAATTTAAATTATTTTTAAATATTAAGAATTTAATTACTTTTCATTGTTGAGCAATTTATATTCTTTCTTATATGCATTTAAGTAATGTCATCAGAAACTGACAAGTTTTTCAAAGACAATAAATCACGTTCGCAACCGTTTTAAAACACTATTTAGTCATAATCTAATTTGGGGTATTTTCCAGTTAGCGCCATTTATTAAGCGTTTGTCGTTTAAATTGTTGTTCAATGGTAGTTTTTTGTTTTGTTACATCGCACTACACAATTATGACCATATCCATGAGGTCAAACTAATTCCTGCAGGCAGAAGAATCCAAACATATGTCTGGGTAGAACCACCGGCGCACCTCAGGTCAGTCCAAAAGATCTCCGCAGATGAATATTCTCGTCCTGACCGGGACTCGAACACAAGCCGTGAGTAAAAACTGTTGACGCCGACCAATTCTTTTCCCGGCTATAGTTTGCAATAGCATCGATAAACTAAAATATTACAAGTCCATTTACAGATAACAAAAGCGGACCTGGTAGCGCAATCGGTAGAGCGTCTGCTCCAGGTACGGGAGGCCCCGGGTTTGAACCCAGGTCGCGATATACTAAAGTCGTAAAAATGGCATCGGTATAGCTCCCTTGCTAACACTTAAGGGTAGTTCCACGACTGGTTGGCCCAGTGTCATGATAATGTGACTTGGTGCGGTATCATGCCAAGTGTTTACGGCATGCTATACACAGTGAAGACAGCACTATATTTGCTTTAAGTGGATACCGTCTCAAGATAGCTGAAATACTGTTGGTGGAATGATAAACCCTATAAACAGATAACAAATGACTTAACCAATGACTTTGCTGCAAATAGTAAAGATCCTAATCTGATAGCTCCCAGTAGGTGTGTGGGGCGGGGGTGGGTTGGGGCGGCTGCTTATCTGGTTTTGCAATTTCACTATATCATTGGCCAGACGTAACCAAGCACAGCAGGGCAAGAGAAGGCAGGTTTACTCATCATTCCTTTATAGATGATCAGCGGGGCTCTCTTCGAAGGACATACTAGGTAAATGTTAATGAGTCAATTAATGGGTGATAATCATCACCGATAAAGTTTGACAAATGAGCTTAATGTATTTTTAAAGTGCCTAACTACAGAGCTGTACTTTAAAATGTCAAATTACTGAGGATGATTCATGCCGTAAATTCTTGCTGTTAATTCGAAACCACCTGTTGTCATCTTGTCATTTCTTGCACGTTCAAGAAAACGAGACAACAACAACAAATATGTTTTCGCGCATGGTGAATTGCTGTTTGGAAAAAAATAATATTACAATACTTAAATGATCAAACTCATCGCACGATTAAAAAACATAGTTTCAGTTTATGTCTCTCACCGCGACAACTGTCGTATGACCTGACCATATGACAAAATAACCTAAACCATTATTCTAGAATTATATAGCATGTTTCACGCCGTCTGAGAATTTTCGATTTACCTCATCACCCTTACCCCCATCCTCACCCCTCTCCCAAAATGGGGTGCACTGGTAAATAAATAATATTTTATGCACTTTAAAATGTTTACCTCCGTAGTACGCATACCGCTGACTTTTATCTCTTCAGAAACGGGTTTCGAGCCAAAGATGGTTCGAGATTGTAATTTAAGCGGTAGCTTTCAGCAGACTTTGGGGCTTAGTGGTTCTACCCAGACATGTTTCAGGATGTTTCCTCCACGACTTGAAGCTGGGTCGATATTGTTACAATTATATCGGATCGATGTATTTATAAAGCAAAAACAAACCGTCATCAGTAAAGAAATCATATACTGTCCAACCTCATTACATCGAAATCGGATTCGTCGAAACGCCGGTTACGTGGAAGTATTTTCTGGGTCCCGACGTAATTCCTTCTTTTTCTATATTAAAAAATACCTTTTATGTCCGTGCAAATCTTCATTTATTGCTTAAAGAGTGGTTTCATTATTTCGCAAAATGTATGTAATGATTTTTTCTTTTTTCACATGTGTATTAAATATGCATAATTATTGTTCTGTTTTATTACTGATTGTACCATAATAAAGCACGATTAAATGTTCTTTGTCAGTTCTGAATTTTCACTCCCCTTTGTTCGAAGTTTGGATACGTCGAAGTTTTTCTGTAAGTCTCTTGACCTTCGAGGTAAAGAGGGTTGACTGTAATTATAATTTTGTACATGTTTATTAAAGTAGTATCCGAAATTTTGGACCCCATCTTTTTCTTAAATAACCAAATTAATCATTGTTTTCTGAAAAGGTCTTGTAAGATATTGTTGATTGGTGCACTAGACCTATGTGAACAGTGAAGCGTAAATCTCCACTTGTTATTGCAAACAGGTATTTTGTATCTGAGCCACGCTGCAGAGATATTTTTAAGGTAATAAAACCACGTAAGGACTTCCTTTCTATATCGCGCAATATAGTCATCCGGCTTATCCGCTTTGACGTCGATATCTGTTTTAGCAGATCTCCCTATTGTGTTTATTTATAGATTTGGAAAGAATAAACATTCAGAGTTGTTTTCGTTATTTTTACTGTTAACAATATAGACCGTATTCAAAACCGTCAATACTTATAATTAAACGATGGGTTTATGCAAAAGTTGTGTTCTAATTCCACATAACAGGGGTAAGATATTGCCTACATGTATATGATAATTTTTATAGGCAAACTGTCGGATACCTCCTTTAGTGGCAACTGTACAGGCTAGTGTATGAATTCTTATAAATATTTACTGTCTACCTTTCACTGTCATAAGTTAATATAGAACACTTTCCAACTATATTTGTTGCTGGATTATTGAAATCGTCTGGTTTCAAATAGTATGTTTTGCCATTTTTGCATCAGATATTTTTAAAAGAAAACCTGGCCTTGGCAGTCAAGACTCAGTGGCATGCCGTAAAATCAGAACAATGCAATTCACCGTAAGCTTAATTACAACTTCTGCCAATCGGGTTCAGACATTATAAACATTGCATACATTACCGTAATTGATCAATGATATGTAAAATAACGAAATGTCGAAGTACCCCGAATGAATACGATCGACGCAGGGGATGGGAACGTGTTCTCCACTGTGGCACTTCATAGATGAAGTTGCATACAGATAGTTTATGATTGAAAGGTAAAACTGTATTATTCCAGACAAATAAAGGGCATTCGCTAATTATCGACGCGAGTGCAGTTTGGCTCTTCATGTTTCAAATTAGCAAGAAAGCAACGTTTTACAAAAGCTTCCCGTCTATGGGTAGCAGAGGTTTACCCACGCATTCCAAATTATTTTATCATCTGTACAATGGGTTTTTTTTAACTTCTTTTATCACTGACAATAAATTTTGCCATAACAATGCAAGGCTTACTAGTTATAATACGATAGGCTCTGCGGCCAGACATGTTCTTTTGTATAAAACAAGTATTTAGCCAAATATATACAATCTATTACGCTCGTGCCTTCGCTTTCTAAATAGTCCTGTCATCGGAGATGTATGTTTGAGCATTTAAATGGGATTTTTAATAAACCGGTCGCAAGAAATATGATAATTTTTCAACTCTGGAGGTAGACCTATTTGCACATAGAAGAATATATTTTGAAATAATCTCATAATGCCTTCTTCTGTAAATAGGGACAGCTTAATGATTTAATCCAAAATTAACCCCCGAGAGGTCCTTTTTTAACCAGGGAGGGTTGTTCGGGTGTCGAACATTATGTGAAATGGACAATTGTAATGACAGTAAACGGTAATTGTGTACATGGTGCGATTCTGTAATCGAATAACATATTTGACATATGTAGAAATATGAGTTAACATCTTACTGGCTGATTACATGCATAGCACGCATTTGGCCAGGCCGGGTTACAGTAAAGGTCCATTTTGACACGGTTTCGAGTGAAGTAACAATTGCGTGGTGGTGTAATGAAATAACTCAGAAATTATGGCGTGGTGTGGGATTTTAACAAATATAGCAGCAGAGGGGTCAATTTTGACCTGTAAGAAAAACTCCCATGGGGGTTGGAGTTGCCATGAAAGAGATAACAATGTAGTTTGTCGACAACCATTCTGTCACACACTCTGGAGAGAGGATTTCGGGGGTACATCAAGGACAATGACCGCAAATATTTCAAATATCTTTAGCAATTGTGCTGTCATAACGGCGTTAAACATTGATCTTATTTAAAACTGTAACAATTTCCATATGCACAAAACTAATTATATAATTGTATTTGACATGCATTCAAAGATGTCTCCTATAGATTTCCCTTGTACTGCAATTTGGCAAACACATCGTTTTTTATCCGTCATCAAGGGCTGCCTTGCAATAAATTTGATATTTGATTCCGTCGAGGCAAGTCCAGGATATTCCCCCACCAGTAAATAGATAAACGTCGCTGAAATGACCATAAATTCGTCGGTAAAATGTAACTTAAAAATTAGGCGAATTTAAAGGTGGCAAATTTTAACATTATGGGGTAATTCCTTAATCATAATAGACAAAGAACATTCAATTGTCCACTCCCATTCCGTTTTGTGATTGTTCTAAAATAGCATAGCATTGTGTTCTGATCGGATATTCTTGTAAAGATTCTTCGTGCGATATTGCCAAACTAAATCATGTACCAGTGATGTGAGATATTTGTTGTCGTCCTTTGCATCGTTAATGCAAGAGGGGCCTAATTAGCCAATGCTGTCTGAAACGGCGATGTTTGGCGACATCGAGTTCGTAAATGCCCTCGGCAGTATCCGACACGTTCTCCGGAACTAATCGGATTTGATCGTAGCAAACATTTTTAATCATTATTTTTTATGTATCTTGCAAATATTGATAATATTTTTTCAAACAAGTAATAATTTCAAATAAAAAAATATTTACCAAAAAAACTGGGATCCCAAAGCGTGACGTTATATTTTCGGAAAATACCAAAATGGCGGACAGAGACAGCAGAGGTCGATATGTGAAACGGAAAACTTTAAAATCAACGATTAAACGAAAACAGATTATTTTTAATGATCATAATTAAAATGTACTCATTAAATGAAATAACACTGACATTACATTCTAGAAACAGGTCTTTGAAGGGCTAGTTATTTGACATTTGCATGACCTTGTAAACAAATGCTTCATAAAAATTGGGTAAAACTGCAATAAAACATTTAAAAATACAAATTTAAGTTCTATTGTAAACAGATACACATTCAGAAGTCAGCTTTAATCAGATCTGTAAAAGATCTTTGTGAAACATAAAGGTATTTTGCAAAATTGTGACAGAAAATATTTTCACAGGTTTGTTGTTGTTGTTGTTTTGTTAAGAAAAACATGGAATATGACAAATTAAAAGCTAATATTTCAAAAACTAAAATGTGAAAGTCTGTAATTATTTGTTATGTGATTGGTATATGTATATAGCAAATTTTGATATGCATTTTTTAAATATACTGGTATAATTAAAATATTTAGAAATTCTGAAAGTTTGTGTATGTTTCTGTGTCAAGGAAATTTTCCGAGGGGGTATAGATGCCTTTTTCAGTGTAAAATCATCAAATGTTTGTACTTGAACAATATAAATGAGTTCTTTTTAATGTTTAGGGTTATGCTTAAAAAGTTACACCACTGATGCTAAAATATATTATAGTTTTGAACCCCCAAATTAGATTCATTTTTATATCTGATATATATTTATTACTATGGACATGCTTAGTTTAGGATTCTTAATAGCTTATTTTAGGCCCCTCTTACCTTAACTTGCTCTTGGAATGTTGTCGTGGTGATCTGACAGCATTTCAGAAACACTTGTTTCATGCAACAAAGTTGAATATGCCATATACTGAAGCTTAACAGAACGGTGATCATATTGTCGACTGTAATCTCCTTTCCTCTTCCCTTTCACTAAACAGTATTTTACCAATCATGCATGAGGTCGTTGGACTTTGTAAATGTATATTGCTGTTTTTGTGAATTCGTTGCCGTCCTGTACTTCATTCAAATTACCGTCAGTTGTCCTCAGGATAGGATGGTTAATGGCCGCTCGGGATCGGATTGTAAATTGCCGCTCGGGATCGGATTGTTAATTGCCGCTCGGGATCGGATTGTAAATTGCCGCTCAGGATCGGATTGTAAATTGCCGCCCAGTATCGGATTGTAAATTGCCGCTCGGGATTGGATTTTAAATTGCTGCTCGGGATCGGATGGTAAATTGCCGCTCAGGATCGGATTGTAAATTGCCGCTCAGGATCGAATGGTAAGTTGCCGCTCAGGATCGGATTGTAAATTGGCGCTCAGGATCGGATTGTAAGTTGCCGCTCAGGATTGGATTGTAAATTGGCGCTCAGGATCGGATTGTAAGTTGCCGCTCAGGATTGGATTGTAAATTGGCGCTCAGGATCGAATGGTAAATTGGCGCTCGGGATCGGATGGTAAATTGCCGCTCAGGATCGGATTGTAAATTGGCGCCAAGGAGCAAATGGTGAGTTGACCCTTAGGATCTGATGGTAAATTGGCGCTCAGGATCTGATGGTAAAATTGGCGCTCAGGATCGAATGGTTAGTTGACCCTCAGAATCGGATGGTAAATTGCCCCATAGGATTGGATGGTAAATTGTCCTTCATGATCGAATGGTCTTGAAAGGAGGATTGTTTTGAGATAAAGTCAGGTTCCGACGATTGACAGGGGAAATAATGGGGTGGGTGATACGTTCTTGATTGGTCACGCATACTTAAACCCTAGAACGTTTCGTCGTCAGACATTGTACTTTACAAGTAGATGGTTGTGTCTGTTTATTTTGAATTTGAATTATGTAAGATTATCGCTGCATTTATTTTTTTTTCTGTTTACATTTCAAGCGTATGCTCGTTGCGTTGTGTGTTTTTCTTGATCAAGTCTACGAAAATATTTGCTGAAATTGACCTCCCACCTACACTCTTACTAGTATCCAAAGACGATGTCCATATAAGCAAACCGGCCCGTATAGCTCAAGCGGTAGAGTGTCGGCTTGGGGATCGGCAGGTCACGGGTTCAAACCCCGGCCGTGTCAAACCAAAGACTTAAAGATGGTAGTAGTGGCTTCCCTCCTACCGCCCGGGGCTTAGGGAACAGTATTACGCCTGACTCGTCGGTGTAAGTATAATGGACCGCCCGGGTTCAGTCCCTGGGCACCTCATAAGTGCCCATGTGCTATAATGATAGAACTGTCGCTGCACAGTATCGGCAATAATGCTGACAAATCCCATCCCATCCCATCCCTGATTAAAATCATATCCTGAAAACTCCTCCGCTATCGGGATCTGACGACGAGTCAATAAAACATTCCCATCCAATCAGATTGTCGCCTTCGAAATCGCAGAAGTAAATGATGATCCGAAGCGTTCCGAACGTATCATTTTAATGGCTGCGCCCATTTACAAAGAAATGTAAAAACATGGACACTCTGCGCAAGACTTATGTCACTGAAGACAGGTTCGTTGTATCCGGTATCCCATTTGTTTCAACACCTATAACATCTTCAGTTCCAAAGACAACAAACGGGCGAATTCCTAATTTTGTCAAACACTTTTCTACTGCATCATGATAGCGGCCATCTTGCAACTCTTACCGAAAGCGTTATGCATTACGCTATCTGATTGGCTGTTATAAAAATAGTAATGGGGAAAACCATTCTTTTTATAGTATTTTTATGGTATTTGCGGGTCGTCATCAGATCTTACATTTTAGTGAAATTGCTGTTTCCTTTATTGCTTGGGCTTATGTCAGTAAAGCTAAATTCACAATTCATACTAAAGTTATACCATCCCCCAATTTACTGCTTTGTTAAGTCACTGTCTGGATATGAAACCCGGGGCCTCGCGATTTATACTATCTATTCCGGGGCATGTATATGTACATTTACATATTGTTTAATAATTATCATTGTTTATCCAACATTTATCGTGTTGCATGTACGCTTCATCGCATGTCTTAAATTCGAATTGTTCCACAACTCAGTGTACTTCTTTCGTTTCCGAATTATACATTAAACACACTGGACCTGATAGCACAATTGGTAGAGCGTCTGTTTCATATACGAGATTCATATACATGTTTTTTAGATATATACATGTTTTATTGAGATGTAAGCGAGAATGGTACCCGACCTGGTAGCGCAGTCGGTATGGCGTCGTCTCGAGGTACGAGCGGCCCTGAGTTCGATCCCTGGCCTCGACAAAAGCCGTTAACAGTGGTGGTAACAAAGTTCCCTTGCCAACGCTTTAAGAAATTTGTCAGCCAATTATCAGGATAATGTGACTGGATGTGATATCCGAAATATTAGCGGTAAGATTTACCCATCACAAAACCACGAAGGCAGTCTAATTAAGACATGTACTGAGATATGTAAATTCGACTAAAGATTGCCTTGCGTGGGGTCTTAAGTGGTCAAATAATTGTTCTCTCCTGTTGGCGCGATTAACATTCGTTGGAGGATACGCTACACAGAAAGGTCCGTTTCGTCACATGCAAATGGACTTCAGCATTAGGAATATGTAACAAAAATGAGTATTTTAATGTATGTATGTAAAATGTACCTTAAGCTATGTATAATCGTGCAAAAATACTTGTATAACCGTACATTTAATAATATATTATAACCGTACTCAAATCTACGTGTAATCGTACTTAAATCTATGTATACTCGTACTTAAATGTTTCATAATCGTACTTAAATCTATGTATAATCGTATTTAAATGTTTCATAATCGTACTTAAATCTATGTATACTCGTATTTATATATCATAATCGTACTTAAATCTATTTATACTCGTATTTATATATATTTTAATCGTACTTAAATATATGTATAATCGTACTTAAATGTTTCGTAATCGTACTTAAATCTATGTACAATCGTATTTAAATCTATGTACAATCGTACTTAAATTTATGTACAATCGTACATAAATCTATGTACACTCGTACTTAAATCTATGTATAATCGTACTTAAATGTTTCGTAATCGTACTTAAATCTATGTACAATCGTATTTAAATCTATGTACAATCGTACTTAAATTTATGTACAATCGTACATAAATCTATGTACACTCGTACTTAAATCTATGTATAATCGTACTTAAATGTATTATAATCATACTTAAATCTATGTACAATCGTATTTAAATCTATGTACAATCGTATTAAAATCTATGTACAATCGTACTTAAATCTATGTATAATCGTACTTAAATCTATGTATAATCGTACTTAAATGTATTATAATCATACTTAAATCTATGTACAATCGTATTTAAATCTATGTACAATCGTATTAAAATCTATGTAAAATCGTACTTAAATCTATGTATAATCGTACTTAAATCTATGTATAATCGTACTTAAATGTATTATAATCATACTTAAATCTATGTACAATCGTATTAAAATCTATGTACAATCGTATTAAAATCTATGTACAATCGTTCTTAAATCTATGTACAATCGTACTTAAATCTATGTATAATCGTACTTAAATGTATTATAATCGTACTTAAATCTATGTACAATCGTATTTAAATCTATGTACAATCGTATTAAAATCTATGTACAATCGTTCTTAAATCTATGTACAATCGTACTTAAATCTATGTACAATCGTTCTTAAATCTATGTACAATCGTATTAAAATCTATGTACAATCGTACTTAAATCTATGTATAATCGTACTTAAATGTATTATAATCGTACTAAAATCTATGTACAATCTTTCTTAAATCAATGTTTATTCGTACTTGACTTTTTGTATAAACGTACTAAACTCAATGTATAATCGTACTTGACTCTATGTATATTCGTACTTGACTCTATGTCTAATCGTACTTGACTATGTTTAATCGTACTTGACTATGTTTAATCGTACTTGACTCTATGTATTATCGTACTTGACTCTATGTAAATTCGTACTTGACTATATGTATAATCTTACTTGACTCTATGTATAATCGTACTTGACTTTATGTATAATCGTACTTGACTATGTATAATCGTACTTGACTCTATGTATTATCGTACTTGACTCTATGTATAATCTTACTTGACTCTAAGTATAATCGTACTTGACTATGTGTTGAATCATAGTATCTAACATACCCTCACTGTTTGAATATAACGTAAGGTTAATGCACTTTACAGCAGGTCTGACTCTTGTACGAAAATGGCCCAGTATCTTACTGTGAACATAGATTAACTAATTGTTTGTGTTAGTACAGTCTCCTTCAGATTTCCGGGCGTTCTTACCGGGCAAGTTTACAATAAGCTACGACCTGCTTTATGCGTTTGTGGACCGCGTGCTTTCTTGGTGTACATTTTCCTATTTACTGTTGCGCATGTATGAACTGTTGTGTTTTACTACGGAAATGGTAAAATTCGTTGAATACACGATCTGATTTGTGTCTGAAAACATCAAAGCGACGTTTGTCAAATTGAAGAAAATATTAAAATGTGTGTATACATGCATATATCAATGGTAGTGACGTAAATGAGTGTGTATGTCCAAGTCGAGAAATAGCAAAATCCTTTTTTAAATTAGTATCAATGACCCCTTTGCGTGCAGAAACATTTCTTTTTGGGGGAATTTGTTCCAGCGAATATTTTGCACCGAAAGAATTCATGATTAAAAATTACAGTTACACAATGTGAAGCGTAGGTAACATGAAAAGATAGTAGCAGCAAAAAAAACAACAACAAACAACAACAACAACAACAAACAGCAACATTGACCTTGAGAAAAAAATTAAAAGCAATGGCGAAAGACTACAGTTAGAAACCAGTCGACAGTTTCTCAGCTGACAACTATATCCGGTCACAGGTGACACATAGAATTATTATAATGCATGTAAGATTTAAAGGCAGTTTTCCTATATCAATTACATGTAATCATATCCAGGGATTGATCCAGGGGGTGGGGATGCATCCCTCACCAACCAGGTAAAAGAGTAGAGTTGTGAAAACACATACATGCTAGCTTAAAGAAATCTAAGCTTTTAAAGTAAATTTTGTCTGTTGACTGCTTAGGTTCGAAATAAGGGTCCCTTACTGTATATGTGTAGTATTTATTTATTGCGATAAATTTGATATTGATTCATACCCCCCTCCCCACCACCACCACCACCAAAAGTTTCTGGATCCCCCTTTGACAATATTTTACTTTTGCTAGGGGGTATACTTTCTACAAAAAAAAAGAAGAAAAGAAAAAGAAAAACATGAAAAAACACTCAAACTTAAGTCTTAGAAAAGACGATTCTGACCAATATCTCATTTGTACGACAAATATGTAAATAACGACGATAGTGAGTACTGTTGAAACTAGACACTTGGCGTCAGAGCGAATAACACGGAGGAAGATATAACATGATCTTAAAAGGTAAGTGCTCACGTTGATTTCTTATAAAATCATAAAAAATAGCTTACTGTGCAGCGTGGTACAGATAGGAAATACATGTTTGTAATGACGAGTGGAGTGTAATTATTCGCATTTCCTTTAGATGCAGAACAACCATCATCAGCATTTCGCGGGACCTTTTCATGTATCAATAAATTTGTTTTGTTAAAAGAGAAAATAAATAGTATAAAGAATGGGGTACCACCTTTAATTGTTCTTCATTTTTCATCCTTTCGCTCGCACGTGTATTTCTTCCAGATCTATTATGGTACATGATTATTTGATGTTGTTAATGTTGTTTTAACAGATACATACATTATTCTGCGTTTTCTTTCGCTATGTTATGTAAACTTAATGCAGTGTATACTGCCGCAGGGGTCGGACGGCGCATTCGTTTATTTGTTGGGTTTATCGTCCCTCAAACAGTATTTCAGTTACTTGGAGACGGTGTCCCCTGAAATCATATATAGTACTGCCTTCACTGTGCATAGCATGCCGCTGGCACTTTGCATGATGCCACTCCAAAACACATTTTCTGACACCGGACCAACCAGTCGTGGAACTACCCTTATATTTGCTTGAGCGTTAGCAAGGGAGCTATACTACTATCATTTTAACGACTTTGGCAGGTCACGGCCAGGAATCGAACTCGGGACCGCCCTTCCTGGAGACGATGCTCTACGAATTGCGTTTTAGTTTATATTTCAGACGAAGCATGTATGCAAAACATGACATTATACCTATGTCTAAATACAAAGGCCCGGGTGCTTGTTTCAAATAGAAGTTAATATTTTATATTTTTGAAGTATAAGCGTATGATTTTGTCACTTACGTCTCAAGTCGGTGATAAAAGGGGGATATTTTCACGATATAAATCAAGTATCTAGTGTCATGCAAGGAAAACAAGTTAACAAATTATAATAGTTTCATAAAATATACTCCAAATAAATACCCTGGTGAATATGTGCCTAGGTTTTTTTATCCTATGACAATATCACCGCCCCTGCCCCCATCACGTTAAACGGACCCTTGCGAGTGTTTTGTCGTGCGGTTTTGTGGATTGTATCACATTCGGATTAGATTTTATATGGCATCTCCAGTTTCACATTTTGTTTTATCGACATCATCTCCCTGATACGGTCTGCTCTACATCTGACAGACTTTCACACGCAACCTCCAGCCGCTTGAGAGATTCAAGTACCTGGTATACCTTGTCTATGATATCAACCTACCTGTTAAAGAGACCCCCAACTCGTCTTTTCTCTCAATTAAACCCTCGTCTAGTCGTTTAGAAGGCTTTACTACAACTAAAACTTGACGTACTCTGTGCAATAAAGTTCATTTGACTGAGCACGGGCGTGTTATATTAGTGGCCCAGACGGATCGTAGTAGGTACAGTAGTAATATTTAGTCTAGTTGATAGTTCTGTACTTGTAGTATTTTACAGTATTGGTTTCTCGATTAGGACACAACTGTTGATAGTCTCAGTGGTGAAAAAAATAAACTTGTTGAGGATTTTAGAGACTCAACAGAGACAGATAGACAGATAAATGTTTATGTTTCATGGCTCGCTTCGACTCACCTAAAATATTAACGTTGAGTTACGAACTGTAGTGAGGGCGATTCGTCACTGTATGCGGTGTACGGGACGAGCTTTCCAGGCGGATATGCAGTCTTCATGTTGTTCTTCTCTTTGGATTATAACTGTATTACAGAGAGGTGGTTAGGATAATTTTGGCGAGTTTACGAGGATATTAAAACGTAAGTTGTTATAAAGGGGAAGACTTCGGCTTCAACCGTGATTGAAATGTGAGATTTTAAAGTGGTTAATTTTGAGAATAGTGAGTATTTTCGTGTAATTGTACAATAGCTAATGATAATAAATATATGGCCTGAAATAAATATTTTATTGAAATTTAATACAATCTCTTTAAGTTCAGATTCTAAACCTTTTGGTAGTAACTATCGAGGGATGTCAATAAAAAGCAAACAGTCTTGCTTAAAAATGCTTGAATATTTTTTAAGTGTTTGTGGGGAAAAAAACGATAAGTGAATGCTTGTATTAACACGATGCAAATTTGGAAAGCAGCTAGAACATTTTATGTTGCATATTGTTGTCTCTTAACTGAAGTATATTGTTACTTTGCATGATTCTGTGGAAACACAAGTGTTTCAATGATTTTTACTTGCGTCTATAAGGTGTTTCTATGTCTTTAACGCAGAGTTTACTCTGCAGCGAAGCCTAATATTTTGTGGATTTAAATACCGTCGCAAGCAGTGTGACCAACCCAGCCAATCAGCGCTCAGCTCGATACTCCGCAACGTAGTAATGACCTTGGTGTTCTACGTTTACATATATATATAGTCACCGGCATTCTGGCTCGGTCGGCACTTAGACCAACAACCTAAAGAACAACCTGACAGATAATCGTGGTGAACTCTCATGAAAACTTTTGTCAAGTTACTATACCCAAAGGGTTTTGTAGGTATTGTCTTATGAGTTAATTAACACTGTGAGAAAACTCATGAGTCTTAACCCTCGTAATTTGTAATTTAAGATCATCGTCTTGTGAGACTTAGCCTCTCTTGAAAGGAATTGGATTATAGTGTTACCGTTCATGAATATCTGACAAGTCGTGGAAGGTTGGAGGGACGTTTTTTTCTGAAGTAGTAAGTGAGACTTTAATGCTTATCTTTGCTTTTATTTGCAGTTCGTGTGTAATTTTGATATTTGCTTTTTGTTTATTGTATTTATAAATAATGGCTTTGATTAGATTAGAGCAAACACTGGCTCACGGTCTAACGCCGCACAATATATCATTATATGTGTTACTACTGCTACAACAACTACTACTACTACTTTTTCCCTTTTTCTCCCCATCTTCCTTCCTTTTTTTCTTCTGCAATACAGCTGCTAGTACTGTTGTATCTCCTGCTGCTACTGCTTCTACTACTACAGATACTACTACTACTACTACTACAACTACTACTACTACTTCTACAACTACTACCTTTTTTCTTCTACAACCTATACTACAACTACTTCTGCTAATTCTACAACTACATTACAACTTACTTCTACTTATATTACCACTTCTGATAATACGTTCCTATTATTAGAAGTAGTCTTCTTTTGTTTCTGAAGATTATTCTTCTTTCGATGTGTTGGCGAAATTTTAATTCCTCATTATTTTACTACAATTAACACTACTACAACTGCTACGACAACCACAAAAGGCTTTAGATTACAAAACAACAGCGACTCATCGACTATCGCGTGCTACTCTGTAAGGACTTCGGATCTTATGTTGTCGCTATATCTCAACTATTTACTTTTGCTTATAACAGCACGTATTGGAGGTAATAGTTGGGTAAATCATCACTTTGTGCAATTCATTGTTAACAGGCTTGGCGTATTCATTTACGGACGGAGTTGATTTAAACAATACTTTCCGCAGATTCGTTCTTGATCGGTGCTTTTACAAAGGCATCTTCACACTAGATGCTGCGCCCGTGGCCCAGCGGCTAGCGGTTCTGACTTGAAACTCCACAAGACCTTACCGCGTGCATCGTGCGAGATCTTTCATGTTGACAGTTCTTCTAGATGGCCTGCGATGGCGCTATCTTGATTTGTCAGGGGTCCGACTTTTGCCAGTAATAGCTTGGTCTCGTCAATATGTTGTTGCGTTAAGTTTGTTATAAATAATTTATCAATACCAATTACCATTACTGATTGTCCTTTAATACACCGTATTAATGGTTATTATTGCAAGGTCCATTTAGTTTTGGATAAAGAAAGACTCCTCCCTTCCCGCTCTTAACAAATGTCTAAATAGCTAGACGGCGTCACTTGGTGGTCGGGGCGACTGGGACTCGAACCCATTCTGTGAGTGGCCATAGATTATGTCGAGAAATGTATAGCGAACATAGCGAAGCATCTAGCTGGCTAAGCGTGAATTGACCAGGCTTAAGCAAATACCTTAGGTCCTGATCAGCTGCCTGGTCGGGATATGCCCAGTGTGCGACAGTGAATTACAAATGTATGTCATCTGTGCATCTAGTGTCAAGCAAATAAACACAGATTGTGTGTTGTTTGTATATTTATTTATATATGCAGCATGATGCGCTTTAAATACTTTCACCTTCTCATAAAATCTAGTTTGAGATGAAGTCACAGCTCAGTGTCAAGTCCCGTCTACAAATGGTAAATCTAGTTCAACTCTTTCAACCATAAGTTTAGTTTGATATACAGTTGTAGGAATTAAATCTACATTCGTTCTCGATTCAGTCAGATCATTTTATCGTTGTAACCCTTGTCCTACTTTACTTGTAAATAGTCGCAGTTCATCCTTAGTAATAGCTTACATTGGCAAACCAGGAGAGCAAACTAGTTCTGAATGGCACAATAAAATTAGCGCGGATCTTGTTCCGACAGTTTCCTTTGGAAGCTGGCTGATCCGGATCCGGAATGTTTAGATTTGACGGATCCGTTCCTGCTTGGCAGTGTAAGAAAAAGTAATGCACATGCCAATAACAATTGTAATAAAACATGTATTCGACATAAACCAATCAATCGGTTTACACAATTATGTGTTAACCTACCCCCTAGAATGTAGCTTAAGCCATTTATGTCTAATCGCAACGTTTAATAATACTTTTTATACCGTTTGACACTGCACACATTGTTTACTGCTAGATTGGCCAGACCTGGTAGTCCCCCAATAAATATATGTGCAGAACCAGTTGTGCACCGCTTGTCAACTAAAAGACTTCCCCGCATTAAGTCCTTTGGCCCGACAGGGACTTAAACCCACGTGCTGAATAGTCATGGAGTCAGAAGTGTTACAGGTCTGTGACTATACCGTTTAGGCAAAAAAGGGGCACCCGTGGCATAGTGGTAGAGTCGCCGATTTGTAACTCCTCTGACTGCTTAGCCTCTCACCGCGTGGGTTCGAGTCCCCTTCGGGGCAAAAGACTAAATGTGAGAAGGTCTTCCATGCTGACTTGCGGTTCGTTAGTGCTTCTACCAATACATGTGTCTGGGGTTTTCCTCCACCAAAAAGCTGGACGTTGCTATAATGATCATAAATGGTCGCTGCAATGTATTTTAAAAATCAAAAAAAATCAATCAAAACCAATTAGGTTCGAGGTTAAGATCATTTGTTAATAAAAAAAAAAGAAATAACATTTAATTAAGGAAATGTTAATCATTTCAGTTTAAATATAATTGCTTGTTACGATATGTATCACATTTTCTCCAAATCTAAACTCGCGAATTTTCCGGCATTTTTGCCGATACTGTGCAGCGACATTTCTATCATCATAGCACAGGTGCACTTACGAGGTGCCCAGGGACTGAACCCTGCCGGTCCATTATACTGACTCCGACGAGTCAGGCGTAATGCTGCCCTCTTAGCCCCGAGCGTTAGGAGGAAAGCCACTACTACCAACTTGAAAGTCTTTGGTTCAAACCCGGCCGGGGTTTGAACCTACGACCTCCCGATCCGCAAGCCGACGTTCTTCCATTTGAGCTCAAATCTAAACTCGTTCTAATTGCAAGGTAGTATAAAGTCAGAATAGTTGTAACCTTAAATACTAGAGCTAAAACCCGCGGTGTATTACCAATTTATGAATCAGAATGTTCACTAAATGTTAAATCCATTCTCACCCCCTTGAAACAATATAATCAGTACAAACTATGAAGTATATGCTAGAGAAGACTGATCAAATAATGGCAATTGATCCCTTCTTTAGTCCAACTTTAATCCCTTTAAACTGATAAGCGCGGGTTGAAAAATGTCAAAATCATAACGAAGGTTATATATAAAGTTGTTTGTTAACAACGCGCTTTTCGCAATGCATTACGTAAAGCATGCATGTACCAAAATTGAATGTCGCACACGATAGAGTATTAAACTGGCAAACAAAAGGTCATGAGTGCGTATCATGAACACAAAGATTTTTTTCTTCTCCATTTTTTTGTCAATTGTTTTTGTACTGAATACGTATATCTTCATTTATATTACAAGTATTTATATATATTTATGTATACTTATCGACGAATAAGTATTCTATTATCATTTTAACCACATACCATTTAATTCGTTTTGGAGCAGGTAACACAATGTGTCAACAAATGTTTTATTTATTTAAGCTACATACCTTTGCGAAAGCTTGTACAATTGCAGACAACCCTATCATAGTGCATATGTTTCGAATGCATACATCAGATGCTCAATTTTGAATCAAAGTAAGTTATGTTGTTTCTTAGCCTAATATTGCTTTATAACTCTATTCCGTCATTATTTTATATGAAATGGGATTTATTATCTTCAATTCCTTTTTATATTACATCGTATACCAAAGTCAATTTTGAATTAACGTCGGCACGAGACAACGCGAGGTCTGGAGCACTAACTCTGGTTATGAAAGCCTCTTTCTGGAACTGCGCCAGTCCATTAGCTCTACATCATAATTCTCTGCTCTTGGCCTAGTGACACGGTAGTGTCTCACGCACGCACCGCTTCGTTCGATACGCTTCGCATTTCTTCGACTATCCGAGGAGCGTCACGGAACTCTGCTGTACCAGCAAGCCTATTGCTATCCATGGATAAATGGATAAGCGTTGTGGAATAGTCTTTTGAAGTGTACGAATATTAGTCGGTTCTTTAAAATATCCCAGCGGCACATGTGTGGCCCTTGTATCGATGTCCAAGTGATTATTGGTCGAGAGAAGACTTCAGACATATTCCCAGATATGTGTCACATTCGCAATGAAGGTCAGCTGAAATTCCCCAAAACATGTAGCCCCCCACCCTATACCGGTACTGAAAGCGGTGATTGTTTACATTTATGTTTATGATTTAGAAACTGTCAACGCAGATCTCCCGATAAGCGGGTACTTTTAAGCTTTTACTCCGTAGTTTCAATAAAGTTTATATGTGGGCCGTTTTCGACGTTGCTTCCTAAGAAGGCTTCCAGAGAAGACTTGGTCTCAGAACATCAACTATAAAAGTCGCTATTCTGCTTCTGCTATAATTTGGAACAGGAAATTAATAATAATTCGGTCAACATGAAAAATTGGCCGCCACAGCCGCGATTCAAACCGCGGACCATCTGAGTACCCACAACTTGCCTATCAACTTTTACTCCACAACAGCCAAAGTGCTATTTTTTTCCAAATATATATTTTGTTGTTGCTCTCGGTGAAATTATTTTAATGCATACCAGCATTTTAAATTTTAGTCCACAGTTTTAAACATACTCTTCGCTAATTTATTGTTTTGGAAATTTTTATGAAGCGTGTTTTAGGCCTATTTTCCCAGTTACTTTACTTTTCCTGTATATGCCTGTGACTTAAATGAAATCACAGGCATTTTGTCTGTGGGGATAGGGTGAGGTTGTGAAGGGGTCTCCCTTCACCAATGATACATGGATTCGCTTTGACGATCGCAATTATGTCTGTGCGATGTTTATGTATTCATATATATAAATATCAAAGTAAGTTAACTTAAATTTCCGTTTTCGTTCCGTGTTTTTGTTGTTGTTTTATCGTCTTAGTAGCCTCAAAATGACGTTTACGCAAAGATATTGTTTTATTAGAAACCGGTCTGGTCTAGTTTTATGAAACTCTACGCGCATCAACCAATTGGATTTATTGATCACGGCCAGACGTAAACATTAGTTTAAACGACACGTTATTGTCATGTTAACAGTGTTTGCGCGCAAATGTGTTTAGCAACCATTTGCCTAAAACCCTTGTCTGGCTACATTTATCAATAAGCAAACAATCAACATTATGATTTGTTTTATATGCTAACGACTGCATGTAAATTTACCAACGCATTGTTAGAAAATCAACAGCAACAAGTGCAGATTTTATTCAGATATCACTCATAGTTTGGCAGATTTAATTTGGATATCACTCAAAGTTTGGCAGCTTTTGTTCAAAATATCACCAAGTGTTGGCAGGTTTTGTTCAGATATCACCCAGTGTTGGCAGGTTTTGTTCAGATATCACCCAGTGTTAAAAGTTTTTGTTCAGATATCATCCAGTGTTGGCAGGTTTTGTTCAGATATCACCCAGTGTTAGAAGGTTTTGTTCAGATATCACCAAGTGTTGGCAGGTTTTGTTCAGATATCACCCAGTGTTAAAAGTTTTTGTTCAGATATCATCCAGTGTTGGCAGGTTTTGTTCAGATATCATCCAGTGTTGAAAGTTTTTGTTCAGATATCACCCAGTGTTAGAAGGTTTTGTTCAGATATCACCCAGTGTTAGAAGGTTTTGTTCAGATATCACCCAGTGTTAGAAGGTTTTGTTCAGATATCACCCAGTGTTAGCAGGTTTTGTTCAGATATCACCCAGTGTTAGCAGGTTTTGTGCAGATATCACCCAGTGTTAGAAGGTTTTGTTCAGATATCACCCAGTGTTAGAAGGTTTTGTTCAGATATCACCCAGTGTTAGAAGGTTTTGTTCAGATATCACCCAGTGTTAGCAGGTTTTGTGCAGATATCACCCAGTGTTAGAAGGTTTTGTTCAGATATCACCCAGTGTTAGAAGGTTTTGTTCAGATATCACCCAGCGTTGGCATGATGATCAGGATCTACATTATTCGCCTAATTTAACTGTACGGATAAAATAGATTATTTTCTTTGTAATATAAAGAATGTTTTTATTTTAAACTTATTTCTGATAGTATTTAGTTGAGAGAGAAAAAAAACACTAATGCAAAAATCCTTACTGGGATTTCGGATTGTTGCACATTCCGGTTAGTTGTTTAGTCATGTATTGAGCATTGTATGCCTGGCCACTACGTGGTAAGGAGAGAAGGAGTTAATTAAAACGGACTTCTGTCTCGAATGCAAAAATATATGTTTCTAAAAAGTAGACGTGGAGTAATTTTAAGATGTTTTAGTACTTTTTGTTGAAAAATAGTCTGACAAAACGTTAATCCAGTGTTGCTAACGAAAAGCAACTCTTCGCCCATCCCTACGGGTGCGCATGTATGCATGCGTGCGTACGGGCGATCTTGCGCGTGTTTGTTCTAATGTGAGTCAAATTAGGCGCAAAACGCAATGAATAACCATCGAAGTGTTAACAAGCTTGAAAACATAACGACTGTATTTTTATCAATTTAATTGTATGGCGTGATTTTCTCCGCTTTTTTTATCTTTTAACTTTTATTGACTGATCACACCACATACATAAATCGCCGTAACCGCAGTTTTCCCAGCTTACAATTAGAGTGCGAATGCAAGTACATGTGTAGTATAATCAGTCTGCGCGTTGTACACTCCTTTCTCGAAGGTGAGTCAAATGCATTCTGACTTCACACCCACGATATGCATGTATAATAAATACATCAATGTATAAGCTACACCTCGTCTATTGGCCTTTTTTGAGTTTCATAAATTAAGTAAACAAAAACATTTATATATAACTGGTATTTCTAATCTGAGCCACGCTGCAGAGATTTCTATTTTTAAATGAAGAAAACCATGTGACAGCTTACTTTTGAGGTAACTTTATATCGTCATCCGAGTAATCCGCTCTGACGTTGATATCTATATTTAGCAGAGATTACCACTATAAATGCTTATTTATAGATTTGGAATGAGTGAACATTAAGAGTAGGTTGTTTTCGCCGCTTGAACTGTCTAACAATATAGGCAGTGTTCTAAACCGTCGCTACTTAATAACAGGACTTAATTGTGAGATTATGCAGAAATTAGGCCAAAATTCTCATAGGCAGTGATAAGATACTGTTGCATGTATTTGATATAGACAAAGTGTCAGATACCAACTTTAATGCAATTTGACTAAATGTTGCTTTAACTTTGCTAATAAACAGTTTTGAAAATGCAAAATACCTCACCTATGATCAATTTACTATATAATATTTTAATTAAAAGTACAATTTAATATCACTGAACTGTTATATGTATATAATGTAGATTTATACAAGAAGGTGATTGGTAATGAAAATATACTGATTTTTTTACCTCATCCCTACAATCAGGCATCTCTTCATTTCCACTTCTAGATACTAAAACAAAATTGTTTGCAGATTAAATACATTCCATTTGAACATATTTAACAATAAAGAACAACGTCAAAACATACAATAGTAATATTAATTATATATAATGAAGATACGGGTACGGTAAAACTGGTATCTTGTTTAAACTAGTTTAAATCACACGTTAGGTTCGTTCTAATTTTTTTCAGCCGTAACTTAAGATAACACACACACTCTTTTTTAAGCCGTTGATCACAACTCATCAGGTTTTACTTTATAATGTCAGTTTTTTGCCATCATCGCCGTGCTCATTTGAATAAATTTGGTCAATGGCTAAAAAAAGACCATTGTTTACAGCGCCATGTTATTAATGTAGCTACCTTATTTATTCATGTCGAAGTGAAAGTTCCATTAAGACCTCATTCATCAACTTAATATCACTGATTTTTCCATTTGAATTAAGCATGTCGCACAATGCATTTTTCCCTCTCCCATCGTTTAATACATTAAAGACAATACAGATTTAAAACGAGGGAAAAAGTACGCCTTACAAACAATCCATTGATTTAATGTATCTGCTGAAACTGCGAAACCGTGTGAATTTATTATTGCGGATAGGGCTAGTAATTCGTTTTATTTGAACACGAAGCAGTTCTT
This sequence comes from Sinonovacula constricta, assembly GCA_007844125.1. NCBI lineage: Eukaryota > Metazoa > Mollusca > Bivalvia > Cardiida > Solecurtidae > Sinonovacula > Sinonovacula constricta. Next base: position 33,967,365 of record CM017569.1, read on the forward strand.
TTTTATTTGCATTTTAACTCGTCGCATTAATAAAACCGCTTATCTTGTCTGAGGTGATTAAATATGCAAGCGATATTTCATTCAAAACTCGCGAGACGAAAACAGGCCCGATGACTCATTGAAGAAAAACACCAGCCCAGCGACAAATCAGTGTTTGACATAGGAGCGTTCTGTACAAGGCTACAAACGTATATCTATATGTAAACTACTTCATGCATTGAAGGTCTGTGCAATAGTTGTGCATGACACTTACGCGGTATTGATACCATACGCTGTATAAAAATGGCTGCTTCGAAGTTCTCTTATAGCCGTAGCTAAGCACAAATTGAGTTGACGAGACATAAGCTAATGGCGTATATACAGATCAGCTTGCCGTGGCAGGATCTATCTGCCCAGGATCTGCCCCTAGTTGCTGCATTTTATTTATAGTTCATGTTCTAGCCAGTGTATAGATATGTAAGCTGGTAAGACAGAATTTGGTTTGGTCATTGAACTATTATAATACAATAATGATAGATATACATATTTGTGATTGGCTCTGTCGGTTGTACTTATGGTAACAAGTTATCGCAATATTTAACATAAATTATTTGAAAAATTATGAAATAATTATAACCGGATGCTTCGAAATGCCTTTCAAAACAATCAGGTTGAGCTGCACACAAAGGTGATACTTGCAGAGAAATTGTTTTCTTAACGAAGAAATTGCACTGCAGTTAAATATTAAATGGTTCAGCGGTTTGCCTGCAGTCAGGAAAAAGTGACTGGTTGTTAACATATCAGGTGTTCATGACATTCTATGAACAGTGAAGGCTGCAACATAACTGCTTCAAATGTGTACCGTCTCCGGATAACTAAAACATTGTTGGTGGGACGATAAACTCAAACAAACAACATTATTTCTCCAGTTTTGACTCAACCGCGCCACCATAGCCTTACGCTCGGTTGATTAAAACCGCAACATGTCGATAAAAGTAAGTCTGGTTGTCAGTATAGACAAACATTTCACTGTGATCTACTTTGACAGGTGTTGGCCTTTGAAACAACGACGGACTGATAATAGAACTCGCCTATTTAAGGAAACTTCAACAAACTGCTGACAAAAAATGCATTGTTTGTCCATCGCACGATTTACGCAGTTCAAACACCTTCTAAAGCCGTTCGTAATCAGGGCAGTCCGTTCGAACATTGCTTTTTGCTGTATTTATTAAATATCGGTGGAGTTAAAGGAGTCAGAAATGAAAGAAACGAACCCGGCGTTTTAGGGTTATTCTCACAGTCAAGTCAATGAAATGGAACATCCAAGTGTCAGTCGTTATTCGAGACAATTGTAACATGGCGGTGTCAATAAGGATCATTGATAAGGGCAATAACTCATTGTGTAGCACTAACCGCGCCTTATCTACAAGGTTATGTAATACTCAACTTTGATAACTTGAGAAAGATACATTTTCAATAGATTGCATTGTAAGCGCATTCATTTGAAATGAAGAAACCAGGTGTTTGCTCACTTCATTCATTGTAAAAAGAGAATCGTATTTCAGTCTATTTGGGTGTTTTAAAAATCAACCCTATATATCTGATCGGTGATTTTTTGGTCCAAAGTTTTTTGTTTTCTTTCCCAATTATGCACCTTAAGAATGAATGAATGAATACTTGAATGTTATTCATGCACTAACTCGTAACCTGCTTAATACGAACTAACCAACACGCAAATATTGAACATCTAGATGAGCCAGCTTCCGTTGGAAGCATTCTAATCAGGATCTACACTACTTGCTCCCGAGTCCTAAGCTATGTGTCTCGTTTCCGTGGAATATTGTTTTTTTAAGAAATAATATTAATTAATACGAATTATTATTAAAACAATTAGCGCGATAAGGGCTGAACAAATAGACACCCTATTCGGGGCGCTCTAACTTTGTCGGCTGACTTAAAGACCTCTGTCAGACCGAAGTTCTAACCATAAGCTGCATTTATTGCTGCATTTGTCTGCTTTTCTTAGCGCGGGGCGATATGTTAAAGGGCCTGACAACACATATTTGTTTGGTTCAATGTTCTTTTTATTATATTTACGAGTTTCACACGCGATGACAGACACCTTAAATGGGCCATTAGCTAAAGGTTGGTGCGATCGTGCGAATCTGTAGGAAAGATTACTTTGGAAAGTTCCACCCTGATGAGTTCTCGAAGTGCATATTCAGTCATACTGCATAGGAGAAATGTTTGTGATCTTCTCACAGCCGACTTTTAATTTAAAACAGACCATTATTCCAACAATCGTAATTTTTTCTCAAGCTCCTCAGTGAAGTAAACCACGAACGATCGGTATTGTCTGTCTTGTGTATAATATAATAAAGTTCTTATCAAGCACCTTCTTGCTTTTGCTTTTTGGCTTACTAATACCGCATCAAACAAAAGTTGTTTAACGGAGAAAGCCCGTCAATTTCAAAATGCATGCGCATAAGGTACTAATAAAGTAAGGTTGCAAACGCGCTGCATCCAAATGACAGTAATCTACAAAGCTGTACAACTGGAATGGTTTTATTTGATGGACTTGGTATGGTTAATAAATAAATATCATAATGACTGTAAGAAGTAATAAGCCTTTACATGTGTGATCTTTTAAAATAGCTCAGCATGTAAAGACTTAAAGTCAGAAATAACAGCTAATAAATAATGTTCGAATTCATTAAAGTAAAGGTATTTGGTCGACACATAGCATGCTGTAAGGCAATGATATTTGTTTCGGCTAATGCTGTATATAAAAAGGTTCCTTCTGTTAAACCTTTCTATTTGACTCAGTATGTTTCAACATCTAGAAAAAAGTTTTCATTTCATGTTGTTAAATTTCAGAATTGTATATTCCCGTTCATAGATCAGAAATAAAATGCACATCTATTACACCCTACTTACGTTGGCTGTTGCTATAAATTAATGTATGCGATATAGCAAACAAAAACACAAACAGGTAAAAAATAAATTAAAACGAAACCGCAATTTTAACATGGGCGTATAGCAACAATATATTTCGATGAGATAATAAATAAAAGCATCCTAATTGATGTACAGCATCAATTAATTTGTACTAATTGGATATGTTACGTCAATTGAAGCCTTATACATCAAGCCGGTGCGTTTCTGAATCCTTTTCAGACAGAGGGGGCGCCCGTAGCATAGTGGTTGAGTCGCCGACTTGTAATTTCCCCGGCAGTTACTCTTTCACCGTGTGGGTTCGAGTCCCGTTCCGGGCGAAGGGCTCAATGTCGGAATGTCATCCAGCTTGTGTTTTCAATTTCCCAACTTTGGTATTTTGGACCAAATTTTAGGTTGGGACTGTTATATTTTTTTGTTTAGGTGAACAATAATATTCGGTAGGTGATAATGTTTGAAAATTTCTGTACGGGGTAATAAAAGTTGGGTTACTGTCATGATATATAAGACATAAGAAAATTTTGTTTCTATTCTTTTAATATAGCATAATAATAAAAACATAAACAATGAAGAGTGTATGTGGCATTGTTGCTTCATGTGTTTTGGGTGTGTCTAGCGCATGAACACATCGTACTTCAGAAAGTGTGACTTTGTGTTTCTTTCAGATGACAATATAAGAGACATTTTCTCATAAATGATCATCATAAGCTGCCATTTTTAGCAGAAAAATATATATTATAGAAACTGTTTACTATGCAAATTATTTGAATGGTGCACAAAAACATGCATATTAATGCAAAGGTTTTGACATTTATCTGTTAATATTAGCCGCCTGGTCTATTCTATGCAGTACACTTTATAAAATCAATAATAATTTATTTATAATAATATTTTATAATAGAAGGCCGTTTGAGTCATTGAATATTATTTTTATGATGTTGGGTATTGCTCAATTATTTCAAAACACGACGATAACATTGTATGTCAATGCTAACGAGGGAACCTATGTTCTATAATACGTAACATATTTCAACCTCTTTCATTCATTAATCCCGGCATTAACAAATACTACATTACCGTTTGCATGATCGCATTTAGACTTAGTACGATTAAAATGACTCAATTGACGGAAAATTTCTTTTATCTTTATCTTATACAACAAACTAATGTTTATTTAAACTTTAATGGCGCGTAAAACAAATTAGGTAATTAGTGGTTAATTACTCATTCTGCTTACTCTGTGTTGAGCCGCTTTCTGACAGCTCTTTTCTTACTAGGGACACAACATCGAGCAGAAGTTTACAACAACAAAGTAGGTTAAAGTGGACAAAACCAAGTGAATAGCTTTAATTCGTTATGTCATTTGTAACGAGAAAACGTAAGCATGTAAGAGTGCCGGTATTTTAATAAATGGAGATTATTATTTTATTTCCCTGTAATACGTCGGATTTTTGCGTTATTAACTCTTTAGGATGACAGTTATATGTTTATGCTGCCAACACAAAGGAGTACAGAACTGACGGTGGACAAGTAAATGTTTGCTTAATTTATTGGTGTCAGCGGTGCATGTTAATAACATACATTGCACATTGTTACGCAGCGTGTAGAATAAATGGCACGCCGTCTGCTTTAAGGGTTGTAGTACATATTCTCATTCAGTCAAATGATTCACGTTTTAATATGTATAGAAGAAAAGCATTGGTGCAAAGCATCACATTGCGTCCAGTTTATGTTTTAAACAATGGAAAATACTTTATCTGACGCACGACAGCGTCGGTCATCCAATGCAAAGAAATCCTCGCTGCAAGTATTTTAACTTTTAAGTGACCTGACAATCTGTTCGAACAATTATATAAACATTATAACACATGCTACATCATTCATATTGCATATTGTCAAAATATTGTAAACATTTTTCTTAATAATTTAACCACTTTTTAAACCTATAAAAAGAAAAGTGAAAGAACATTAATCTCAAACTCATCGGGCATCACTGCTTACAGGTGAAAATAAAAGCTGCTTGACCCGTGGAATTCGAAGCCAAAATCAGTAATCTATTTAAGTGTTACGTAGCTAAAGTGATATGAAGTTAAAATGGTACGAAATTAAAGTGGTACGAGGTTAAAGTGATACGAAAGGTGTAGCTTCTAACGACAACAAATGCCCAGTTACAAATTTCTGATGTATTCTGTCAAGGGCGCCGCCAACAAATACATATTGATAGATCGAGAGACTGGCTGAAATAAGTGAATGGCCATATAAAGTGGCTTTTAAAATGGTATTACAACAATTGGCACGCCATCTTCTATGTGGTTTACATAGTTGTTTGCACATTTTGTGATCGGTGGATGATGGTTATGGAAGATAAATATTGACAATGCAACGGAAGACTATTCTTTCAATGCTTTTTGTTGATGTTGTTGTTGTTACAAGGGTATTTAGTATTTACTATTTGAAATTGGAATATACATGACTAAGGCGTGTGGACTAGACACAAACTTTTTATTCTGATCGTCTGCTGTTTGCATTGCGGTTGACTTTTCTAAAGAAACCCGCACCGACATAACTTTGTCAGCTTTGGCATACATTTCCTTGTTACATAATACATATCTGTGCCGCACATCGCACCGTAAGTCAGCTGGAATACCTTATTGTGTCAAACGTTCCAACTTGTTGTCTCCGCCATCAATAGCTATACGTCGCCATTATGGAATAATAATTTCCTTTAATCGTATTTTGCCGTTGGTCGTGTTTCCTTTCAGTTCGGCTGCAGACTAGTGGTTATGCAGTGTTGCCCTGGTGTATGTTCGAATGCAGGTGGTCTGGAAGCAGACGTGCGGGGTCTAAAGCTCGTGTGTTTATAGCGCATCCTTCTCTGATATCCTTCTTAACGAGCCCCACTCTGCCTCAAATATCAGCAGTATATCGTCGTTTTATCGTTAACTAAGCCATACGGTATTCGCGATTTTTAGACTTGAATAAACTGCGGACTGCTTTTGATATGGATAATGTATAAATATCATATTTACGTGATTATGACTAACGTATGTTTTCTCTCTCGTAACGCTCCGCGATATCTCAAGATCAAAGATACCTTCGGCACAGGAGCTAAACTTCGCGTATAGCCTGCTTGTGAACAAAGTAATTGAGATAGGTGTTTTTGTGTGTGTTAAATACTACTATTACTACTTATTAAAGTAAATGCTTGAAAGATTCTGCTGTCACGGCTAATGATGTAGATTTATGCCGTTTGTATTTTATGCCTCGGTCTTTTGATTTCCTGATTATTTGCGATGCCAGATTTTCAATTTTCATTTAAATTTATCCGCACGTCTAACCGTACAAACATACGTGTTGTGTGACTATCTTTATAGATAAATGCGAACATCAATCAGCAGTTTGTTTCGTGTTTTTTTTTCCACAAATTGTGCATTTTATATTCCCAATTCGTTTGTTCTTCATTTTTGCAACTGATTAGAAATGTTTGGCTAACAAGGTGACATCGCACCTGTTGTTTAAATATAAACTAACATTAGCATAAATTAATGCGTTTGAATCATTGATGCATTTTAAAGGCTTTGAACAGAGATCATGCACAAGAGAGATTCGAGAGATTGGAGCTAAATTTACTTTTCAAAATACGTCGTAATCAACTGTCCTTATTGTGTTGTTCAACCTGTCGTTGCGTCCTCTAAGAAAGTCATCTAAAATGTGTTTCTCACTCGAGAAAGGTCCCAGGTTCGATCCCCGGTTGCGATTACATAGTCATAAAATGGCAATTAAAGCTCGGCTTCCATTGCATGCACTTGTCTTGTTTAGACTGTACTTCGACTAGTCTTATTACGTGTATGAAAACAGAACTTCCAAGTGGTGTCATTTTTAGGTGTCCACAACACTATGTCGCTGTTAAAGCAAGACTGTATTTGCCTAGGACGAACACCGTTTGAATGGTAGTGGGACACAACGCCTGCAATCTAGCAAGCAAACAACCAAACAAACAAGCAAAACAAACAAGCAAAACAAACAAGTATTTCTAGCATATACCCAGACGGTTGCGTGTGTAGGCAACATTGATATCGTTTGACTAAAACTATCTGTGCAAACTTTTAGACAGTAGGTTCTTGTGTACTTATAAACTTTATTTGAAATTTAATCATTTCGGCAAAGAATGTGAAACCACAACAGGCATTCTTTACTGCTCGAGTGTTGAATTTATTCATTTTAGCTCTATTATTTTGCAAATAATAATGAAAATTCCATTCGCATGAGCGTCTGCGTTCGCGTGTCTGTTTATGTATGCGAATATTTATATATATGAATATGGGTTATTTTAACAATAATGGTCTTGTTTCGTATGTTTTATGTCATATATATATTTATTTATTTATTGACTTATTTATTGATTTATTTATTTTTGAAATTAAATTGTTTAATTGTTTGTTGTGTTTTATTAACATTATCCAGCAAGATCTGTTTTAAACCGTTGAACAATTTGCATGCATAATTTATGTTATCCTTGAGACTTTAAAAAAATCTGAATTTAGTTATTTGGATTTATGTAATCATCAATTATGCAGCAGAACTATTTATGGTCATAATAAAGAAACAGCAAGGTTTCTATATTAACTGAGTTTAATTAAATTCTTGTATCGTTTATGACATGGTCCACTCTTTTGTTTGAATACATGTACACATAATTGTTTTCTTTGTAACTAAGTTGCGGGTGTTTTGTTTGAAACTGTTTTGTTCAAGGATTTAGTGAAGCAATGACGTCAACGGAACTTGCGCGCCCTCAATGCGCGAGGTAATTACAGTATAATTTCGATAGAACTGCATCAATGAATGGCATCTTCTAGACCATCATGCCGCAATATCGCTTCACAACCCATAAACTATCTGTCACCATTCAATCACGGATGCACACGACCAGATTTTATTACCAATTCTTCAAACGAACCCAATTTTCGCACCTTTATGGCAGCATATTTAACTACTCTATTTCCATTTACAGACTGTCATTTTGAATAACTTGGGATCGGTTCTAGCTATTTTTTCCGCATGTATCAGTTTAGAAAACGGATATGGTGACCGCGGTTAGTGTATTTTTTATTTAAAGCTTCCACTTTGGGTTATTTTTTGGAACTTTAGTACTGCATTTCTGTCTGCTAGTGCGCCCGTTTGGTTAATTGAAATTAAAATAAAATATAAAATATTTAATGATAGAGGAGCGGCAATTATTGTCATGAAACAAATCCGTCACGGACCTAATAAGAGCATGTTTTAGTCACCCTTTAACAACATGTCACGTTTTAAAGATGGCGACCGACAGTTTGGACAAAGTTGTTTTATCGCAAACATCCAAATAAATCATTGTTACCCGAAAATATTCCGCAAAATACTGTTTATTGATGTTATACATCTCTGTTAAAGGTAAAGCGGAACACCCCAGTCGTTGAACTTGTTACAAGCAGGTTTGGCCAATCTGAATCTGGGTGACGCTGATCACAAAGCTATTTTCAAATTAAGACAAACACGTGACTCTTTACATTTGCGGCACGTTATATTATCATCCGGATAACCCCCTCTGACGTCGATATTTATTTTTAGCAGAAATCCCCATCGGACTATTCATAGACATTTAAAAGAATGCACAATTAGACCTATTTTTTCACAGTTTGAAATAATATTTAAGGGAGTTCAAAGCAAATTTTGCCGACATTCAAGTACTTTTTGTACCATTTTAAACTAATTAATAATGCCTGGATGGTCGATGATAAATGATTAAATTTGATCTACTCCCACATGTGAGATTGCATAAGGTGTGGATGTTTTGATTTAGTTATTAAAATAATTGTCTTGTTTAGTATGTTTTTTTTTCATTTTGTCAGGTTGTTACCTTTAAAACTTTTTAAATAATGGAGAGAACCGGATGGACAGGACCTTCATATTTTCTATTTAATATTTCATCACCCAATTGTAGAAACAATGGTTAAAGTTAACATTTGGTTATTTTCTAACAACTGGTTAACTTAAACTTCCTAAATTGTTTATCTATTTCTGCAAAGGCAGTTAATTGTTTTGTTACTTAACCAAACTGTTTAACTTTATCTAAAAGTTAAATTAACCAAATAATCCCACAATGCAACATTCTAATTGGTTCTGCTAAATGAGTGGTTATTTCTATTTTTGGTTATATTTTTCGCAGACACTGGGAGAATGGTTAAAGTTGACCAAAAATAGCTAAAATTGGAACTGGTGAAACAGAAACATTTATACAATAGCTATACAGTAAGTTAACCAAAAGTATTAGGTAACAAAAATTGAACCATTGGTTAAAATTTAACCACTGTTTATACATGGTCGTCAGTTAAGCTTATTATTTTTTATGTTTAATAAGAAAAGGTTTTTGGTTCTTTTTAAAGTCCCATCTAAAATACAAGACAGTTTGAAGAAAACAAATAAACAGCATCAGCAGCATTTCAAATATTTTTTCAGATCATAAAGTAATTTGCGCCTTACGAAAATAACTAAACAATAACTAAAAAGATTACAACAAAAACCCTTGTTCGATTGCGAAGTCGGCAAAATATAGGTAAATCTTGAACTTCTTTCTTTCATTACCCTCCGATACCACTTCGTGTCTGTCTGGTTGGGAATTACACGTTATTTCTAATGCACTGTCTGAGAGCTTCAGCAGCAAAATCGTGTTTTTATTGTCCAAAAAACCCACCTAAGAGCACAATTTGGCATGACGTCTTTTGACCTGTTACATCTCTCGTCTGCAACAGTTCATATGATCTGTTTAAAAAAAAAAAGAAAAAAAAGGAGGCCAGCAAACAGCCTTCTCCAGCTGATAACAGACGTAGTCTGTTTTCCCGCGTCTGTAGAAATTTCGCAGACAGCAGTATCAGAGTAGCAGACAATAATGCACAATACCTGCAGCAATTTTTTTTTCAAAGCAGACGAAAAGTTTACGAATATCTTATTGGCGCGCTGCGCGGCGATTATTGAGTCTCCACTCTGGTGAATGTTTTATGTTTTGCTAAAACGTTTTGTTAGCAGTCTCGAACAGCGATAGAACTGCTTGATCACTTTCTATCAACGACTTCGGTACTTCGGTAAATAGTACGTGTCCCCGGGTATGGTAGACGAAGACATATTCTTATTCAAATAGAAGTATAAACAAAACACATATTTAAAAAAAAAGATTTGCTGCATTGGTGAAGCTTAAGTGGATACATTTTTTTTATCAATTTAAAAAAAATGAAATCGATGCACGGACATATTTAATTCACACTTCCTCCTAAAATTTGACATCTTTTGATTACCTTATTTAATAACTAAATTTGCGCTACTGGCTAAAAAATATACAAAAAAGCACATTGAAAAATAGGTTATAGAAAAATACATAAATTTGGCCACTAGATATATAATTGACTTTTTTGTTTAATTTTATAAAAGGTCTGAAGAAAACAATACATGTCTGGATTATCTGGTGACAGGTTATGTGAGTGGGTTGTGTTGCATCATGTCAGTATGTTGATCGCGTGCTATTCATAGCGAACGCAGCACTTTGTCGGCTCCTAACGACTGCCGTCTCAGGATACCTGAATAAATTGTTGGTGGGAAAATCAGCCACGAAGTAAACCTCCTTAAAACACAACTTAAAGAAAACTTTCTGTAAGCAGTCTCTAAAAAAGCAGGCGATCTCCAAGTCTTGGATCATTTCCTTTCGATAGCCGAGTGCTGCAAAATGCATCGCTGCAAAACGCTTTTTATCGTCTGCAGGTTTCTGGGGTTTTTTTTTATTTTGGCGTAATAGAATTGATGGTGTATCGATAAGTTAATGATACGATTTTGTTCGTTTGCTTGTTTGTTATAATCATACATAAAAATGCAAGATAAAGACCGCTATCCTATTGCACAATCTGATATTAATGTTTCCTTTGTGTGTGTGTGTTTTTTTTCTTTTAATACATCGCATCGACCATTTGTGATCATTATAGCAACGTCCAGCTATTTTGGTGAAGAAAGACCCCACCGCCACCCAGACAAGTGTCTGGGTAGAACCACCGGCGCATCGCAGGTCAGATGGAATAACTTTCCACGTTAAGTCCTTCGCCTCAACCGGGTCTCGAACCAACGCTGTGAGAGGCTAAGTAGTCAAGGGAGTTACAAGTCGGCGACTACCACTACTTCACGGGCGCTTACTGATATCAAAGATTCATGAAGCAAGTATATATGGAAGGTAATAAGATAAAGTAATAAACGCACTAGGAACTATTGATAATCCTTTCTTACACGTGGGAACTTTTTTGCAGTATCTCAGATGAACTGTTTTATTCGCAATAACCTATATTTTAAGGTTTTGCAATTTGAATTATTTTGAATTCTTCCGATTCAGGCAACAATTGTTTATAAAATCCGTTTAACTTAGATTTATTTTGAATTCTTCCGATTCAAGCAACAGTTGTTTATTAAATACGTTCAAATATTTAGATATAATTATTTATGTCGATATTTTTTGTACAATATAACAATACAAGAACTAAAGAATTCGAGTTTTATTGATCGTAAATGTATTAATCAATTTGATAACAATTGCTAAATTGTTCTAAAAACAAACTGTTGGGTTGCTCTTTTGTTTAATGGCTGATCGCAGATTTTTTCTTATTTTTACAATTGTCTTGCATGTAAATCCATGCGTCCTGTGCCTTTTATATTTGGGTACATGTGGCACTGCTCATAGGGCTTCACATTTCCTTATACTGTACGACGTACTTGTTCGATAGCAGCATTTCTGAAACATGCCTTTAGTTATAAACTGTTTAACATCATGCCATTAAAAAGTTCATATAAATAAACCCATTACTATTTATAATTTGTTTTAACCGTTTATACTGACGAAAACGGACATTGGTAGAGCGTCGGCTGCATGTACAGGAGGCCCCGGGTTCGATCCCGGGCCGTGACATACCAAAGTCGTTAAAATGGTAGTGGTATAGCTCCCTTGCTAAGCAAATATAAGGGTAGTTCTACGACTGTTTGGCCTGGTGTCAGGATAATGTGACTGGGTGTGTTATGCCAGGTGTTCACGGCATGCTATACACAGAGGAGGCAGCACTATATCTGCTTCAAGTAGACACCGTCTATAGATAGCTGAAATACTGTTGGTGGGACAATAAACCTAAAAAAAACAATAAACATATACTGACAAAACTGTCTAGACAGAAGTAGTTATCCATTTATTATAAGATCATACCTTATTGTCCACACTCGTTATCTCTAATTCAATTTTCTTAAAATGTCGTTTATCTACTATACTACTTTCTTAATATTCCGGTTGCCACAACTTCAACTTTATTTTAAATTCCTCTTATCTCAAATTCGACTTTCTTAAACTTTTTCTATCTCCAATTTCATTTATTTAAAAACCTGCGATTTTCTCCAGTTCGACTTTCTGAAAACTGCTGTTTTCTGAAATTATCCATTCTGAAAAAGGACAGCTGTCTAAAATGAAACAGGGCATGCATTTAAAGCGTTGTTCGTACGCCCGTCCGTCCGTCCAGCTTTTGTGTACGTTTTATAACTTTTATGTTTATTTACTGATTTTAAAGTTATTTCCTACACGTGAACATCACACCAAAACGACGTGTCGCATGCAAGGTTCGAATCGCAATCCTGAAGGCAAAAGTCGCAGTGCGTCATTCAAGCAAATCTGTGACCGGTCAATTTTTTTTTTTTTTTTTTTACGAATTTAAAATTATTTTAATAAGTTATCCTCACAAGACGAAATGTGACATGCACTACTCGGGTTACTACTTTGAAGGTCGGTTTCACATGGCAGGATTTTAAGAAATTCCATGTCCGTGATTTCTGTCCTATACCTTTGTTGTTTATTAACGGTTTGTAAAATGTTAGCACACGTGATCATCTAGACGAGGTGTCCCATGCGTATTTCTGGTCGCTAGCTTGAAAGTCTTGGTCAAAGTGTGGTATTGAAGAACATTCGTTTCTTGGTCATTTGCTTTGTTGCTTATTGAAAGGATGATTTAACAATAATTTGCCATAAAGCACCAAACATTTATTGAGAACATTAAGCATGCAAAATGCAATTTGCTTCAATACATGTCAAGGTCGTAGTGTGGCCTTCTAACAATTTATATCCTCTCTATTACTTCATTGTACTAAGATACTAGAATCGTTTGACATTCGATGATCATCCATCAGTTTTACTGATTCTCTAGTTTAAATTTTGGTGTCTAATTTGCCGTTTAAATATCGGCTTGTTCAGATAGGTTTAAAATTTTAAATGCATTATGTTCGGTACTTAAATGGTTATGGATTCCTTCTTAAGTTCATTTCTTACATTTTGGGGGAAAAACGACTTGGACGTGCATATGTGGTCCCGGGCCTCAGTGAAACAACGAAACCTGTGTAAAATAACACTCCTCTGACTGATTAGCCTCTCACCGCGTGGGTTCGAGTACCGTTCGGGTCGAAGGACTTAAAGTGGGGAAGGTCTTCCAGCTGACTTGCAGTGCGCCGGCCGGAGGTTCTATCCAAACATGTGTCTGAGATCTTCTTCCACCAAAGTGCTGGACGTTGCTCTAATAATCATAATTGGTCACTGCAATATGGGATGGGATGGGATTATCCGGCATTTGTTGCCGATACTGTGCAGCGACATTTCTATCATTATAGCACAGGGGCTCTTATGAGGTGCTCAGAGACTGAACCCGGCCGGTCCATTATACTGACACCGATGAGTCAGGCGTAATGCTGTCCCCTTAGCCCCGAGCGTTAGGAGGGAAGCCCTTACTACCAACTTGAAAGTCTTTGGTTTGACCCGGCCTGGGTTTGAACCCACGTCCTCCCGATCCACAAGCCGACGCTCTACCACCTGAGCTATTGCAATGTATTTCAAAAACAAAAACAAATAATATAAATAAATTTAAATAAAAAGTCATAAAACATATTGTTATCTGGGTATAAAATACAAACACAGCAAATACAAAAGCTAACAGAAATAATAATGCGAAGGTTGTTTCTTTTGTCATCATTTCCGCGTTATACTGGCAGTAACAATAACAGAGATGGCACAAGAAACGGTGATTGTTTGATTGTTGCAAGAATGACAATATTATTTCAAGAAGAATAAACCATCGTTCGTAATTGTATAACCACACTGTGGTTGTTGTTCCTGCTTGTTGTACAATTAGTATCTGCGATGACAATATAGCTAGTGGGAAACCAATTATACTGCACTCACAGTCGTACACGTATGACTTCATCACTTGTAACTGAATGCGCTTAAGTGATACTATTGACGAGATATGAATAAGTCTGAGGTCATTTTGTTAAAAAAAAACGTGGCAGCGACCAGTTATGGAAACGTCCAGCTATTTTGATGGAGGAAGACCCCGGACAAATATCTGGATGGAACCCACGGCGCACAGCAGGGCAGCTGAAAGGCATTCCCATTAAATTCTTATATACACATTGTACTTGTACAAACATACTAATTATGTTACAAATAAAGCTGTTTTTAAAGAGGAAAGTACCCTAGACGAATGCCTGGGTAGAACCAACGGCGCACTGCAGGTCAGCTTGAAAGATCAGGGTGGCTTCATTGTAAAGTGAAAGTAAGTTTTATACCAAATGTGAATCGAATCCGCACAGTAAGGGACTGAAAAATGCCGCAAAAAATCAAGTTTAGACAAAAAAAATATATACAAAAGACAAAACAATGCAAGTTATAATTTCATGCCTAAATGTATTTTGCAAACTTCTTTTGTTCGTTTTATATTCAATTGTTAAAAGTTCACTTTAACAACACGGCAGCGGAATGTATTTGAGCATTGAAATGGCTTTACTCGCCTACAACGGCTCATGATTTTAAATTTGAACCTGGCTTCGTAATCGTTCATAGTCGGAACATTTTTCCGTAAGTCTTTAGTGCGTTACCTTTCGACCTAAGGTCGAGACATGTTTTGACTTTTACGTTACTGGAGGTACGCCAACATTGTGCGAGACAGCATTTTTTGGTGAAGACTTCTTTTCTCGCTTTACAAACAATATCAATCTTCATTTTGGAGCTTTCTCGCTGGGAGATCTGCGACTAGAGGCGGCACTATTATTTGATTGTGTCTGCTAGCATTGATCTCTCCCTGTGCAGGTATTGGCACCTCCTCAACAAATGGTTCACGGCCTCAGTCTGTCGGCGGGAACTCCGACATACAGACGTGTGAAAACAAATTGAATTATCCCGGCTCCCGTTTCACCAATTGTGTCTTCAGCAGTCGTTTTGTCTACTTGTGCGTCTTGTGAATCTTTTTCTCTTTTTTTTTTGTCTCGAATCTCGCAATGGGAAATATAATGTGAAAAAGGTCCGCATTGTTTGCTTAAAGTCTATGTCGTTTGTTTTTTGCGGGTTTTAGAAGGGCTGCTGTGACGTAATGACTGGGTATTTTGATTTAGAATATGAAGCTTTGTAAATAATGTTAAGGAAAGGTATGTTTAGATGCACACTGCAAGTGAAATCCCAGACTCTATGGTTGTTTTCTTTGTTAAAAGTCATTTGTTTTATTTTGGGGACAAACGTTCATGGACACCTGGATGGTCCACCCGAAACTGTTCACACCAAAAAACTAATGTTATTGTTGTATTGCATAATTCTTTCTCCTTGTATATGTAATATATACATATATTTATATATATATATATTCATATTTATATATACATACATATTAACAACATATTCAATTAGTATAGCATAACCTTTGTTATTTCAATTTTGTATAGCAATTAATTGGTAAAAATTCCATAGAGTTCGAAAACTGTCTTGACTTACAAACAAACATGTGGTGCGTTGTTTCTTTAATTTATTGTTTTATTCGATAAAAAAAACACCACTGATATTACTCATCCACCACGCTAACAAACCCCCACCTCCCCTCAAAACACACACACCAAAGTCAATAAAGTGCTCAGAACTTGTTATTATTTTCCATTTTCAGGAAGAGGGTCAAACTTAAATCAAAACTGTCAGCGATGTACATCATTCAATTAGACGGATTTATCATTTAAGAATCTTTAGTCTAGATTAACAACACCTTTGGTTTTTCTAGTGTGTTTTTTCATCAGCAAGATGAATCAACGAATAATAGAGTGATTTGTCTTTTCTTCTGCCAATCATTTACCCCAGTTTTTGTTTGGCCCTATTTTATTATCTCTCAGTCTGCCTCGTTTGTAAGGATGACTTGTTCATGAATATGCGTATGATCATGAAGCACAGAACCGCACGGTCCGCATTTTATATGCTTCTTGTATTAATTTCGGCTTTATTACTCATCAAACTTGATTCAAACAGACAAACAGGAAAGTAAGCACAGATATGAATCTAAAAAAGGGAAAATTTGTAAGTCATGGTCAATATAGTAGTGATTGCTGCAGGTACGGGAGGCCCCGGGTTCGACCCCGGGCCCCGACATACCAAAGTCATTAAAGTGGCATAGATCCCTTGCTAACGCTCAAGCAAATATAAGGGTAGTTCCACTACTGGTTGGCCTGGTGTCAGGATAATGTGACTGAGTGTGGTATCATGCCGGGTGTTTACGGCATGTGTTACACAGTTAAGGCACCACTTTATCTGCTTCAAGTGGACATCGTCCTCCAGATAACTGAAATACTGTTGGTATTCCAAATCTATAAACCCAATAAACAAATAAACAAACAAAATAAATTAAGGAAAAAGATGTTTTGGCTGGGACAAGTAAATTCGCAAGTCACGTGCTCGAAAGTGCTGAGCCAGTCAGCGTATTGTTAATGACAGACGTATAAAGATGTACTTGGGTAGTGAAAAAAAAACGCGTTTTGTGTTGTTAAGGCATAATTTCTGCAAAAATCTCATTCTTAATTATAAATTAATATTTTGATTTTGAACACTTCGTCCATTGTTAGACAGTACAAATCGTGAAAAAATCGCCTATAAATGTTCATTCTTTCCAAATCTATAAATAAGCACGATGGGAATTTCTTCTAAAAATAGATACCGACAGTCAAAGCAAATTACCCCGATGATACGAAGTGATCTCAAAAGAAAGTGATCACATGTTGTTGTTTTTTTTAAATTAAAAATAGCTTACTGTGCCGCGAGACTCTGATAAGAAATACATGTTTGTAATGACTAGTGTGGTGTTATGATCCATTTTAACATAGATGTAAGACATCAGTTAACAACATTTCGCGGGATTTTCAGTTAATAATTTGTACGATTGTTTAGAGAGAAAAAAACTGATTTAAACTGCCGGATACCACCTTTTAAAACAGCCTGGAAACGTCGCAGCTCCTTTTCTACTCTCAACCGAATGTCAGCCCGATGTTGTGTAAGACTTGCATTTTTACATTTAATCTAATGATCAGAAGTAATGTTTTGGTTTTATTTATTATTGTTTTTCAAGAAAATATTGCACTCTTAACAAAAAACAACAATAACAAAAGAAAGAAAGAAAGAAAGAAAGAAAAAAAGAAAGAAAGAACCCTGACCAAGGCGCTTGAATAATCCATTCTTGTATTTCCTTCTCATTCGCCAACATCTACATACAAAGTTAACTACCACTATTGCTAGATATTAACAGCAAAAAGGATGCAGATCCTTCCTTACCCGACATTCCCCAGCTAGACTTGGCCGATCTGGAATCTACATTATTTGTCCATGTCTTATCTGTTTTCGCTAAACAGGGGAAGATTTAACCCATTTTTTCTGAGACTGTATGATTAATATCGAGAAGCAGAGAAAATAACATAAATACAGACAGCCTTATGAGAGATCTGTATGAGTCATATACCAGACAGATTTAATCAATATGGATAAATTGGGAAATAGTATTTGTAATAACTGCCAAGCTTCGCGCTGTTTTTCTTTCTGCTTTTTTATATATTTTTTGCAATAAGTAATTGAAGGCGCATTAACCGTATTTCTAGCTTCGGTTAACATCAGGAAAAGATAAAGGAGGGGGGGCATCCAACCCCCCACCAAGGGGGGTGATGGGGATGCATACACCCCCAACCACAAACCTCCCACTCCCACCCCTCCCCTACCAACCAGGTGAAAGAGTAGAGTTGTGAAAACACCTACATGTAATCTTATGAAATACTTAGCATTTAAATTAAATTTTGTCTGTTGACTACTTAAGTCGAAATTAGGGTCCCTTACTCTGTGTGTGTGTGTGTGTGTGTGTGTGTGTGTGTGTGTGTGTGTGTGTGTGTGTGTGTGTGTGTGTGTGTGTGTGTGTGTGTGTGTGTGTGTGTGTGTGTGTGTGTCTATCTATCTATCTATCTATCTATCTATCTATCTATCTATCTATCTATCTATCTATCTATCTATCTGTCTGTCTGTCTATCTATCTATCTATCTATCTATCTATCTATCTATCTATCTATCTATCTATCTATCTATCTCTCTCTCTCTCTCCCTCTCTCTCTCTCTCCTCTCTCTCTCTTTATATATATATATTATATATATATATCTATATATTATATATATATATATATAATATATATATATATCTATATATTATATCTATATTATATATCTATAGTATTTACTCTGCGATAAAGCTGAATAGATCTTGGTTCATACCCTGCCCCCACTCCCCACCACAACCAAAATATTATGGAACCACCCCTTAACATCTCCTCAATTATGAACACATGAATAACCAATTTTCATTTCAACAACTGCATGACCAATTATGCAATATATCAGTAAACAATTAAAAAATACATGAAAGTATACAACCATTTAATCGAATTATTTACCAGCTGGTGATCTCATACGCGTCTTTTTTCCTATTGTCTTCACATGTGCCTAATTCCTGCAAACATGTCCATGCCTTTTGTTTGGCTTTGCAAATAATAAGTCCGTTTTTATCTATCTGACGTAGATCTGAACATGTTCTTTATTTTCTGTCCTGCAAGAGTCTTTTGGTTTTCTTTTTTTTTTCTTTCTTTTTTTTTTTTTTTTGGTCTCTTGTTTTATTTCTTGGCGTCGATCGTTAAGCAATCTGAATTAATTTTACCTTACATCAAGTTAAGAACTGTCAGATAAACATTTAACAACCATGATTGCTGTTTTCCAATCCGGTCTCCATGGGTTTCGATGACACTGCAGTGACCTTGACCTTTTGTCAAATTGATTTATAGCCGACGAAGCCTTGGGGTCGTCTTGCAGCAATTTCCAGCGTCTGTCCCGCAAGCACACTGCAAGCACCCCGGGAGAATAACCGCCTCTTTGCTGGAGCGAATAGAACAGTTCTCCCCTCATCATGTTTTAATATTGCCTTTTAAATGAATGGAAGTGTTGACAGTAAATCATGGTAGGTCGTGAGGGTTTAGACAAACACATCAACATAGATAGCTCGTCTGACTTAATGAAAACATTCTCATTTCTTTCAACGCAAAAACTCGGTTTATGCAAATATCAAGCAAAACCATCTTGCATCTGTATACAACGGTATATTCATCAAAGTAAACAGACAATGATAAATCACAAAGATATACGTCAGTATTAACAACTATATCCCATTGAGGTCCGCAAAGCCCATTGATAAAACCGCAGTCATTATCCTAGGCTTCGTCAATGAAGCTTTGAATAGCGGAATACAACACGTGTTCTTTAACTGGTCGAATGTTGATGAACGATTTAGATAATCTAGACGTGCGAGAGAAATAATGAATGAATTGTAAATACAATTCCATTAAATGCGTTTTATTAAAATAACAGGATATTGGTTGTTATTTGCGCTGCAAACCTTTTTAATAAAGATATATGTATTTATCATCAAATGCACTTGTGCTGGGGTTGTCTTGTGACACTGCTGAGTCCGCAAAACGAGATGAGATTAAGATAGACATAAATTTACATATTCCCTTCACGATCGAGTCTTGATGGAGTGAATTTAACAGCGCTAACAATGGCTTGCTTGATTTGTGCAGCTTTATATCTTAGCCTGCTAACCACGACTTGATTAAGTTTGTTTTTTTAGAAAGTGTAAATCCAGATCGCGCCGGCGGATCTGTGCAGTCATGTGTCTAGAGGTGTTTTTTTTTAAACAGTAATTAGCACGACATCGCCAATATGACCATACTTATGTCGATTGTGATGTGTTTAAAAAATAATAATTAAAAAAGCGCCTAAAATTAAGGTAAGCCAGCTCCCACTGTTTAGCTGTCTGTTTTAGGATCTACACCGTTCACATCCTTAGTCTTCAAAAAGTCTTAATTGCTTTTGCTTGTTCGTGTAGTTGTTATTATTATTAATAAAGGTGGTATCCGACAATTTAGACAAAGGTTTTGTTTCTCAAAGAACCATATAAAGTAGTTACCCGAGAAATGCTGTCTATTAAGACCTGTATCCTATGTGAAAAGTGAAGCATGAATCCCAACATGTCATAACAAAAATGTATATCCTATCCGAGCCACGATGCACAGTTAGCTATTTTTAAACCAAGAAAACCACGTGACCACCTACCTATTAGATCACGTTATATCACCATCCGCTCTGACGTAAGTATCTCTTTAGCATAAATCCCCATCGTACATATTTATAGAGTTGGAAAGAATAAACTTTTAGAGCGAGTTTCTCACGATAAGTCCTGTGTAACAATGAAGGTAATGTTGAAAATCGTCTATATTTAGACTAAAGCTCGAGTGTAAGTAGAAATGTATGCCAAATTTCCACAAAGCTGGGGTAGGGTTTTGTTACTTGTACTTGATACAGGCAAACTGGCGGATGCCACCATTAAAACCTGTTTGCAGTAATATGATAGAAACATACAGTGCGGCAAGCCTTGACAACCACAACAACGGGTGCGAATTTTGGCGTTTTCTTTCTCGTTGTACAATAATACATCACCCTTCAAACAATTGTTTTATTATAAATTGAATACTACAAAACCACTGTCCCATTAAAGAGTATGGTGTGTTTGTTGTTTGTTTGTTTTTTAATAAAGAAATGGTAGTGTTTGTTGTTGTTTTTTTTTAATAAAGAAATGGTAGTTTGTCGAATGGCTCTATATTACAGTAGTAGAATATGCATAGAGTTTTTGATAGAAGCATGTCGATAAATGATATTTGTTTGTTTGATTTGTTGGGTTTATCGTCACATCAACTGTATTTCAGTTATCTGGAGGCGGTGTCCACTTGAAGCAGATTTAGTGCTGCCTTCACTGTATAGCATGCAGTGAACACCTGGCATGATACCACACCCTGTCACAGTATCCTGTCACCGGGCCAACCAGTCGTGGAACTGCCTTTATATATTCTTAAGCGTAATTAAGGGAGCTTTACCACTACCATTTTTACGACTTTTGTATATCGCGACACGGGATCGAACCCTGGGCCTCCCGTACCTACCGATTGCGCTACCATGTCCGGTCGAAAAATGATAATTGGCTTCAATTTGTAAAGTTTTACGGCGAAACCAATCCCTTGGAAAGTTGTTTGTATTTTATCTACGTATTTGTTGTAATGATGGTCGTTATCATTTTAGTTGGGGGGGGGGGGGGGGTGGATGTTGCATATGTGATCCTAACTGTATTGGTGCGGTGTACCAATACCTAACATCAGTAACTAAAGCAAAGCTCTGTTTTCATGCTGCAGTTCTATCAGGCATTTCAAGGGGCGCCCGTGGCCGAGCGATAAGAATCACCGATTTCTTTGTCATCGGACCCTCACCGCGCCGGTTCGAATCCCCGTTAGGGCGTGAACTTTTATGCGCGGGCGTTTTCCACCTAACATGCGATGCCTCTATCCAAACTTAAGTTTGCGTCTCCAATAATTATCTTGCCGTCATTAATATGACATAATTGTGTCGGAGCGATGTAACAAAACAAACAAAACAGCTATCTTTTACTGAATTGAATGAAGAAAAAACAACATTTAAATAGGCGATCCGTGCCAACTTGATTCCACCAATCTGGTTTGTTTCTATCGTTCTCAACATCGAAACCGCCCTGATTGAGTTTTATTAGATCAACGGAGCATTACCGAATGCTGCAGCGAGCTTTTTTTCTAGCTACATAATTGACCTCTTGCACAAGCATGCTTCTGCATATATTTTGGCGTAAGACAGTTTGTTTTTGCTCGACTAAAAGGGATCGGGTCGCGCTAAAGGCGAAGCAAGGACCTGCTTAAAACCATCTGGGGGAAAGTTTTTGGATTCATGCGAATCTCTTAATTGATTTTATTGAAACGAATCCATCGTAGAGACTCGGGAAATCTGCCTCACTTATGCGCAAGCATGCGCTCTTTAATCACTGGGTGTAAGTGTCCACATATTATAAGCCGGTACGACAACGTATACTTCAAAGGAAACGCCACTGGGGGAAAACACATAAAACCTGTATGAAACATTTTCAAATGCATTTAACTAAGAACAGATTATAGGGCCTCTGCTTTTGAGTATTTGAAATTTAGTGACTCAATGAATGGATCTAAATAGAAGAACATTGTAGGTAGAATTAATTGAAAATTCAAATTATATTTTGCAACAATATGCCTATTTGTCGTCTTCGCTGCTACTGCCCGGGACGTCGTTTGTCCGTCGGCGACGCGACGGCCTCCCGCCGGCAGCGGTCGTCGTCGTCTTTCTTGCGTAGCAGCTCCGTACAGGATTAGGAGGCCGTCTTGGCGGGCGGACTGCTGTGAGACTCTTGGACACAAACGGCCGTACGAAACTTGTTGAACCCACACAGATGTTTATCCGTGCTGTGTGAATGAATCGCGATGCACCTATTAATCCATACACTACTCATTGGTGGACAGATTTTAAAGATTTTGTAGGTTAGTGGAGGTACAGCATAATGATTTTATTTAGTTTAGATACCAACTCACGGCACATTAGACATGAATTAAAATGTCAACGCTAGAAGACACAGGGAGGGCAGGATGCACAGGGCACACAAAGGCAACTGTCTGCAAATACCGACATAGATCGTCACAGACAATAACAAACATAACGCGAGACCCTTTATCAATGACATTCTATGTGGCAACTTATCAGGGGCATGGGGTCGAAGGTGTTTGATATGTAAAACAACGATGGACTCGTTGTAATTTATGTCTACAAAGACACCGTGACTACATTTAGGCCTCCACTGCTACTCGGATTTTTTGCTTCCTTTTGAAGTAAAAAAAAAAAACATTTGTTTATTCTATCTGCTGTATATCAGGAACCCATTTTATTGCATACAGTGACGATCTATAGACAGGACATGTAGTTTACAATTGGAGCTTGCATGTCGCGCTAAAATTATATATTGAATATGTGTTGTTTTTTAAATTAATATTTCATATGATTACTAGTTCGAAAAGAAACAAATATTGCTGTCTGGTGTGTTTTGTGCAAATGTTTATTTCTTTAATGATTAATTTGGTTGAATTGGCTGAACAGAAAACAGAAAACATAATCACTGATTATTCGATAGGGAAAGAAAAGTCACGAGTATAGATAACAGTGTTGTCTAGAATCATACGTCATACGCAATTTGTAAGGCTGGTCTTCCTATTGTAACAAACTTACTGTCTTACATCGCTTGTTTACCTGCAATGTAGTCGATTACCACAACCTAACAGGAGTGGTTTTGTCCAAAAAGCGCCGAAACATTTTTATTTTATTTTGTTCATTAGCATAGCAGTCTTTGCTTTTAAAAACTGACTCAAAATTTCATCTTTTATATTTTTGTTATCGTAGGGATAATCTTGCCGCCCCCCCCCCCCCCCTCTACTACACCCCCACCCCTCACCCCCATCACCAAAAAAGCGCTGACACAGTTTTATTTTGCTTTTTACGTTTCAATTTTTATCCTTGATGCACTTGTTACTCCCCCGGGAAATGTGGCCATGAAGACGTGTCACGCAGTACGTGCGCTCCAGTATCTATATCAACAGATATACGAAACACAACACCTTCGTAATACTAACCATGCTCAGACATCATATGTCTAGACCTTTTTTAAACAGTGCTGTCCCTGATTAACCAGCGTACGTCGGAAAACTTTGTCAGGAAATGCACTGTTTGGTACCAGTCTCTCTCGCAATACATTAATTTGTAGTTGTTAAAAACGTCTTGTGTTAGTATTTAACCCATTCAGCAACACAAGGCTTCAGCTATGTTGCAAGAGTTCTTGTATAGTTTAAACAAAACAATATGTAAACAGCATTAAACTCATGCAGTATGCATGGCTGCACGAACCACCTTACGATTTAGATGACACGTTCAAGCGCTGGCGATTTATCTATTTGTTTCTTCTTCTTCATCATCTTCTTCTTCTTTTATTTCTGTTCTGTTCTTTTTCTGTAATTTTCTTAAGTGTACGATTGTACAATGTATTATTTGAAAGGTGCCGATACTATGGTAACGTGTGCCTGCAGTTATGTTATTCTTTACATAATATTCGCCAGAGATATCAGCCACGTTATAGTTCTGTTAAGCCATTTTTTATTAATTGATCACAATAATTTATATCAAAATAACCGATATCGTTTAATATTGGCGCTCTGAAAGCAATCTCTAGTTAGACGAATTCGAGCATAAAAAAATACGGATGATGTAACATTATCACGTGATCTTAATCTTAATCACGTGGTGCGTCGCGCGGTTAAACAGGAATAGGGTGATTGTGTTTATAGTATAAACAATGGCATCCATGTTGATGAAGGAAGAGTGTTGACATGCGCAGTCGAGTGTTTTGTGGCATTCGTGGCGCGTGCAAAATGCACAGTGTATGCACGGGTAACATTTTGTTGTTTAAAAACTGCTTGACAACATGGAATGTAAATGTTGTATGGCGACATTAACTGAGATTCCTGGATATAATCAAAGCAGAAATCGCACTGACCAGTGTCCCC
Organism: Sinonovacula constricta; assembly: GCA_007844125.1. Classification (NCBI taxonomy): domain Eukaryota; kingdom Metazoa; phylum Mollusca; class Bivalvia; order Cardiida; family Solecurtidae; genus Sinonovacula; species Sinonovacula constricta. The sequence goes on from CM017569.1 coordinate 33,992,211, forward strand.
GCCTTGTATTTGTTTTGGCTTGCTTATTTTTTGTAAAAGTCGCACCTACGTTGTTATGACCATTCTGACGACAAGCTGTTAATAGGGGGTGAGCTATGAGGAAAAACTAAATTTAAGCCTTTGTTAGAGAAGTATTTAAGGAGGTATCCGACAGTTTGTCAATGTCATATATATGTAGCAATATCAGACCGCTCTTTTGAGTAAAAATTCTGCAGAAAATTCATACTTTAGTTTAGACTAGGTTTATTAGTATCTAAAATTTAAGGGCAGTGAAACTCGTTCATCAACAATTAAAATGTTCATTTTTTTTCAAAATATATAAATAAAACAATGGGATTTCCTTCTAAAAATAGACATCGACGTCAGAGCGGATGACGAGGATGAGCTAAAATACAGGTGGTTACGTGATTTTTATTATTTTAAAAATAGCTAACTCTGCAACGTGGCTCTGATAGGAAAATACACTTTTGTAATGCAGATTGTGGAGTTATGGTTTTTACTTTTCCCACAGTTGTAGGACACCAATAAACAGAATTTCTTGAAATCTACTCAAGTGACAATGATTAAGTTGGCTGTTTAATGAAAGGTTTGTCTGGTCCCAAACTGTCGGATACCACCTTCAAGCCAAAATACGTTTTTATGTTACATAATGTATGTCAAAAAACAACTTCCATTTAATTTATGTATTTTCTGTTTAAATCAGATGCAGTGGAGTCTCGGAAATAATGTCCGTATTTAAGCACGGAAATCAACATGGCCAGTGTTAAAGGTCGCCTTAACGAAACAAAAGGAATATTAAAGTTACACCCGGCTGACTGTCGTATTTCTAATGCAAGTACATTTAAACCGCGCAAACCAAACAACCTGTAGACACACACTTAAAAATACTCATGTAACGTAAAAAAAATATTTTGTTAACAGTGTGGGAACAGTGTCATCATTAACATGTGTCCACGTTTAGCTGTCACCGCATTTGATTCAATGTCTAAGTTCCTCTTGTTGTTCATAAGCAAAGGTGTTATTTATCTACATAGTTTAAACTTAACCGAAGAACTGTTTGTTGGTGTTTTAATTCTGTTCAAGTTAAGAGCAAATTTAGCAATTTTTACAAGCTTAAAGATGATATCTGATATATTGAGCCAAAATTAGCATCCTAACAATGTAAACAATATGTTGTTGGAGCCATAATAACCGTTGCAGACCAGTTGTCTTAAATGTGGTAACCGACACCTTGGTCTTCATCAGATACACGTAAACCTAGAGTGGGGGAATTGGGACTTAATTTCGGTAAAAAGTCTGAGAAACGACAATTTTGAACATTGTCTACATTGTAAGACAGTAGAAATCGAGAACTAAATCACTCTACGTGCTTGTTTATTCTAAAACTATAAATAAGCATGATTGTGATTTCTGCTAAAAATAGACATCGATATCAGAGCGGATTACCCAAATGATTATATAAAGTTACGGGTCACGTGGTTTTCTTAGTTAAAAATATCTAACTGTGCAGCGCGGCTTAGATAGGGAATGCATATTTGTAATGACGAGTAATGTGTTATGCTTCACTTTCACATAGATGTAGGACATCAATAATCAGTATTTTGCAAGATCTTTTCAGCCGACAATATATATTTTTTGTGCTTTGAGAAATTAAAATCGGGTCCAGACTGACGGATACCAACTAAAACATTTCTATAGCTACTTTAAATAGTATATAGTATAAAAATATACTGGAAAAATCTAAAGGTCGAGTCATAAGGCATTGTCAATATGTTATCTTGTGAAAAGAAGAAATAGATAAAAATGTATTGAAGTGAAACAAAGATTGTGTTTTGTTTCAAAGCAGGGTCGCTTGTATGGCTGTCCAATACTCTACTGACTGCTCCAATGGTTCTTGGAACATCTGTACTGTTCTTCTGCATACATGTTGTATGAAGTTCTATTATACAGTGCTACAGGCACAGGTGACCCATTTAGCTTCGGTCGACAAAATCCTTCTTACCAATTGTTCAGGGCGGACAAATTCCTCCCGTATATATTGCAATTTAAATACCCGATGTTAGCAGTCACACTAAATTATTATATTTTGTTTGATTATGTATTCTCATCTATTGAGCACACGACTTTCTTGAGCTTACCATTTGAATCCTCTTATATTCAATTTAGTTATGAGGAGGATGACATGAATTAATGATAAGTAAACTAAAAAAAACAACACTTGTTTGACAAAAACATAACAATATATAAAAACATCTTGATGAACACATTATTTCTTTAGACTATTTAATTGTTTTAAATTTTGTCAGGCTTTAGCAAGGGATTTCGGATGATTTTTTCCGCCTTTGTAAATTGACGATAGAGCTTAGTCCGTCATGGAGAAATCACAGGTTAGATTTTGTAACTCTCTTCTAAGAGGCACTAAATGGAGTTTGCCATACACTGCCTTACAACATAACCCATATTTGGAATGTCAACCAGGTCTTTTCAGTTTATTTAAATTAAAGTCGAGTCCTTCTTTATAGTTGGGGTCAGTCTTCCTTGCCAACGTCATCTTGTTTTGAATTTGTCTACCAATAGCATTGTTCCTCATCAGTTTTAACTTGTAATGTCTTAATCAATAGTTTTGTTTATGCCCTAGATGTGTATGGTAGTTATCATGCTACCACACAACCATGTTTTAGTGGGGCAAATCCTATTTCTGATGGCGCATCATACTTACCTTTGTTAGATAGAACCAGCTATCATAATTTTGGCATCACTTAATGCTTTGTACATCAGCTTACATGATTCTGTTCGTTTTATTCTGTATACCCGAACACCTGGAACACATCAGATAATTCACGAATCATCTCTCGGATGTATATAGGTAGTCTGATCGCCTCGGCCATTTCCCTAAATGGGACTGCTTTTGTGACAGACGTCAAAACAAAGATGGCAGCTCGGATGACAGTTCACTACAGTATGAAGCTTGTAAAACTTCATTTTGTGGGGACTTCAATTTTAAATCATCCAAGTTTAATTTACCCAGCGCACCAGACATGCAGCTGTCAAACGATTCCATTGTTCGTGCTTTGTGCGAACTACATTTTAGGCATGTTCTTCTTCCGACTTCCGGCGAACAAAACGAGTATCATTGCACAAGATACTTCCGCGGGATGATTGTCCCGAGGACGGAATTACCCGAGGAGTTCCGATTGTACTCGATTTAGTTGAAAGGAGATCGGGTTTTACGGCCTTGCTTTGACCGGCTCGGCTTGCGGATCAGTAGGTCGTGGGTTTTAACCCCGGTCGGGACACACCAAAGACTTTAAAGTTGGTAGTAGTGGCTTCCCTCCTAACGCTCGGGGCTAAGGGGAAAGCCTTACGCCTGACTCGTCGGTGTCAGTGTAATGGACCGGCCGGGTTCAGTCTCTGGGCCCTCATAAGTGCCCCTGTGCTATAATGATAAAAATGTCGCTGCACAGCATCGGCAAAAAATGCCGGCAAATCCCAATCCCGACCTTGCTTAAAGTCTGTATTTATGATAACTGAAATCCCTATTGGTAGTACCTATGGTCAGTAATCCGTCCCAAATACTCAGATAGAGGTTTGCAATTATTATAAAGTATTTGATATAGGCGGATTATCGGCTACCGCCTTTAAACAAGTCAATAACTAGGATAACTAGGATACACAGACATTGGATTACTAATGTATATTGCATCATTTATGGGGTAACTTTATACTCAAGTCGTATACGACTTCACTTATAATGCCTCATATGACACCATTAAACTTGTCAACAGTTGTATTCGGTGTCTTGGGGTGCAATGGGGGTATAGTGCCCACGATCCTTGCCATTAAGGATACATTACTTCAAACTGATTGGTTTAATATATACAGATACTAATTTGTGTAGTCGGGTAGTCATTTGGAGAAATTCTATCACCCAGGCGTGTGTGTCGTGGGCACCGAGGTACAATACGTTCCTTGGACTGTGTCTTAACTTTTGCACGAGGGCGTGGACGCAGGTTGGCACCGAGTCTACTGAGCGCCGCCGAAACATCTATCACACTTGGGGTTTAGGAGACTTCATAGTGTTAGATATTTGTTTTCTGATAGATTTACGGAAATAAAATATTTTGAAATTTAACTTCAGGCCAGTGGTCTCATTGAAAGGCCGGACCAGGGTCTTTAAATCTGGTGTAATTGCAATCCACCTGATACATTGTATTAACAGGTGTAACCTAGAATCCAGGAGGTAACCTGGTGCAATTGTATCATTCGGTGATGGGGTAAAATAGGGCGTTTGTTTAATTAACGGAATAGCACAACTACGGTGATAAGTTAACTAGATAGTTAGCAGTTTTCTAAAATAGTGTGTAATTTTAACAGAACCATAGTTCTCCCGTTCATCACTCGGCAGATGAATTGCCTCTTTCAGACGTAGGAGAAAAACACATTTCTCACGTCAGTACAGATTCCACAAAGCATAATTTATTTTCCTATTGGATACTTACTCCTGTTGGGGGTTTTCTTTTCTTAGTAGTTTCTTAGCTTCTTTCCAAGACCACCGACGACGGATTGTAAGGTTGTTATAAACGACTTTCTCACTCGCAGACGACAGAGTTGAGGTGCGAATGTCTTCTTCTTCTGTTCTTGTGCTGCTCTCGTGCAGTGCGCTGCTATTTCCGGCTGACAACTCTGCACCGGCTTGTGTTTGTGTGTGTGCTAACCGTGATTGTCTACTGCATTGCTTATCGCCCCACCCTAGACGGACACACCGGGAGGGTCGGTTACCACCTGTATGCTTACGACTGGTTTCCCCATAACTCATGTTTCATCGTCTGCTGTCAGATGTCGACGGTGGAGGTAAAAGCGGTAAACATCAAAGACTTGGGCACATTGGAAGCTACCTGGTATATCTATTGGGCCGTCTATACTTTCACGGGAACGTATTATACGCCCTGGATCATCCTGCTATAGTGACTTCACTGTATCGCATGCCAAGCGTAACTCGCTTCAGACATGGCACCGCGCGCAAACTTTTCTTAACGCGAAAAAATGAGCCGTTAGTTGGTTTTTTCGCCATTGTTTTGTTACGTCAGTTTTTAACCGTCTGCCTCTTCAAAATGCCAAAAGCCTCTTGTTTTGCACTTACTAGAAAGGTGCTTCATGATTTTGGCCTGTGAATAGACCGAGAGTTGATGAAAGGTACGCATTCTGAGTTGCATTACTTGTTGGGACTATGTAATAAGAGTATGTGCTATGAGCTCTGATTTTACAGAGAATAGGGCCAATTCCATATGAGTTTGAAGTTGGAAACATTTTAATATCTTTAATAGTTTTGAACTGATGTCTTTTTCTGTAAAACTTACTAGCATATTATACGAGACACGTTTGTAACCTCTTATTGTTCAGATATTTTAATGGCTAATTCTTTGACATTTTGGATTGCAAAACGCCACAAGTAACATCATATTCCAATACCTAAACAGTGCAAGTATATAAAATTGGATATGTGTTCCACAACCTTTTCCGATATCATGTTTACGTATTGATGGACTAGAGGCCTTATGATTCAATAAAATGTCTGTCTGTCTGTCTGTCTGTCTGTCTGTCTGTCTGTCTGTCTGTCTCTCTCTCTCTCTCTCTCTCTCTCTCTCTCTCTCTCTCTCTCTTTCTCTCTCTCTCTCTCTCTCTGTTTGTCTGTATGTCTGTCTGACTGACTGACTGACTGACTGGCTTGCTGGCTGGCTGTCAGGTCGTCCTTCCGTCCGTCCGTCTATCCATCCATCCATCTATCTATTTACGGTCAATAAATAGAATAAATATTTGAATCTTTAACTGCTTAAAGCCACCAGCCAACAATTTATTATAGTGTGTGTTGTATATAATGTTGACTCATTACTACAGTTTCTTTAATAAATACTGAAGGTAATATTGGGGATGTTATAACACACATGCAGAATATTGACCCAATTTGTAAGGTCTCTTGATTAATTAGATATATAATAAACCACAATATTTTTTTATCTCTAGTTCTCTAGTATGAAAATATAACCAGTATTAATATGACCTTTTTTCATTATGTGATACATAATTGGCGACAAAGTTCACTTTATTCCTGTATTCTAGTATGAAAATACATAAATCAATACAATAAATACCGTCGTTGTCATTAACATGTGTATCTGGGACGGCGGGAAATTACTCAACTAACGTTATGATATTTACATACAGAGAGATAAGCTATTCAATTAGGTCTTTTGAACATAACGCTGACAATCAGCTGTTTGAAAACAATAAACTGATTCTTAACTTGGATAACAGTATGTGCACATACTCTATTAACTGTAAAAGGGTCTTCAAAATATGATATATAGATGCAACTACACTGAAAATATTCTCCATAACGTGTATTATTATATATACATGTTTAATAGAATAAGTACGAGAACCTCAACAAAATATGGATGCACATATATATATAAATACCTATAAAGCTACCACCAATCCTCGATTCCCCAAGCCGAGGATTTGTTTGACAGCAATTTATTACGATTGTTTGAGTATCCTGGGCCCAATTTATTCCCCATCTCACTGTCTATTTCTAAAGTTAAACCTTTAATTGACGATTTTATCCCGCTTGTCAATCAAATACCCCCTTGTATCGCGAAAGAGACACGTTTGTCGACAGTAACATAGAGACGATGATAATGGAACGTTTGAAGCAGAGCTCTTCAAAGTTTCCCGCACGGCAAAAGATGAAACTTACTGCAAATATGTTCGACACACAAAAGACTAATGTGTTTTTCTTCATTAATTCGCTGTCTGGTAACGTGCAGTGTTCAATCTGCCATCGAATTGTGCAATTTCATTGGCTCAGGTAGTTTGGAAAACTCGGGCACATACCACTAAATCATTTTTAAATATATTCTTGTCAATATTAAAGCTCCATAGACCAGCTCTAAACGGCAAAATGAAACGTGTGTTTTCTGTATATTTGGTTGTTCTTCATTGATATCAATATCTCTATCTGGTGGGAGTTGAGGGAAGGGGCGGTGGCGTTGACCGAGTGTAAAATGCTATTATATTTTCGCCAATGTCAGAGCAATGTTCAGTACATGTTTTTTTTAGTAAAACCAGAAAGGATCACTTTTAAATCAAAATTAAGCAAATACAAACATTACAGAAGTTCTTTAAACTTAGCCTCTTTTGCGCTATCTGTGTTTTTGTGTAGATCCACAGTGATAGGAGCAAAATATAATACAAACATCCACTGTTAATTAATAGTTTGCAACTTCAGCTGTTTATCTTAATTACACCGCAAATCTGCCCATAAATCATTACCTTATTTCTATCGCTTTAATTATTTTTTTTATTTTTATTGCGTCATGTTAATTGAAAACATAAAGGTTAACTCAATTTAACCATCCGTGAAGCATGACGGCTATCAGTTCATCAACTCAAATTTATAACAATTGTACCGCCATTCATGTCCACAGTCATCGTGTGCGGTTAATTATGTATCCCATTACAGATTCTGTCCCACGCACTAAACGGCCGATGATATACGTACCCTTACACCGTGTCGTTTGACCGGTTAGTTAATGGCCGATGTCTACCAATGACATCCGCATCAGGAGATGGCGCGAAGGTATGACACGACACCAGCGTGGGAGTTAGATTTATTACCCGAACCTAACAAATCCTTGTCATAAATAGTAAATATTCGCCACCCTCGCTTCGTTCCCTTCTCTGAAGTGTCCTCTCCGTGAACGCAGTTGACACAAAGGCCACAGCAAACCGGTGACCGAATATTTAAAGGTGGTATTCAACTACTTTGTGAGGGAGAGGAACTCACCAGAAAGACGAGACGATCATAGATAAACGTACAAGTTGCGTGTTTGCTTCTTTAGTGGATCTAGGAGTCATCGTTTAATTTTGGGTTCCAATGCACTATGGGGCTGGACCCATAGGGTTTTAAACAAATTTGGATCAGATGTGGACCGTATAGAGCGTTGTCATTACTGCCTTTCAACGTGTGTTTGTATAAAATCTAATGAGATTTGTAGTCAATATTTAAAACATACATCAATGGGTTCAACGTTAGTTCCAGACTAATCCTTTTTTTCGTTAATAAGTCGACTGTAAAATAAATAATAACAGTAACAATGACTTAATGAGTGTTATGAAACCTTGGGACGCAATATACATTTTGACACGAATATGTTACTGTCTAAGATTCATATATAATCATCATTGTCATTTTTAATGATTGTGATAATGACGAGGAACACAACGGTTAATTATGCTTTTACACATTCCACAATACCACCCGCTCTTAAAAACAACATCACCAATACCACCTTAACAGCACGTATATGATGTCGTTACCTGTATTTAGCCTTCAATTTAACCATATATGGCATATTTATAGAACCTTCTCCTAATAACCCCCCCCCCCCCCCCCCCCCCCCCCGCATGCGATCGACCTTTTTGCACTCTCCGAGAACTTTCTTTTTAATGTCGGATTTCATTTTTAATACGTAGTTATAATAATTATCTATGCAATTACTTTGGGTTTTTAGAAAAGATGAAAGGGCATATTGTTATTATATGATAAATTGTCAGTCCCCTTGTAATTTTCTGTTACATGATAGAAATAAACAATGAGACGTTGTTTTTTTTAATAAAATCATAAACTTTTGAAAAGTCTTAGTAGAGTACGAGGACTGAAATTTGCCATAACAGATCAGATAAAGAGAGCGAAAAATAGTTTATTGCTATGGTTGTTGTGTTCTAAAAAAATAAAAAATCTGTTTTGCTTTTTTAATTGTGTACCGCCCACCCCGCCCGCCCTCCACCCCCGACAGTTCCTCTCTCCACAAGAGATGCGCAGCTCGCTGAAGCCAAAGGATCAGTGCGAGTCTTATCTTTGTCCAGGAGACTTAAAGGTCGTCTCCGACAGTTTACTCATACCAAATGCATGTAATAATATTTTCCACGGTTTCTGGGAATTTATGAATAAAATTTCTGCATAAACGCATACATTAGTTTTAGTAAAGACGGTTTTGACCACTACCTATATGTGAGACTATACACATTGCGAAAAAATAACTAAATATTCATTCTTTCCAACTCTATACATAAGCACGAATGAGATCTCTGCCGAAAATAGATACCGACGTCAGCGCGGATTACTCGGATGACAATATAATGCGATCTCAATAGTAAGTTTTAACGTGTTTTATTTTTTTTAAGTTTAAAATAGCTATCTGAGAGCAGTGTGGCTCAGATAGGAAGTACCTGTTTGTAATGACGATTGGGGTGTAATGCTTCACTTTTTACACAAATAGAGGGCATCAATGAATAGCATTTTGTAGGACCCTTTCAGAAAACAATTACTTAAGGTTATTTGAGAAAAAGAATCGGACCAAACTGTCGGATACCACCTTAAAATATTTTCTTTTTATAAAATTAAACAATAAACATATGAAAAAAAGAAATATTTTATTCAACCCACGTCAGTAAATATTATTAACAAATAACAAAATCATTCTGTTTCATTGAAGTCCTTGAAGGAAAACGCAACTCTTAATATATGCTTGTCGAAATTACTATACTTAGTGTTACCAATTTGCGTTTCAATCTTTAAATGGACTATTAGTGCCGATATAAACCCTTAGCCTGCTGTCCGAATTAATCATTCTTCGAAAACTAGCGTAGATCCAGATCAAATAAGGCCCATATTCACCAACTATTCTAAGCAAGAATTGCTTAAGTCATTAATTTCACTGCATAATATCTTCATTATGTATTTAGCTACATGTCTGTATTTTTGCATGACACTTTAATATCGTACTTTCAGCTTAAAGTCAAATTGAAACTTCATAAATAAACTTATTTTTGTTGATATGAAAATTGTGACTTGGGCTTAAGTCATGATTTAGGCTTAAGAACGGTTGGTGAATACGGACCTAACTCCCTCTGGGGAGCTGTCTGATTATGGTCGGCAGTATTCACATCTGTCTCCCTGGCAGTATGTTTTGTTACGATTACCTGTTCTTTACGAGCCAAAAAGTATGATTCTTATGTTTCCGTGTTTGTTTGTTAGTTACACCAAAACATTTATTGTCATATTGGCAAAGTCCAGCTGAGAAAGATCTCAGACAAATGTGTGGGTAGAACCACCGGCTCAACGCAACTTAAAATTGTACTTAAGTTATTCACATACGCGGCATGCTGAGGGAATATAAATTACTTTTCAATCTTAAGACATGAAGTCACTAGACTGAACGGTCTTTCACTATTTATATGTACTTATACGTTCTTCAGCGGGTAAAAATGCCATTGACGAAATTTCGTATTTACTCGGAGATTGGCTCTTAGGGTTTCATTCATAAACCGGCGGCTACTTGAAAGATCTGTCAATGCAGGCCCTCGGTTCAGTGAAGTGGGCTCCTATTTAGTCTAGGGCGCAAAGCTGGCTGAAATAAGACCACTGTTTTCCACGAAGCCGTCTCTAAATTATGTAACAGGCACGTGTAGTATAATCCTAATATATATGTCTGATGATCTTTTGTATAAAATAAAGATTTTTTCCTCCGTACATATTAAATACGGACGTCCTAAAAAGGTCTTCCAGCTGACTGTTATGTATCGGTTTATTCTTCCCAGCGATTGCAATGAGATCTTTCTCTTATAATATCGAAATATCGCCATCATGATAAATAGTTTGACTGTGTTGTTGTTTGTTTGTTGTTTTGTGTGTGGTGGGGTGGTGGTGGGGGCGGCGTATGGTTAAAGTATACCAAGCAAAAAATACACACACCTAATTATTGTCTTTATAATATGATTCAGCACATATTGATGAAGACTGGCGAATGGTTGGGGTGAGCCACGATTATACTCGAAGACCTAATATGACTGTTCATCCCTACTGGGAGTCTAACCCATCCAGTAATGGGCTGAAGGTTGAAAGTCCGTGTTATGCAACAACAGCAACATTTGGGTAAACAATCAAAATAAGTGTGAACCGTTGAATTAACAACTTCTTTTGTATTTACTTTCCCAGTGTTTGCAGCGTTTTATTTTTGTTGTTATACCTACCTGCCGCTTAGACTTGTCAACACAGGATTATATTCTCCCTTTAATTGTGCAGAGTTTGTAAAATACATCGACTGGATTTCTGATGCTCGATTGTCTTAATGAAAACCCATATACCTCACGTATAAAGAAAATCATCTGAAAGTACAATTGCATAATTATTTATCCATCAAAACGCAGTACTGTTGAGTGCTCGCTGTTTTGATCTGAATTATGAACGCTTGAATACCATTTGCAATCCTCCAACAGGTACGGCTTGTTCATTGAGTATTAAAGGACACTTACTCGTGTTATTTAAACACCTTGCGGTTCCTTAATTTGTGAAACAAAATTGAAAAAAGTGTTAAGAGAGATTTGTAAAGGTATTAGAAGTTTATTTCAGGCTAGTATGGGTACGGGCCACCCTGAAATGCTCTTGAGTTCTTTCCAATGTAAATAACACGAGTTCTTTAATGAACTCGACAGTCGATGCAGAAATATACTGCAATGTTTCGTCTATATGTTTGTGATTTTAATACAGTCGTTTGAATGGTGTAAAAACTACATTTTAATGAAGGAATTATACCGTCGATGTTATTTGTATGTAGCAACGACAAGTCGTTAATGTTTTATTTTGTGAATGTAAACAAAGGACTAGATGTCATTATGTTGAAATGGAAAATCGTGTGATGTATTAGCGTTTTCTTTAAATCAAATATGCGAACATGTTGTTTGCTAAACGGCAATGAAAACATCTGTAAAATGTTATTGCTTATTTGTATAAACATACTATTTTCTTTTCGTTCAAGCGATGACGAAGGCGTTTTTTCTCATTCAACAATTTGATATATATATTTTCCAACATTGCACAGAAATCGATTGATATATCAAAATGAGAAAAAAATGGGAACTATCCTTTTGTAACTATGTGTGGAGTTTTTGCAGTATGTTTAAGCAAAATCATTAATATTTAATATTTTCATTTTTAATATACACGTGCGAAAATCAAATTGCAATTGTCATGGCCAAGTGTCGATTGGATATGCTCAAACTGTGTTTTCAAATGGTATTGTAATGGAAAAATGCAATTGCTATGGTAGATAAAAGTAAAACGGTCAATTATATTGATTATAATCGTCATTCACTGAATTTCGAATAATCTAAATTGTAATGGCTTAAAAGCAGATGTTATAGTCAAATAGTAACATTAGTTATGGTTAAAAGCATAATTGTAAAAGTAAAAAAAAATGCCAGTTTGGATGATAAAAACTGCCAGTTTGGATGATAAAAAAGTGCAGTTGTTTTGTCTATTCCTTAAATTGTTATTGTCAAACTGCTGTTGTAATGGCCAAGCCCGTAATTGTTCTAGTCAAAATGTCGTTGTTATGGACAATGGCAACTGTAGCAGCCGAAACCGCTTTGTAATAGCAAAGAAGAGTAATCGTTATTGTAGAACATGTAGACGGCCATTGTGCTTTCTCACACATATAAAATGGCGCTATTTATACGTTGGCAGAAATGTGTAATTTATTCTACGTTTCTTATACGCCATAATATCACGTAAATTTACTTGTTTGAATGTTTGTAAACGGACAATATACTGTATTAACACCACAGAAATAAAGTGTCCGTTCTGTTCTATAAAATGTGACTTCCTGCATCGACGTTGCTTTTGGCGACGGACTCTTGGTACCCCTGCGCGCAGGTCGCTTATTCCCCCCCCCCCCCCCCCCCCCCCCCCCCACCACAACCCACCCTCCACTTTATTCTTCTGTCTTTACATAGCCACACAGCTAGTCCAAATGCATAAACTGTCCAAGACCTGTCCGAGGAAAAGTCGTAGGGGGACATTGAGAAATGGTGCGGTCACTTAATGGCCAGTCTTACAACAACAAAACTCTTCCTGCCACTCGTCTGAGTGTCATTCTACTGCTGCGCGCCAAACAAGTAAACCCGGGCAAAAGGAAAGATTATTTTAATTAAGCTTTTTGTTTTTGTTAGTTGCAAGATATTGTCTGCAGAGTTAATGGTTTAGACTGGATACCGCCGCTATCAGGTAATATAGAACTTATCGGTTTTACAATATGTATACCTTCTGATTTTTCTACCGTGGACTTTGCGTAGAATCTAAGACATATGATTTAAAACATTGTCATTTGTATTTTGGTATGTATTGTCGGACATAACAAAAAATAGCAATAGATTTTATATAAAATATATATTCACATCGATCCAAAATAAAATTCACAAACATTGTTTTTAGAGAAAATGTACTTCATAATTCACAAACTGAAACAGACATTGAATATACCTCACACATTGCCCATAGTCGTCACAGATTAGACGTTGTTGCCTTGAAAATCAACGTCTTATTTCTTACCTTTGTATTTTTTAATAATCTGTTTAACAAAACCATCGTGATTTAAGGAAGTTCACTCTATTTCTTACTGATGTGAACAAGGACCTGCTGATTTCACAAAATTTAATTTCTTGTTAATATATAATTGCGTTAGAGCAAACCCCTCTTGATTTCACGATTTTTTTCTATTCTAATGTTTTCGAACAAACAAAAAATGACAAATTTTATTTTTCACTTGCTTGAAATGCCTTACAATTGATCTTCCCTCCTCGGCGCTGCTAGCGTCATGTCTGAAATAGAACTGCTTATCATCCAGCAATCGGCGACAAATGATTGATTGGCGATCTAGCGATAGAAATCCGGATCGTGACTTGTTCCGCTCAAGGTCTTCTCTTGAAATCAGTATAAATTATCGACTATGTCATGTTAAGTTTATAAATAAAAGGAAAAAAGAAACGCAAGGTAACTTAACATATTATAATGTCTGACCGCTTTTCTAATTTATGTATATAAAAATAATATTGTATAATAATAATGGTAAAATAGTAGTAATGATATAATAATAATAACAGTAAGATGAAGGTTCGCTTGTATGTCGTAGCGAAAGTATTGTGTACAAATTCTTGCGTTTGATGAATTGTTTCATAACGGTTAATTTACTCCTTTTTTAAATAATCGATAACTTTCGCAGGATGAAAAAAGTAAATTCGAGTGGGTCTCACTCATTTTGTTTAAATAATTGACAGATGTTAACTAAAAGTCAGGGTCCGGTAAAATCTTTATTTTCGATTAATGTTGAGTCATATATACTATGATATGTTTGGTTAATAAAAAATCGCAGTCGGCATAATTTTGGCAATTATATGTACATCCACCGTTTGCGGTGAAGACTCCAGACATATGTCTGGGCAGAACCACCGAAGCACCTCCCGCAAAATTTCGTGTTTATTTTCTGACCAACAGAGACTCGAGCCTACACGAAGTGGAACGAAGTTGTGTTGTTGTTGGGGTTTTTTTTCCTTACACTGTTTTAAACACGGTTCGCAAAAAAAAAAATTTTTGACATGATATTTCAACCAATATCACCCTCAAACTTGATATGCTCACATAAAATGTCGTGAGTCACGTTCGCGTATTCAGTACAGACAAAATGTTATAAATTATTAAAAAGACACACCACTACAAGACAAATTCTTTAAGTGTCTTGGGGATTTGTCAACAACCTTCAGGAACAGGCCATTTTTTCATGACACATGGTTCTCCAAAATTGAAAAAAAAACAATATGAAAGAAAATTACATGACTCACTGGGTAAGGCTTTGCTATAATAAGTAGTTCTTTCTTTGAAACTATAATGTCATGCTATTGACTGGAGTTATAAATTTCTTTGGTTCGTTATTATAAATTGCATGTTTTCCATGAGCAAGTCAAATGTATTGCGCAATATTTTGTAGCAACAAAATGCAGTTAGCGCTTTGATACCAGTCTACATTAGTCTAGATAGGTTTCTCTTATCTATAACATAATAAGTAATACTTTTTAGATATGTATACTTTTTTGGACTAGTTTTTAGTTTTTTATCATAAGAAGGCGCGTTAAAAAGAAACATAGTGCGAATTCTTCACCGTGCATTGAAACGGGACTTTTTAACAGGAAAAAAGCAATTTCATATTAACGTACTACTATGGCAATTTCTTCACTGCATCTGGAACAATTAACGACTTGTTAGTTTGAAAAGTCGACAAAGTAATTTGAACATACTTTGAAACTTAAAAAGAAAGTTATTAAAAGCGTATTGAAAACGTTGTTCCTAACGTTTACAAGTCACGAATAGTTACAGCTTAAATCAAACGTTGTTCCTAACGTTTACAAGTCACGAGTAGTTAAAGCTTAAATCAAACGTTGTTTCTAACGTTTACAAGTCACGAATAGTTAAAGCTTAAATCAAACGTTGTTTCTAACGTTTACAAGTCACGAATAGTTAAAGCTTAAATCAAACGTTGTTCCTAACGTTTACAAGTCACGAATAGTTACAGCTTAAATCAAACGTTGTCCTAAGTTTACTTGCAAGTACAATCAGTTTCCTAAAGTAAATCAAATAGGTTTTCTCTGAATTTACTTACGTTGTCACGAATATTAAACTAAATCAAACTTGTAAAAAATCTAATAACACTTTAAACTCAAAATCACTTGCGAAATAGTTTACAAGCTTAAACAAACGTTGTTACCATCACGTGTTACAGCAAGTCAAACGTTTTAATAACAAATATTTAAAGCTTAAATCAAAACTTGTTCCAAACGTTTACAAGTCCCTGAAATAGTTAAGCTTAAATCAACGTTGTCCTAACGTTTTACAAGTCACGAATCGTTACAGCTTAAATCAAACGTTGTTAATAACGTTTACAAGTCACGAATAGTTAAAGCTTAAATCAAACGTTGTTCCTAACGTTTACAGTCACGAATAGTTAAAGCTTAAATCAAACGTTGTTCCTAACGTTTACAAGTCACGAATAGTTACAGCTTAATCAAACGTTGTTCCTAACGTTTACAAGTCACAAATAGTTACAGCTTAAATCCAAACGTTGTTAATAACGTTTACAAGTCACAAATAGTTAAAGCTTAAATCAAACGTTGTTCCTAACGTTTACAAGTCACGAATAGTTAAAGCTTAAATCAAACGTTGTTAATAACGTTTACAAGTCACGAATAGTTACAGCTTAAATCAAACGTTGTTCCTAACGTTTACAAGTCACAAATAGTTACAGCTTAAATCAAACGTTGTTAATAACGTTTACAAGTCACGAATAGTTAAAGCTTAAATCAAACGTTGTTAATTACGTTTAAAAGTCACGAATAGGTACAGCTTAAATCAAACGTTGTTCCTAACGTTTACAAGTCACGAATAGTTAAAGCTTAAATCAAACGTTGTTCCTAACGTTTACAAGTCACAAATAGTTACAGCTTAAATCAAACGTTGTTCCTAACGTTTACAAGTCACAAATAGTTACAGCTTAAATCAAACGTTGTTAATAACGTTTACAAGTCACGAATAGTTAAAGCTTAAATCAAACGTTGTTCCTAACGTTTACAAGTCACGAATAGTTAAAGCTTAAATCAAACGTTGTTCCTAACGTTTACAAGTCACGAATAGTTACAGCTTAAATCAAACGTTGTTCCTAACGTTTACAAGTCACAAATAGTTACAGCTTAAATCAAACGTTGTTAATAACGTTTACAAGTCACGAATAGTTACAGCTTAAATCAAACGTTGTTAATAACGTTTACAAGTCACGAATAGTTAAAGCTTAAATCAAACGTTGTTAATAACGTTTACAAGTCACGAATAGTTAAAGCTTAAATCAAACGTTGTTCCTAACGTTTACAAGTCACGAATAGTTAAAGCTTAAATCAAACGTTGTTCCTAACGTTTACAAGTCACGAATAGTTAAAGCTTAAATCAAACGTTGTTCCTAACGTTTACAAGTCACGAATAGTTAAAGCTTAAATCAAACGTTGTTCCTAACGTTTACAAGTCACGAATAGTTAAAGCTTAAATCAAACGTTGTTCCTAACGTTTACAAGTCACGAATAGTTAAAGCTTAAATCAAACGTTGTTCCTAACGTTTACAAGTCACGAATAGTTAAAGCTTAAATCAAACGTTGTTCCTAACGTTTACAAGTCACGAATAGTTAAAGCTTAAATCAAACGTTGTTCCTAACGTTACAAGTCACGAATAGTTAAAGCTTAAATCAAACGTTTGTTCCTAACGTTTACAAGTCACGAATAGTTAAAGCTTAATCAAACGTTGTTCCTAACGTTTACAAGTCACGAATAGTTAAAGCTTAAATCAAACGTTGTTAATAACGTTTACAAGTCACGAATAGTTACAGCTTAAATCAAACGTTGTTCCTAACGTTTACAAGTCACAAATAGTTACAGCTTAAATCAAACGTTGTTAATAACGTTTACAAGTCACGAATAGTTACAGCTTAAATCAAACGTTGTTCCTAACGTTTACAAGTCACGAATAGTTAAAGCTTAAATCAAACGTTGTTAATAACGTTTACAAGTCACGAATAGTTAAAGCTTAAATCAAACGTTGTTCCTAACGTTTACAAGTCACGAATAGTTAAAGCTTAAATCAAACGTTGTTAATAACGTTTACAAGTCACGAATAGTTACAGCTTAAATCAAACGTTGTTAATAACGTTTACAAGTCACGAATAGTTACAGCTTAAATCAAACGTTGTTAATAACGTTTACAAGTCACGAATAGTTAAAGCTTAAATCAAACGTTGTTAATAACGTTTACAAGTCACGAATAGTTAAAGCTTAAATCAAACGTTGTTAATAACGTTTACAAGTCACGAATAGTTACAGCTTAAATCAAACGTTGTTAATAACGTTTACAAGTCACGAATAGTTAAAGCTTAAATCAAACGTTGTTAATAACGTTTACAAGTCACGAATAGTTACAGCTTAAATCAAACGTTGTTAATAACGTTTACAAGTCACGAATAGTTAAAGCTTAAATCAAACGTTGTTTAAAGCCACGAATAGTTAAATAAAAGTGAATAAAAGATGGGTGTATCGGTCACGCGACAAATAAAGCAATCTTATCGTTACAGTACACTTCATAATCTATGTACATATTTTCATTTGTATTTCTGAATTGATATTAGTCAACAGCGAACTGCATACATGAATTGCTCTCTAGTGTGCGTTGTTCTGTTCTCTTTTATAAATTTAGGAATAAAAGTCATTTTTATACAAAACACACATAAGTGGATGCTGCGGGTAACGATTAACAAATTGGAAGTCATTTTTTAACCTCTTTTAGCACCACGTAATGTCAGTAGTGAGGGGTATGGCAATAAATGAAAGCCCAAATTGTCTTGAATAAAACTGTGTGCATATTTACGTTCAAATTTATTAATTAATATCTACACTTCTCACTGATATAATCTTTGAAAGTATCCCGATTTAACCGCTTACAATGAATAAACGCCTCATTCATAAAATTTATTCAATGGATATATCCTAATATTACATGAGTATCCTGGGGCTCGCGTTAAGCCATTCATTTTATGCGTACGTTTGTAATAAAACATACAGACGGGCTCGGCGGGCTTAAGTGGTTGAAGCGATCATGTATCAATTTGGTATCTAGGCAGGTATCTGAAGATTTGTGTTCGAGTAAAAGAACACTTATCAAGTCTATGATATGAGATATCTATCCCTATATCAGAACATCTCGACCAAACATCGTTCTGCACGGACGTGCAACGATAACGGTGCACCGGTTAACAAAAACATCGTAAAATTTTAGCGATAACTGAAGAACCATTGAATACCATGATAGACATCACACGCTATCTACGCTTGTTGATTATTTGATTTTCTTTCATTGTTTTTGTTGTTGTTTTTATAATAATAACTTTTTATAAAATTTGAATGAAGAGTTGTCAGCTGATTTATATATAAATATAACGTAAACCATAATACTGTCTGAGATCTCCTGTAGTGTATTATTGGACAAAAAATATATATTTACAAATAAAGCGACAAACAAGAAGCCAAGAGACACAATCTGTCGCAAGCTATTAATAAAGAAAATGTTTGGCTCTTAAGTTTCAGATTAAGACTATTCATGAATTGAAATAAGTGCATTTGAATACAATTTTAAATCTGACCAATCATATCCTTATGGACGGTCTTATTGACAAACATAATATGTTTGAATTAACAAGGGTGGGAAAATGAAATGGAATATGAACTTTCAGTAGAAGTGGGAGGCATAGTTTGCATACTGAACTGCTAAAATACTAACTACAACTAAAAACTGATTTTTTAATGTTTATTTTGAATGTTTCAACACAAATATTGATTGAGGCAGATGTGTTAATGTTAAATATTTTATAACGAGTATTTTACAAGACATACAATATATCCTTCTTGCTGTTTTTGCTGAAGTTGTCTTTATGCTTCACCCACCCATTTTTTTCGCTCCCGAAAATAGCATCTGTGTCGTTTTAACGTCATCGCCATTACATTCCATGTATTGTAACAGTTAAAAATACGATTCTTTGGTTGCTACCGTCTTAGTCAGACCGACTCTTGTTGTGGCATCCGGCCATTCCATCGCTGCCAGAACAACATCGCCCTCCTCCCAAAAGCTCAGGCGGCGCCTTAAGTCCTTTGAGCGTGGGTTTAACGTTTAGTGACGTTGACGTTAAGGTTATAATGATTAAAATGAGTGATGTAACTAAAAAATTACGACGGGAATTAAGTGTTGTCTGGTATAACGCATTAAGAAAAAAATGGACATTTCCTGTTGTCCATTCTTCGAAATATATACATATATTGCTTTCGGACTTAAAACTAAGACAAACGTCGTGACAATATTTTTTGTAGGCGCTTTCATCTGACACGATGATAATATTGTTGCTGTGTGTTTTATTTGTTGGTTTGTTTTATTGTCCGATTTGCTGTAAACACCCCAATAGTGCAAGTATAGTTAGTGTGATGGCATCCAGCGATTTAAATACACAGGATAGAACCACTAATGGACCGTCTGTCAGCTGGGTGACCTTTTCACGCGATATTTGACCTTTGCATTTATAGCATCAATAGAATATATTTGTGAAATACACATGCAATGATACTTACCGTATCTAAAATCAACCGCAAAAAAACTGCCTCGTTAAATAGGTACCCCAAATAATGTTCCTGTTAGGGATACGACTTTCCACACTGACTTGCGGAGCGCCGGTGGTTCTACCCAGACATTTGTCTGGGGTCTTCCTTCACCAAACAGCTGGACATCGCTAAACTGATCATAATTGGTCGCTGTGGTGTTTTCAAAAAACAATAACCACTTTCCACACCTGGCATATTACCTTTAAGTTCATGTTTAAGCAACTTAGCGGGGACACAATTAAACCCTTAAATATACATAACTGTAGAGTGGGGCTCCCGTGAAATTGTGGTAAAATCGCGGGAAGGTTGTCGTTTTCCAACTGACCTGCTGTACGCCAGTGGTCTGGTGTATTACGCCTTCAAAATAGCTGGATGTTAC
This sequence comes from Sinonovacula constricta, assembly GCA_007844125.1. Lineage (NCBI taxonomy): Eukaryota > Metazoa > Mollusca > Bivalvia > Cardiida > Solecurtidae > Sinonovacula > Sinonovacula constricta. The sequence goes on from CM017569.1 coordinate 34,012,718, forward strand.
TTTATTGATCAAAACGTAGTTTTACATTTAATGTATAAATATATAACAACCCACATTCTTAATAGTGTTTATAAGTGAATTACTAACTTTGTGCGGTTGTGGCGGTCAAGGCCGTGGTTCTGAAGGCCACCAGACGTAGAACACTTGACCAACTTCCACATCTAGTCAAATATACTTTCAACAATCTTACAATACTTATTGCACGATCAGTGCCGTAATGTGGTATATCATTTGATCTACATAACAACTTGCAATTGTTTTGGAAGCCGTGCACCTTTTTTGTGCATTATGTGCCTGCTCAATAAAACAGCAATAACAGTTGTTTCCCGTTATTTTGACCAACTAGCCATTAGATCACGCTTGGTCAAATTGCATGATAATTTATTTTACTTTTTTGACATTTTAGACAATGAAGCCGATAACTTGGTCTATTAGCATTTTATATTACCTTATTCATATCATTATTTCAAGGCCTGAAGTAACACGCGGTCGAGCATAGTGAAACTAATTGCGTCTATAATTTCGATGTAAATACTGGTTACATTATCAAATTGTAAAATTCGTTGTCAAATACGATCCCTCTGTACATTGTGTCTTGTAACGGTAGACGCTTTAATAACAAATTTAGGTTCAAATACAAGCGTTTTATAAAACGCACTTTACCAATTCATTATTTATAACCTACTGTCGTTTAAATAAAAAAAAACGTTGCTAGCAATCAGAAATAAAACGAACAGATAAACAAATCTTGATTTTTTTTTAAAAAAAAAAACCCAGTCAATCGCAAGTTTCTTGCTTACGTTGGCTGAATCCACAAAAAATTTATAGAAACCATCCCATATGTTTTCAACCAATCAATCGCAAGCTTCTTGCTTACGTTGGCTAAAAGCACTGAATCATTTGACAAACTTGCAGGTTTGATCAGTTCTAGTCGCTAACGTGACTCATTGAGTATCAGAACTTATTCAGTTGAAAAATGATTGTCGTACGGCCTGGCTGCCTTCGTGTCTTGTCGGCAACCGGGAAACCTGGGTATGCCGCACTTGTCCGCCGGTCTGTTTAACGCCTTGCCACCATCCAAGAGTAAACATGATGTCTCGAACTAATGTTTGATCTATCAGTGAAAGAGGCCACATCTTGTAAACGGCCAAGGTTTAAGTAAATTTTTAATGCAGGCTGGTTAATTCTTCGTTATCTACAAGCCACATTTTCATTCATACGAAAACCGGCCGAAAAGCGGGCAAGATATTGACGCGAAGGCACGGTTACCGTAAAAATACGTTCATGTTGAGAACAGGGTTTGGTGGGTTTTGAAGTCAGATTAGAGGGCGTTTAAAAGTTTCTGTTTACCATTTGCTTAACGGTGCAAGTTAAGCGATTGTTTGCATTATACCAGCGGGGCCTTGTTAATATTTTCAAGATGTGAAATGCAGCTGGGCAGACCGGGATAGTGGGACTGATTCTAGAATGGCGTTTTGATCATTGTTTTTAATTAGGGGTTTTATGAAGAAGAAGAAGAAAACCGCCAAGACGCTCAACACGTGTCAGGCATCGGTTCGTGCTTTCTGGAAGAAACCATGCGCTGCACATGCTTTTTGTAAAGGATCTATTTCCCACACATTAACCATAAACGCAAGCTTCTACCCATATAAGTTTATTTGCCTCCTTTTCTTTCATGTGAGATTTCCTATGTGCTGCGGTCGGTCGCAATAGCTCTTGTGGTGTAGCGTCGGCTTGCGGATCGGGAGGTCGCGGGTTCAAACCATGGCCGTGTCAAATCAGAGACTTTAAAGTTGGTAGTAGTGGCTTCCTTCCTAACGCTCGGGTCTACGGGGACAGCATTGCGCCTGACTCGTCTGTGTCAGTATAACAGACCGACCAGGTTCAGTCCCTGGGCTCCTCATAAGTGCCCCTGTGCTATAATGATAGAAATGTCTGCACAATATCGGCAAATCCTCTGTGCTGCTTTTATTGTGGCACCATGAGTCCCGTACCTTGAATATCCTACGTATTTAAAACATTTATCACAACCCTCACACCACAATGATAACTGCGATTTTACAACTTCTACTTCTCAATTTCTTCACTGCATTTCTTCACACTTTCTTTGTTTTCTGAACATTTTTTTCCGTTGTTTGTTGTTTTTTTTCGTCTGGCCGATGTTCTGATCTGCGTTTTTTTCTTATTTCTGGATCATTTTTCATTGATCATTGTCTTTAAAAGCACTACATTAAACATTTGAGTCTTATATTTCCGAAAATCGTCCTACCTTGCATGCTGTACCCTTCTGAATAAGTGCGAAATGCGTAGTGCCAACCTGTTAAGTGCTCGCTGAGCATTGAGACTGCTACTCAGGGAGTTCGTCCGCCTGCTGCCCGACGCATGCGCACTGAGGCGCACGCTGTCCTGATCGTTGGTACGTTTTTCTTCTATCTCTATTGTGTCTGGGTTCTGAACGATACTACAATACAAGTCTGCCCCACGAAGAAACATCCCGTCAGCGTACTACCGGCTATAATAATATAGTGAGCAGTATACTAGGCTGTATTAGAGGCGCATACACGAATCGAGAGGGTTGCATTACACTGTACTTTCACGATAACCGTTATAAACGAAAATTCGAGTTTTAAAAGAAATCGGTGATCAATTTTACAACTATTTCAATTACGACAACAATGATATTACCATTACATGATTTCTGTGCGTTTTTTTTAAACTTGATTAAAGGAAAAGTAATACATAGAAATTCAAACTATTGCATTTGGCAATAACGGTTAAGTTTTGGTGATATAAAGACACATATTTAGTGCTGTAAGTTGAGTTTTGGGACAGTTTTAAATTGAGCTTTGGAGTATCAAAAAGAGAGACTATTTTACGAAAAGTTTAATGGTGTTATATGATGTGTTTTGGGCTGTTATGCAAAGCTTTTAAAGTATAATAACAAGTTTTGGACTGTAATACGTACAACTTGGACTGTTATAGTCCTTAGACGCACGGTTTTTGAGTGTTATAAGTTGAGGGTTTTTTCTGGACTTTTATTCGCGCAGTATTACAGCGTTATAATTGGAGTTTTAGAGTGTTATACACGAAGTTTTGAAGTGTTATAAGTAGAAGTTTTGGACTGTTATATACACAGTTTTGGACTGTTATAAGTAGGTGTTGATTGTTTAGTTTAGACAGTAGCAGCGAATAGAGAATAGTGACTGATAAGCGGGTTTATTGACGTTTTTCTGGACAGGATTTTTGTCTTGATTATTCCTCTAGATTGAATGGCGGACCTCTTAGATGTAGAAGCTAGTTGAGATAAAACCTCCACCCAAACCAGTATTGTCCTATTCGTAATAAAGCCGGAGTCGGCTTTCAACCTGCAGTGAGCATTGACATTCTGGGCTTTTCTGCGTTTGGTTCGAAATTCGATTTCGGTATTGTCACTTAAAATGTGTAAAATAGATGGATGGATAATTTGAATGGAAAAGTGGTTGGTTATAATGTGATGATTTCGTAACGAAAAGTGTCGACATACGCGTGGATTATATATGCATTTGTGTTGTCATACTGTGTGATGGTTAGGAAAAATAGTGCCTTATTTTCTCAAGTTCTTATGACGGATTATATACTGTTGTTGTTGTTTTCTGACACACGGATTATTATGTTGGACACAGGAATGAAGTATGAGTACGTTTTATTTTTTCCATACATTGAATAAACTTTGATTTTTAAGATATTCCATATTTTTTAACCAAAGAGTATAGTTGTTGGTTACTTTAGAGCTCATTAAAATTAATGGGGCGCCCGTGGTGTAGTGGTAGAGTCGCCGATTTGTAACTCCTCTGACTGCTTAGCGTCTCACCGCGTGGGTTCGAGTCCCTTTCGGGGCGAAGGACCTAATGTAAGAAGGTCTTTCAGCTGACTTGCGTTGCGCCGGTGGTTCTACCCAGACATTTGTCTGGGGTCTTACTCCGACAAAAAGCTGGACGTCGCTATAATGATCATAAATGGTCACTGCAATGTATGTAAAAAAACAAAAACATTAAAATTACTTGGTCCGATTATTGTGTAGGTACATTACATATAGAACCACACGATTTGCACTTCATTTGCGTTTAAACTGTATTGCATCACCATCGAACCTATCAGCGTCTTATTTAGTACTGTCGTACAGACGTGAGGTATATACGCGCATGCGCAGTCCAGAGATAATCTAAATTGTTGAGCTTAAATACCAAGTTGAATAGCGTCGCGATGTTTTTTGATGCTTTCGAGCTAAGAACCACATTCATTTAAAGCGCAACCATTCTACATGTAAGTGGTTAGAGTTAACAATTTATTTCATTAATAATTGACGTGTTGTTTGTTTTGTTGGTGTTGTAATTTAAAGAAATAAAACACTATGAAAACTCGACTAATTGTGACTAAATCTTTTGAAAATGGTGTTAGTATGACGATTCTAATTATAACCACCAGTGAAGACGGAATCATCAAAGAACATACTCCTATTATCTTTATCTTTAATTTCACTCTTTTAGTTGAACGCATTTAATAGTTAGTTTCGTAACATTTAACAAGAAAGAATGCATGTTATATTTATCTTTTACAGTCTTTGTCTGTTGGAGACTAGAGTTGAATTTTTCAAGTGTTGTCGTTTTTTGCCAACCTTTTCTTTGACCTACAAGTTGTAAAACGTTTGTTAATTCATACAATTTATGAATTTAATAAGAACCTTGAATTTACTCATTTATGCGTAATTCTCGTTAAGGAATAAGTAGAAGAGAAGTTAACTTTGCAATGTATAACACAAGAACATGAACACGTTTTTAGTCTTAATCATATTAAACACCATTTTGTCATGATAACAATCAAATATTTTTATATTTTATTCATTTTTTGTTATTATGCATTTATTAATATTGTTATTGCTGGTGTTGATATTGCAAATATAATCCACTTTGAGTAACACTTGATTGATTTGCGTTTTAAAGATAAAATCAAGGTTCTTTATTTAGCGATAAAGTCTTAGGTTGTCTAGCAATATATCCTATGATTGTTAACTAAACGTTATCGCATTGTGGCGATTATAACCGAGCATCGGAATATACGGCTGGAGTGAGAAATATAAAATTTAGCCTGAACTACTCGTAATTTCTAATACTGCTGTGCTTTTGCAGTAAACTGTAACTATAAGAGGTCACGCTGCTTAGGTGTCGCTTTGCTTAGGTGTCACTTTGCTTAGGTGTCATTTTGTGACTACTGTCCTATATCCTCTAATATCTGTTCTTTATTCATGTGATGAGAGACCGTGGGACAAGGTTTCGAATAGAAAGAATAAAGCGTAAAAATACTCAATATGGAGTTCCGGTACAGTTCGGTAGAAATGTTATATGGCACCGCCCAATTCTACACATATTTATCTTTCATTTTTACTACAAATTGTAAATAGTTCAACTCTAGTGGCAAATGAGGCACGGGATGATGTGGAAGCACTTTAACCACTATCTGCCAATGTCTTGCAGGGCTTGTGGTGCCAGTTTTGTTGTTTATATCTCGAGATTACAATCTCTCACAAACTCTGAAATTATTGGTATCCGGCTCTTACAGTGGTTTATAAGGAAGGAAGCGTTTTGTCTGCAACAAAAACCAGACTCTGGTCACCGGACTGGTATGATACTTGTCAAAAAGGGTGGAGTACCTCACTATTTAAGTCCCTGTTTCCCTCATCGCCACGTGACACACATTTTTGGTTATGGCTCCTGTTGCCTTTATAATCTGCTTACTCTCTTCGCTGCTTAAATGGTCTGTTGTATACAGTTGACGATCTACGAGACAGATGCCATCGAGTTGCACAACCTGCTGCGAAACGGCCGCTTTTCTGTTCTTATGAATGTAGCAGTTTTGAGGTTGTGTTAGGATGTTTTTTTCATTTGTGATTAGATTTTATAATTTGATTAGAATTGTGGCGTTTTTAAATGACGTTTTAATTTTAAATGTTGTCGGTTACATATTTTCTTTTTTTATTTATTACTTTTAATGTTGTTGTTTTTCAGATCTAGTTTTTGGTTTACAATCATTAGACTGCTGACTGTAACGCGCGTGGCTACAGTGGTAGTTTGAGATTATTTTATGCTTTGTTGATTTAATATGATAAATAATAATTTAGAATTTTAATTTTAATATGTTTCTTCTCTTCAGGCCTTGAGACAGCTGTGGAAAAGGGGTCGATGAATTTGAGGACACCTATATATAAACTGTGGATGAATACGATGTTCGTTTGTCACAAGGATTTATACAGGATTGTTTGATCATTGTTATTAATAAAAACTGGACCAGTTGTATTTGAATCTTAACCGGAAGAACAATTTTTAAATCTTCTATTTTCAATGCACAAAATCGAACGACCACTGGATATAGATAGATGAGACAATGTAGTCAACTAGTATTTTTTATATAAAAGATAAAAATATTATAAAAAATATTAATAAACTGTGGTTGAGGGGACATAAATTACAGTTTTGACTATTCTAAAGTAAGTCCACCACTCCAGAAAGTTGTATTATTAAATCCGTGAAATCTCCTCACTTTTGACAATGAGAGACTCGAACTTTGGTTCTCGGCATGTATGGTCCCCTGTGCGACGGGGGACCAGACGGCACGTCCACGATTGGCTGTGGTGATATTATTGGCGGTTTCCAAGGTAACGAGGGCCGCTCCGTTCCTTCCATCAGGACCAGAGACCCGCTGGAGAGTTCCCTGGTGAGCTGCTCCGATGAGCCTGAGGTGGACTATGGCAAATGAATGGTATAAGTCTTCCGCCATCTTCTGTTCTGTCGTCGTTGTTGTGTTCTTAGGCCCAGTCATGGGCGAGAGATTTTACCAGTTTAGAGATCACCGGGATCAGAGATTATATGAGCAACAAACAGCTACAAAAGCTGTACATAGTCGGTTAGAAGCCAAGGTAAGTCGATTTTCTTCAATTTGATTTTTTGTAATTCGATTTTCTTTAAGTCGATTTTCTTTTAGTCGATTTTCTTTGTGTCGATTTATGCTTTAGTCGTTTAGTCGATGGTTACATACGATTTTGAAGGAGAAGGTTTACACATTGTTAAGTCTTTTTCTTTTTCTTCCTCTTTTTTTTTTGTTCCTGTGGGATTTTATGGCTAATTTGTTCAAGTTGATTTTCTTTAAATGTTTCTTTGGGTAAATCGGGTTACGTAAAATCGATGTTTATTAAGACGGATATCGGGTGATGAGAAAGGAAAATCTTAATGACAGACATGTTATTTTTAAGTTAATTAATTTTGAATCGCATATGTATATGCCTATGTATATATATTTATACTTAAGAGCTGTTGAACAAATCGAAAAAAAAAGTTAAACTCGTAATTATAGACAGAGCGTGTATTAACCACTAAGATATAAGATGGCTTGAAGTTGTTTTTTTACATCTGCCTTGGTCAAATTTAATATTGCATCAAAATGTACAGAATATAACATCATTTTTCTTGATTTCCGGAATCAAAGTAAACTGATACTTCTCACTCTAGAAGGAGAGAGTTTAGGGCTTCTCACTCGAAACACATAAATTAGATTTGCGGTACATACATTCATGTTTGTGGTATATAAAGTGACTAATCGATGAATCATCATCTTATACGTAATCCGATGCTAAGCGTTTGGAACTTTTACTGTTCTATATAATGCGAGTCCAGAGTTCAAGGTTATGGGTGTTCATGTAAACTAAGGCCATTTGATCGACTTCACCATCTCTCATGTGATTGAGTTATACGAAAGTCAGCCATACCTCTTGACATTCCAGCAGGCTAAATGTAATCCCGGCAGTAAACGGTCGTATGTAAATAATAACGATGTCTCTCCCTCTCTCTTTAATCCGTCATCATCTTTAAATAGACCCATACTTTCTCTTTAAATAACTCAAGCCTACCTTATTTTTAATTGACCAACGCTCACCATACTGGATATATTTACACAATGTTCTCTATGTTGACAAATATACTAGGGGAAAAAAGAAACGCAATACAAATAAAGTTAATTTTGTTTTAACTGTGCAAAACTTCTGCTAAAATATGAGTCACAATTGCTAGGGAATACGATACGCTTAGCAGTGTCCGAGAATTAGCATGCACAGAGCCACCAGAAAAAGAATTTTGAAATGCACGTGCTGCACTTGCAGCGCTACTTACTGCATGAAATAATTGAGTACAGATTTGTAGGTGCGGTTCTTTTTTCCCTTAGTATACCTTGTTATATTAAAACATTGATGTTTTTACCCTCTCCCCTCCCTTTACGTTGCTAAAACACCATTTGCATGTAGTGTTTTCGATATTCTCTTTATTTAGATAGGTTTACTTATAGTGTTGTTGTTGTTGTTTTCTGAACATATGGGTACTATGTCTACGACAGATGTAACTTACATGTATACCTGAATGATGTAACAGAACTTTAAAGAAAGTATGAATTGATAGAATTCAAAACGGAATTGGCAAATTCCACTTTACAAATATGTTAATTCCAATGCCAGTCTCTTAAAAAAAATCCAATTCCAGCAATTTTTCGTTGACTTCCAATTCAACTTCAGTTCCGAATTGAATTGGCCCCAGCCCTGATTGTAAACAGAAAAATACGCGTTTATGCTTTAAACGCGTTAATCAATACTCAAGCTAAAACAATCCAGGCAATTAGCTCTGATTACCAAAGAAAACATATAAAGTCTTATATATTTTTTTTTTTATTTTAAGAAAACATCTCAATTATGCATGAGCAAGCATTTTATGACTATAGCATATATGTTTTATCGTTGTACGTTTTTTTCACATACAGAATTAACGATTTTAGTTTTAAAAAGTAGCAGCAAAATACAACAATTATGCAATAACAAGTATAGAGCACATCGTTCTTGCAATGTTAAGTATGTATGCATGTATGTATACTTGTATATATTTACAAATAAATCCACAACTATGCACTGCTCACTATAAAGGCAAAATATCAAACACCTGTTATGTTCGTATGCATTCCTATGTGAATATGAGAGACATACGGTGTACATCTTATATATTATATCCATATGTGTATAACGATAAAACACGTGTAATCCAAGGAGCTACCATTGGGCTCACCTGCTTGTTATTTCACGCACGTGTTAAATACATGACCAAGGTTCCACGGCGGAATGACATGTTGCCACGTGCCTCCTGCATACTATTACTTAAATATGCACTGAACTTCTTTTATGGCGCAATTTTACAGTCTATCATATTCAAGTGCATCGAAAGTAGACTGTTTACATCGTCTTATGCTGAAACTCAACTTGATCGGAATAAATGCACAAAATGTTCATCTTTGATTGTTTGACTAGAAAAAAACAAACAGAGAATTAACAGGCTTAGGCTATATTTGTACAGAGGGTTTTTTCATTCATGACCGAAAATTGTCCCAGATATTGAGGATCAAGAAAGTTGAATGAAATAAGGTAAACCTTGTACAGAACAAACAATGACAAACAAGGTGTCGTTTGGCAAGGACACAAGTGATTGAAGTTTGCAGAACTTTAGCGCGTGAACTTGTTTCGAATACAGAACACTCCATACATAGCCAAATCAGCGTTATGTAATTGTTGACATATCTTGTCGCGTGCATGTTCGCTGCTAAACAAGTGTTAACCTTGTTCATAAAAAGATCTAAGCAGATGTTGTATTTTCCCACTATTTCACATATAGGTTAAACTCGAATTATTGCTGGCTGTAGTGAAACATTTATTGTCTTTCGATTGCTTTAAATGCGGTATCCGACAGTTTGCCTATATAAATTGCATATTGCATAGTTTCCCACTGTTTTTGGAGGAATTTAGGCATAATTTCTGCATGAATACTTTAGTCTAAGTGAAGGCGTTTTTAAATAATTTCTTTATTGCTAGACAACACAAATTGCGCAAAGAGATCACTCAAAGTGTTCATTGTTTCCAAATCTATAATTAAGCAAAGTGATTTATGCTGAAAATAGATATCGACGTCAAAGCGGACTACCCGGATTACGATATAACCTGATTTAAAAAGTAATTAAGTTGTCACGTGTTTTTCATAGTTTAAACATAGCTATCCCCGCAGCGTGGCTCAGATAGGAAATACCTGTTTGCAATGGCCTGTGGGGATTTATGCTTCACTGTTCACGCAGAAATAGGGCATCAATGAACAGCTTTTTGCAGGACCCTTTTAGGTAACAATGACTTATTTGGTTATTTGAGTTAAGTCAAACTGTCGGAAAAAACCTTTAAGACATGGAACTGTATGCCATTCATTGTTGTTGTTTTTTTTTACATTTTTTAACATTGATAAAAAAGATACTGCATCGCATCGACCCAGTGATAGCCATTTTTGCGACGTGCAGCTATTTTAGTGTGGGTAGACCATAGAAAAGTGTCTGGGTAGAACCACCGGCGCATCGCAGTTTTACTTTATTATTATGAATATCCCTTACTTCATTCGTCCACGACTTATATCGCAATGCCCATAACATATAGACTTCCGAATAAGACTTTTATTCATTTAAAAATGATAATAAAATGAAATAATACTAGTTCGAAAATCAACATGAACATTTGACCATCTGTTCCAAATTATAAAAGAATGGTAACTAGAATAGAGGCGTATAGAGACGTAATCTCCGTATGGGAGCATTGTTAGGAAGCCGCGTATTCATAGTATAATGAATCGCCCCGGAATCATTTCAGTTATATATATATTCCAATAGATTAAGATTATATTTCTCCTCTATAGGTTAAGATGTTAAGAATTTCTCTTTTCTATTAGCTGTGAAGCTATGTGAGAACACCAACGTATTGTTGTTACGTAAGCCGGGGCTAATATCATAAAACCGAATCATAAAACAGTAGGTTTATTGTCATATAAATAGAGGGTTCGTAGCGACGAAATTGTGTACCAACTCTTTAACATACATTGGTGTGTAGCAAGTGTGCAGTCGTATATTTGTTCTGCATTGTGACCCGTATGATCCCAGACATATTTGAGTCATGACAAATCGTCCAGATACTAGTTAGATCCGAGTTTGGTTACAGTAGCGAAATGTTAACATACTTTATGGGTCGTTGTTAAATGTTAAAACGAGAAGATGTAACTGTTTGTCGCACCTTCAGAGGTACACAGTCATGCAAAATGAATACTCAATGTGTTAAATGCCACACTGACAATGATTTAAAGAAGTGTAAAACTCCACGATAATGCGACTAGGTGTAGTTATTTTGTCACATGTTTATGGCATGCTGTAAGGGTGAAAGCAATTCTATATCAGCTTAAAGTGGAATCTATGGATATCTTGAATATTATTGGTGGGGCATTAAAGCCTTCAAACAAACAAGGGCCATTGAATCAGTTAAGAACATAAACATAATCTCACAACGATGCAAAATGTCTTGGGGTTGTTTGGAATCGTAGTTATTTTTCTGACTTTAAATAAGAAATTGTCTTATATTTTGAAATATTTTCTTAGATTTAAAAAATTACTTAAATTTCATTTATAAAATCACTAAATCCAAGAAATTTAAGGAAATTCCTTAGTTTAAGTAACAAAAAAACAACAACTCTAAGATTCCTTAATACGACCCAAGGACGACCGGCCCAACGAAGAGAGTCGTATGCGACCTGATGGTCGGACACAAAACATGCCGCATCATAGTATGAGTCGACAATTTGCAACTTTATGACATATTGATTTCATTTCATTGCCAACGGCCTGGAGCCCTGAGAAATTTGGGTATAACTTGTAAAATTTTCACATGGATTTAATCGAGCGCGTCCTATAACTTTACCTTTTTTCGTCGATGAATTGATTTAGCAATATGAAACTTAGATTTCAACCAGGCACGCGATCGTCGAAAGATTATATAATGCATTGTAAATACCATCGAAGCCGATAAAACCGTAGCAAGTGTTGTTTCTCTGATGACTCGTTACAATGGAAAAAACTTAAGTTTACTCAGCCGTTACATGTATAGCATTCCCGTCTCAAATCACGTGTACATTGTCAGACATTTTGACCTAGTTTGACGCCGTAACTTCGGTAATTAAATAACAATAAGGTGAAATAATGATGTACTTCATGGTTTATTGTCTCAACTTGCCAACTTTACATTCGTTGAACCATCCCTGGCAGTGACAAGGAATTTAAACGATACTTTATTTTTTTATCTCATATTTACTTTATGCATTCGTTTTAAACATCTCTTCTTGCTATGTTGTTTTTCAAGATTTCTGGCAAGAAACAACAACATCAATACAGATTTTTAATTTTCTATGCCTAAAATATCTTTTAAAGGTTAAAAAACAACAAACTTTTAAGTCATGGTCTTAAGACCAACTTACTTTAGTTATGTCTCTTCTCTTTACGAATAACTGGTTTTAAGAGCGTGTATATACTCTACCTTCCTTAACAATTGTTGGGATCAATGTTTAAATTTTCAGGAATGTTTTATAAACATTATTATGGTCCTTTAATGGAAGCAGGGACAATGTTAATATTTAAAGGTAATGTACCATGCAAAATACTCTGGATCATTAATATAAAATGGGATAGTGTTAAAATTTTACTGGAAAGTATGTTATAATTTATGTATGGAAATAGGCAGTTGCGGATCCAGAAAATTTTGGATGAGCTGGGATATGAATCAAGATCCATTCAACTTTAGTCACAGTAAATACTAGATATTTATACACAGCAAGGGACCCTAACTTCGACATAAGCAGTCAACAGACACAATTGACTTTAAAAGCTTAGTATTTTTAAGCTTACATGCGTGTGTTTTTCATAACAATAGTCTTTTACCTGACTGGGGGCGCGTACCCCCCCCCCCCCTCCCCTCCCCAATTCTGGATCTGTCCCTGAAAACAGGGACAATGTTCAGATTTTACTAGGAGGTACCTTAAACAATGTTATATTTTTATGAACGGAAACAGAGATGTTGTTAAAATTTAAAGGGATGGGACCATAAACCGTGTTAAATTACATGAATGGAAACAGGGACAATGTTCAGATTTTACTGAAGGGTACTCTAAACAATGTAATAATTTATGGTTGGAAACAGGGACGGTGTTAAACGTCTAAATGAATGCTACCGCAAACAATTTTATGATTCATGGCTGGAGACAGGGACGATCTTAAAATAGGACTAAACAGGTACTATAAACAATTCTGTTATTATTACTGTCCGAAAAATTTGCAATAATCTTTTTAAAAAAAAAACAAGAACCACTTTATCTAGTTATTGCATACAATTGACATAGAATAATCGAACAAAAACAACTTGAAAATGTCTAACGCCGTAATTTCATAAGGTTAATGTCAATATTAGTTAATTTCATTGAAACCATACTGGGATAAAATAATACTGTATTGTCGTACTTAACTTAAATATGCTGATTTTTATTATCTTTTCGCTTTAAAACCTGCATCGATGCACATTATGAAATAAATGCAACGGCAATCCCTTAAGGTCTCATGGTTGGAGGATAGGGTTATTAGGAGAAGAGTTTCTTCTTAATTCATACCGTTGTTTTACATTCCCCCGTGAATTTGGTGAATAACCAGTATATCAACAAACACATGGGCAACATAGTTTCCTGCATTCCTGCGGCCCAGATTCCTTGTGGTTGATTCAAACTTTTCGATCGACCCACTTTCAGGGAAATCGACTCCCGGGGCGACTCCCATGGAGAGTAAACCCGGCTGGAAGGTGCAGATGTGTATTTATGATGCTTTTATAAGAAATAAAACTAAATATTAAACACAATAAGGTCTTGATTGATGCTTGGTCTACATCAGTGACTAAATATTGGTCTACATCAGTGATGTGTTGTGGAGATATATCTGTCATCGACTTGTTTGTTTCCAAAGAAATGGATTAGGTTTTGATATAGACCTTATACATATTGAATCCTTGAAAAAAGTTAAGTTGCCATTTTTATGGTTAAAGAACGCCTATTTAAAATACGCGAAATAAAAAAAAAAACAGATACAAAATATATCGCATGCACGTGGTTGGGCAAACAACATTGTTACCACTTTCCATTTTGATTAGTTCTTACCTGTTTAAAACACGCGTACCTTGTTGAAACACAGTTTTAATTAAAGTATTCTGAAATTGTGTGCATATGTTTTGAAATAATCGACAATTTAACGAGCGAATAGGAGCCCACAAAAGCCCTGGAGAACTACAAACGATCCTGAATTGTTCATATACCTGATGTACTTGCTGAACGGCAGACAATAAACTGACAATGTAAAACATCTGGTTATCATTTTATAGTCGTAGTTTTTATACATCGTATGGACGCTCGCAAGTATCGCATTCAATTTTCGCGTTTCTGAATGTATGAAAAGATGTGCATACATATGAAAAAGCGCACGGACGTTCCTAGCAGTTAAGTTCAAATTTAACTTAAACTAAGAAACGGAAGAATAGTTTCAAATAATTAAGGCGAAAAAAAAATATTAATGTGTTCCAATGGCTCTTCACAGGGGCGGATATAGGACTTGGCATGGGGCGGGGGTGGAGTAACGGAAAATACTTTCAAACGTTATGTAGCATGTTTTACGACCTGATTATATGATAAGTTTATATTCGACTCATTCAGATCATGAAAAAAAAATCGTTTCGCGTGTAATAAAAGTCATTGTTTAAATTTGATTATCTTGTTTCACTTGTTAAAACCGGATTAATATCATTATATAAGGCACACTTCTTAAGAAAATAAAGCTTAAAATTTATTTGTCGATAAATTAAGGAGCTTCGTTATACGTGAGCCAGTGATAAAATGAAAATGACAAACTTGTATGCAATCGCAGATACAAGCGGTATTGTTGTATGATTCGAACCAGGGACCCCATGTATGGTAATCCAATGCTTTACTACAACGTCACAGATTTCCAATACGTACATTGACTTTTGCTGCGTGACGCCAATGTTTGTTTACAATGCGCATCAAAAATTAACACGTCGTGAGAATAGCAAAGGTCAATATTAATTCCCGGAGTGGTTATCACTTTTTTCGGACTTGCGCGTGCGTAGCTCTCGATTAATTTAAATGTTTCAAATTCATAGGGTATATAATATAACAAAATTTGTAATAGGTGTAATTGAATTAAAAAAGGGGGAATCATGTGATAAATAACGATTTTGGCGGGTTTCACCAAACGTTTGTGAGATTATTGGTGGATAAAGTCCAAAGACTAATGTTTGGGTAGAACAACCGGCACACCGCGCGTTAGCAGGAAAACCTTTCCATATGAAAGTTCTCGCCCTGACCGGGGCTCAAACCCACGGGTTGAGGAGCTGATGCGTTACAATAAGAATATATACATGACATGTCCTATGAGCATTGCAACATATACAAAAATTTGAAACGGCACAGGACAAAGGTAGTCACATGCAAGCCAAAGTGTGAAAGTAAAATCAAATCTGGAACGGTCAGTTGGCAATATAGACCGACTGAGTGCCGGTTTTAAAGAGCTCTAACCTCGCACTTCCTGAAGGGTTTCTCAAATTCAAGCAACGAGAAGAAAACCGAACCATTTGAATATCCAAGTGCTGACGTTTTGTTTGGTAAGTTATGACGAAAGTAGTGACATCATTGAAAAGCATGTCCACATAGTGTTCCGAAGAGAGATAGGTATTATTTCGATAAAAAGAACTGCAAACTGTTGTCGACGACTACTACCTAAGTTCTGTTTCTACCAATAAAGTAGCGAGTTATATCGGATAATTATAACTTTATTGCCTTATTTCACTATTCACTAACACCAATAATGTTAACTTAATAGTTTGTTTCCTTTTGTCTAATCACAGTCGGTGATAAGGTTAACAATTACTTAATTAGAAAACTAGCAATTAGACATATTTCTAGAAGAAGCAATGACAAAAAATGCTTACACACCCTAATTTATTTACAAAGATTGGACGGAGAAATCACAAGGGGCAATGCATAAGTGTTTTTGTAAAGTATAGTGATTTAATTGAAAATCTGCTAATACATTCTATATAAAAACGTACATTCTGAACTTTTCTGCATAAAACACTTCTAATTATAGTATTAAAATTGTATTTACTTTATTATTTACTCAATTATCAGATTTATGATCTTAGCGCTTTTGTTGTATGTTTTAGAAAAGTAAGAGGCATTTTATTCTACTTTGTTAGGTTTCTTTGGAAACCTTTTCGCCTCCATGCCAACCAAATAATCCAGTTGCCTTACAAGTACTTAAAAATGTCGTAACATTTCATTCAGCCACAGCGTTCTTCTAAAAGTTATTAACCCTTGAATAGCCATGCAGTAAAAAGCTGACGATAACCAAACATTAACCGAGTAACTGGACAACATTGACTTTCTTAGACCATGACCTTTTAAGAGAGGTGCCCATTCAACTGCAGGTTTGTCGATATTCGGGTCAGTTTGTGAAACAGCCAAACTCTTGACTTATGCAGTATCAGAGCCTCTATTTGTATTTACATACACATTTTCCTAAATGATTTCGCTAAGCCGCCAATTTCGACGTGTGGTTTAAGGCTCAAGTCTTCAGACGCCGCGTTTATCCCCCTCCAACATCGATACTACTGTTTCATTTCTATGAAATTCTTTTAAAACAAAAATATGCCTTTTGACGACCAGTGCAGAATAAAAGAATATTGAAAACAAGGCTTTAAAATAATTACTTTTGACCCTGTTTTGACATAAACGGAGCTTAACTACATTTATTGATTATAAAGTAATTTCCCTTTTCTGGAAATTCCCTTTCAACGTCTTAAAGTTTTTTGTCTTTTTATGACTTCTGGGAGAGGTAATAAATAGCAAATCTGTTAAATTCGCTATGCTTTGTCTTCGGTAGGCACCTTTTATCTAAAATAAACTACAAAGTAGACCTATTGAAGAACAATTGGCAACAACAACCGTTTGTATTCGTGTCTGAATAGAATGACGTCATCAACCACATCTACCGTGTCTTTTTTCATGCCCGTCGTTGACCACACCCTTATCTATGATACTTTAAGAAATCATGTCCCTTCATACAGACCGAGTGTCTTAAACCCTAAACCAATATTTGTACAAAGTCAATAAAAATTCCGGAGACTCCAATAAACCACAGCTTAAAGCGGCATTAGAGAGGGTAAACTGTCGGTCATTTATAGTGGTCGCTATTAGGTGCTAACGGGGGAATCTCCTTAAAGTTTACATGACCTATTATTCTTTCCACCATCACATGTCCGGTCACCTGTATGCATGTACAGAGGCAAAAAGGACATCGGATAAAAAAAGAAACGCGACAGTTTTATAAAAAAGTAGTCTTGTATGTAGATTAACTATGCACAACTAGACAACAGGTATATATATATATATTTGAAACATATTAGACTGCCGTATGATCTATAAAAGTTTGTATACATAGGACAAGGGTAAAACGTGTCTCACAGGATTAGCGTTTAACACCCTGAAAGTGAATCTCGTAAACATACCATGCCAAAAAAAGATTCGGATCGAATAAAAAATGAAACATCACATTGGTGACTGTCATATGGCGTCGTAGAATCGGTCTTAGATAGATTTTGGTAGCATGGGCGCATTTGTCCATGGATTCCAAAGGGGAAAGCTGGTATAATAGTCACAACATTAAAAATCTAAACTCAAGTAAGAGCAGTACACAACTAGACATGGTAAAAGAGCAATGCATCAACCTTTTTTGCTAAGCTACGTAATTTTATATAACTTGTGAAACATTTGTCGTGGGTCTTTTAGCAAGGCAATGGTTGTAAAATCGCTATTAGAAAAAAAAAGCAAAATCTCGTAGCCTATATCCTAGACAAAACTGGACATATGATAAAACTTGGAATGTAAACATTTAGATGGTTTAAAGATTGGGAAGAATAGGGGCATTGGTTATAGACCTGTTAAATCGATATAAAAAATCGAAATGATTGTTTACAAAAAATCAAGAGTCTCGACTGTCCCTTTCTGGTAAGATAAGAACTTCAACTCAATGTCTATCTAGAAAGTCGAGCACAAATCATCAATGAATGGCTCATGGTTGGAAACATTAGTTCTTAGATAATGTAAAAAGTTCCTTAAGCACATAACTCCATGTCTTAAAGCTTAAGTCTTCGTTGAAATTATGGCTAAAAGGTGGTATCCGACAGTTTGGACCAAATATTTTTTCTCAACTAACCAAATAACACATTGTTACCCGAAAAGGTCTGCAAAATACTGTTCATTGATGCCCTAGATCTTTGTGAACATTGAAGCATAAAGCCCGACTCGTCATTGTAAACAGGTATTATCTATCGGAGCCACGCTACAGATATAGCTATGTTTAAATTAAGAAAACCCACGTGACACCTTAGTGTATTGTAATATAGATAGTGTCCAATATCGTCTGTACTTAGACTTAAGTATGAGATTGTGCAGAAATGAAATTATGCATAAATACCCGGAAACCGCGGAAAACTATTGTTACTTGCATTTCATTTGATATAGGTAAACTGTCGGATACCACCTTTAGAACGTAGTCTTATTTGTTGTACTCATATTGCACGTTAGTGTAAAATGTTCGATTGTTTTGCCTCGGCACCTATCTGGACGTGGAGATGATGTAACCTCGACAAGAAAACTGACCGGACTTGTTAGAGCAATCAATAGAGCGTCGGCCCCAGGTACGGGAGGCCCCTGGTTCGATCCCGGGCCGCGACATACCAAAGTCGTTAATAATGGTAGTGGTATAGCTCCCTCGCTAATGCTCAAGCAAATATAAGGGTAGTTCCACGACCGGTTGGCCCGGTGTCAGGATAATGTGACTGGGTGTAGTATCATGTCGGGTGTTCACGGCATGCTATACACAGTGAAGGCAGCACCATATCTGCTTCATGTGGGCACCGTCTCCAGATTACTGAACTACTATTGGTGGGACGATAAACCCAACAAACTAGAAAACTGTCTCGAACATTCCCGCGACAAAACATGGGTCAACGTATATCAGTGAAATCTTACGATCTTAAACTTCAACGAAGCTGTATCAGCGTGAGAGAGTCCCAAGAATTAGGGCGTGTACTTCTTAAGATGAGTTATGATAAAATAAAATATGCTGCAAGGGGACAAAAAAGTGGCAGTGCTGTGCAACGAGCTGGTTTTATCAATCTATTCTCACCCCACCCATGTACGAAATACGGCGGACATCGCGTCATGGCGGTCTTCATTCGTCCTCCCCAGTTTCGTACTTCGGGCAGAGTTCGGGTCGTATTGCAGTCGAGCTGTCGACACGCGTTTGTGTGATAAGATAATTTGATTTTATTGTAAGGTTTCATTTGCATGGCTACGTTTCAACATAGAACCCGGATATCGTAAATATCTTTAAACATGATGTTAGACATCGTGTCAAATTGGTACTTAAGTGGTAGTGGAATTTAAAAAATTAATCCAAAACAAATGCGGAATTTGCAGGCGTTGTTGGTAAATTTGCACATTTGCCATTGTGTTCTACTTGAACATGGTGTGGTAATTCATTTTATTGAAACAGATTTTAATCTTTCTACGACTTAATATGTTAATGCTACGTTGAAAAAATGTGAAAACGACAGACCTACGGTCCTTCAACCAGATTTATTACCTACGCCTTTCTTAAGGAGGTTTAAATCGTATCCTTGAATAATAAACAAGTGTTTTATTTCTATCTAGATAACGGTAACAGTCAAGCTAAGTTGATGTGTTGAATAAACAACTGATTCTGCATCGGCGTGTATGTGTTCAGGGGTAGCCATCTTTGGCCAATCGCTTTCTGATAATCTTAAAAAGCTGGTAACCATTAGATGAAATCTTTTCTTGATGAGTCAATATTTGTTCAATCACATAGATACAGAATAGGCAAGAGGTCTAGACTAATTCCGTGAATCACTTATACAAAATTATCCCGAGTGTTGACAAATGTTTACAAAATACTCCATCCTCACTCATGGCAGCGGTCTATTTTAAAACGGGCACAAGGCATAAACAGGATACCAGCACTCGAAACCGTTCGCTCAATGACTGGCGGTGTAGGTGGTTTGCCCAAAGATTCACTTCCTGTGCTGTGAAATCGTAAAAAAATAGTTCGTAGGGAGGAAATAATCTACAGTCATTCATGTTTGCACTCGAGACTGTAGGAAAATTGACTTCTGGACGGACGTTGTCCACATAATTAACACGTTGGGGTCTTGAATTCGTGTCAGGGGTCCTTGGCTGAAGCCAGCAGCGCCATCTAGTGTCACAGAGACGGAAACAATTTCTCAATGCATACTTAGGTCCCGCTCATAGGCAGCTGTCAACTAGTTTAGACAATTGACTGAATTACATCTTGAAGCGATTACTGTTTTTGGATAATTACACCCCGCCCCCTTCGAATAATTCTAATGGAATGTTCCTAATACAAGTATTGTAATAACTACAGAATTTATTCACATATTTATACAATCGTGTTTTAACATAATAGACTATCGTTTATGTTTATGAAAGACATTTAGAAGCTGCAAATAATTAATTTAACATTCGACCTGTGCTTGCAGTTTTTCCTATGTGCTTTTTAGACTAAGCTTGATTTAATTATTTGTTTTACTGTCGATGTTTTGACGTCAAGCACGAATTGCGGCAAAAGCCATTTACGGGAACGGGGAAATAGGCAGAATTGCGACAAGTCACACTACTGCAACCAGTGTAATCTTTCAGCGCTCCTTGGTATAATATGTGCTGTAAATAACAAAACTTTTTCTCTCCTTTTCAGCAACAATTAGAAAAATATGGATACCTTCATTGTCGTATCACATCGGCAAGATACAAACGTTCATTCTTTCCGGACTTCATGTCCGAAGGTGAGCGGCTGCAATCCGCCATCGGACCTGCTGGCTCCGACGGAATGTCGGAAGGCAGTATGCAGCCCTGCAGTTCGCGGGAGGTCCGCCAGGCGATCCGACAGTACCAGAAGACGTACAGCTTGCCACAGACTGGCATACTGGATTCCAAGACAAAAGAGTTTATGAGCACGTCAAGGTGCGGGAACTCTGATAAGGAGGACGCTGTTATAGGCGCCGCCGAAGGCACTGATAGAGCCAGTACGAGTGAAGTGTTAAATAAATTTATTGAGAAATCAAAATCTGACTCACGTATATCGCTTTCTTCTTCCTCTTCTTCTTCTGTTTCAACCACATCCTCTTCTTCCGCGTCATCATGGGAAAGTACTTTTAAAAAGAGCCGACCATGGAAGCGTTCGGTTCCGGATAGAACTTTAGTTCGTGTCTTGGCCGGCAAGGATGTGACGTCAACATCTTTGAAGACGAGACAAAATTATTATCATAATTACATTAACCGGTTAAAACGTAAAGATCCATTTTTATTAAATAGTAATTCCGATAGTAGTGATAATAAATTATTAATTATAAAAAACAACCGATCAAAACGGTCGGTGGCAGTAACAGAACATATAGTGAATAGGACTGTCATCCCTGTTGAAGGGCAAAGATTTGAGAAACAGGTGATAAAGTGGAGACTCCTTGAATCCGGATATAGCACGAGGATTCCTGTGGAAGATCAACGAGCAACCATCGATCTTGCCTTTCGGATGTGGAGTGAGGTGATTCCGTTGAAATTCATTGAGGAAACGTCCGGGGACATTGCCAGTGTGGATATCGAAGTCGCGTTCGGAAGCGGTAAGTTCAAAGAACGTTGTAATCTTTCATTATATATAAAAAAATATTTACAGGTACAAGGAATAATAGCATGTCACTCTTTTTTTTTTCTCTAACTGTATACAATAAGAACCATACATATAGTAAAGAGTCACTCACCAGCAAGACCTAAGTTGACCTTTGTTGGGTATATTGCATTCCAATTTTCTCCCTTCGTCACAATATCTATGGAGACTTGTTTATAAACATGTAGAAGCAGTTTCATGACTCGAACGTTCACAAATGTCTACTTTAGATTGATTACTTAATTGGTTTCAATATCTAACTGCTCCCAGCTGTTGATGGCCAAGTTTGTCAAACTAATTATATCAATCACTAAAACTTTTAAAAAATCTAATATGTATAGACCCTATTTGGTTAAACTTAAATCTAGAGAAACAAATCCCCACTTTCGTGCGAAATTCACTCAAATAGGTCATTTTGTGTAAATACCATGCTTTGTCTTTAAAGTCTACATCATAATTCCAACCGCTTGAGGTTTAAACTGGCAAATTTTATTTCCCCAGAAAAGTGTAAATTTTCCCAGAAAAGTGTAAGCATCTATTGATTGTAAAGTGACTATTTATATAAAGATGTTACAAGCACTCTATTACATCAACAACTAAATGATCGGAAAACATTGCAAGATGTCAAATGTTAGTTTGAGTTCAAGAAAATGTGTAAGTACGAATTTGACCTCTGAATGTACTAGCATTAACCGCGTATCGCCATTGCCCTCATGACTGACTAACCGGATTGCTCATAACAAAACAATGTTTAAACACCAGTCTTAGAAACAAAAAATTGTTTCTCGCTCCACCATTTTGACGTTAATGAGTACATATATAATAAATTTTTCCGTAAAATGCGTAAACGTCTCCAATGAATGTAGCAAATGCAATATGCCAAGTATTAGTCAGTGTTTATTGCCTGCTGGCGCAAGTATCCCATCAACCGGAAGTAAGGTTGAGAATCAGGTGAGGGTATGCGTGCTTGTGGCAATAGTGGAATCTAACTGTCGTATGGCGCAGCAGTATACCATACACTGTAACTACTCATTGAATTTGTTTCTTTGAAATGATTCTCGTTAGTATTAGGTTTGTAGGTTTTTAGAAAACTTCATGTTAAATATAATATGCATTTTGATAAAAGCTCAATTTGTGATTTTTCATTATTGTAACTTTAAAACTGCATTTTAATATTTAAATACCACAATCTTACCAACTAGGTGTTACGTAGAATAAGGAATAGTAAGAAGTTTTCTTGTTTATTTCAGTCTTGTATTTTACATTACGCGATTCTTAACTGAAAAGTGATTCTGAGTTTTGATAACTTAAAACTGTATCATAACAAAAATGTACGCCATTTAGACTTGTATTTTTTTTTCAAGAAGCCGATTAGTCAGATTTCAGATCTTCCCTTTAAAATCGACCAATCAAATGATTTAAAATATCTATAGTCTCAAACTCAAAAGTTGTGTAGCCTCCAAGCCCCATATCTACTGAGATACGTTGTCTTCAAATGGCACGTTTTAGTGGAAGTGAGGAAATTACTTTTTTATCATGAATCCAGAGGGCGCTGTGGGTTGCACCCGGTTGGCCATGCAACCGAGTCACGACGTTGCTGTAATTTTCACACCTCTTATCACTGTTAATCAACTCACACATGACCTATCTATTGAATTCTTTTCTAAAGTCGAGACAGGAAAGCATACGAGCTTCTGATACTAAATGCCTTCAGACGACGTAACCGCGGAATGTGGGACGTGTTGTACATATGTGCAAATTGTTTTGCAACTTTTTGTCGCTATTGAATAGGTTGGGAAAAAGAAAGTTATCTGCGGTAGAGGTTTTACGTCCCTAAATGGCAAGAAGATTGATTAAGCGACCTTCAGCTAATGCATGTATGCCTTAAAAGTGGTAACCGACAGTTTGTCTATATTAAATACACCTATCAATATCTAGCCACTGTTTTGGGGGATTTGGTCATACTTTTCGCATAAACCCATACTTTAATAGATTGTAGATAGACTGTACTAATCGCGAAAAAATATTCTAATTGTTCAATCTTTCCAACTCTATAAAAAGCGCGATAGTGGTCTCTGCTAAAAAATATATCGACGTCAGAGCGGAAAACCCGGATGACTATAAAAATAACTGGTCAGGTGGTTTCTAAGTTTAAAAATAGCTATCTCTGCAGCGTTGCTCGGAAAGGAAACACCTGTTTACAATGACGAGTGGGGATTTATCCTTGACTGTTCAGGCATATCTTTGGCATCACTGAACAGCATTTTGCAAGCCCTTTTCAGTTATTAATGACTTATTTGGTTATTTGAGGACAAAATGTTTGGACCAAACTTCGGATACAGCCTTCAAATAGAGGGATTTATACATTTTTCGGAGGACAATTAAATTTGTCTACCTGGTGTAGATTTTGGATGGTAAGATGTTACAGTATATGTAATGTGTATTATTTAATTTCCTTTAAACTTGTATGAAAATGGTCACCAAGTCTAAAAAAAGGCAAAATGACAAATATTTGTATAATATTAAATATTTACCAATTGCCTAGTCTGACTAGCAAGAGTACTTACTGCAAGGATTCCGGATTTCTCTTCTGGAATGACACGAATGTTTGTCGGAAACTTTAATCGTGACCGCAGCATAATTTCTAAGTATACTGGTACTTGTGTGCGTCAGAACTTGCTAACTAAGCGCAGAGCGGCAATGTCGTAAACCCTCTGTTTTCATGCACGCTTATTGGGCCTATAAGTGAGGAGTATTTATTCCTGAAGCGAACATACTTCATATCGTGATTCCTGGAACCCGAATGGAATGCACAGCTTCTTCCATTCCTTAATATCCCGAGGTCAAATGACTTTTCTGTTCCTGTTTGGATGGTATCTTCAGATTCTGGTGTCTAGAATCAAAATGACAGTTTGTTTATGACCTATTACCTGCTTGAGAATGATCCCTAAGCCTGGCTAAGAGTCACTCAATCTGAAGCACAACCTCAAACACTACTTCAAGCACAACTTCAAGCACAACCCCAGCACACCGCCGAGAATAATATTAAGCACACCATCAGCAAGCACTACGTCAGCACTACCTCGATCACAACTTAAAGCACAACCTCGAGCACAACCTAAAACACAACATCAACTTTTTGCTAAGCCCAAATTTTTACTGCTCGATATTTTATCGTAATATCATTTTAACACATTCATTGTAATATATCGACAGCTTAACCTTCGGAAAAGGTAATGATGTATAATATATTAAAAGTGTAACGGCATTTTCCATTATAAAGAATTCAGGGAGTCAAAGTTTAAGCTTAAACAAAATCTCAACTGAGACATTTTTCTTGCAAGTGGGACCTGCAGTCAGAGGTCATCATCGAGGATCTGATTGGCAGAATTTTAAATGAAATTTGAAATCTGACCAATCATAAGTTTTAGAATGATTTCGAACTCCAGCCCTAAGTTGTATAACCTCGGATTTCGACCTCTTGTGCACATGAAATTTCTCAATTCAGATTTTCCTCAAGCTTATATTTGGTCTGCTCTGTATTCATGGTACTGTAACACCTCGCCGTCTTAACCTTGTTTATGTTTATTGGGTTAATCATCCTACCGACAGGATTCCACTTATCTGGAGACACTTGAAAGTAGATATAGTGCTGCCTTCACTGTGTACAGCATGCTGTGTACAGCTGGCATGATACCATACCCAGTCACATTATCCTGACACCGGGCCAACCAATCGTGGAACTACCCTTATATTTCATTGAGCGTTAGCAAGGGAGCTATGCCACTACCACGTTTAACGACTTTTGTATGTCGCGGCCTGGGATCGAACCCAGAGCCTTCCGTACCTGGGCCGACACTCTACCGATTGCGCTACATGGTCCGGTTATCTTAACCGTACATAGCTACATATCAGACGAGTGACTGTGTGTAAAATATGGATTTGTAAGATTGTTTTTTCTGTAAGAAAGGTTTTTCTTGAAGTCAAACTGTGTGCTTGAATAAAATCTCAAACCGAAAAATGTTTCTTAAAGTGGGACCTGATCCTGGGCATTGAACTCGAGGTTCCAACAGTTTGTTTAGTCAGCATGTTTACGTGTTTGAATTTGACCAATCGGATGATTAGAATTGATATCATAATTAAGTATGTGTATAACCTTGAGCCCCGCTGTTTATGGGGATAAAATTTAAAACATAACGTTTTTTCGTATCCTTCACATAAAATATTGGTAAACAACCACTGACATTGAACTTGTGAAACGTGCCTGATTTCATCATCGATCACAGAAGACTCGATTTACTTGCAAAATATTGAATATTTTACATTTATCAATTACAACATGAGTGGAACGGCATTGTCGCCAAACGTAGCGTGTAACTTGCGCTGAAATGCAATATCTTACAATGAATGAATATTGTATTGGTCGAAAACGTTTACCATGGTTGTGAATTTTCTGCATGCTGGCATTTCTTGAGGGTTATTGAACTTTACTGCACGTACATAACCCATACCCGCTTTGCTTCGATGTATGCCAAACAATTGGTCATTTTCCACCTTGTCGAGCTTTAGGTGTACTGAAATCAGGCGAAATAATTGTTCCATTAAGTCAAACGTCGATGCTAGAGGTTGTTATTTCTGGAAACGAGTTTGTTATTTTTGCACCAAAGGTTGCGTGCTTGCGAATTTCGTGGCACGATTTAGCGAAGTCTTAATTGATTTTATCGACATTTAATGAATACGGCATGTAATTTCGGGGGTTAATCGCACGACCTTGTATGGTCAACACTGATTTAAACGTCTGGTGCGTCGGGGGTATGGTGTCAGAATGATCAAAGAAATTATACCTTGATAACATTCTTTACATTTACAGTGATTATATTAGTACTGGGATCGGATATAAATCATATTTTGCATTGAATGACATAACTAGTGCAGTGTAAGATTTGGACAGATGCGTGACTCAGAGGTAATATAACCCTCAGCATTGCATACACTTGTTGGTTATGAATTGCATGTACTGACAAGACACCTCTGCTGTTTCAACATGTCTCATACATATCTAAATGTTGCTGCCATTTCAACATGCTCATATATATCTAATTGTTTCTGCTATTTCAACATGTCGCATATATATCTAAATGTTTCTGCTATTTCAACATGTCTTATACATATCTAAATGTTTCTACTATTTCAACATGTCGCATATACATCTAAATGTTTCTGCTCTTTCAACATGTCTTATACATATCTAAATGTTTCTGCTATTTCAACATGTCACATATACATCTAAATGTTTCTGCTCTTTCAGCATGTCGCATATATTTTATAGATTATACGTCTATGTAGTTACCCTTAACATGAATTACATGTGATTAGTAAAAGGGCGGGGGGGAGTATGAGCTTTAAACAAAATGTACATTGATAATGGCTTACATGAACATACAAGGGAAACTCTTACACACCTTTCCATGTCCTTAGTTACTGTTGTTATCAGATCACAACCCACTTTTAAATGGACATGCATAATTGCAAACTACAAACGTAACCATGACCAGATACTCAATGTATAGAGACTTATTCTACTGATATAAAATGTACTTTAGTCTAATTTCCCTATATACAACCTTATAAATGTATAGCTATTTTTCTCGTACTCGTGTATAAAGGTTTTTAAAAAATGTTTCTTTCATTTACATCTGTTCGGAGTTGTGTACGCTTTGAACGCTGAAGGTAAATAAGGAATAACTAAATTGCCGTTTTCTGATTGGTTAAAATTACGCGGTTTAAAACGGTCCATTAAAGCATTGTTAGAAAATCTACAACACCAAGGTGCAGAAACTGATCAAACAACCATGTGTAAGAGTTTCATAGAAATGCCACTTAAGAATTTATACGACCGCTTTTTTGTCTGCGAAACAACAGCACATGCAATGTCGGTCACCCTTTTTCAAAAACAGCATATCTGACATTTAAAGTGTCTGTACACTCGTACTTATTTACCCCATATTCAAACTGATGACGAAACATTAAGTAACACAAACTTAAAAGATTTTCCATCAAGTCGTTAACCTATGAACCGACCATTTGTGCAGCTCGAGATAACATTGGGGACACAGGTATAATTTATCTCCGAGACTGCTATGCAAGAATTAGCCTGGTTATAGCAAATTATTAAGATCCAGATCAGACAGCACCACGCTGTGAACTGTCATATCAGAATTTACAATAATTGCTTCTAAATATTAATAAATGTCTTTTTACCCTTAAAGTTGTTAACAAATAACTAACAAATTAGTACGGGCTATTAACATTTGGCATGAAAAGGGTTCAGATTTTCAAGATGCTTAATGCACAGGGGAACTATTTCAACAATACACTGTTTACAATCCCTGCTTATCACTTTATCGTCCAGTATGACGCAATGTCGGGACAGAAACAACAGTATATCTTTTTTTCAAAATCCTCTTATCTGAGTCACCCTTTTTTTTACAAGTACCGAGTTTTCTAGGTCAGACGTTTATTATCAAAGGACTGCACACGCTGTCTGTGTTGACATTATTAGATCTGGGTTGTGTTTTGATGTCATCATTTTTCGGGATCCGTATTTAAATGAAAACTGCTGATGATTTCTTGAGAGTAATAAGTTGTTTTACCTTTCTTCATCTAATGGTTTTGTTTGATTGTTGTAGTTGGTAGTGGTGGTGGTCCTTGTGATGGCGTTGATGGTGTTGTCAACTTTACCTACTGTTGTTTTCTTTTCTGTTAATTAAACGATTGTCCTATCATGTTAACCCATTTGGGCTATAAACAGTGGGCCATTGTTTGTATTGTAGGCCGAGGGCCTTATATTACGAATTGACTTTTTAAATTCTTACTTTTATATAAATTTGCCAAGCTGAATTCTTATTTATGTTGTGCTTAGCATTGTTTTGATTATTATTCACATTTTCTGTATCAAAATAAATTTTATCCGCATGACTCTAACAGATTCGTATGAAATATACATATACAAAAATGTACATACATAAGTACATTTACATAGATTACATAAAAATACGTATAATGGGGTACACTTGTGAAATGGAAATTGTCTCCCTTGTAAGTTAATATTAGATAGGTCCTTTTAGTTGAAATTCTTGAACTTAATTGCCTTTTTTTTGTTTTTACGTATTGCAGTTACAAACACTGAAATTCTTTCTTCTGCCTAAATATAAACTTAAAATCCATTTAAATACTTAAAGAGATATGTTATTTAAAAAGGAAGGTGTTTGTTGATTATGGTTAACCTGAGTATCACAACAAAGGCAGAAAAGTCAGCATACGCTTCGAAGAGCACAAGCATAAAAACCGAGTAAAACAATTGAAAGGACCTACTTGCATTTAGGGATTATTCAGGGAAACCTATTCATTAATATCTCTCATTGCTACTCCTGCTCGTATCATGTATTTTGACATGTCGATGCAACTTTCGATACTTTTTTGCCAACGTCCTTTGTAAAGTTACAACACAACCTTATTTTACATTATTATGTAATTTTTTGCTAACATATACGTTGGCGACACATTTGTTGAGTCATCGGCCATGTTGAATCAGTATTCCTTACACACTTGCGACAATATTTGTAGATAATGTTACAATATTTCATAGAGGAGTAGGTGTGGGGGCGGGGAAAGATTTGTCTTTATTGTTTATCATTGTTGCTAACTCGAAGCAACAATCTCCTAGTATACGTTGGCGGACGGAAACACATCCTGTGGTGTTGATCTCCGTCCGAACCTTGGGAAATTCACCAAGATCATGCTATTCAGTACAAACAATTGCTATCGCTTAATCTGCTGAACAGTTCTTGAACACGCCCAACTATCTAATGTACATCTAGACCAGCCTGTCCCATCTAAGGACTGTGCAATTAAGGTATGCACTATTCGCAGCTAAGTCACCATTGTTACGTCTATTTATGAAGATCTTAGTAAACGACTATGAATATAGTCTATGGTAGTGAACAAAGGTAGCAGGCGTAGGGTTAACACACATTTCATTTACCCTTATGCAAGACATTGGATACATTGATGCTGTTGCCGCTGTGGTTACGATAATCCGCGATTGTTTTGTATATTCCCCCACACATATAAAAGTTGCGGTTTCAGCGGCTTAATAAACATGAGGATAGAGGGGTAATCTAGACCAGCGTATGTCTAATGTAGGATCATCGCCTGATAAGCCTGTGTGGCTTTGAAGAGGAGATAAAGATGATATATGTCGACTATGATATCATCAGGTAAGACGGGGGAGGAACGGAATGTCAAAGAAGATCAAAATAATGTCTAGCTTTCATGCGGTCGACTTCTTTTTTCATGGCTTTCCCACTTATCCATTTTGCGACATTTTGTTTAGGATTGCTCGGTGGTAATATTATTTCTGTACATGTTCTTTGACGGGCTCCCGTGACCGAGCGGTTAGTCACCGACATGCAACACCTCAGCCTCTCACCGCGTGGGTTCAAGTCTCGGTCGGAGAGAGAACTTTGATGAGGGGAGAATTCCCTGCGGTGAGCCGATGACTCTACCCAGGCATATATCGGGGATCTTTCTTCACCAATATTTAGCTGAAATTCAATATGACCATAATTGTGTCGGTGCGATGTAACATAACAAACTAATATACTGAGAGTGCAGTTAATTGTTATTAATCGTTTAAATATGATATTATTAAAGGAGGTATCCAACAGTTTGCCTATATCAAATGCATGTAACAATAGTTGTCCACTCTTGGGGAGTGGGGTGGGGGTAGTGGGGATTTTGGCATGATTTCTGCATAGACACAAACTGTAGGCAAAGTAAAGACGATTTTCAACACTTCCTACATTCTAAGACAAAACAAATTGCGAAAAATCAATCTAGAAGTTCATTCTTTTGAAATCTATAAAAAGTGATTCTTCTTAATAATAGTTGTGATGTCAGAGCGGATTACGACTCTGATGATATAACGTGATCTCAAAAGTAAGTTGCCACGTGATCTTGTAAGTTTAAAATATCTTTGCAGCGTGGCTAAAATAGGAAATATGTGTTTGCAATTACGAGTATGGATTTATGTTTCACTGTAAAGAAACATCATTTTGCAGACCTTTTCAGGTAACAATCACGTTTTTGATTTGATTTTTGGGGGGTGGGGGCGGTATCTTTTGTTCAAAATGTCGGATACCACCTATAAATGCCTTTCGTTTACCTTTATCTTTCACCAATGATTTTTTGTAGTAGTTTATTCAGATATTTCTCAATGAACAAGCTATCTGCTATAACTATGTGAATGGCAAAAAATCTTCATTTTTATTTCGTAAGCAAAGTGGCAAAAACTTTGTTATAAGTTTGCTATGACATATTGATGTCCTGGTGACAGGCGAAGTGTAAGTGGGGCTTTTTGTCCCAACACTAAACAGCTTATTTATAGATATATAGATCATATTAGATACAGTAAAAAAAACTGCAGTCACATTATTATTTTCTACGCTTTGAGCTACTAATACAGAAATTGGCCGAGCCAATGGGAGACATGAATGGTCTCTCGAATAATCCCTAAATGCAAGTAGGTCCTTACATTTGTTCTACTCGATTTTATGCTGATGGTCTTTATGGTGTACATTGACTTTTACATAGGTTTACCATCATCAACACACGCTTCCATTTTCATTTTTAAATAACATATCACTATAAGTATTCAAATGGATGTTGAGCTTATATTTATGCAAAAGTAATAAATTTCACTGTTTGTTATTGCTATATCTACAACAGAACAGGCGACAGGGTCCGAGAATTCTAACTAAAAGGACATATCTACTGTTTGGAATACCTCGGATGTTAACTCACAAGGGAGATAATATCCATTTCACAAATGTCTCCCATTGAGACATCGACGTGTAACACCATATCCCCTTTGCGCGTGGGTTCGAGTCCATGTTCTAACTTTCATATTATACTTTAGCTTTTGGTTCTTCTTAAAAAAATTACGGACCCCACCAGTATGACAAATGGTGAGTCTCTGCGATGTATTAAAAAATAAAACAAACATGTCGATTGGTCATGTCTTCTGTGACCCTATAAATGAGCGCCGTCGTAAATATAATGGTGCCAGACTTTAACCAGTCTTATTCTAATCGTTAAAATTGTCTCCCCGAAGTTATCGACACTCTGTGCGGGTACCTAATAGGAAGGGACGGGTTATCTCCCTTATGAAAAAAAAATCATGAATTATTTCTTTCTTACCGTTTTAATGCAGTTAAAACTCTGCTTCACGTAGACATATATATATAAAACATAAAATGTTGTTAATTGTTCTATAGGGGACCGTCGAGTAATATTTTCTTTAAAAAGCTCAAACCATCAAACTGGTCTTTTTAAAGAATGTATAAAACATGGACTGTTAACACCTCATTGAACATTTAATGAAATACCTTCAAAACAAGACTTCAAAAACCCTGACGACTGATTTGTTTCAATGCATTTAAAATGTAAGAGGCATGTTGTTGCTGTTTTTATTTTGTGTCTTTAAACATCCGTTGCTTCTTTCAAAACGTCCAAGTCTGTATGGTACAACTTTACCATACATTTCACAATTTCATTTAAAAATGTAAATAAAGTCACTCACTCAGCAAGAAACAAAATATTGAGTGTCCGCCTCTGGTAGGGAATGTTGCTGGTTCAATCCAAAACCGATATGCCAACAGATGCATACCAAGGACTTGCGGATCGGGAGGTCGCAGGGTTCAAGCCACGGCCAGGTCAATTTAAAGACTTTTAAAGTTGGTAGTATTGGCTTCCCTCCTAACGCTCGGGACTAAGGGACAGCATTACGACTTGTCAGTGTCAGTATAATGGACCGGCCGGGTTCAGTCCGTGGGCCCACACATACGTGCCCCTGTGCTATAATGATAGAAATGTCGCTGCACAGTATCGGCAAATCCCATCCCATCCCATACAAAGGACTTAAATAATGGTAGCTGAACTGCCTTTTTGCTTTGACGGGGCTAAGCAGGGTAAGATTCCACATGTGATGGGCACTCTTAAAAAAAACTCATTCAAGCGAACAGGGTTTACTTAAAAATCATATATTGCTTCAGAATGCACCTTATTCTGTCGCCAAATACTGTGTGTTAACTTATATGGTTCTGTGGTGTTTAAATGCTTAAAACGAGTGAAATATAACGTTTATTCTTCTTATTAACCAATAAAGTATATATAAGTAAAACCTTACTTTCGCTTTCGTCGCCATAGTCGATCACAGCCGATTATTACATCGGACATTTCCGTTAAAAGGTAAACGGTGTCGTTGGCGTTTTTCTTACCCGAGCTGAGTTCTAGATTTGTGTTTTTCCATCCAAGAGTAAATGATCTGTTTTTTTCGAATGTAACAAAGCTGGCTTCCTCTATTTCGAATCGGACTTCCTTCGTCGGCGATTGTAACTTAGGAATCATGCGTCTCGGACGGAAGTAAATGCCGGTCACTGGATTATACGAACGCTTACGAAACTGTTCGGAACATTTCGGGATTTTACCGAAGTAATATAAAATCTTTTTATGACTTCTCAGTGCTAAAAGATTTCATTTGAAACAATTTCATTAACTATGGACAAACAGCCGTTGTATATGTGTCATATAATGTATCTGAAACGTTATTTGCACGTAAATAACTTTAAACATGTTTAATTATACGTTACAAGACTGCCTTCTCAAAGCAAGTGTGTGAGAGAAAAATGAATCAATACCCATCTCTCTTGTTTGTTCACGTATCTACTTATAAATACATTACCTAGCAGAAAATATTACAGACCTGTTAAATATACAGCTTATAGATGCACACGAATAGAATTGCTTTTGTGATGACAGCGTATCTTAATTGAAGACAACACAAATGTGGTTGCACCTTGTGTTAAACGATATGACACAAGTTATGATAATTAGGTAATCTTTATCGTGGTTAGCCTGTATGGACCGCTCCTTTATGGACCAAAATGTTCACGATAAGGGTTGGTAAGCTGACTTTGTGAATTATATATATCCCATAATTCTCACACAACCCATGTATTGTTTCAGACGTTATTTTTGAACGATGAAAATGTTTAAAATGGATGAAAAGCTTAACGCACAAAAGCTGTAACAACTTATAGTGACCCACGATAAGTAAGAGTAATGCGTGTTTTACGCAAGTTTGCAAAATGCTAAAATATGTCGTAAAAAGCTTGTAAAACAGTTTTTGCCACTTTCAGAGAACTTTCTTTTTTTGTAGGTAATGCAACAATTAATGTGCTAGGAATGCTCGTGGATTATCATTCATATTCTCTCCCATCTGTTTATTTCATCCTTCGGAATTGTGAGTAAATTTGGACACCCAGTGTAGTCGTCGCTTTTTATCTGCCATTCTTGCTCACCTCAACATCTTCTTTAATTGCAATCGGCATTCGGCATTCTATTGTTTTACATCAGCACGGTAAACAATCAAGAATTCCGGTTTTATTATTCATCTGAGGCGCGTTATGATCGCACATAACAATAAAACAGAAACCGCTGTAGTTTAAAATGCAGCTCAAAGCTAACTAGCAAGAGAGAAATATAGGAGTCGGTGGTTTTGTGCTAAGTGTTGAGAAACGTTAAGAGAGATGAGAGATGGCTGGATTTTATGCATTAGTCTACCATTAAGCATTACATCGAGGCAAGGATCCAATCCACGGAATCAGGTGCCAACTTATAACGCTACAAAGTTCTGGATTGAATTATCCCCCTTGATTAAGGTAGTTCGGTTTGAGAGTGGTTGAACGAGTGGTTATTGAACCACTCGAAAGAGCACAGTTTAATAGTAACAGTTAAATGGACGTTATCGATTAAAATAGTTATGTAAATAATCGATAGGTAAAAACGTCGATATAAGAAGAAAAAATCGATACAAAGAATGTCAGTATAGACAATAGAAAGTTTGTTCGTTTGATCGTTTAGTTTATTTGGTTTATCGTCCCATCAACAGTGTTTCAGTTATCTGGAGACAGTGCCCACTTGAAGCAGATATAGTGCTGCCTTCAGTGTGTATAGCATGCCGTTAACACCTGGCAGTGATACCACACCCTGTCACATTATCCTGACACCGGGTCAACCTGTTGTGGTTAACGACTTTGGTAGGTCTCGGCCAGTAATCGAACCCGGGGCCTCCCGTACCTGGAGCCGATGAGAAAGTTTTACATTAAAATATATTACTTTAGTTATGACAAATATATACCAGAAATATTAATATTGAATAGTTGAAGTCGTCATGATGAATCACCGACTTGTTCGTGAAACAAACATTATTGAACCAGTCATACAGAAGTTTAGTCTTTTCAAAACGCTGACTAATCTTTATTTCTCTGTTGATGTTTCATTCAACTACCAGGTTCATGTTTTATTATTTTTACTCATACCATTTAGGAAAGATCTACCGAACTTGAGCCATGTGATCCGCGCATGCGCACTGATAGAAGATGAAGTCATTTGAAACATGCAGCGCAGTTTTTCTTTTTTTATTGCATGACTAAATATATAAAATAGTGATTTAATTAACTATGTACTTGTTTTTATGCAATCATTCAATCATTCGTATTTATAAACCAGATGTACAGATGAAAACACAATCATTTCTTTGTTAATGCGTCCTAAAGGCTTACTTCCTATAGAGCAACTACCAGGCACAGGAACCTTGAAAGTGCATTTCTTATTCTAACATACATGAATGTGAAGCGATTGGTTGGAAATATTGATATCATCGTAGGTCCACGGGGAATATAAGCAAAGAGAAGTTTTAGGTCGTTCATATCGTTTACAGTTACTGAAATATTAGAGCTTTAGCATAAATAATAATGTCTTTGCTCAGTTCCTGTATTCAATTCCTGTTTAAAGATAGCCGGCGATGCAATTACTATATTTAAGATAGCCGACGATACAATCCTGTATTTTAGATAGCTGGCGATACAATTCCTGTATTTAACATAGCCGGCGGTACAATTCCTGTATTTCACATAGCCGGCGATACAATTCCTATATTTAACATAGCCGGCGATCTTTATAGTGCTTGATATGCTAACATCTTCACTTTCGCTTCTTATTATCAGCCTGAATTAAAAGTTTTATAAGGTAAAATAAACTAAAATTGCTTTATTATTACAAACTGTTAAACTGGGGACATTTTCTTAATTTTGACAGAGAAAAAAAAAAACACAATGCCGACAAAAATGTGCAAAAAAGTAACTAACATGTAATTGGTGTTAATGAACAGTGTAAATAATTAACGTAATTTAATGCAATAAGAAATTATGGAAAGATCCTATAAAATCACAACTTATATTTAAGGTAAACGAAGGGAAGTAAAATGTAACTTAGGAGACATTAACAATGAAGCAAGGCTGTAACACAAATATAGAAAAGCTAACAGTTTCCGCATTGAAACTTATATTTTACATTATAAAATTAATTGTTATAGTCTGATAAAACAAAATCCCCAAATCAGTGGTTTTACTCGTAAAACGTACAAAGTCTCAATATGTGTACTTTTCCGATGTTTGGGGAACAACACTGCTGTTTTCAGATATACTGATTGACAGTTTTTAAAAAAAAATCTCAATCGATAACAGGCACGTGCTTACTGGTGATTTTGTGTATGTGCAATTTAATAATATAATATTCGATTGCAATCCATTCATTTTATTATACTTAAATAAAACATTTTAACCGAATTGAAATAGTTTTTTTCTCACTTGGTCAGTTCTAAATGCATTTTTTTTGTTGGGACAATAACCAAACACATTTTTATTTTTAGTTTCTGTATCCCACCTTTTAAAATATTCATCTAAGCTTTAAAATGTGACGTATTTGTTTGTTTTTAAGATTTTGTTTTTAAAATAAGCTTTGCCTTAAAACGAAATGCGTATGCACTGTATGTATATAACAGGAATTAATTAGACAGATAATAAATCATTTATCGTACTTAAGGTAAATGAGACGACCTTAATTCAACGCAACATAATATCATATGACGTCATGGTGACGTCAGTATTAATACGAGGGATAATTGAAGGATCCTTTATACCGATACATACTGCTTATCTAGCTGATCTTTTGTGTGCCCTAACGTTTTCAATTCTATACAAGAGCGATACAATGTACTTATGGATGTTTCAACACGTTATCATAATGAACACTACGAATTAATTCTGATTAAGCGAATTACTGATGACGTACTTCTAAAGTCTCTCTGCAACTTGTTAACAAGGAAACGGCAAAAGTACATGTCTGCAGAGTAGTTGGTTGTAAAGGTATACAGATAACTATAAGAATGACGATTTTATTTAATTGTTGTTGTTGTTGTTGTAAAGGTAGTAGTGGCCGTAGTAGTAGTAGTAGTAGTAGTAGTGGTAGTAGTAGTAGTAGTAGTAGTAGTAGTAGTAGTAGTAGTAGAAGTGGTAGTAGTAGTGGTAGTAGTAGTAGTAGTAGTAGTAGTAGTAGTAGAAGTGGTAGTAGTAGTGGTAATAGTAGTAGTAGAAGTAGTAGTAGCTGTAGTAGTAGTATTTATTGTTGTTGTTGTAGTGGTTGTGGTAGTAGTGGTAGTAGAAGTAGTTTTATCGCATTTCCCTATAGTATTTTACTTATAAAACCATCACTATCAAGATCAAACGCGCAAGAAAACAAGATTTGTTTAATTCGATTCATTACTTATTCATTTTTGCTCGCACTGCTAAAATATCACGTAAATTAAACTCAAATGACTTCTGACCGTGTTATATAGTTTCATTAAACATTAATGATTGGTTTCTAATAAAAAAGTTAATAGATTTCGATGAAGCAAATCAACATCTTTGCAGCGAGTGCTGGCTTTTTTTATCGGGGATAAAACCACGTCTAGACCGAGGTAATTGATCTATAATAACATGAAAACCAATCTCTGACGTCACGGAGATGATTAAGTTGTGTATCCTTTGAAATCTAGCGGTATATTGAAGATGTGCGCAGAAACAAGAAAAGTCTTAATGTCGCTGTTTATGTTCACAGTTAACAACAGCAAGATGTTGCTTTGTTGGTTGTAGTGAATTTTATATTATCTTCAAGATTTTTTTTACTATTATGCGTTAAATGGCTTAAGTGCACCACATGTATCAATTAATTAGTAATTATAAATCTAAAAAGGTTAATTTAAGATTATTTTTATAACGGTTGATTAAGCCTACTGATATTGCTGCACTGTGCGTAACGTTTCTGTCTCACGATATATTTGTGTTTTTTCATCTTGATCTCTTTTGTGCTGTTGATTCTGCTCTGTTGTCTCTGATGCAGATTTTGCTGCAAAAGTGTCTTAGTCTTATTCTGTCGATGTTTTTCTTCTTTTTCAAGTTGATTTCTGTTGGTATTCCATCTATTTCTGGTCCTTACATGTATGTTGCGTAGGCAATCGGAACAACTCGAATAATTCACGAATCATCTCTCGGATGTAGGTAGGTAGTTGGATCACCTCGGCCATTTCCCTCGTGGTACTTCTTTTGTGACAAACGTCAAAACAAAGATGGAAGCTGGGATGACAGCTCACTACAGTACGATGCCTGCAAAACAACTTGTGGCTGCTTTAAATTTAAATCATCCATGTTTAATTTATCAAGCGCAGCAAACAAACAGCTGTCAAACGACGCCATTGTTGATGTATTTTATGCGAACTACTTTTTAGGCATATGTTTCCGATTTCCGGCGAACAAAACGATCGTGATTTCTGTAAGTATCACTGCACCAGATACATCCGAGTGATGATTGTCCCGAGGACGGAATTACCCGAGGAATTCCGATTGGTTGCGTATGGCTATGTGAATTACGGTACTTCCTTAAGTAACAGTATAACATAAAGAAAATAAACACATACTTTCCCTTTTTTTCTTTCCAGGTGCACATCAGAATTGCAAGAGAGACTTTGACGGCAATGGCGGCGAGATCGCCCACTCATTCTCCACCGGTAACATGCACTTTGACGACGACGAATATTTCAAGTCAATGCGTTCATCAACACCCGACGGAATCTACCTTCTGCGCGTAGCCGTGCACGAGATAGGTCATGTTCTCGGTCTCATGCACACAGACAAAAAGTACTCTATCATGTACGCCATCTACGAGAAAGAAAACTCCGGTCCAGAGTTCGAGCTTGGCTGGGAGGACCGGAAGGCTGTGCAGAGAGTTTATGGTAAGTGTTTAATATTGTAATAATACAGGTAGCATTGTGTGAACGCACTTAAGTTTCAAATGTACTTTGGATCCAAGCACTATGTTGGAGTCAAACGCTCTTTGGGACCCAACCCACATTGTGGTGCGTGACGCGTTTTGGTGATAACACATTTTTCATTTAAACGCACATGGGGATTGTGTGATTGGCCCGTTGGTGCGCATGATGCGCATTGGTGTCAACCAGGGGCGGATCCAGAATATTTGGATGGTGGTTGTGGTGGGGGGATATAAATCAAGATCCACTCAACTTTATCGCAGTAAATACAATATATATGTACACAGTAAGGGACCAGAGCGGTTCCAGAAAATTTTGGTGGGGGTGTGTGGAAGTATAAATCGGGAACCATTCAACTTCCTCGCAGTAAATACTAGATATATATATATATATATATATATATATATATATATATATATATATATATATATATATATATATATATATATATATATATATATATATATATACACACACACACAGTAAAGGAACCTAACTTCGACCTAAGTAGTCAACTGACAAAACCTACTTTATATGATTCGATTTTATAAAAGTTTACATGTATTTGTTTTCACAACTCTTTAACCTAGTTGGTGGTGGGGCGATGTATCCCATCCACCCCCCTGGATCCATCCCTGGTGGGAACGTACTTTTTCGGCCAACCTTGGGTCCCCAAAGTGCGCTGCAAAATTGTATGCTAGCCATGACTATATGGAAAATTTACGTTGTCAGAACCTGTGCGTATTTAGTTTTTGCTTATTTTACATTGCATTTAACATTATCCATAATTTTACCAATGTAGTCCTCAAGTTACCAGCTGGGTGACACTTTAAACACAAAAACCCCAACCCATAAACCTCCTTTGCAGGCGTTTGTAAGGGCCGCTTCAACACGGTGTTTGACTGGGTCCGTCAGAGCAACAATGGTCAGTTCATCTTCAATACGTACTTCTTCCGAGGCAACCACTATTGGATGTACGAGAACCACGCCAATAGAACCAGGTATGGAGACCCCCTGTACATCGAGAGGGAGTGGGTTGGCATCCCGGAAGAGCCGGATGGATACACGCACGTCTGGTACTACACCGGAAACACTTATGTCGACGATGCTTACTTCTATAAAGGTAAGCATCGTGTTGTTGTTCCGTATCCCAGATAAAGGGCGGAAGTTTATACTGATTTTATGTTGTTGTTGTTGTTATAATTATTTTCTAAAAAATAGAGTTGCTTTTGATTTAAATTATTTGTGTGCTTTTCGGAAAACAATGCTCATAGGACTTTGTCATATATTCTTATTCATCATTTCACGGCTGCTGCCGTATTCAAATAACATGTAACGAATTCGTCAAGAAATGAGTTGAACTTTTAATATTACTCACAGTTTATTAGTTTTTGCGAGATACATCGTGTAACTATGTCACATTTAACAGGTTAATCTATGGTGGATAATTAAATGCTTATAGTTTTTATGCCTTATTCGGAAAGGTCCTTCCTCAACTGCTGTTATAGCTATCATCGTGAATAAATAACGTGCAAAATAAGAGGATAGCGTATCCTCTGAAACAGATACTAAAATTTACTTGCTGGTAGATCAAAAGGTGTTTATTACTTTCTCTATTAATAAAGTGGGTCGCGTGATTTTAAGACAGTCAGAATAGACTCGTACGTACGTTTTAAATGTCACGAACTGTTGACTTTTGATGCATTATCACCGCAGTGCACGCGGCTTAAATCTTGCACTTGTCACTTTCAATTTACATTGTAAATGCTGTGGATATATTAGGAAACAACTATCAAAGGGAAAGCATACCTTACATTTTTTCAAACTTTCATCGATCATATTGCTTAGCATATCACGATAGGGTTAAAACGAGTTACGACAAAGCGTAAACAACTTAAGGAAGTCGCGCCGTCATGGATTATTTCCTGCTTGACCCCGTGGCCCGGTGTTATTTATCATTAGTCTCCGTTACAAACGGCGTTATGGCCATTTATTTCTCGTCTGATTTTCTCAATGTGGGGGCGTTATGGCTATGCTTTATTGCAAAGTATAACAATTAAACGCGTTTACAAACATTACCGTTTCTCACTTTTGAGGAAGCATAGACTTTGTAGCGTGACACAAGGCTTAGGTCATGGTTGTTTACAGTGGCGAATAACAAATCACCAGATGTTTCTGACACATCGGTCGGAGACTTTTTAGTGGTGCACCTTTACTATGTACTGTTCTGCAGACAGATAGCCCCATCCCTTGTCCATTCCCTGTTGCTGAACTGTTAGAGTTACTGCCTCATTCCTCCCCAATGCCTCAGTTCGAATGTCACTCGGGGCGGGATACTTCCGGTATGGAGATCTTTCCGATGATCTGCGGTGTATCTGTAGTTATAGTAATATATCCGCTTGTGTTCAGTCTCAGCGAATGTTAGCTGGACTTCGTCATTACGTGTGGGGGTGGGGCGGGTGGATCTGCATGTTTTAACTTTAAACCTGATTCGCACTAAAATGATTATGAGTTAACCGATTTCCATTATGGTGTTACTCTATCGTTTATCTCTATATCCTTAAATAAAACCGGAAGTATCATTTAAAAAAGCACCGTTCTGATTTATCGGTCGATTGCCAATACGTGGCTATGTAACGAAATGTTAAGTTAAGTGATTGAAACCAGTTTCTATGCCCACAACCCATTTGACGTACAAACAACGCTATTACCAATGGTATATTGCTTTTCAAGTCTGTCAAACACGCGCTAAACGGTAGCAGCTGCCCTCCCCGCTATCAGCCCGCATGGTGATATGATGTAGATAAGATTCGTTTACACTGTTTAATAAATAGATAAGTTTATAAGTATTAGGCCAATATTGTCGACAACACGTGTTATAACGTGCTGTATTGCCAAATGTTTTGAAGGGTAGTACGTGGCTAAAAAAAAAACGATTTGCACGGAAACCAGTGTCTGAAGAGGAAATACGAATTATGTCATGTCCGACACGTAGCAATAGTGGGTGGAAACATGATTTGTTTAATTTGGTTAAATTTAGAAATCTGGTCTAGTAAAAGACAGACAGAATGGAACAGGATGTTTTAATGTGGGTTCATGAAAATGAGATGCTTGTACCTTTGTAGGGTGATGAAATTGATCTGTCCGAAACCGTTTAGGGCACACCTTTACTTTCACTTCAATTACAAGACCGATATGCATTTATTCAAATCTGTTGAAACATTATTTCTGTTGAAACATTATTTCGTTTTCCGGTGTGATAATGTTTACTGTTGCTGAAAAGGGTACAGCACATCGTGATCATATCTTCAGTGTTATGGACATTATTTTATTTCCTTTGATTTAATTGACACATTGCGTCTTTATTAAGCATCGTGCAATCAAATCTTAATTATTTCTTTTCTTAGAAGTCTTGATTTCTATTATCAGAATCAAAAGTTTAATTTAAGGAAAACAGGACGTATTTGTCAAAGAATGAATGTTTGATTGTCTGTTTTATACTCATACATCTAGATAATGTCCGTTGTTGCCATTCTCAGATTCAGATACCTTGAGGTATTGTTTCTTTGTTTGATCACTATTAAAATATCATTACAATACAATCTTTATTGAGGTGTGTGTGTGGTGGGGGGGGGGGGACTCCCGTGGCGTTATGGTGCAGATGCCGAATTGTAACTCCTCTGACTGATCAACCTATCACTGTGGGTTCGAGTCCCGTTCGGGGCGAAGGACTTAATGTGAGAAGGTGTTCCAGCTGACTTGCCGGTTGTTCTATCCTTACATGGGCCTGTGGTCTTCCTCCACCAAAAAGCTGGACGTTACTATAATGATGATAAATAGCCGCTGCAATGTATTTCAAAAATGATAAAAAAATCAAACCGTCTTGATTCTGTCTATTTGCAGGTTCAAAGGTGTACAAGTACGATAACGAAAAGGACGAATTGGTAGAAGGCTGGCCTAAAGAGATATCGGAAGTGTATCCGGCCAAACCCGGTACCCAAGACGGCAAGGCAATCCCGAACAATCTTGACACCATTTTCTTCGACATGAGAGACAAGAACATCTATTTCTTTAAAGACGACCAGGTAATATACACTTTTTACTGTCCCAAGTTACCATTGCTGGACTTACTTAGTTATTGTTCTTCCGTCGCACTAAGTCAGTGATTTATTTATTTTGGATAATTTGTCAGCTTCTGATTGGTTGATATCTGTTCGTAGCGAAAGACGCATTTGTTTAAGTTCGAATGTTGATGTTTGTATCACAGTTTTCAGTAAAGTTGATATTTGGTAGCAGCTGGTTTTTGAAAGTCCACATTACCTCGTTTTCACTAAGATACTTTAGCAACTCTGTCATAAAAGTGTCACACATGTAATCCCTTAATTCAGCAAACTAATATGAATAAAATAAAACAATAACGATAATACTCTTGAAAAGTGCTGGTTTCTTGAAAAAATCATTCAAAATATTGTTTATAAAAAGTAAGAAATTTAGTGAGCAAAATTATCAGATATGTCGTCAATATTGTCAAACACAAATTAACATACTAAATACAATCCAAAAACATGCATATCGGTCTCTGTGAATGAAATACGGTTAGCAAGAGTTATAATCATCATTTGTGATAAATATATTTAATGTTATGTATTCGTAGGTGTATGTTTACGACCCGAAAGAGCCCAAGGAATCACAAGGCTGTTGTGTCCGGAGCAGCAAATTGCAAGACGAGTTCCCGGGAGCCACAGCCGAGGACTCCCTGCCTCCCAATCTAGACGCTGTCTACTACTCCTACAAGGATAAAGCCATGTATTTCATCAAGGACGAGGACGTTTGGCAAAACATTTTGTACCACCCACGTCAAAAACTGGTGAAAAACAGCGTCAAATATCTCGGCAAATGGTTCAACAAATGGTTCGATATTTGCGACGTCACAACGCATAGTACGTACTCGCACGATCCTTTAGGAAAAGTCGACGGTACTTAACACTCAGCAACGTAGCACTAGGCGACGTTGATGTTATGATGAGTTACGGAGGAGGACGAATCTATGACGTCATTGGCGTTAACGGATATTAGTCGAGGTAACCCCCCCAAAAAAGATAAATCCAGATGGTATAGATTCCCAATAGAATCTATATCCTAGCTGTAAATTGTACATTGCAATCATTTGTGCGTACCCTTAGACGCTTCAGTGACTAGCCAATGTGATTTGTTTGCTAAAACATAACCATGTGTGGAAGAAACAAAACTCCGAAGGTGAAGAAGCCAAAACAAATCGACGTGCAGAACAGACTGGCCGGTAGAACCGGCTTAGAACTCGGCGGTGGGAAT
The DNA here is from genome assembly GCA_007844125.1 of Sinonovacula constricta. Classification (NCBI taxonomy): domain Eukaryota; kingdom Metazoa; phylum Mollusca; class Bivalvia; order Cardiida; family Solecurtidae; genus Sinonovacula; species Sinonovacula constricta. The sequence continues at coordinate 34,057,101 of CM017569.1, forward strand.
TTTTTATCTCACAAGGAATCGTTTCTATAATACGGAGATAATTCCATAATTTTCTTTTGTTGTAGACAGAAACATATCGCTTTTGTTCAGTGTGCATCTGTGTGTGCATCGTTGTTTTAAACATGTAAAACAGTTCTAAAATATTGTGATCTAGTGCTGGTGGAATTGTCCACATTGTTAACAGAAGATGGTGGAAGAAATGTTTTGTGCAAAAAATTGTGAAAAAAATACTTTTATATGCTTAAAACGCTAGACGTTTTAATATTAGTTAAGATGCAAACTTGCATCTGCTGTATAAATAAGTATACTTTGTCTCCAAGTGACGACAAACGGCTTGGAGGCGTTAATATAATGCTTACAAAAGACATCAACCAAAGATTTTATCAGTATTCAACCAAAACCTATAGCGACCCACGATGACGCGTCGTCATCTTGATTGTGTTAAACACAGCCAATAACAGACGGTGAATTTACGGATGACGATTTACAGACACCCGTTCTTAGATTTTTCTCCATGATCGTTGACAACGCCAATTCTTATTGGCACCACGTTGTAGTGTTTATGTGTTTATAGAAACATAAAACGTACTGTTGTGTTATGAAGAACACGTTTAGTTTGAATGCCAGTAAACAGTTCATTGTAAATAGATCTTTATTGTCTTGGCTGCACCAAGTCATTTCATTGCGAAACATAACGAAGTGCATTTTGCATACATAGTAGCTGTAGAATCTTCCCATGACAACTCGATGTTTTTGGCCAGCGGGTCGACAAAGGTCCTGCCAACTCGCGCCATACAGGAGCCACGGAAAGAAAAAACGAGAGTTACGACGCTCGTCTATTTGTTCCATCAACCGAGATCGGCAATTGCGGCCATTTGTGCCATTGTGGTCAACCCTCCTGGGCAATCGGGCTAAAAGCCCTGGCAGACGGATCTCTCTATTTACACAAGATATGACTTTAGCGCCTCGCAGAAGCTGTCTGGGTCCTCCATTCCAGAGAAACATGCATATTATTGATAACTTAGGACTTTCTGGTCGTATTGTTACATCTGTTCATCTAGAATAAGGCTTGTTTCACTCTCTTCATTCAGTGGTACATCTATATCAATGCTTTCACTTTTCTAGAAAGATACTATAAACAGGCCATTTTTTTTATTTATGTCATTTGTCACATTTAAGTGCAATCACGATTTTACATTTTTTGTGGAGAATTGTTTGTATTGTGCGTTTCGTATTGACTGCACATTGCAATTGCCTTCTCCCCTCTCACAGATAATATAATCCTTTTATGCCAGTGTAAAGGAAATGGCTTCCAAGTACAGAGTAGTAAATCATGTTGTGCCTAATATCAGCGGAAAGCTTGCAAAATTGAAATCTCTTGTTTGAGTAGATCAATAGCAAAAGCGATCTTGCAGTGTCCCATCTGATGAGTCATCATTTCCCCGCAGAGTATTTGCAAGCATCCTAGCGTCGGAGAGACAGAGAGCTGATCGCTTACAGCGGTTATCCGGTGTATTCCGTTAGGCGATAGCAATTTATTTACTAACACTATTTCCCATCAATCTTAACCTCTATTTCTATCTTCGGCAATGAAATGCTCTGCCTCTCTCAAATATGATCGTCCCCAGTGTTAATACGTCAGAATAGGTCATTCTCATAGCCAGTCGCATTGTCTGATGAGAATAGAGGAAAAAACACATCGGATGCTGCGTAATAAATTAATACTTTCGATAACATATTTTTAGATCTACTTTTGAAATATAAACGTTCACTTAATGCTTCCCGTTTGTCAGAGTCTGGAAAAAATGGTATATAAGTTCACATATTTTTAAAAAAAAAAATCTATCAACAAAATAAATGAATAAAGCAATACACTACACGTACTGTGAAATTTTATGTTAAATGTCCTTGTTATTTAATTTTAGATAAAATTGAGTTTAGAACTGACTTATTTGCATGTATAAGTATTTTACATATGCCATTTATATTTATTGCAAATAAAATCAAGGAAATCTGCCTAAAATTTAACGACACTTTATCATGTTATATTGCCAGCAACGGCGATGAATATGACACACAAAATGTAGTTATACAACCCAACAAACGATTTTTTATCCTGCAGTCTGCAATCGCTGTTATTACAACTGCATGATAATTTCATAAGATGATAGAGTGTTTCTGTTTAAATTCTAATCGCGAAATACCTTCATTAGTAAGAACTAATGCAAATATGATGCAAATGATTATACGTTGAAGTGTCTCCCAAGTCTTAATTTGATTTCCACAGTGATTAGTATGTATGCAATGAGAGGACAATAAGACAAAAGACACGCAATTAAGATAAAATAGATTTCATATATCTTGTTTTGTGAATACAAATATTCTAATATTCCTGTGATAGATGGTGATTTAAATGTTTTCGATGTTGTGCCGAGTTGTTACAAAATGGTGACCGTTGTATTTGATGATATAAGTTAAACTTGATATTGGCAAATTTATTTCTCCATAGCTTTATGTGTTTAATTGTATCCAGCTTTCCATTGCATTTTCCTGATATCACAGATATATTATGTTAGATCAACAATGTTATATACATATACACCATCGTTCATTGGAATAAAACATTATGTTGTTGTTTCGTTTTTTTAAAAAAAAAAGCAAATTGAATATAAAATACGATATTAAATTAATCCAATTAAAATAACAAACACTCAGAGTTTTTAATTTAAATTAAGATTTTGTTTAACTTGTTTTTAAAAACCCAAAAATGACACAAGTAGCATGTGTATTCTAACAAACAAAAACACAACCACTTGCAACAACAGAATTAATGGAATTATTTATCATTTATCTTGCCATTCACTTGTCGAACCCAAACCAGCCAGTGCACGCCCTATTAGGGTGTTTTCAATTGCACAGCTCATCACCAGTGTCTGGAAGTATCCGATAAACGGACACCCCATCATCTGAAAAGCCCTGTAGTACATCATTTTTCTACATTATCAACCTCTACCATCTACGTCAAAGTCTGCGCATGCGCGCCTTCATCCATCTGTGTTCATCCGCTGTATATTTTGTGAATAATTTAAATCATTGCAAACAAAGCAAAATATTTTTTTTTGCTTCAAAAAAATATAAAACATGTGCAAAAATATAAATTTCATAATGGAAATCAAAACGTTCAATCAAAATATTAGTTAGAAAACACGCGGATTCAGCTATTTATTTTTACTTTTTTTTATTTATTTATTTTTCAGTTTTAACTAAAATAAAATCAGAGTTTATTGGAAGTATTTAAGAAATATGATTACAGTTCAAAGAAATAATTTTTAGTACTTCGAAAAAAGAAACTTTTTTTGCAATTTGATTTGCAGTTATAATTCATTATATAGACAAGCTGACACTGATTTACAATGACCTAAAAAATATTTAAATGCAATTTTAACTAGATTAGTAATACAAAATCCGACATTTCAAGCTACGTTTGCTGGTGAATCAAATAATCTAAATTGCATGTGTTTTATATCCTTTTCTTGCAAAATGCACCAACTTTCGGCACAATGACAGCTATGTTGTCTCCATTTTAGTAATGCGTGTCACGCTGCAATCTTTTCCATCCGGAACTCTTCTCGTGGTGTTCCTCCAACAATTATGACGCGAAAATCCACGAGGATTTCCGATTGCAGACTTTGCTAACCGGATCTTCTCCGGTATTTTCGCCCTTACCTGATTGCAACTCCGAGCGATTGCGATTCCCAACTCTTTCAAATGAGAAGATGTATAGTCATTCTGTAGCAAACTTGTTGCGATTTATTTTCTGTCGTCATTGTCATTGCACATATTTTTGTTAATTTAATTCCTCATTACTGAACAGTATTTCGTTTGTTTGTTTTTTTTTGTATTCGTCATATTGTTTCCATTTGGATTTCATTATTGTTACCGCTTGTGATATGTTGTATATACACTGAAAGGTATCATTTAAGATGACGATAAAATCTAGAATTTTCCATTAGAATGAATTAAGTTAATCCTGATGTTAGTATTTGTCAATAATGTCATTTAACATCTACAAATAAATTGGCGAAATTGACATTGTGCGAAAGGTAGAATTTGCTTCTATTTTTCTTCATGTGTACCATACCGTTGTAACACAGTACGGCAAACTATTTATGTACAATCTTATACATAGAACCTCAGAAGTGTTAAAACAATTGAATGAACATGTAAGCTCGGAAATGTTGTTATAAAGTACACACTTTGTAATGTATCCAATGACAGTCAAGCGAGAAGTCAGGTCACGTAATCACCCTACTGACCAATCAAATACTTGGTAAGAATGTCTCGTGAATCGTTATAATTTGAATTTTTAAAGTTTTCACAAACGCTACATCGTAAAAATACTTAATTAGTTCATTTTAAGTATACTAATTATGGTGTTTAAAGGTAAATGTCTTAATATGTTTTCCAAGACTTTGTATCTTTATCTGCCTTTTATGTTATTGTTGTCGGCATGTCATGATAATTTATTTTCTAGACCATTAGCGATATCGCTCACACTGTCATGTTGGAAATAAACATTGCCTTTATCTTACCGGTGTCCATTGTTCTTGTAAATCCATTTTACTTCACTTGCTTTGATGCTGCGGAAAGAGTGTTGCTTCCAGTGATTGTTACGATTTCTACTGTGTTCATAAGATAACAGTCTTACAAATGATACATTCTAATAAATACATACGAATTCAGTAACTCAACAATGGTTCAATGCTCCAATACTGTTGCATTATTCTAAATAAATTGATTCAGCAACAAATAATTGTGTGATAGAACCATGGTCTTACTACAGAAAAATATTGTCCTGATACTTTACATTCAGCATCCATGGAAACAAAAAAAGAATTGAAAAGGCTGTCAGGTGAACTTAAATTGACCCCGCTGACCTGACCTTCACCTGTCAAATCCCGTTCTCGTTGTGACAATGCATACATACGGAATCAGTACATAAAACGCCAGTCACAGGACCGGAAGCTCTCACGTCCAATCCCCGGTTTAACCGTAGGTCGACAAATACCGAAAGTCTCATTGGTTTTGTCTTCAAGCATTTGCACAAACATAGAGAAAATGTTATCAAATTAAAAGGTGTTATCCAACAGTTTGTTTATATTTAATACACGTACCAATATCTATCCAGTGCTTTGGGAATTTGGTCATACTTTTTGCATAAAGCTTTACTTTAGTCATTATAAAGACGATTTTGAACAGTTACGAAACACACACACACACAAACTCTAAATGTTTAGTCTTTCCAACTCTATAAAAAGCGCGATAGTGGTCTCTGCTAAAAATAGACGTCGACGTCAGAGCGGATTACCCGGGTGTCTACATAAAAGTAAGTTGTCACGTGGTTTAGTAAGTTTTAAAATAGCTATCTCTGCAGCGTGGTTCGGATAGGAAACACCTGTTTGCAATGACGAGATTGGATTTATCCTTGACAGTTCAGAATGGTATTTGGCATCAATGAACAGCATTTTGCAAGACCTTTTGCAAGTACCAATAACTTTTTGGTTATTTCAGAAAAATCGTTTGGACCAAACTCTCGGACCCCACCTTTAATGTTGATTTTTTTTTTTTGAATATTATACCTCAATTTACCGTTTTTCTTTCTTGCAAACAGCAGTGAACAGTTTTTAACACTTTTTCTGTAATAAAGTATTTATCGGAAAAATGTTGTTTTCTAGACAATTGATAGCAAAAAGGTGAAGATGTTGAAAATCTGTTTTGGATCTATTTGTCAAGATTGCGGATGTTTTTGCAAGTGTTACGTAGGCCGGAACTCTCCAAAGGTCATCTGTCCATACACCAGCCACGGTAACAGTTGCTTAACCGCGCAACTTTGGAAGCCGCTTAAACCATGTCGCTAGAGAGTTAACCCACCAGCGAGGCTGGTTTGAAGTGGTTACATTACTACCTCTGTACTTTTTTTTTGGCTAAAAGTAAACCCGTCGAATGACGTAAGCCAAAATAACTTTCTCTGTAAAATTTATCATCTTAGAGCAAATTGATAAGACAAATAGTGAAAGAAAATTCAGTCAAATCCTGTTGGAAACTGTTTGCTGTCGAGTCTTTAACAGTAGTGTGTGTTTCTTTTACATTTAGTCTTAAGCAAATAAGTAAAATTTGTATTGCTTAGTCATTAATATATTTTAATAGTTGTCAGTATAAAGTCTGCCGCATTCAAATCACAGTGCCTTTCAGATCACAGAAACCCAGTCCCCATGATGGAAAAAGACAGGGTCTGACCAATGAGATTTACACGAGATATTATGTTATTATGTTTTAATAGTTTTAACTATTTAACAAATAATTTGGACGAATACTCAAAAAGAAATTTGTTCTGATTTTATTATATTAGAATAGTGTGGAACTTTATATATTGACACTGATATCGGTGACGTCGGAATACCTCGGATAATTCACAAATCATCCAGTCATGTAATTTGCAAACGGATTTACTTTTCTGGCAAAACAAAGATGTTAACTCAGATGACACTTAAGATGTAGTACTTGAGACAAGCTAAGTTTGCTTGTTACAAAGCAACGTCGAGTGTTAAGTCAATCTGAAATAATATTCCAAGACTGTTAAAGAATATGATGGGCATTGTGCATTTCTTAGAACCCGTACTTTATTATGTCCTCCGGCGGAAAAAAAAGGTCGTGATTCTGTAAGTATCCTTGCGCCAGATACAACCGTGGGATAATCTTATCGAGAAGTTCCGTGTACAAAAGCTGCTCTTAATCGGAACTCCTCGGGTAATTCCGTCCTCGGGACAAGCATCCCTCGGATGTATCTGGTGCACTGATACTTAAAGAAATCACGATCGTTTTGTTCGCCGGAAGTCGAAAGAATATGCTTAAAATGTAGTTCGCACAACACATAAACAATGGCGTCGTTTGACAGCTGTTTTGTTTGTTGTGCTTTGTAAATTTAACTTGGATGATTTAAATTTGAAACAGCCACAAATTGAAGTTTAACTGGCATCGTACTATAGTGAGCTTTCATCCGAGCTGCTATCTTTGTTTTGACCTTCTGTCACAAAGTAAGTCCCATTTAGGGAAATGGCTGAGGTGATCCGACTACCTACATACATCCGAGAGATGATTCGTGAATTATCCGAGGTGTTCCGATTGAAGCTGCTCTAGGATAACGTGTTTTGGTGTTTTACTACAATCGCGTACAGGGTTAAACTGACATCACCCAAACTGTAGCAAAGCGAAACTTAACCCGTGTCAGGGGTGTGACTTTAGGCGATGACACAAGATATTACCCTTTGGTATAAATAAATGAAGGTTATTGATTCCATTATGAACACGCGTAATAATAAAAAAAAATGAATAATTAGCACATTTATCAAAATCTATTAAATCATAGAGTAGTTTATAAATTAAAAAAATAAGGTTGTATAGGTAAACACATATTAAAGTGTAGAATAATTATACAATTGGCAGTTTGACGTCAATATGGTTTTACGGTGTTAATCGAAAACTAAAATGTATCATCACACAGTTTCACAATAGCACGCAACTGATGTAAACATACTAAACTTTCAATTTATTATTGTAAATATTTTAACCGGTTTAAGCAGGATATGCAATAACCAAATGTATAAACTTACTGATTTATATACCTAATATAATACACAGAGCTAGTTGTTATATTAAAATGTAATTGATGACATAAAGCAAGAAACGCAAATTATTCAATGCATGTGCATTTGTTAATCTTTAAAACAAAAACATAAATTACACAGCCTTTCATACAAATAATGTTTAGAGTTAATTGCACTCGTACAGTTTTAAAATGGAATTTCAATACTCAATGATTTTTACACAATATGAATACACAATGAACAAAACCTCAATGTTTTTTTTCTTTTAATTGGCCTATTTATTTGCCAGGTAATATTGTAAGTAAAACATTCAACTTTGCCCGTTTGGCGCCTGCTTCATGTAAGATGGTGCTACCTTCCATCCATACCCAAGACATACCAAATTTCGCAGGTACTGCGAGGATCGGGGTTCCATGTTAAAGTCCTTAAGAATGGTAGTGGTATAGCTCCCTTGCTAACGCTCAAACAAATATAAGGTTAGTTCCACGACTGCTTGGTCCGGCATTAGGATAATGTGACTGGGTGTGGTATTATGCCAGGTATTCACGGCATGCTATATAGGCATCTCTATATCTTCTTCAAGTGGTCACCGTCTCCAAATAACTGAATTACTGTTGGTGAAACAATAAACCCAAGCAAATTTCTCAAAATGTTAGTTTCTTTATGATTATTTCAGTTTGTTTATGCCCGTATAAAGAGGTTTGTGAAGTTGGCTGGGAATTGGGAATTGGGTATTGGGTATTCAATATCCAAATGCAACCGAATACCCAGCCAGCTAGGAATTGGGTATTCGCGAATTCCCAGATACAACCGAATACACAGCCAGCTAGGTATTGGGTATTAAATATAGAGCTACAGTCGTATTCCCAGCTGGCTGGGAGTTGGGTATTCGAAATACTTTCAGTAAAAAGATGATTCAACGCAGAGATTGAATATCGAGCTAGAGCCGAATACCTATCTGGCTGGGAATTGGGTATTCGAAATATTTTTAGTATAGAAACTATTCAAGCAGAGTTTGAATATCGAGCTAGACCTGAATACCTAGCTGGCTGGGAATTGGGTATTCGAAATAATTTCTGTAAAAATACTATTCAACGCAGAGTTTGGATATCGAGCTAGTGTCGAATACCTACCTTGCTGGGAATTGGGTATTCGAAATATGTTTAATATAGAAACTATTAAAGCAGAGTTTGAATATCGAGTTAGACCTGAATACCCAGCTGGCTAGGAATTGGGTATTCGAAATATTTTTATTAAAAATACTAATCAACGCAGAATTTGAATATCGAGCTAGAGCCGAATACCTATCTGGCTGGGAATTGGGTATTCGAAATATTTTTATTATAGGAACAATTAAACGCAGATTCTGAATATCGAGCTACACCTGAATACCTAGCTGGCTGGGAATTGGGCATTCGAAATATTTTAGTACAGAAACTATTCAAGCAGATTTTGAATATCGATCTAGACCTGAATACCTATCTGGCTGGGAATTGGGTATTCGAAATATTTTCAGTACAGAAACTATTCAAGCAAATTTTGAATATCGAGCTAGACCTGAATACCTATCTGGCTGGGAATTGGGTGTTCGAAATATTTTTATTATAGGAACAATTAAACGCAGATTCTGAATATCGGGCTAGACCTGAATACCGAGCTGGCTGGGAATTGGGTATTCGAACTATTTTTATTATAGGAACAATTAAACGCAGATTCTGAATATCGAGCTAGACCTGAATACCGAGCTGGCTGGGAATTGGCTATTCGAAATATTTTTATTATAGAACAATTTAACGCAGATTATGAATATCGAGCTAGACCTGAATACCCAGCTGGCTGAGAATTGGGTATTCGAAATATTTTTTATTATAGGAAGAATTCAACGCAGAATTTTAATATCGAGCTAGACCTGAATACATATCTGGCTGGGAATTGTGTATTCGAAATATTTTTTATTATAGGAACAATTAAACGCAGAATTTGAATATCAAGCTAGACCTGAATACATATCTGGCTGGGAATTGGGTATTCAAAATATTTACATATGCTACATATGGACAAACACATTGCCATGCCATTGCGGACATAAAAGTAATGTTGACTTATCGTCATATTGTCTTATAATCCATAAGAAATTGTTGCTGACGGAGTCCGAATGATTTTTGCCGGCGATTAATTTAAGCATTTTAGGTGGGTATTTTGATCGCCTTGCAGAAATGATGCAGACTCTATTTCCGACGGAAATAGAATGTTATAGACGGTGCAGCCGTTAGAGATCTCAATAAATATGCCGACGGAGTGTTAATTTTGCAGACGAAGACTAACATGTGTTTTACCAACAGTGGATTGAATAGTATTGCCGACGAAAACCGGAAATGTATTGCCGAAAATGTAAAATTTTGCCGACAGTGAATTCAACAGTTTGCCTAGACTTGAAACGTGTTGCCGACTATGAATTAAATATTTGATAAATTCTGTGATACCTTTGGCGACAGTGACGTTTTTTTATTATGACGGATCATTGACGAATGTTGCCGACGGATACTTTAATTGTGTTGCCGACGAAGACATAAAAAGTTGTACCACAGACGTCTAAAACATTGTTGCTGAGAGTGACATAGACAGTTTACCAATGGCTTAAGAGATTTTCATTTTGATGATGAAGGTGACCTTTCCATTTATGTTGTCGTTGAAGAAGTTCCTAGATTTCGGTCAAACCTGTTTGTTCCTGTTAGAGTTAGTGTACTCAAGACAAAAGTGCTTATTGTCTGCTGTACCTTGAGCACAGCGCTGTCAGGCTGGTGTTGCTTTAAGTTCCAAATCGCCATAAATAGTTTTTAAAGATAACAAGTTGCATATCCCCCATATCTTCTTTGATTAGTTTGCAACAAAATATTTCCCTTCAAAAATAAGATTGTAAGTGATCGATTTTCAAATTAGGGATGGGTGTAAGGATGACCCTGCATGAATGTAGGGCACTAGATCTCCCTAATAATGTCCCGCCCGGCGCATACTAAGACCACGTGCTAGACAAAGGGTGCGGGGCATGTATTTGGGTTGGAGAGAAAGGGCGAGTTTGTACTATTTGTGGTTAATTTGTACGGAAGAGGATATCCGCCAATATTCTTATTACTAATTCTAACGTCAATACATGGATTAGTTACATCTAATGTCAATTTGTAGATTGCAACACCGCGCATGCTAAATACCGCTATCTAATTACATCCTACATTTTTATATATCACATGAAAATGTTCACATTTCAACATTACATTTGAACAATTTTACATTTCCCGCATATACAATTTACAAATCGCTGGGTGAAAATCACGAATACATTTTACATTTCTTGAATCTAATTTACAAGTTACTAATCTAGAGGCGCAAATTTAAAATGTACATTGCATAACACCAGTTCGACAATAGGACGCAAAGGGGCGCTTCTAACACGGGAATGTCCATCTATAAACAGACTTACCGCTTCAACTCGTCAGCGTTCGTCTGTATTTCCAAGTTGTGAGTTTCTTACTGACAGAATCAGACATACGTATTATTTTTGTGCTATACAATTTTAGGGATATTATTCTGTACTTAAATGGTGATCATGATATGACTACTTGTACATATATCATTCGTGACATGTACTGTAGACATGCACCAATAAAAGTCGGTCCATATTTACACGTGTCTACTTTTTCCTCAAACTGTATGAATCGGTTCAAATGGTGTTCGTATAATTTTATCTCTCAGGTCGAGATCTGACAGCCCCTACACAACCGCCCCCCCCCCCCCCCCCCCCAAATCCCCTTTCAACCTCTCTGGCCCCACCCGTTTTCATTTAACTGCACAAAACTGCATATATCTTAATTTAACCGAAGTGATCCGAGCTGGCAAAATTCCGTTACCGGTACACAGTATTGAGTTCGAACCCAAGACCTCCTCCGTAATCAGGTGCTCTACCACCTGGTCTACCTGGGCAGAGAGCTTTTAACCTTCCTTATATTTAGCCAGGCATCAACAGAACTACCAGTACCTAGCCTTTTCCTGCTCCACAGGGTTCTCTGAAGAACCCATTCTGACGCCACTGAAAAAGCTGGAAAAATCCTATTACAGAGGGCGGGGGTCGAACCCAAGACCTCATGCTCTTGAGGTAGGTGTTCTAGTAACTGAGCTACATTATCACCTGACTCTGGGGAAAGCATGTTCACTACATCACGTACCCGTGTTGATGTGATTCAATTTCAATGCACTGTAAATCCGAATGCGAATGTGTTAGTCAGTATGTTCTTCTGGAAAAGTCCGATACGTATATTAAATTGGATTGAATGTAGTTTTAAGAAATCAAAGACTTATATGGTAAAATTACTTGCAGAATTATAAAACATTCATTATAACTACTTTAGGCAAAAGACAACGCGATTAATTTGATGTCAAATAACGTTGGCTGTTTTTTATTGTATCTCTTTTGAAGAATCATTTATGATTCCGTTCTATTGTTATTTATGTGGTATCGACAGCTAGCGTCAGAAGGTTGTCAATTCTTAACTTAAACATTAGTAATTTGTGATTTGAGAATTGTGACTTTGAGTTTTGTAACTTGTAAAATGTAAGCGAACATGAAATGTGTGACCTGATAAGTGAGACTTGAGATTTGTAATTTCCAAATTGTATACGAGAAATGTGAATTAAATACAGGTTAATACGAACGTGTTTATGCAAAGCTAGGTAATCAGCTCCAGCTTGATATTCAAACTCGGCGATGAATAGTCCCTATACTAAAAAATATTTCGAATACCCAATTCCCAGCTGGTCATTCAGGTCTAGCTCGATATTCAAACTCGGCGATGAATAGTCCCTATACTAAAAATATTTCGAATACCCAATTCACAGCTGGACATTCAGGTCTAGCTCGATATTCAAACTATGCTTGAATAGTTTCTATACTAAAATATTTCGAATACCCAATGCCCAGCCAGATAGGTATTCAGGTCTAGCTCGATATTCAAAATATGCGTTTACTTGTTCCTAAAATTAAAATATTTTCAATACCCAATTCCCAGCCAGCTCGGTATTCAGGTCTAGCTCGATATTCAAACTCTGCGTTTAATTGTTCCTATAATAAAAATATTTCGAATACCCAATTCCCAGCCAGCTAGGTATTCAGGTCTAGCTCGATATTCAGAATCTGCGTTCACTTGTTCCTATAATAAAAATATTTCGAATACCCAATTCCCAGCCAGCTGGGTATTCAGTTCTAGCTCGATATTCAGAGTCTGTGTTTAATTTGATCCTATAGTAAAAATATTTCGAATACCCAATTCCCAGCCAGCTGGGTATTCAGGTCTAGCTCGATATTCAGAATCTGCGTTTAATTGTTCTTATAATAAAATATTTTGAATACCCAATTCCCAGCCAGATTGGTATTCGGCTCTAGCTCGATATTCAAACTCTGCGTTTAATAGTATTTTTACAGAAAATATTTCGAATACCCAATTCCCAGCCAGCTCGATATTCAGAATCTGCGTTAAATTGTTTCTATAATAAAAATATTTCGAATACCCAATTCCCAGCCAGATAGATATTCAGGTCTAGCTCGATATTCATAATCTGCGTTAAATTGTTCCTATAATAAAAATATTTTGAATACCCAATTCTCAGCCAGCTGGGTATTCAGGTCTAGCTCGATATTCAAACTCTGCTTAAAAAGTTTATATTAAAAAATATGTCAAATACCCAATTCCCAGCCAGATAGGTATTCGGCTCTAGCTCGGTATTCAAACTCTGCGTTTAATAGTATTTTTACAGAAAATATTTCGAATACCTAATTCCCAGCCAGCTCGGTATTCAGGTCTAGCTCGATATTCATAATCCGCGTTTAATTGTTTCTATAAGAAAATTTTTTCGAATACCCAATTCCCAGCCAGATAGGTATTCAGGTCTAGCTCGATATTCAAAATATACGTTTAATTGTTCCTATAATAAAAATATTTCGAATACCCAATTCCCAGCCAGATAGGTATTCAGGTCTAGCTCGATATTCAAAATATACGTTTAATTGTTCCTATAATAAAAATTATTTGAATACCCAATTCCTAGCCAGATAGGTATTTAGGTCTAGCTCGATATTTAGAGTCTTTGTTTAATTTGATCATATAATAAAAATATTTCGAATACCCAATTCCCAGCCAGCTCCGTATTCATGTCTAGCTCGATATGCAGAATCTGCGATTAATTGTTCCTACAATAAAATATTTTGAATACCCAACTCCCAGCCAGCTAGGTATTCAGGTCTAGCTCGATATTCAGAATCTGCGTTTAATTGTACCTATAATAAAAATATTTTGAATACCCAAATCCCAGCCAGATAGGTTTTCGGCTCTAGCTCGATATTCAAACTCTGCGTTGAATTGTTTAAATAATAAAAATATTTTGAATACCCAATTCCCAGTCAGCTGGGTATTCAGGTCTAGCTCGATATTCAAATCTGCTTTGAATAGTTTCTTTACAGATTGTATTTCGAATACCCAATTCACAATCAGATAGGTATTCAGGTTTAGCTCGCTATTCCAAATAATGCGTTTAATTGTTCCTATAATAGAAACTATTTTCGAGATACCAATTTCCCAGGCCAGCTAGGTATACGAACTCCTGCAGCTCTATATTCAATACCCAATACCTAGCTAGCTGGGTATTCTGTTGTATCTAGGAATTCGCGAAAACCCAATTCCTAGCTGGCTGGGTATTCGGTTGTATCTGGATATTGAATACCCAATAACCCAATTCCCAATTCCCAGCCAACTTCACAAACCTCGTATAAAGACAGTTTCACGACAGGTATGTCTGATGTCAAGACAATGTAACTAGGTGCGTATTCGCGGAGTGCTGTGATGGGGATAACAACAACACAGATACGTTTGGGGGACGGAACCATTATTGGCCGTGTATAGAATCCAAAAAAACAAACCATCAATTGTTTAAAACTTCATGTTTATTTCATTAATTAGGTTACAATAACAGATTAGGAAACAAGTGTCTGGCTTAAATGATAATGACAATTAGATTTTTTTTTCACCTTTATTTCGTTGTTTCACTTTTTTACTTTGAAAAAAACACCAACAGAACTGACCATTTTCAAATAAAGATTCGGCGTAAACGAGTATTTTGACAAAACAAAATGAATTGGCAGAAGCGAGCAGTTGGAACTGTTTTAATTGGTTTAATCTAAATTTTCTTTGATCTTTAATTGTAATCTGCACGTGAGATGCAATATGCACAATGAAGTGCAGGTGTTGTGCAGTCATTATTTCCTTTTCGTTTTTTCTGTCTGCCTTCATGCAGCAAAATGCAATGTTATCCAAATACAAACCAGCCAACACACTGAACCGAATGATTAACATGTCCTAAATGTCTCCTATTATTCATTATTGAAGAATTTACACCCTTGCATGTTTAGCTTATAATAAAACAAGATTGTCGTAGAAACATTGTGTTTCTGCTTTGATTCAATACTAAATTGCAATTGACACCGACTTTCCATTCCCAATATAAACATAAACATGACAGCATACACACGTTTTCCTGAAAATGTGCCTCTTCACAACTTTCCAGTGAATCATCCTATATTATCTTTCTAAATAAGAGTTTATATGATTATAAACGGACATAATGACTAGTCATCTATTATTTTACAATATAATGTAGTGTAAAGTGCTGTGCTATACTATGCTATACAAATACTAAACTATGCTATGGTATACTATGCTAGGCTACGCTATTAAATGCTATACTATGCTATGCTATACTATACTATGCTACGCTACGCTATGCCATGCTTTACTATACTATGCTACGATATGCTATACTATGCTATGCTTCGCTATGTTATGTTATGCTATGTTTTACGACCGGTGTCGCTATATAAGTTTTATTAATAAAATGGTACGTTAATCAACGACGGAAGGGTGTAACAGAAAGAACAAGCCGCAACAAATTAGAACAATAATGTTGTTTTTTTAATAAACAATTAAATCTATGGCGTAATAAAACAATACCAAATAAATCAGACAAAATTTCAGAGAGCAAAATAAATGTAAGCTTACAGTTCGTCCCTTTAGGAGGTGTCTTTTTAATAGTCCAATTAATAATCCAACGTCGAATAATCCTGAAGAGTTTTCGGTAGAATGTCCTCGTAGATACTCACAGTTGAAATAATCCAAAGGTAGAACAACATACAAATGTAATTAATTCCAAATCCAACACTTTAATATTATATCACTGTAGAATATAGTAAGTCCACGTAAGTTCCAACAAAGAAAGGTTTAATATAGAAGCTTCAGGTATTTCCAAACTATCTGTCTAAACTTCCCACTTAAATCGGCTAACAAGCCCTTATATAGACCCAAAGAATTTCTAGAACGCAGAAGTCTCTAAAACAGTCACGAAACCCAGACCATTCTCTAAAACCAGTTATAAATAAACAAATGAAATGTCTAGCATGATCCTTTGTTTTCTAGCTGTTACGCGAATGCTACGTCATTAAAACTACGACGATAAACAACTCCTTAATCTGACTAGCGTAACCTGTAACGCTGGTGTACTACTGTACATAACATATGCTATACGCTATGGTATGCTACCCTACGCCTTGCTACGCTACATGTTTATTACGCTAAGCTCAAAAGTTTACATTTAGATTCTCATTAAGGTTTATGAATATTCATGTTGGCTAATTTGCATAATCAATATTTTTTGCATCATAGCTTAGAGAAAACCTTCATCTTATAAAACGATCATAATTATTCTTCCATGTTATAATTAGCCCTTTAATCAGGTTTCTATCCGAATTATGCCCATAAAATTTAAGGAAAAAAATTCGGACGAAATTAAATTTTGAAAAAAAAAAACATCCTTAAAAATCCTTAGATGGATTATTTCATATGAAATTTATACCAATATATGTAAGACTAGTAGGTGCACTTTTATAACAACATATCAATATATAACCTTTAAGACTGTTCAGTTTGTTTGAAAATTGTTGTTGAATAAAAAAGTAAAAGAATATTCCTGAGTGCTAATTTGCATAAATAGCACACAACAATAATGTTTAATCTTAAACCCTTACTTAAGTTCAGTTCTTTCAATTCTATGACCATCGTTTGGAAAAGGTGTAAGCATTTTTTCTAAACATACCTTCATATCAAAATTTAATGACGTTTACAATGAAAGCCATTAGATTTCATAAAGCGTAAATGAGTTTATTTGGAGTACATTTTCGATTCAGGTTCTACAAAACAACAAACATTTTGTGATTCCCATGACAAAACAATCTGGTGGCGGAGTGGGCGGTGATGATACCTGGCTTACCTGGCAATCGGTCTTAACAAGTGTTGTCCTAAACGTGTTTCTTTTAACAATGCAGAAAGATATACTTTCTAAGAATTATTTTTGTTTTTCTCTCCTTTGTAAAAAACGAATCCTTGACTAACTGTGACTTTCATTCATATACATATACGAAGAAATTCGTAACATTTTACAAGACAGTTACGCTGGTTTTCAGATAACAACAAACATATAGACATTCATATTGCTAATATTTACAATATTATTAGGCTATATATTTGCTAGCTACTGCTTCACAGTAAGATAACTACAATTCTACACGTGCATCGGGCTTGACTACATTATTTATAAGAATATATAAGACAAAATCCTATCAGGCATTGCAACATATACAAAAAAGTGAAAAGACACAGGACCAAGGCATTCACATGCAAGCCAAATGTAAAAGTGAGGACAAATCTGTGGTAAGTCATTTAAACAAAAAGAGCAAACCCGACAGTTACCGCCTTGTAACAGTCAGTCGGCAATATGGAGCGATTTCGGTGCTTAAACTGGTTTTACAGAGCTCTGACCTCGTACTTCCTGATGGGTTTCTCAAATGCAAGCAAGAAAAAGGAAACCGATCCATTTGAAATTTTTGAATAAATGTCCAAGTTACGACGAAAGTAATGACTTCATTGAAAAATAATGTCCCTATAGTGTTTACAAGAGGGATAGGTATTATTTCGATTAGAAGACCTCCAAAAAAGTTAATAGTAAATGAAATTAACTTTTTGAATCAAGAAAAAAATGACAAGAGAAGTGTAAATAGTTGTAGCATCCTGTTCGTGCGGAGATGGAATTCAGGAACCAAAGTTCAATGTCCATCAAAGGAAATACACGTACCAATCCTTATAGGATGAATTAAATGACAACATAGATTACATGCACAGAATGAGTATTTACGATCGCCACACTGCACAAGTAACATTGTTGTGATCCTGAATAAGAATATAATTATAAGACAAAAGTCCTATGAACATTGCAGCATATACAAAAAATTGAAAAGACACAGGACCAAGGTATTCACAGGCACGCCAAATGTTAAAGTGAGGACAAATCTGTGATGAGTTATTTAACAATAAGAGCAAACCCGACAATTACCGCCTTGGAACGGTCAGTCGGCAATATGGACCGACTGGGGTGCTTAAACCGGTTTACAGAGCTCTAACCTCGCACTTCCTACAAGCTAAACGATATTAATATCGTACGGGTCCTTCCTTTATCATCATGACATCATTCATGCAAACAGTCGGTTTTAAGTAGAACGTTTTATCTTGATTGATGTAGAAAGTCAGAGCGGAGGTAAGAGTTTTTCAACGGTGGTTGTAGAAATTAAAAGTCGTGGTTATTGGCGCATTTATTTGTTTGGACCATAGTGTAGCAGGCAATAATAGAAAATCGCTGCTGTTCTGTGTGACATTTTTTCAAAGACAAGAACCGAGTATTCTATTTTTAACAGCGTAGCGTGCAACAATAAAAATCAGCTCGCAATTATAGAAAGGTAGCAGGCATTAATAGGAATTCGCAGCTGTTTGGAGAGTTCTTGTTTAACAACAGAAACCGAGTATACCGATGTAAACAATGAAGCGTTTAACTGCATATGTAGCAGACAACAAGGAAGAAGGCATAATCGCAGATAGTCTAGTTGCCACAAATGTTACGGTTCACTAGTCCTATATACATTTATGCAACGAATCAACAGTTTAATTCCCAGAATAGTAATCATTTTGTTTAAACAGCATGCTCTGTGTCTCACATTCGTGCTCTTTCTTGTACAGTAGTGAGATTGAGCCTATAATAGAGATACTCACTGCGAGTGTACTTCGTCTGGAAAAGCGGATGCTATAAAATATATATATTATAATTTTATTTCTCTAAACACTTGGGCACATTTCGCCGTTTTTCGTAAAATGGCCGCTGTGTTCTGGGTGTTTTATTTGGAATCTCACAGACCGTACTGGTGTCCCCTGGTCACCTTGCAGGACGATTTTCTCGGCAGTTAATTTTAACAAAAAACAGTGTTACTGTGAATGTTTCCGTGAATAATTACATTTTGTTTCGCTTAAAATGTCTTTAATGTGATATCCGACAATTTACCTATGTAAATACATGCAGTATCCGACAAATCCCGGTGGACCGTTGCCCGAGTCGACAAAAAAAAGAAATAGGTCCACCAGAATTTTCAGTCATAACATTTTCAAAATTCTGAATTATTTTGAAAGCATCTATACTAAACTAAACGAATCGTATTGCAGACTTACTGAACCCAACCAATCGTAACTCCCCCGCTAGCTTACCAACCTTTTGTGTCAAAATGCCAAAATCATACTGGTCCAGTCTAGTGGATATTGGCGGACCGAAGGTCTGGTGTTTTTAAATATCTTTCCTAAGGATTGTACTTGTAACAATATCGTATTAAGCTTTGTGAATAATGGGCATAACTTCTGAATAAGCTCATACTTTAATCTAAAATTCTCTTCTTTTTTTTTTTTCTTTTTTTTTTTTTGATACAACATCAATTGTTAGGCAGTAAAAAGCGTACAAAACGCTATAATTGTACAATATTTTCAAATCTATAAATAAGAAATTGGAATTTCGGCTAAAAATAGACATCGACGGCAGAGCTGACAACCGAGATATTCAATCGAAACACCTCGGATAATTCACGAATCATCTCTCAGATGTATGTAGATCACCTCGACCATTTCATTAAATGGGGCTACTTTTAAACTTTTCAGACAGACGTCAAAACAAAGATGGCAGCTCTGGTGACAGTTTACTACAGTTCGATGCCTGTAAACACTTCAATTTGTGAAGGCTTCAAACTTAAATCATCCAATTTAAATTTACCCAGCGCAGCCGACACGCAGCTGTCGAACCAAGACAACGTTATTGTTTTGTGCGAACTACAATTTAGGCATACCTCTTCCGACTTCCGGCGAACAAAACGATCGTAATTTCAATAAGTATCACTGCACCAGATACATCCGAGGCATGATTGTCCCGAGGAAAGAATTACCCGAGGAGTTCCGATTGCCGAGATATTGTGATCTCGAGGTTGTCTCAGTAGTTTAAAGATAGCAAACTGTGAAGCGTCACTCATATTGGGAATACACGTTTGTAAAGATGAGTGTGGTTTCACGCTTTATTTTTTATATAGATATAGGACATAAACCAGCAGTTGCAGCATCTTTTTAGGCAACAATAATTTACTTTTGTTGTTAGATAAAAAAATCCTTTGGTCCCAACTGCCGGATACCATCTTTAAGTTAAGAACTAAATCATAGATTGGAGGATCATTGCGGTCATCAAAGTGATCCAAATTTCTGGAACTTGTTTACACTACAACTATTGGCCCTGACTGTGGACTGTATATCAGACATATACAATCAATACGGTATACGTGACTTTTGTCGCCGCATGTTTTTCTCCTATACTTTACGCGTTTATTCCCCATTTTCGAAATAGAAGAAATGTATTAGTTGTCTCCCTTGTGGGTAGGTATTTGCATATATCTGTAAGAAATATTCTTAATTTTAATTTAAATTTGCCTTTTAAAGATAGTACTCAAGCATTTTAACTCATACATATCTCAATACATAATATATACTCGTTTGTGGACGTTACATTCTCAAGTGTTCTCAAATGTTTAAAAATTAAAATGGCATTTATTCCTAGTGTAAGATATTCCAAATACTTACCCAAAAGGGAGGTAAGAAAGTATAATTTAAATGGTTAAAATAACGTCTCTTTATCAACAACTAAAATCGTTTGCTGCAACATATGCTCGATGGAAGTTTTATAAAAAGGTGTTTGTTTTTGTTGTTTGTTTGGTTTTTGCTTTTTGTTTGTTTTGCTGTTGTTTTTGTCTAGACAGCATATTCTTTAGTAAACCCTATTTTAAAGTGATATCCGACAGTTTGGTCCAAACAGTTTTTTTCTCATGTAACCAAATAAGTTAGTAGTACCTGAAAAGGTCCTGCTAAATGCTGTTCATTGATGCCACAGATCTTAGTCAACAGTCAAGGATAAATCCCCAATCGACATTTCAAACAGGTGTTTCCTATCCGAGCCAACCTGCAGAGAAAGCTATTTTTGAAAACCACGTGACCACTTCCTTTTACATAGTCATCCGGGCAATCCGCTCTGACGTCGATATCTATTTTATAGCAGAAACCACTATCGCGCTTTCTATAGAGTTGGAAAAACTGAACATTAAGATTTTTTTTCGCGATTAGTAAAGTGCAACAATAAGTTATATGTTTAAAATTGGTTTTATACCGACTAAAGTATGGGTTTATGCAAAAAGTATGACCAATTCCCCAAAATGCGTGTATGTAATATAGGCAAACTGTCGGTTACCACCTTTATTTCTCAGGATGATATAAATACATACATTTGTATATACATATTGTTATTGGGCACGTTCTTGACGTCGGTCATTTATGGGTGCGATACCCCTGATGTAGATAACCCGCTTCTTGTCAATATTATGTGAAATGAAACATTGTTGTCGTAGAAAGTTCTATTGAAAACTATTTTAGATCACTGATGTAAGGTCACTGCGGTAATGTCCTTAACGTAGCCCATCATATCCCGTGAAAAAAGTTATTTGATCACCACAATTCAAAATAAAAAGTAATTGGCACAGAAGAATGGCCAAAACAATACTGATTGCCCCCTTGTTGGGTCCGCCTTTAATCAAATTGATTCGATAAGTGCAAGTTAAAACCTTTCAAAAATGTGAAATAGGTTACATTAAAACTTGAATGTAACACTTTTTTGGACTCAATGTTTTATAAAACTAAATAAAACAAGCATGTAACAATACTCACTCAGTGGTTCTGTTAGGGTAGCGTTGGACTGCCACCCAAGACTCCTGGATTCGAATACTTGAAAAATACAATCATTTTTTTTTTTTTTTTTTTGGTTTGTTTTTTTAATTCTTTCGCAAGCAGTCTGTCTCCAATGCTCACCCGTCCGTACACTAGCCACAATCGGAACACCTCAGATAACTCACGAATCATCTCTCGGATGTATGTAGGTAGCCGGATCACCTCGACCATTTCCCTAAATGGGACTTATTTTGTGAAAGGCGTCAAAACAAAGATAGAAGCTTGGATGACAGCTCACTATCGTATGATACCAGTTAAACTTCAATTTGTGGCTGCTTCAAATTTAAATCATCCAAGTTTAATTAAAATAGCGCCACAAGCAAAATAGCTGTCAAACGACGCCATTGTTAATGTTTTGTGCGAACTACATTTTAGGCATATTCTTCCGACTTCCGGCGAATAAAACGATCGTGATTTCTTTAGTATCATTGCAACAGATACATCCGAGGGATGATTGTCCCGAGGACGGAATAACCAGAGGAGTTCCGACTACACCAGCCACGGTAATCGTTGTTTAACAGCGCAACTCTGGAAGACGTCGCTAAAGAGTTAACCCAGCAGCGAGGCTGGTTTGAAGCGCTTATATATCTACCTCTACGGTCGTTACAGTTGTTTCCGAATTTAAAATAACTTTCAAAGTATATTAATCACGTCATGTCTCACATAACAATTCCAGTTGTTTGCGTGTTTTATATAAACAGCGAAGGAACGGAAGTCGAAGTCGAAGTCGGCAGTCATGCCCAGGATGGTGGACGTAGTTTTACATTACTATTTAAACACAACTAGTGCTGTATTTCAGACATGGAGTTATTTAACACAATGTTCCAAACACTCTCGGCATGCCTTCTAAGTGCTTTGTAGCGCTAAATCAACAAGAAATCCATAGAATCGGGTTATGCACTCTTACCCGAGTTTGACAAATGAATATTAGCTAACCACAAACAAAAGACAAAATATTTTTTATTTAAATGCTAGTTATATCAAAAATGTGTATAAATATAAATGGTCTTGTTTATAAGCTAGGTCTTGCAGCTTCCTCAGCTAATGCATATAAATAAATAAATAAATATATGTATATAAATAAATAAATAAATAAATAAATAAAATGAACGAAGGAAGAGTTAGGGTTTTTTCCCGCTGATCACGTTGAATGCTACTCGATCGGTGGGTAAGTTGTTATTTGCGCCGGTTGTTTGCCAAAGGTTACACTATTTTATAAGTTTTCACTAAACAAAGATTTGCAAATCGTTCATTTGCTAATCCTCTGATAGCGCTCCCTGTCTCTTTGTTTAGACGGTTCAAAACCGGAGCTACCAAATCACAAGAGACTTTCCATTCCATTCAAATCAATATCTTTATTTCCTTCAATCAATATATAGACTCAAAGTAAGCATGTTATTCTAATAGGAGAAAGAAAATCAGAGAGGAAAAGAATAAACATGTATAGAACAACATGGAAGTTCATACAAGGATAAATATACATGTGTATAATTAAATACTTTACAATCTTTTTGTTATCTACGAAACAATAAAAAAGATCAAGGTAAATACTTTAGTTTGTTATCGTTCTTTGCATAGCCGTTTTTTTATACTTGAAAAGCGATAACACAATCATATACATACCGAAAAGCAAGTTCTAAGAACAAATAATAGTTCGTAAAAAACACACAGGCAATAGAGTTTAAAGATGGTATTGAAGACGTAAGGCCTATATCAAACACTTATAGCTATACCGAACCACTGCTTTGGGGAATTTGGGCATATTTTTTTATAAATTTATACTTAATTCTTAATAAATACGATTTTGAACACTAACTGAACTGTTAGACAGAACAAATCGCGAATAAATCACTCTGCATGTGTATTCTTTGCAAATGTATAAAAATCTCGATAGTGGTCTCTGCTACAAAAAGATATCGCCATCATAGTGGTGGTCACGTGGTTTTCAAAGTCTAAAAATAGCGTGCAGCGTGGCTTGGATAGGAATTACCTGTTTGTAATGACGGAGTGTGGATTTATGCTTGACTGCTCACACAGCTCAAGGACATCAATGAGCAGCATTTTACGGGAGCCTTCGAGATAAAAAGGACTTATTTGATTATTTGAGAAATAAATTTTGGTCCAAATTTCGATTTTTTCAATAGTCACTCGTCCCATGAAATTTACTCCTGCAAAATATCGCTTAACGGATTAAATAATATGTATTGTGTATACTCACTATATTTGCCTCTAAAGGCACTTTGAACTTTCGGACGAATTTTTAAACGGTCAGGAATTTGGGTTTCCCCAACTGCAGACGCTATACATGAATGGGTCATTGTTTTTATTACTACAATGTTTTTGCATATTACTGTTTTGTATTTCGTTAAAAGCGTTTTATGTAATAAATAAAATCTACTTCCAAACACTACAGCTTCACAATTTACCTTTGACGTCATTATACTTCCAATCATCCAGAAACAGACGTGTTTCTGACTAACGCGTTGTAGTCGTAGATTCAGTTAGAATTGCATGTCTAAAATAACCTCCCACGAATCTGCGTATCTGGCAATACTTCATCTATGGAATGGAATTAATCTGACCCTAGATCAAACGGAAACTGATTGTCAACCTTTTAGCGCAGCTGTCAATTATTGTCCAATTATGCTTACAATTATATATATAGATGCGTGTTATTGCAATGTTACAGTTACATTATTATTTAAGGAAGACTGGTTTTGTCAATTCAGCAAAGAAAGGTGTGACAAAACTCTTTTGGGTGCTTTACTTTAACGCAGGGGCGGATCCAGAAAGTTGTGGAGTTGTGGCGGGGTGTGAATCAAGAGTCGTTCAACTTTATGTGTTTTCACAACTCTGCTCTTTTACCTGGTTGGTCTGGGGCGGAGTATGCGGGGTGTGCGGGGTGTGCGGGGTGTGCGGGTGTGCATTTCCCATCCACCGTAAAGGCTAGCTATTTTTGTGATAGCATTACATCAATCGTTAGAATGAACGTCAACAACCGGAAGTCCAAGCAAGTTTTACCGAACATGGGAGGATTGCTCCTTACTTTAAACAGTGTCCCTTAAAATACATTGTAGAAGTATTCAAGTTTCAATTATATTTAAATTAAAACAGCTCTTACATACAAAATGAAATGATCAAATACAATAATGTAATACATAAAATACATATGAAATTGCTTATGATGTTTTTTTATTTATTTATCTATCTATCTATCTATCTATCTATCTATCTATCTATCTATCTATCTATCTATCTATCTATCTATCTATCTATCTATCTATCTATCTATCTATCTATCTATCTATCTATCTATCCATCCATCCATCCATCCATCCATCCATCCATCCATCCATCCATCCATCCATCCATCCATCCATCCATCCATCCATCCATCCATCCATCCATCCATCCATCCATCCATCCATCCATCCATCCATCCATCCATCCATCCATCCATCCATCCATCCATCCATCCATCCATCCATCCATCCATCCATCCATCCATCTATCTATCTATCTATCTATCTATCTATCTATCTATCTATCTATCTATCTATCTATCTATCTATCTATCTATCTATTTATTTTTATTTATTGAGGAGGGGGTGCGGGGCAGGTGCGGGGGCTTAAACATCTTAAACCTATGATTGGATGCTTTAGTTATTTTGGTGATGACAATTTTGCATTGTTAAATTAATCAAGCTTATATTTCTTCAAAAGTGACTATGCCAATGAGTTTACTCATGTCAGAAACAACGTTTGATATCATATTGAAGTTAAACGATACTCCAGCGTTTTTTATGATGTTTTGTTACTACCAAAGCGGAGACAAGAGGACTAAACGTGCTTAATTATTCAGTCAAATTCTTCGAAAGCAGAAGCAGCAACAGTCAAGTGCGATTATTCCACTTGCAAAATATGTTTTATTTCTTGATACGTCAATTTTTATTGTTTAGATAAGCTACTATCTCAAGCAACAATTCTGTTCGAATTCAAAAATCATTTGCAATTTTGTCTACCTCATTTCACAACAAAAACAAACTTTTCACTCTTGATACGACAGCCCTCGACCCACGCATGAAGGTATGCATTCCTTGCTGCGTTAATGGCGCCTTTTGAGAAAATTGTGTTAATGTTCCAGATTTTTGCGTTTATTTTACAAAACACGTTTACACATTTTAATTAGTATAATGTCGGTTACCTTTGATCACTAATTACAACCGTTCGTGAGGTGTACTGGGTTCAGTGCACTACATGTAGTTGTGTCGAACAAGATTTCAGATTGTCAGGTTGCCAATACAAAAAAAGATTATAAACGTAACTTATACTTGTCTGTAAGACATGGTAAGGCATGTTTAGCTACTACGTTAAAATAATTACCAAAATATCTTAAGTTGTGTATATTCAGTTATGAATTATCCTAGAAGTTAAATCTACAGATCATCAATAAAACTGTAACCACCCCCTACACACATATACACACACGACCTCCCCACTACACCCCGCACCCCCGCCCTCCCCACTACACCCCACACCCCGCCCACCCCACTACACCCCGCACCCTGCCCTCCCCACTACACCCCCACACCCCGCCCACCCCACTACACCCCGCACCCCTGCCCACCCCACTACACCCCGCACGCCTGCCCTCCCCACTACACCCGCACCCCTGCCCACCCCACTACACCCCGCACCCCGCCCTCCCCACTACACCCCGCACCCCTGCCCACCCACTACACCCCGCGCCCCTGCCCGCCCCACTACACCCCGAACCCCTGCCCTCCCCACTACACCCCGCACCCCTGTCCCCCCATACACCCTGCACCCCTGCCCACCCTACAACACACCACACCCTGCCCTCCCCACTACACCCCGCACCCCTGCCCACCCCACCCCACCCCGCACCCCCGCCCTCCCCACTACACCCCCGCACCCCTGCCCTCCCCACTACACCCCAAACCCCTGCCTTCCCCACTACACCACGCCCCCGCCGTCCCCACTACACCCCGCCCTCCCCACTACATCTCGCCCCGACCTCCCCACTACACCCCCGCCCTCCCCACTACACCCGCGGACCCCCCCCCCCCCCCGCCAACATCCCATTTAAACAATGAAAAGTGGACCACGATATCAATCGGTAATTGGTTGTCATTCTTTTTTTCATGCAGCTGTAAATCCAAATTGTGTCGTTTAAGTGAACGTGGAGTGTTTGAAGACGTACTGGTATAGTGTTTCAAAATACACTGTTATTTTAGGAACATTTTCAGACAACAAAATGGTGTGACAGATCTGTTTTAAAGCCTAGCGATGGAGATAACATGATTTTATAAATAAGTCATTAGAAATGAACACCTATTGTCGTTGGCCGTAGATATATACGTTATAAACAGGGTATGGTAATCGTCTCATTAAATAATCTTTGAAAAGAAACAATGTTATGGTAAATGGTTTCATTTTATTATTTTGCATTGTATTTATTTCATTCCATTAACAAATTAACAATGCTTTTGTTTGTTTTTTGTCGTTTGGTGTTGTTTTGTTTTGCTTTTCAAGGAAACTTTCTTTTAATCTTAAGTGTGATAGAACGCTATGGCATATGTGGCGCCTCTAAAATACTCAGTTCTGTCACGTGAAACTCACCAAGACTGCCTCCAGTTTATGTTCTGGACTCTAGAACTTGTTTAAATTGCTTTGTTTGGTTCCGGGTTTGAACTGTGTTTTAGACCATCAACATCGGCATTGTGTTCAAGTATGGCGATACCTTTGCAAGCTCTTCTGGTTTACCGATACCGTTGCAAGCTCTTCTAGTTTGCTGATACCTTTGCAAGCCCTTCTGGTTCACTATACCTTTGTAGGGTCTTCTTGTTTGGCGATATATAGGCTTTTTCAGCTGATACTTTTACGATACATTAACATGGCTTTTCAGCTTGCCGATACATTTATGGACTTTACTAGTTGGTCGGAACATTTAGGTGCTTTTCCATCAGGCCGATACGTTTACAGGCTTTTTCAGCTGGCTGATACATTTACAGGCTTTTCCATCAGGCCGATACATTTACAGGCTTTTCCATCAGGCCGATACATTTACAGGCTTTTCCATCAGGCTGATACATTTACAGGCTTTTCCATCAGGCTGATACATTTACAGGCTTTTCCATCAGGCTGATACATTTACAGGCTTTTCCATCAGGCCGATACGTTTACAGGCTTTTCCATCAGGCTGATACATTTACATGCTTTTCCATCAGGCCGATACATTTACAGGCTTTTCCATCAGGCTGATACATTTACAGGCTTTTCCATCAGGCTGATACATTTACAGGCTTTTCCATCAGGCTGATACATTTACAGGCTTTTCCATCAGGCTGATACATTTACAGGCTTTTTCAGCTGGCTGATACATTTACAGGCTTTTTTCAGCTGGCCGATACGTTTACAGGCTTTTTCTGTTGGCTGATACATTTACAGGCTTTTTCAGTTGGCTGATACATTTACAGGCTTTTTCAGCTGGCCGATACATTTACAGGCTTTTTCAGCTGGCCGATACATTTACAGGCTTTTCCATCAGGCCGATACGTTTACAGGCTTTTTCAGTTGGCTGATACATTTACAGGCTTTTTCAGCTGGCCGATACATTTACAGGCTTTTTCAGCTGGCCGATACATTTACAGGCTTTTTTAGCTGGCCGATACATTCACAGGCATTTTCAGCTGGCCGATACATTTACAGGCTTTTTTAGCTGGCTGATACATTCACAGGCATTTTCAGCTGGCCGATACATTTACAGGCTTTTTCAGCTTTTTCAGCTGGCCGATACATTTACAGGCTTTTTCAGCCCGCCGATACATTTACAGGCTTTTTTAGCTGGCCGATACATTTACAGGCTTTTTTAGCTGGCTGATACATTCACAGGCATTTTCAGCTGACCGAAACATTTTTGGGCTTTTTCATCTGACCGATGCGTTTACGGGCTTTTTCCGTTGGCCAATACATTTACGGGCTTGGGCTTATTTTACCTGGCCGACACATAATCATGCTTATTCAGCTGGCCGAAACATTTACAGGCTTTTTTAGCTGGCTGATAAATTCACAGGCATTTTCAGCTGACCGAAACATTCATAGGCTTTTCCAGCCTTCCCGACAAAGTTATGTGCTTTTTTAGCTGGCCAATACATTTACGGGCTTGGGCTTTTAAAGTCTGCCGACACATTGACAAGCTTATTATGTTTGTCGAAACATTATGGGCTTTTCCAGCTGGCCGATACATTCACAGGCATTTTCATCTGACCGAAACATTTACAGGCTTTTTCAGTTGGCCGAAACATTTACAGCATTTTTCAGTTGGCTGATACATTTACACCATTTTCCAGTTGGCCGATTATTATTATGTAAATAAGTTTATAAGTTTAAAGTTTATTTACTCACCACGACATTCAGGGTAGTTCATGAACTATTTGACAGCTGTATGTTTTCGGCTGTATTATAAAATAGTGTTGGCTTATTTGAGTATATCGTCCCACCAAAAGTATTTCTGTTATCTGGAGACGGTGACCACTTAAAGCAGATATAGTGTTGCCTTCACTGTGTATAGCATGCCGTGAACACCTGTCATGACACCACAAACACATTATCCTAACACTTAACCAACCAGTCGTGGAACTACCCTTATATTTGCTTGAGCGTTAGCAAGGGAGCTATAACAATACATTTTAAACGATTTTGGTATGTCGCGGCCCGGGAACCGACCCAGGGCCTCCCGTACCTGGTGCCGAATCTCTACTTATTGAGCTACCAGGTCCGGTTAATAATATCGTCACATGTCTATTAAAACATTGTGCCGCCGAACGGAAAGTTTTGCATTTCATACTTAGTAATATGTTTAAATAAAAACTTGTAATGTGAGCAATGTTACTTTTGAAGAAAAAAAGCAATTGTGTTTTGTGAAAAACACATGCAATGTACACGTGCATGTACATGCCACCTATGTTTGTACATATTGTTAAAATACATTTCATCGAAAATAAGTGCTGCAACATTAACATTTGTATGTTTTGTAGTAATGTCGATGTTAAATTTTCATTAGATTCCTTTTTACACAGTTTAAGACCAGGACTATTCTTCTCACTTGGCCACCCACATATCCATGTGTCACAGAATAAATCATGAACAGAATTGTTTACTTAGCGAAACTTATCTGCTTTGACATCAAACGGACATTAGTTGTCAGCTGTCTCGTGCAGCTGTCAATCAACTGTTGCCCAGCAATTGTCTAATAATATGCGCTGCGGTGTATTGACAGACATGGCGTTACATTGTTTGCCAATAAATGGTTATTTTAGGAAATTTTATATTCTTAGACAACAAAACGGTGCGGCAGAGCTCTATTTGAAGTCCCATGATGGCGAAAGATTGATTCTGTAAGGATTAAATTGTTGCATGTAATTGGCCATAAACGGATGCATTATCAATACAGAAGGATAGGCGTTGACAAGCAATTACATATAGGAAGGAAGCAATGTTTCCTTAAATGACTTCTTGGAATACTATTCTGTTCTCTAAGCGAGCTGTCGTTACCAAAATGGTATAGAAAGACTATATCGAATACCTTATACTAGGGGCGGATCCAGAACATTTTGGTAAAGTGGGGCGGGGTATGAATCAAGATCCATTCAACTTTATCAAGTAAATACTAGATAGTATTACACAGTAAGTGACCTAAACGTCGACCTAAGCAGTCAACAGACAAACTTTACTTTAAAAGCTTAGATTATTTATAAGCGTTCATGTCTGTGTTTTCCCAACTCCACTCTGTTACCTGATTTGTGGGGTGGTGAAAAAATACCATACACGGATCCATCCCTTTGTCATGGGGCTTGACGAACGAGTTTTGAACGAAAGCTCTTGATTTATATCGCACACGTACACTCTATGGTTTGGCTACTAACACTCTGTGGTTTGGCCACACGTACATTCAGTGGTTGGGTCACACGTACACTCTGTGGTTTGGCCACACGTACACTATGTGGTTTGACCACACGTACACTCTGTGGTTTGGCCACACGTACACTCTGTGGTTTGGCCATGTACATTCTGTGGTTTGGCCACACGTACACTCTGTGGTTTGGCCACACGTACACTCTGTGGTTTGGCCACACGTACACTCTGTGGTTTGGCCACGTACATTCTGTGGTTTGGCCACACGTACACTCTGTGGTTTGGCCACACGTACATTTAGTGGTTGGGTCACACGTACACTCTGTGGTTTGGCCACACGTACACTCTGTGGTTTGGCCACACGTACACTCTGTGGTTTGGCCACACGTAAACTCTGTGGTTTGGCCACACGTACATTTAGTGGTTGGGTCACACGTACACTCTGTGGTTTGGCCACACGTACACTCTGTGGTTTGGCCACACGTACATTTAGTGGTTGGGTCACACGTACACTCTGTGGTTTGGCCACACGTACACTCTGTGGTTTGGCCACACGTACACTCTGTGGTTTGGCCACACGTACACTCTGTGGTTTGGCCACGTACATTCTGTGGTTTGGCCACACGTACACTCTGTGGTTTGGCCACGTACACTCTGTGGTTTGGCCACACGTACACTCTGTGGTTTGGTCACACGTACACTCTGTGGTTTGGCCACGTACATTCTGTGGTTTGGCCACACGTACACTCTGTGGTTTGGCCACGTACACTCTGTAGTTTGGCCACGTAAATTCTGTGGTTTGGCCACACTTCACTCTGTGGTTTGGCCACACGTACACTCTGTGGTTTGGCCACACGTACACTCTGTGGTTTGGCCACACGTACACTCTGTGGTTTGGCCACACGTACATTCAGTGGTTGGGTCACACGTACACTCTATGGTTTGGCCACGTACACTCTGTGGTTTGGCCCCACATTCTGTGGTTTTACCACGTACATCCTTGGTTTTGCCACGTACACTCTGCGGTTTGCCCACGTAAACTCTGTGCTTTGGCCACTAGAGTCTGTGGTTTGGCCACGTGCATTTTGTTGATTGGCCACGTATACTGTGGTTTGGCCACGTACACCCTGTGGTTTGGCCACGTACATTCTGTGGTTTGGCTACGTACATTTTGTTGTTTGGCCATGTACACTGTGGTTTGGCCACGTACATTCTGTGGTTCGGCCACGTACACTCTGTGGTTTGGCCACGTACACTCTGTGGTTTGGCCACGTACATTCTGTGGTTTGGCCAAACGTACACTCTTTGTTTCGGCTACGTACATTCTGTGGTTTGGCCACGTACACTTTGTGGTTTGGCCACGTACATTCTGTGGTTCGGCCACGTACACTCTGTGGTTTGGCCACGTACACTCTGTGGTTTGGCCAAACGTACACTCTTTGTTTCGGCCACGTACATTCTGTGGTTTGGCCACGTACACTTTGTGGTTTGGCCACGTACATTCTGTGGTTTGGCCACGTACACTCTGTGGTTTGGCCACGTAATTTCTGTGGTTATGCCACGTACACTCTGTGGTTTGGCCACGTAAATTCTGTGGTTTGGCCACGTACACTCTGTGGTTTGGCCACACGTACACTCTGTGGTTTGGCCACACGTACACTATGTGGTTCTGCCACGTACACTCTGTGGTTTGGCCACACGTACACTCTGTGGTTTGGCCACGTACACTCTGTGGTTTGGCCACATACATTCTGTGGTTTGGCCACGTACATTCTGTGGTTGTTATTAATTAAACTTAACAAAAAACATTACCAACCGGAAGTCATGCTTCAATTTGGGAGCGCGACGCCTGTATATGTAATGCTCACTGAAATTTGCGCATGGGGAAAGTTTGTTTTGCGGACTTTCTTAACCAGGTAAAAGACGGGTCCTTATTCGTTAAACAGCGTTCTATATATGTACGTGTTTTTTTTTTCTTTCTTTCTCAGTACATGTATATATATATATATACCGAGATACTGAGAAAAAAACGTACAACGTTCGAGAAAAATACTATCTGAACAATACTTGTTTGTGTAATGTGAGGCTGCTGCACATGTGCAATTTCTGCTTGTACACTTTAGTTTTATAGTAAATCATAATAATTTTGCAACTTTTTTCTACACATGTAACATCTACATATGTAACATCTTAAAAACCCCATATTAAATGGTGTCTGGTTTTGCTTTTTATTCTGTTTTAAACCATTCTATGGTTTTACATACTTTTTCCCGAGATTTTTAGTAAAATGAAAACTGTCAAATAAAAACCCTTACTATTTAAATGCCCTTGTAACTTGCTCCCATATTGCTGTAATCTCTATCTCTTCCTTTTTTGCCCCGCTTTTGGTGCTTCGCAACAACGACATTTTTATGTTAACACTGTAACGCACTTTAACAAAATGTAGCAAGCTAAGGATTAAAGCTATCCACCCACACGTTTCGGTGTCTGAAAATAAAACATCAATGAAACTGTATCCTCACATAAACCAGTCCAGCCCGACATCAATCGGAAGTTGGTTGTCAACTTTCTCGTGCAGCTGTCAATCAGTTATCGTCGTATAATCGTATAATTATGTGTACAATGGTGTATTTACAGGCATGTTGTTACGTTGTTTGCAATTATATTGTTATTTTAGGAAGTTTATTTTTGTCCAGACAACAGAATGGTGTGACGGAGCTCTTTTTGAAATTCCGTAATGGCGATAATGAATTCTGTGAATACAACACTGGTAATAGACACTTCGAGTCCTTGGCTGTTATTGATACATGATCATCAAAAGTATGGGATAGCCACGTACAAGCTATTGCATGAGGGATGGATACAAAGGTGCCTTAATGATTTCTAGGAACAAAATTCGATTCCACTTAATGAAGTTACATAAAGAATAAAGTAGGGGCAACCTGCAGTGCACCTTGTAAGAAGTTCTTCTGTCAATTATGGCTGACCCGGTGTATACATAAAAAAGAGGTGGTTAAAAGTTACATTGTTATCTTTCATTTGACTTGTAAGTATATTATTCTTATGATAGCCAGTCTTTTAGTAACAAAATAAATCTAAATAAGTTCCGTATGCTAAGTATAGGATATAGTCTATTAAGACGTTTCTAAAGAAAATAGAAGCCGAAAGGAGCGCAGTTCAAGCCAGAATGCGTGGTTTGTTGCACATGCGCAATGGAAAATAAAACATTTAGTAAAATAGATCGATCTCTTTTATGCATCGTAAAATAAAAAATAGATAGGAGTTCTATTGAAATAAATAGCTGAGGAATTTGAATTTTCATAGCTTCTTATTGGCTACAATGGTACTGCGACTTCTAAGCAATATCAGTAACGGATTTAATGTTATATCTGAAATGTGGTATTATTTTCTTGAAGAGAAAATGCCATTCTTTTGAGACAAAAAATTCAATTCAATTATAAAATAAATTCAATACTTATATTTTTCATGCAATTGTAAAACACGCTCTTTACACCATACAGTCACCTTTATTGGCCCTGACTTTAGAATGTTTATTTATTTGTGTTTATAAAAATGTTTAATTATTATCGATTAACTAAAAAAACTACATCTGAGAAAAAATATTACAATTTTTCCTATTATTTTTCATAAACATATTTTAAATAAAATAATGTAAAGTAAATATCTGCTTTATTTTTGTCAATATTGTTTTATCTGCTGCAAAATAAAAAATAAATAAATTATGCAATTTTACATTCACCAATTAAACATGACACAATGATAATAGTTTATATTATATAAAAACAGTATAACTACATGTACATATACATGTTATATTCATAAAGAAAACCCTTACTAACAGGACCACCTCGTTAAGTGGGACACTTTTAAGAAGAACTGCATGTGACCCGCTTAGGGAAGTTTTACTGTAAATGCATTCCTATATATAAAATTAACATAATAATAAAACATTATCAATTTTAAAGTAAGTTACTGCATCCATGTAATATTTTCAGCCTTATAATTATCAGGATTAATGAAACAGAATTCTTGTCGATTCTAACACGACTCCAATAATATAAAA
Organism: Sinonovacula constricta; assembly: GCA_007844125.1. Taxonomy (NCBI): domain Eukaryota; kingdom Metazoa; phylum Mollusca; class Bivalvia; order Cardiida; family Solecurtidae; genus Sinonovacula; species Sinonovacula constricta. The sequence continues at coordinate 34,092,062 of CM017569.1, forward strand.
ATGGTGTCATATGATACAAACAATGGCCACCTACGCTTTGTGGCAGCCATTAATCAAACGTAACTAGGTACTACAACAATCGGAAATTGGATAACAGAACAAGAGAGAAGTGCCTATTAAAGGTGGTATTTGACAGTTTGGACCAAAATTATTTTTATTTCACATCATAATAAACCATTGTTACCTGAACAGATCTCACAAAATGCTGTTTATTTATGTCCTACACCTGTCTGAAAAGTGAACCATAACGCCACAATCATCATTTCGAACATGTGTTTTCTAACTGAGCCACGCTGCACAGTTAGCTGTTTTTTAAACTAAGAAAAACACGAGATTACTTATGTTTTAGCTAATCTACGTCATCCGCTTTGACGTCGATGTCTATTTTAGCAGGAATTCCAATCGTTATTTATAGATTTGAAAAGACGTTTAAGTGCTGATTCAGACGTTTTACTGCCCTAAAATTAAGATACTGTTGAAAATCGTCCAAGCTTAGACCAAAGTGTGAGTTTTTTCTGCAAAAAATATGTACAAACATCCCAAATACAGACCAGATAGTGTTACAGATGTAAGATATACGCAAACTGTCGGATACCACATTGAACACAGACTATTACGCATAAATCTCAATTATAGGTTATATTAAATTTAAAACAAAACAGTCATGTATGTGCAATCTATATTATAAAGTGCATCAAGAGTAGTTTTAAAAACAATGATTCTTCAAGGTATTTTACCGCTTTATTGTTGGTTTGTAAAACAATGATTCTGCAAGGCATTTTACCGCATTATTGTTTATTTGTAAAACAATGATTCTGCAAGGTATTTTACCGCATTATTGTTGTTTTGTAAAACAATGATTTTGCAAGGTATTTTACCGCATTATTGTTGATTTGTAAAACGATGATTCTGCAAGGTATTTTACCGCATTATTGTTGGTTTGTAAAACAATGATTCTGCAAGGCATTTTACCGCATTATTGTTGGTTTGTAAAACAATGATTTTGCAAGGTATTTTACCGCATTATTGTTGGTTTGTAAGACAATGATTCTGCAAGGCATTTTACCGCATTATTATTGGTTTGTAAAACAATGATTTTGCAAGGTATTTTACCGCATTATTATTGGTTTGTAAAACAATGATTCTGCAAGGTATTTTACCGCTTTATTGTTGTTTTGTAAAACAATGATTTTGCAAGGTATTTTACCGCATTATTGTTGATTTGTAAAACAATGATTCTGCAAGGTATTTTACCGCATTATTGTTGTTTTGTAAAACAATGAATCTGAAAGGTATTTTACCGCATTATTGTTGGTTTGTAAAACAATGATTCTGCAAGGTATTTTACCGCTTTATTGTTGTTTTGTAAAACAATGATTTTGCAAGGTATTTTACCGCATTATATTTGTTTTGTAAAACAATGATTTGCAAGGTATTTTACCGCATTATTGTTGGTTTGTAAAACAATGATTCTGCAAGGTTTTACAGCTTTATTGTTGTTTTTTATAACAATGATTCCGCAAAGTCACTTACCGCTTTATTGTTGTTTTATTGTTGTTTTAAAAAAAAACAATGATTCTGCAAGGTATTTTACCGCATTATTGTTGTTTTGTAAAACAAAGATTCGGAGAGTATTTTACACTTTTATTCTTCTTTTATTATTATTTGTTATATTGTCGTTTTATTGTTGTTTTGTAAAGTGCGCTTAAGTTTTACTTTGGTTGATCTTTTACAGATTAACTGGAAGACGGGTGTAGGTGTGCATATTTTGAATCTTAGGTAAAGCCGCTAGAGTACGCTTGTGTGTCAAGATTAGTGTATTTATTTCATGACAACACGCTTTTAATTTGGATAATAGCAGCTGCCTTTGATCACTAATTGCAATCCTCGTGAGGTGTAATCAGTTTACTTAACTCAAGTTATTCGACACAATTTCTGCTTTTACTTTTGCCAATATAGCAAGTCATAGGGTCTTTTTAGCAGTAATAGCAGTGTTAAAGACATTAACTTGAATTATTATGTGAAGTGTCTGTAAACAAGGGAGAACCACATGCTTTGTATGATTAGCCAAAGATAAAACAAATATTTTTGGACTTTGACGACAAAACAAACAGCGGACGCCACTGGCCGAGCGGTTAGAGTCTCCGACTTGTAACACCTCAGCTCCTCACCGCGTGGGTTCGAGTCCCAGTAGGGGCGAGAACGTTCATGTGGGGACATTTTCCAGGTTACTTTCCGTGCGCCGGTGGTTCTACCCAGACTTATGTCTGCGGTCTTCCTCCGCCAATAGTTAATAAGCTAGACGTCGCCAATATAACCATAATTGTGTAGGTGCGATGAAACAAACTTCAAAGCGAACAAAGTGATTATATTTTTTTGATAATGAATCTTAGACCAAAATAATGAATTAACATTCTCTTACATAGCATCATATTATAAGCCTTTCATGTTTGAAGATTAAAAGTGCATTATCTACGTTCAAACTATTTTGTCTTAATAACTCATCAATTTATACATATACTTTTTCCCACATACAAAGTCAGTTAGCCAGTCTATTGCGACCCAAAATGAAATCTTTGGAATGAGCTATATACCGCTTTAAATTATTTGTTCATATTATAACTTTGTCCATATATGTATGTATGTATGTTATGTAATGTAATGTAATGTTATGTTATGTTATGTTATGTTATGTTATGTTATGTTATGTTATGTTATGACATGTCATGTCATGTCATGTTATGTTATGTTATGTTATATAATATATGTTATATGTTATATAATTATGTTATGGACAATGTTACAATATGAACGAAATAGAGAGAGAGAGAGAGAGAGAGAGAGAGAGAGAGAGAGAGAGAGAGAGAGAGAGAGAGAGAGAGAGAGAGAGAGAGAGATTATTCGCTCGTATTATAAATATCAATTTATGACAAACGTATTTGTCTTAGTGGCACGTGTATTTATATAGAACCAATTCGTTGTATAGTGATTAATGTTAATGATACAAGGTACCTACAAGGATCAGTGGCCTTCCCATTAGAGACTTCAACAAGATCCACCCACGATTGTCATTTTACCTAATATCTAAATGAAAAAAGAGCTGGGTCTAGGAAAACTGCTAAGATTTCCTGAGGTCATGTCCTTTCTCACTGGAGCGAAATGGGTCAAAGTGCTTCTTTCTACATGCTACCGAGACTTAACAGTTTCGCTGTATAACAAACTTTAGACCGTTGTAACTGTACAGTAGACTTTAGACCAGTGTAACTGTGTAACAGACTTTAGACCAGTGTAACTGTATAACAGACTTTAGACCAGTGTAACTGTATAGTATTCTTTAGACCGGGGTAACTGTATAACAAACTTTAGACCAGTGTAACTGTATAACAAATTTTATACCAGTGTAACTGTATAACAGTCTTTAGACCGTTGTTACTGTGTAACAAAAATAGACCGTCGTAACTGTATAACAAACTTTAGACCGTTGTAACTGTGTACCAAACTTTAGACCGTCGTAACTGTATAACAGACTTTAGACCAGTGTAACTGTATAACAGACTTTAGACCAGTGTAACTGTATAACAGACTTTAGACCAGTGTAACTGTATAATGGACTTTAGACCAGTTTAACTGTATAACAGACTTTAGACCAGTGTAACTGTATAACAGACTTTAGACCAGTGTAACTGTATAAACAGACTTTAGACCAGTGTAACTGTATAATGGACTTTAGACCAGTTTAACTGTATAACAGACTTTAGACCAGTGTAACTGTATAATGGACTTTAGACCAGTGTAACTGTATAACAGACTTTAGAACAGTGTAACTGTATAACAAACTTTCAGACCGTTGTAACTGTGTAACAAACTTTAGACCAGTGTAACTGTATAATGGACTTTAGACCAGTGTAACTGCATAACAAACTTAAGACCAGTGTAACTGTATAATGGACTTTAGACCAGTGTAACTGAATAACAGACTTTAGACCAGTGTAACTGTGTTACAGACTTTAGACCAGTGTAACTGTATAATGGACTTTAGACCAGTGTAACTGCATAACAAACTTAAGACCAGTGTAACTGTATAATGGACTTTAGACCAGTGTAACTGAATAACAGACTTTAGACCAGTGTAACTGTGTTACAGACTTTAGACGGTTGTAACTGTGTAACAAACTTTAGACCAGTGTAACTGTGTAACAAACTTTAGACCAGTGTAACTGAATAACAGACTTTAGACCAGTGTAACTGTGTAACAAACTTTAGACCAATATAACTGTACAACAGACTTTAGACCAGTGTATCTGTATAACAAACTTTACACCAGTGTAACTGTGTAACAAACTTTAGACCAGTGTAACTGTGTAACAAACTTTAGACAAATATAACTGTACAACAGACTTTAGACCAGTGTATCTGTATAACAAACTTTAGACCAGTGTAACTGTATAACAGACTTTAGACCAGTGTAACTGTATAGCAAACTTTAGGCCAATGTAACTGCATAACGAACTTTACACCATAATAACTGTATAACAGATTTTAGACTAGTGTAACTGTATAACAAACTTTAGACCAGTTTAACTGTATAACAAACTTTACACCAGTGAAACTGCATTACAGACTTTAGACCATTATAACTTGAGCTGCCTCTCCCTTATGAGGAACAAGACGGAAAGGCCTACCAACCACGACCGCGCGGGTCAGAGTCTTAGATCGCGGCGAAGGCCTGCATGTGAGGAAGTCTTCAAAACTGACGTGCGGCTTGCAAATGTGTCAACATTTGTCTGTGGCTTTTTTCGTCAATAAGCTTGGCGTCTCTATTATAACCAGCATTGTGTCATTGCAATTTATGATTTGAAAATATGCAATCATGTTGACCAATTCTTTTAACGGCGTCATAACTTATGTAAGTAAACGCCAGTCCTTGAATATTTTTTATTAAAATAGATCTCCATTTCATTGCTTGCATTTGAGAAACCCCCCAGGAAGTAAAATGTTAGAGCTCTGTAACACCCCCCCCCCCCCCCCCCCAGTCGTCTCTTTTGCCGACTGACCGTTCCAAGGCGGTAGCTGTCGGGTTTGCTCCTTTTGTTTAATGATTCATCACAGATTTGTTCTTACTTTTACATTTGGCTTGCATGTAAATAAATTTGTCCTGTGTCTTTATAAATTATGGTATATGTTGCAATGCTCATAGGACTTTGTCATATTTCCTTTTCTTTGGGTGCTTTCAACTTAAAAAGTACATGTAGGTGGAGTTACTTCCCTTTAGCGATACACTGTGCAACTACAGGCCTTCGGTTCCTACGCTATGGTCACGTGTGGCCCTCAGATTAAAATACATATCAGTATTTTAGCCTATGCACACAAATATGCTAAAACATGCATCTTTTTGCATTGATTTTCTTATTTCATTACCGACCTTGCACAGAAATATAAATATAAATATTAGTTGTTTATCTGCGGAACTATCACTTCCTGACAGCTAATAGAAATTGATTGTTCAACTCTTTGTGCAGACGTCAGTCAATTATTCGCAAATTTTTAGAAGTCCGATATATATATATATATTGACAAAATATAACATTTTCGTGCTGGAATTGTTATTGTTTAAATATCCCTTTGTTTCGTCAGCATGATTGAAGTTTATATAAAGACCATGTCTGTGTCATCCTTAGATACTGAAACAAATAAAACCATACTTGAGTTTGAGAAGAAAAGCAACTGCGAATATAATCAATTTATTGATCATTTAGGAAAAAGTATATATTGCCAAAATTAGAAATAGTTGTTTTCCTGTTCTTTAGAAGAATACATTTACTTAGAATACTCGAAGTCATTCTTTTGTTTATCGTTCAGTATTCATGCAAAAACATCTACTGACAATACTTAAAATTACTATTTCTTTATCGTTCAGTATTTAGATAAATCATCGACTGACAATACTTAAAATTACTATTTCTTTATCGTTCAGTATTTAGATAAATCATCGACTGACAATACTTAAAATTACTATTTCTTTATCGTTCAGTATTTAGATGAATCATCGACTGACAATACTTAAAATTACTATTTCTTTATCGTTCAGTATTTAGATAAATCATCGACTGGCAATACTTAAAGTTACTATTTCTTTATCGTTCAATATTTAGATAAATCATCGACTGACAATACTTAAAATTACTATTTCTTTATCGTTCAGTATTTAGATAAATCATCGACTGGCAATACTTAAAGTTACTATTTCTTTATCGTTCAATATTTAGATAAATCATCGACTGGCAATACTTAAACTTAATATTATCTTTAACTTTCCGTATTTAGACAAAACCTCAACTGATAATACGCATAGACATCGTTTTCTTCTTCCCTATGGTATAATAATATAACTGCACATATGATAACTGCACATAACTCGTTGGTGTAAGATATAAGTATGACTTTAGCTCTTTATTATTCAATGGTGCTCTCTGTTTAAAAGTAATTAAACAATTCTTACCATTGAATTTATCAGATAAACATTCACTCCTGACTTACTCCAGTATATGTAAAGCTTTCATAAGTAAAATAAAACATTTAACGCCAAATATGTGCGTAAAGTTAGCACATCGTTCGCATTCGTATTGGAACGACATTCAAAATCCAACTATCGTGCTGGTACAACATTTGAAACGACATTCAGCTCGACAATCAGGGAGACTAAGTTTGAATATTGTGCTGGCACCACACGAGGCATGACACGAATATTGTGCCAGCACAACAATCCTACTTGGTGATTTGAATGTCGAGCTTAATGTCGTGTTAAATGGTGTGCCAGCACAACATTCAAACTTAGTCACTTTGAATGTCGAGCTGAATGTCGTGCAAAATGTTGTGCCAGCCCGACATTCAAACTTAGTCACTTTGAATGTCAATCTGAATGTCGTGTTAAATGTTGTGCCAGCACGACATTCAAACTTAGTCACTTTGAATGTCGAGCTAAATGTCGTGCAAAATGGTGTACCAGCACGACATTCAAACTTAGTCACTTTGAATGTCAATCTGAATGTCGTGTTAAATGTTGTGCCAGCACGACATTCAAACTTAGTCACTTTGAATGTCCATCTGAATGTCGTGTTAAATGTTGTGCCAGCCCGACATTCAAACTTAGTCACTTTGAATGTCGAGCTGAATGTCGTGCCAAATGGTGTGCCAGCACGACATTCAAACTTAGTCACTTTGAATGTCAATCTGAATGTCGTGTTAAATGTTGTGCCAGCACGACATTCAAACTTAGTCACTTTGAATGCCGAGCTGAATGTCGTGCCAAATGGTGTGCCAGCACGACATTCAAACTTAGTCACTTTGAATGTCGAGCTGAATGTCGTGCCAAATGTTGTACCAGCACGACATTCAAACTTAGTCACTTTGAATGTCAATCTGAATGTCGTGTTAAATGGTGTGCCAGCACGACATTCAAACTTAGTCACTTTGAATGTCAATCTGAATGTCGTGCAAAATGGTGTGCCAGCACGACATTCAAACTTAGTCACTTTGAATGTCGAGCTGAATGTCGTGCAAAATGGTGTGCCAGCACGACATTCAAACTTAGTCACTTTGAATGTCGAGCTGAATGTCGTGCAAAATGGTGTACCAGCACGACATTCAAACTTAGTCACTTTGAATGCCGAGCTGAATGTCGTGCCAAATGGTGTGCCAGCACGACATTCAAACTTAGTCACTTTGAATGTCGAGCTGAATGTCGTGCCAAATGTTGTACCAGCACGACATTCAAACTTAGTCACTTTGAATGTCCATCTGAATGTCGTGTTAAATGGTATGCCAGCACGACATTCAAACTTAGTCACTTTGAATGTCGAGCTGAATGTCGTGCAAAATGGTGTACCAGCACGACATTCAAACTTAGTCACTTTGAATGTCAATCTGAATGTCGTGCCAAATGGTGTGCCAGCACGACATTCAAACTTATTCACTTTGAATGTCGAGCTGAATGTCGTGCCAAATGGTGTACCAGCACGACATTCAAACTTAGTCACTTTAAATGTCGAGCTGAATGTCGTGCCAAATGTTGTGCCAGCCCGACATTCAAACTTAGTCACTTTGAATGCCGAGCTGAATGTTGTGCCAAATGTTGTGCCAGCCCGACATTCAAACTTAGTCACTTTGAATGCCGAGCTGAATGTCGTGCAAAATGTTGTGCCAGCCCGACATTCAAACTTAATCACTTTGAATGCCGAGCTGAATGTCGTGCAAAATGTTGTGCCAGCACGACATTCAAACTTAGTCACTTTGAATACCGAGCTGAATGTCGTGCAAAATGTTGTGCCAGCACGACATTCAAACTTAGTAACTTTGAATGCCGAGCTGAATGTCGTGCAAAATGTTGTGCCAGCACGACATTCAAACTTAGTCACTTTGAATGTCGAGCTGAATGTCGTGCCAAATGGTGTACTAGCACGACATTCAAACTTAGTCACTTTGAATGTCGAGCTGAATGTCGTGCCAAATGGTGTGCCACGTATTGTTATATATAACTACAGGGAGTGAAACTTCAAGAAAAAAATAAGTGCTTCAGGAAAACAAATCTGTAGAACAGGCACTTTTGATCCTTATTTGTCACACAAACGAGTAGTGTTTACATTATGACTCGACAAGAAGGCCTGTAGTTCTAGCCAGACGTTTGAGATCTTCTTTCAACCAAGCCAAATTTAGCTGGAATTTACTTGTCGGGTTGTGTCAATAATGAACGCAAGTAGTTTTGCTGAGGCGATTCTTCTCTATTTTACGAGTCTACGTTGTGTCCTGTATTTAACTTGTATTTCCACTTCTTGGCTTGGCGCTGATTCGCTATTCATACTAAAGCGCAACCAGCTAGATCTCTACTGCTCAAGATGTAGCAAATCTACAGAGTTTCTCTTTTGAAATTTGACAATCAATCTTCAAATAAACATTTTGTCATATTGATACCGATAAATACGTATTAACTATCACCTTTATACATCAAAGATGACATAATTAGATAATAACCCATCGGCACCATTAGCAAACAAACGGCAGCTAATTTCCGAACGCCGTACGGACGCAATTGAACCTTATGAATCTGCATGGTGTTTCAAAGAATGGTTCATTTTTTAACATAGCGAACTCAAAGGGCTAGGCGACACATTTTAATGAATCTGAGCTAATTTATAGAAGCAAACACATGCATTAATAAAAAACAAGACAAAATAACACATTTTGTAGAAAAAAATTCTCCCTACTCAAAATGAAAGGAGATATTTAAGAGTATGAAAAAATATTTATAGAGAAAAATACAGAAAATGCCCGTGAATATTTGTCTTTGAGTTTGTAAAATATTCCTTGTGTCTTTTTTTATCTTTTGTCTACATTGGTGTCCAACATTTCATTCTCATAACATATACTCGTCATCATTTTTGTGTCCAAGACAGTTATGCAATTAGAAATATAGCCAGTCATTATCCTAGAATATAATATACTCTTTCTTACTTTTAAAGCAGCCGGGTAATGTATTTAGGGATGTTTTAGTTTTAATTGAATGCAGTTATATCAATGTTGAATTGGTGTTCTTAAATTGAATTTAATAATTAATTAATAAATTGAAGCAACAGTTTACCTGCCGAATAATATCCTCCTTTCTCATAGATATTAATTAGAAATGCATAAAGTATTGATGGAAGCAAATAAACGTAGAATACTGATGCGAAGATACCTCTGTTTTTTTACTTTATGTACAAAGTATGTCAAATGGCTCAGTTTCCACATGTTACACGATAGTGTAACGACCACAGTTTAACAGTTTATAGTTACTCTCACCACATACATATATAATATATTATATATGTGACTTAAGGTACTAGGTACATAATAACCAATACATAAGATTTTCGAAAAAACAGGCTGTAGTTTGTATACTTATAAAATACACTAATTTCTAATGGCTGTAGCTATCACAAGTATTACCAGCATGTAACAAACAATACTAACTAACGAATTATAACTAACCAGGTTCTCGGCAAAAGTGTTTCATAACTGTATTAAAAATATACAGAATTCATTAAGAATACCAATCTCCTGCTTGGACATGATATTAGCAAAGTCTAAAGTATTAGCATTCATAGTGTTTGAGAAGCCAACATAATGTTTTCGTTTAACAGAGAAATATGAACATCTAAATACATAATGGAACTCATCACCAATATCATCATTATTACAAAGGTTGCATACACGTTAATTTCTCTCTAAACCAGCCCATCTACCTGTTTCAATTGGCAAACAATGATTACACATCCGGTAAGTTACTAAACATTTAGCACAATTTCTGGCAATTTACAAAGATAACGTTCAAGTTCATGTTGTGTTTTAAATATTCTATAATTAAGACATTTTGGTGAATTGTATACATAATTTTTCCAACTTTCAACATAGTTATTTTCAGCATACGTTCATCAGTCGATAGCAAGATAGATCTAGATCCAGTAAAATGTTGCGCCTTCCATATATGTCCAAGGTTGCATTCAAAATATTTCTAACATTTTCAAACCAAACGTATCTTTTACCATTATTTGCGATATCATTTACAATTAATTTGAAAAACAATAATGACAAGGTACAGTGGTTATGTGAAAGCTTTTACCAAAAGTAGAAATATAAGCATTTCAAACCAGCCTCGATGCTGGGTTAACTCTTTAGCGACGTGGTTTAAGCGGCTTCCCGATTTTTGCGCGGTTAGGCAACGGTTTCCGTTGTTGGTGTATGGATGGGTGACCGTTGTGGGGCGCCGGCCTAACGGAAGAAGTATATTATATATGTTTTCTGAACTGCCATAGTGTACAAGATTGTTGATTAAATACACACATTATTTGTCAAAAAAGAAAGAAAGAAAAGACGTATAGTTTTAAATATGTCCAATAGTAAAATTGCGCCTGGATTTTATACGTCTTGCTATTGATTTACAACCTGGATTGAGATATTTTGCATATTAAGGAATTCAAAATGAAACGTTATCTTTCAAAATCAATGACAAACATATTATGATGAGAAATAATGCATAAATACTAAGGCAAAATACTCCTTTCATGCTTATACTAACAGGAGTCCACCCGTGGTATGGTGGGTTCAGTCGCCCAGGACTCTTTGGCCCCTAACTGCGCGGGTTCGAGTGTTTGTCGTTGTGGCTGCTTCACCCCAGCGCATGAAATAATTTTGTATGTTTTGCAACGCTGGATGAATGCGCATTGAAGCTATGGAAAGTTTCCATTTTCCCTTTCCTGAACTAGACAAGAAATCTACCGATCGACTTTATTTCATTGGATTCTATCTTATTCCAATATTTACAAACGGAAACATATGGGTTTACACTTCCGGAAAAGCGGCATAGATTCTTACATTTAACCCTTTTAAAACTGCACGATGTCTGACGTTACTTTGTTGTCAAACATTTAGTGGAAAGGGACATTTAAAATGATTCGATTGTGAGTAATATCTTTTTATGATAAGAGTTAACACTTTCTACTTATGGTTTGTTATAGATATATCCCAACCACCTTATTCTTATTTTTGTGACGTTGAGCTGTTATTGCTAAAGCTGACTCCCGACTGGATCTACCAGAGTACCGCAAGGCAGTTAGAACACCTGCCCGCTGCCCGCATAAAAGTTTTACCCTCAATTTTAACACGAACCAAGGGGTTGGGTCAGACTATATATATGATCCTTCCAGAAATCCAAACTGACCGATTCGAAGAGACATTTCGTCACTTGTGCTAAGACTAGATGACAGCTATAAAAAAGACCAGAAATGCATTTCGTCTGTCGTCACAATTGGTAAAGACTACCTGCAGAAATTAGAAGTGTTTTTTTATCGTGTTATGTCAGACAAGAAACATCAGTAGAATCATTCCAAATCTAAAATGTTTCGTTTTCACGTTAAAAGTTGTCCAAAACTAACACATTTTCATAAAAACACATTGAGTAAGTGTTTTGTCTGCTTACCATTTAAGGTCGAATCCAGATGTTCATAATATTAAAAAAAACAGTAATTGCAATTAAACTTATTGAATGTCAGCACGTGGCAACGTTGAATAACCTGTTTTGTTAAAACTACTTTTTTACACCGGGTGTTTTCATTTTAAGGCTACGTATCCTTTTAATACTATTTTTAGTTTCCGAGCGGTTTTTGGAAAGCGTAGAACTACTCGGAAAATTTGGTCCTCGGGACAATCATCACTCGGATGTATCTGTTGCAATGATACTTACTGAAATCACGATCGTTTTGTTCGCCGGAAGTCGGAAGAAGAATATGCCTAAAATGCAGTTCGCACAAAACATGAACAATTGCATCGTTTGACAGCTGCATGTCTGCTGCACTGGGTAAATTAAACTTGGATGATTTAAAATTGAATCCGCCACAAATTGAAGTTTTACAAGCTTCATACTGTAGTGAGCTGTCATCCGAGCTGCCATCTTTGTTTTGACGTCTGTCACAAAACCAGTCCCATATATGAAAATGGCCGAGGTAATCCGACTACCTACATACATCCGAGAGATGATTCGTGAATTATCCTCAGACTGACACTATTGCCATTTTGTTATTTATCTGTAAAGTGATTGTCGCGTGATCTTTGAGCCGTGGTAAAAATTAGGCATTTTGTAAGCAATAAAAAGAGTTTTAACCAGTGAATGATTTATCCTTGAGCTTTATAGTCATATATATGCTTATAGAGTTATATTAGTAGCAAAGAATACTTGCGTTCTCTACTTTCACGTACTGAATTATCCACGGAACTTAAACTCGATTCTGGGCCATTAAGGGCTGTGGTTCGGTTAACTTAATAGCATTCGGGTTTTTAAACAACCCTCTTCCCTGATATGGTTTTAAATGTGTGTCGTCAATAACGACGCACATACAATCTGGACTCAGACAAGTGCAGAGAATGCCATCCTACACTTATGTCGTGCTTATGCTTGGTATGCTGTATGGGGTCTCCTGCGACAGCTCAGAAGACCACAAGGCATGGCGGTTTACATCAGGAGTTATAAGCCCGGACACTACCATCGTAACAACAACCTCTTCCTCACGCTCTCTGATAGACTGCGCTACAAAGTGCGCCAAGAATACATCCATGGTCTCTCTGTATTATAAGAGTGCCACAAAGCTGTGTTACTGCAACCATGATTTGGACGTCAACCCAGTTGTGTCGGCAACTGGCCCACTTGTGTATGGTTATCCAAGTCTGGCATATGTGGTTGAAAAGTTAGAAGACGGCGAAAAAAATAGTACGTCAACAACACCGGAAGCATGTGTGGAACTGGTTCACGAAGCTAACAGTACAGGCTTCTTGAACAATATTCCTCATCTTCCGCGCATGTCGTTAAAGGCGTATTGCCCTCAATTCTTTAAGTGGGTCGTGTTTCAACGAAGACAAGACGGGAGCGAAAGTTTCGCTCGCAACTGGTCGGACTACGCCATCGGGTTTGGAAATCCTTCAGGCGAGTTCTGGCTTGGCTTGGAGACTATTCATCAGATGACAAAAAACAACAGATGTGAGCTGAACATAACAATGGAGGCTGAACCAAAACATCCAGTTTTAAGGTTCGGCTATGCTTATTATGACAAATTCAACTTATCCGGAGCGGACGACTACTACCGCCTGTATGTCTCTGGCTTTTCTGGGAATGTGGGAGATTGTCTTAAATACCACAGTGGTAGACAGTTTACGACAATGGACGCCGATCACGACAGCCACTCGGGAAACTGTGCAAATTTCTACAAAGCAGCATGGTGGTATGGCGCTTGTCATTGTTGTAGTCTAAATGGCCAGTACTTTGGGGGATATCACACATCCTATGCCAATGGGGTGAATTGGCGAATGCCTTGGGGTTATAACTATTCTCTGATAGCAGTTGAGATGAAATTAAGATGTCTTTTTGTCGGTGTATGAATACCTGCGGATATAGAAATGCATTGCGCAAGAGCCGTACCTCTATAGTATCTTTTCTTGACTGTTACCTTTTGCTGATTTTGCGCCCAAAACTCTCCGACAACTGCTGAAATGCAGGCGAGACTCATGTTACAAGGAACGTCTTTTAGTATATGTACATGTATATTTTTTTTTCTCAGTCGTTGTATCGGAGTTTGGATGTTCGATGTTAGTGTAGTTTGCTCAGTAGTTGAACGTTTGCATCCGTACAATCATTTAACCAATACTTTTATCTACGTCATAACCAGATAATTGAAATTATTTAATTGTAATTTATTTATATTTATACATGTTTGTAACATCATTAAACAGAACTTTACGGGATCTGTTCGGATAACAATGGTTTACTGTGATGTATAATGAAAATATTTTTGATCCAAACTGTCGGATACATGAAAAAATATTTTATTATTTGCTTCTGTTTTAGTGAATATTTCACTTTAGTAAAACCCTCTTTGAAAATAAAATAGCAAAGCGGATTTCTCACTATACAAGCTGAACCAGGTTTTTTTTCCTCTGTTTTCTTTATCTCTGTTTTCTTTATCTCTGTTTTCTTTATCTTTGATATATATCTATCTTCGATTCGCCTTTTATCGGAGACAGATTAAGTGAAACTCAGCGAATCTAAGGATTCAAAAAACACCAAAGCCGCGACGAAACTGAAGCTCTTCCGAACATATCTAGCAGAAAAAGGCCACGATTCTTCCTTTGAAACCTACACGAACGAAATTCTTAAAGTCCGGGTCTTTTGTCTAGTAACATTTACTATTTAATTTGATCAATATATATGTATATATATCCGTAATTGACATCTAAGTGAATTATGACATATAATTATATACCTCATTTCATTTTATATACTCAATAAAGTGACAGATGTGCAAATATATTATTTAATCAATAAAAAACATAGCTCTTTCAATTTAAACTAATATTTCTCGTTTGTCTTTGTTAATCACAAACTGGGCCGAGTAAACTATGGATGCTTATTCGTTAACAGCTTTTATCGTGAACTTTTTCGTGTCCGAGACGTTGAGATTACTGTCCAATAACGTTATATATATTTGGACAATGGTCTGCCCAATATAGCAAAGTGTTAATTGGTAAAAATGAATATAGAATTTAAACAAATGTGCAGGACGAACGACGTGCACAGAATCGCGTATAGTGTTAAATGTGGTCTGCGACAGTTCGAGCTTAAATTTCCACATCAATGACAATCCCTTATCTTGACAGCCATCTTTGAAGGCAACTTCAAGGGATTTTCAGATGTAGAAGCATAAATTTTATTTTCTTGTAATTTCTTCATTTGTGGTCAAAAGATTAAAAGCTATACACCATTGGAAAGCTCTTGAAATTCAAATTTTTAAATACAGTCTTTTTAAATTTGATAAATCCAAAAAGAATTAATACACAGAAATTAATAAAATTATTTGCTTATCCTTAAACAAAATGACTCTTTTATGGTTGTATTTTTTACCTCTTAAACTATCAAATCTATTCAAAATATAGTTTTGATGTTTAAAATACTTTATAAAAGCTATTAAATTTGATATAAAATTCAGTAAAATAGACTGAAAAATAAAAACACAGTGTTAAGTTTCATAAAGCACATATTTCCAGATCTCGGCCTGCATTATCTTCTGCCTTTAAAGATGGCTGCTTTAAACTGTCTTATCAGTGCCTATCACGGAAATCTCTGAATTGTTTTTACCCCAAAAATTACCGAGAAATGATGTTTATTAGTGCCCTATAAATATGTTAAAAGTGAAGCATAACACTCTACACGTCATCACATATATGTATTTCTTATCTGAGCCATGCTGCATAGTTCGCTATTTTTAAACTAGAAAACAACAACACGTGACCACTTTCTTTTGAGACTACATTATATCATCATCCGGTTTAATCCGCTCTGACGTCATTATCTATTTTTAGCATAAATCGTGCTTATTAATAGGTTTGGAAAGACTAAACATTTACCACCGTTAAAGGTGGTGTCCGACAGTTACCTACATTCTATACATGTAACAATATCTGAAAATAAAAACGATTGGTATTCCTGCTAAAAATAGACATCGGCGTCACAGCGGATGACGTGGATTAACTGAAACATTGATGGTGTTTTGTTGTTTGTTTTTAATTTATTTTTGTTTAAAAATAGCTAACTGTGCAGCGTCTCTCAGATAGGAAATACATGTTTGTAACATCATTAAACAGAATTTTACGGGCTCTGTCCAGATAACAATGGATTACTGTGATGTATAATGAAAATATCTTTGAACCAAACTGTAGGAATACAACCTTCAATTGGAACTTCCAATCACGATATAATATTTAGATTAATTCAATTATCCTTAATTTGTAAAATCATTCACAACCAGACTAGGAGAAAAGTACATGCTAAATGTTTCTAGAGAACCCTACCTACCGCTTATTTTCGTTACCGCCCCATGCAATATAATTATAACGGCATCATCGTTATGAAGGTTGTTTACCCAGAAGGAAAAAAGTGGTGAAAATGATGCAACCTGACTGGCGAGAAACCTTGATAAATTTCTCTATCATCATCGCTTAAATTCTTTTAGGGGAGGAACGTTATAAAATCATTAGACATTGTTAAGTACAAAATATTTTCACATAATAGAATATTAACGCTATTATTTTACATGATGTTTGCTCAACAAACGTCAAAGAAAAACCCACCAAAACACATCGACTATTTATTTTGATACTGGGCATTTTCTGTGTTTTCCCTACTTATTTATTTAATGTTTAAATATTAAATTTACCTTAAGCAGGCTTGTTAATTGAATTATAATTGAATGTACATTGTTAATTTAAGTTATCTGATACAACAAAATCGCGAATATTGTTTAAGACATATTCATTGTAATAAAATAATATGAAAACATGCAATGTTCAAAACCCAAAAGCCATCACTTAATTTTAACCAATCAGAAAACAGTAAACTAAGTGAAGCTACAAGTTAGTACGTTACTTAATGCGGTGTCGGTGTTTAGATCAAGTATCTTTTGTTAGTATGAAGGTTACTAGGTATTGCTCATTAAACTGCATGGTAGTCAAAATATATACGTAAAACAATTTTCGTCAAATAAAGCCATTGTTTTATTTTAATATTATCATTTTTATACATACGCGAGTAGAGTATAGTATGCCCCGGTACAGAGAAGACGGATTTTTATATATCCACATTGTTACGTCAGCGTTCCGAAAATCGGTCAGTTTCTGTAACGGCTATAACATTGTAATAGGTTAACGACGAAAGCGTACTCATTATCATGTCTTGAGAGATCATCATGTTAATCAATGTCTAGAAGAAATGGCCATTAACAAAATATGGCTTCATTCAGAGATGTGGATCGAGTATGGTAGACTGTTTGAATCATAATTCCCTCTATACGTTTATAAGGGGACATTACTCTAGTTATTAATATATCAATGTGCTATCTTCTTTGTGAGAAAGTAGTATGTATTTACTTTATGCCATGCGGTAAGGGATCGTTAATAATATTGTTCAATAAGTGTTATGTTATTTTGCAAACAAAAATGCCCAAGAATTACCGTAAGACAATAGGTGACGGGAAGATAAAAATATTACGTTGTAGCTATGAGGTATATATATGAAAGGGTTCATGCACCGCCTGTAACTGCATTTCCTTCTCGATGTTAACTTATTAACTGGTGTATGTACTATTGAGAAGCAAATCTTCAGTACTTACTTAAAACGTGATACAATCAATAAATAACATCGTAGCTTAGGGTCAGATTTATTCCGTTCCTATGGTAGCACACTTAACTCCATGTCGAAATAACTAACATCAAAGCGAAAACATAGTAGAGGTCAACGATAAGAAATAATATATGTGAACAGTCGTCGATATTCGCTTTGTAGCCTTGGACGTACGTCTTGATATTGTTTCATCTTTTAGTCTGTTCACCATTCAGCAAGTTTATACTGTAGTTGGAAACCATTCCAATAACGACCACTCATGTATCTATTCGCCGTGGAAGGTCAACAACGAACCGAAGCATGTACATCTACAGACACACCGCATCGTAGATCTCATTTCAAAATTTCTAACTGCGTTTCCACTCTGCAAATACATTTTATGTCCCGAATGGTAAGCCGTACATGTTGCTTGGTTACTGTTAAAGATGTCTTCTTCGGTGGTCTCGACAGCCAGCTATTTATATGATAACATTAAGATGAGCCAAAATCTGTCTATATAACCTTTGTTAATATTTAAGTAACTTTGAATGACCCAATGACCTATAAAAACACGCGATAACCAAGATAACTAATTGCGGCAAGTAATAAAACAATTTTCTTAATAGCTATTAAAAGGCCACTTTCTTGCTTCCTAATAATTGAATTGTCGGAACATCTTTGTTTCCGAAAAAAAGTCCCACATTGATAGATACTGATTGTGTCTTCGTCTTGCCGAGTTTATATACCACCTTTAGATCGGCCCTGGTAGTGCAGAAAGTAAAACAGGGTTCCAGGTTCGATTACCCTGGGTTCGGCACGTAAAGAGGCCCTTGGAAAGCCGGAAGTCCATTTTAGAGAAAAACTCGGGCTTAATTTAAAGTTAACAAAAAATATCTTTTAACAGATGTGACGGTTGGACATTTATAGACACGAGATTAGAGGGTAAGGCAAAATTCGCGCCCGTTCTGGAAAGCGGTCTGATGGCAGAAATGGTAAGATATGTAAGTATGGATTCATGGATTCTTGTTAGCACATCAAAAAGCCTTATAACAAAAGCCAGCATTCTGAAAATAAAGTTGTTCATGTGAAAAAACAAACCCAAACGCTTTTGACCGATTCCTACTTAAGTTACCTTTGCGCCATACCTTCTATCAAACAATGCCAAGCGATTGAAGTTCAGCACCAATGCGATGTACGGTAAACTTGACTTGACGTTTCGGGTATCCAGATTCCGTAAAGCCAAACACGGATGCCCCAAGCCTTGTGGGCTATTCTGCAGAGTTAGCACAAATTTGGTTATAGTTTTTTTTTAATATATTCACCGTTTCGGAATTCTAGGGTTTGGAAAAACGTGCACATCTATTCCGGAAACGGTCTGTTCGCCATAATGGTACAAGGTAGCCCAAATTAACATCGGATTATTGCATTTCAAAAAAGGTCTTCTGTCCCTCTGTCAAAAAACTTGCCCAAACTTTCTTTACAAATTATTTTTAGCTCTGACCACGAACTCAGTGTTCGTTCTTGGAAAAACTCCTACTGTTTCGAAGACCAAAAGCTGGAAGAAACGTGCGCATCTTTCGATTGGACATACTCACCAAAATAGTACAAGATAGCCCAAAAGTTCAGCTCACCGGACTAAGCATTTGATTAAAATTTGGCTCTTCTGTTTTGTTTCGTTAAAAGACGCAACAAATCCGTACGATATTTGCTGAATTAAGTTTAAACCCAAACATTGCTCTAAATTGTCCTCATGAGCTATTTTGGTTACTAGACACGAACTTGGTGTCCGTTTTTCTTGGAAATCTTTTACCGTTTCGGAGATCCAGGAACCGGAAAAAGGTCCGCAACTCTTCTGATAAATAGCTTTTACGCCGAAATCGTAAGGGAAAGCCGAAAGTAACACAAGATTCGTACAAGAA
This sequence comes from Sinonovacula constricta, assembly GCA_007844125.1. Taxonomy (NCBI): domain Eukaryota; kingdom Metazoa; phylum Mollusca; class Bivalvia; order Cardiida; family Solecurtidae; genus Sinonovacula; species Sinonovacula constricta. The sequence continues at coordinate 34,111,712 of CM017569.1, forward strand.
TAGTTGCGCAGTCCGTTTGAAAAAGTAGTTCCTATGAATGGAAAATCACGGAACTAACCGGAAAAGCTTTTTTGTAAGATTTTAGGTGAAAACCAATCAATATGTTTATATGAGGTATTTTTAGAGTGCCGAACACGAATGTAAGCTGTTTTAACACCTCTTTCTATTTTTGATAAGTGTGTCCTCTAGTGTGTTCACAAGTTTTTCTTCTAAGATCTGTCCTAATGACCCACGTGAACTCATTCAAGATTTTATGCCGACAAACATTCTGACCAAGTTTGGTGAAGATTAGGCTATAAATTTGTTATCAAGGGTGTTCACAAGGTTTTCCTAAAATTTGACCTCTTGTCCTAGTTTTTGTTTACCCTAAGTGACGCATTCATGCAGATAAGAACTGTAGCCGCTAGCGTGTTCACAAGCTTAATTGTTGAAACAGAGACAAATGGGTATCAGAAAAGCTCACCTTGAGCACGTTAATAAAAAAATTATATGTTTATTTATGCATAAACAAATGACAGGCTGTAAAACAAAAGTTATACAATTAATTTTATTGCATTTACTAAAAGTTTGAAACAACTATGAAAAAATACAATTTAGATTGAATATATAATTAACAAACTGATCAATAATATTTCAAAATCAGCACAAAATCAGCACATTTATACACTGGTCTATGGTATGATACTTGCTTTACAATGCTTTTATTTGAAAACATGTATCATAGATTTATTTATAAATTCACTTAAACCTGTAACACCCTTGCATCATTGGGCAATTTATATACTCCACCACAACAACATAAATTTATAAAACTAAAAACCCTAACATGCTAAGTCCCCATCCCCTACAACCTAAGTTTGATGTCCCTGTAGTCACACAATCCAGAACTACTGATAAGCACCTTCTGACACACAGACACAGGCCTGGTGTCTACATGGCGCCCTCGGAGGGCTGAGGTCGGGTGGGCATCTGTGCCACACGGGCCTTTCGTTCCTTCTCCAGCTGGATGGCTCGCGCCCACAACTCTTGGCTGGGTCCTTCCTGTAGGTGACTCAATGAAAGCAGCCTGCAACATCAGATCAAGGGGAAATGTCAAGGTAATATATATTGTACTTTGGGTTTTATGGCACACTGACACATAGCAGGTCATACAGCGCCGAGTACAATTTAGTTTAAACAAATAGAATATAATTAAAATTAAAATAACTGAGTAAAAATATAAAAATTGTGAGTAGAAATATTAAAAGCTATCAGGAATACTAAAATCTATCGGGTTAAAATAATGAATATTATAATTGAAAACATGTTAACAAGTTGAACAGTTTGTAAATATAACAAGGGTTAAATCATGACAGTATTGACATTTAATGCTAGTCAGCTCAAAAACAGCAGCCTGCTACATCAGAACAAAGGGGTGAATATCAGCAAAAAGTAAATATACACAATCGGTACTTGGAAAAAGTAACAATTCTTATTAATTCTATCCAATTCTTATTAATGCTGCTATCCGATTCTTAATAATTCTATCCATGCAGATAACTGCAACACAATATATAAAGGTTAACAATGGTACCACACCAGGTACCATATCCGGTACCACACCAGGTACCATACCAGGTACCACACCAGGAACCAAATCAGGTACCATATCTGGTACCACATCCAGTACCACACCAGGTACCATACCAGGTACCACACCAGGAACCAAATCAGGTACCACATCCAGTACCACACCAGGTACCATATCCGGTACCTCACCAACTACCATATCCGGTACCACACCAACTACCATATCCGGTACCACACTAGCTACATCAGGTACCACACCAGGTATCATATCTGGTACCACGCTAGGTACCATATCTGGAACCACACCAGGTATCATATCCGGTACCACACCATGTACCACACCAGGTACCATATTCAGTACCACACCAGGTACCATATCCATACCAGGTTCCACACCAGGAATCACATCAGTTTCCATATCCGGTACCACACCAGGTATCATATCCGGTACCATACCAGGTGCCACACCAGGAATCACATTAGGTACCATATCCGGTACCACACCAAGTACCATATCTGGTACCATACCAGGTGCCACACCAGGTACCATATCCAGTACCATACCAGGTGCCACACCAGGTACCATATCCGGTACCACACCAGGTACTATATTCGGTACCACACCAAGTACCATATCCGGTACCATACCAGGTGCCACACCAGGAATCACATCAGGTACCACACCAGAAACCATATCCAGTGCCACACTAGGCACCACATCTGGGACCACAGGTACCACTTCAGGTATCACAACAGGTACCACACCAAGTATCACATCAGGTACCACACAAGATATCACATCTGGTACCGGCTACACACCTGGTACCACATTAGGTACCACACCAGGCTCATCAAGTACCACATCAGGTACAATATCTGGTACCAGTTCCACACCAGATACCACACCAGGTACCAAAACAGGAATATCAGGTACCACACAAGGTACCACATCTGGTACTGGCACACCTGGTACAACACCAGGTATCACATCTGGTACCACACCAGATACCACATCAGGTACCTGCACCACACCTTGTACAACATTAGGTATTACACCAGGCTCATCAGGTACCACATCTTGTACCACATCAGGTACCGCATCAGGTACATTAGTGTCATATCAGGTACCACATAATACCACACCACATCAGGTACTGAATCAGCTACCACATCAGGTACCAAACTAGGTACTGCATCAGGTACCGGCACCACATCAGGTACCACACCAAGTACTAGCACCATATCAGGTACCAAACCAGGTATCACACCAGCTACTGGTACCATACCAGGTACCACATCAGTTGCCATATCAGGTACTGGTACCACATCAGGTATTGCATCATGTACCACACCAGGTGCCGGCACCACATAAGGTACAACACCCGGTACCGGTACCACATCTGGTACCAAACCAGGTACTACATCAGGTACACTATTTGCTAGATCTCTGGAAGCTGTCTAGTCAAAATATGTACTTTCTGCTGGGCGCTGTCTAATAAAAATCTGCACTTTTTGCTGGGAGCTGTCTGATCAGGATATGCACTATTTGCAAGGAGCTGTCTGATCAGAATCTGCACTATTTGGTGGGAGCTGTCTGATCAGTACCTCAGCTATTTGCTGGGAGCTGTCTGGTCAGGATCTGCACTATTTGGTGGGAGCTGTCTGATTAGGATCAGCGCTATTTGCTAGGAGCTGTCTGGTCAGAATCTGCACTATTTGCAAGGAGCTGTCTGGTCAGGATCTACACTATTTGCAGGGAGTGTCAGATCAGAATCTGCACTATTTGCTGGGAGCTGTCTGATCAGTATCTGCACTATTTGCTGGGAGCTGTCTGATTAGGATCTGCACTATTTGCAGGAAGCTGTCTGATCAGGATCTGCACTATTTGCTGGGATCTGTCTGATCAGTATCTGCACTATTTGCTTGGAGCTGTTTGATCAGGATCTCAGTTATAAGCAAGGAGCTGTCTGGTCAAGATCTGCACTATTTGCTGGGAGCTGTCTGGTCAGGATCTGCACTATTTGCAGGGAGCTGTCTGATCAGGATCTGCACTATTTGCTGGGAGCTGTCTGATCAGTATCTCAGCTATTTGCTGGGAGCTGTCTGGTCAGGATCTGCACTATTTGGTGGGAGCTGTCTGGTCAGGATCTGCACTATTTGCTGGGAACTGTCTGGTCAAGATCTGCACTATTTGCAGGGAGCTATCTGGTCAGGATCTGCACTATTTGCAGGGAGCTGTCTGGTCAGGATCTGCACTATTTGCTGGGAGCTGTCTGGTCAAGATCTGCACTTTTTGCTGGGAGCTGTCTGATCAGGATCTGCACTATTTGCTGGGAGCTGTCTGGTCAAGATCTGCACTATTTGCAGGGAGCTGTCTGGTCAGAATCTGCACTATTTGCTGGGAGCTGTCTGATCAGGATCTGCACTATTTGCTGGGAGCTGTCTGATCAGGATCTGCACTTTTTGCTGGGAGCTGTCTGGTCAGGATCTGCACTATTTGCTGGGAGCTGTCTGATCAGGATCTCAGTTATTTGCTGGGAACTGTCTTATCAGGATCAGCGCTATTTGCTAGGAGCTGTCTGGTCAGAATCTGCACTATTTGCAGGGAGCTGTCTGGTCAGGATCTGCACTATTTGCAGGGAGTGTCAGATCAGAATCTGCACTATTTGCTGGGAGCTGTCTGATCAGTATCTGCACTATTTGCTGGGAGCTGTCTGATTAGGATCTGCACTATTTGCAGGAAGCTGTCTGATCAGGATCTGCACTATTTGCTGGGATCTGTCTGATCAGTATCTGCACTATTTGCTTGGAGCTGTCTGATCAGGATCTCAGTTATTAGCAAGGAGCTGTCTGGTCAAGATCTGCACTATTTGCTGGGAGCTGTCTGGTCAGGATCTGCACTATTTGCAGGGAGCTGTCTGATCAGGATCTGCACTATTTGCTGGGAGCTGTCTGATCAGTATCTGCACTACTTTGTTGGGAGCTGTCTGGTCAGGATCTGCACTATTTGCAGGGAGCTGTCTGGTCAGGATCTGCACTATTTGCAGGGAGCTGTCTGGTCAGGATCTGCACTATTTGCAGGGAGATGTCTGATCAGGATCTGTACTATTTGCAGGGAGCTGTCTGATCAGTATCCGCATTATTTGCTGGGAGCTGTCTGATCAGGATCTCAGTTATTTGCAGAGAGCTGTCTGATCAGGATCTGCACTTTTTGCTGGGAGCTGTCTGGTCAGGATCTGCACTATTTGCTGGGAGCTGTCTGATCAGGATCTCAGTTATTTGCTAGGAACTGTCTCATCAGGATCAGCGCTATTTGCTAGGAGCTGTCTGGTCAGAATCTGCACTATTTGCAGGGAGCTGTCTGGTCAGGATCTGCACTATTTGCAGGGAGTGTCAGATCAGAATCTGCACTATTTGCTGGGAGCTGTCTGATCAGTATCTGCACTATTTGCTGGGAGCTGTCTGATTAGGATCTGCACTATTTGCAGGAAGCTGTCTGATCAGGATCTGCACTATTTGCTGGGATCTGTCTGATCAGTATCTGCACTATTTGCTTGGAGCTGTCTGATCAGGATCTCAGTTATAAGCAAGGAGCTGTCTGGTCAAGATCTGCACTATTTGCTGGGAGCTGTCTGGTCAGGATCTGCACTATTTGCAGGGAGCTGTCTGATCAGGATCTGCACTATTTGCTGGGAGCTGTCTGATCAGTATCTCAGCTATTTGCTGGGAGCTGTCTGGTCAGGATCTGCACTATTTGGTGGGAGCTGTCTGGTCAGGATCTGCACTATTTGCTGGGAACTGTCTGGTCAAGATCTGCACTATTTGCTGGGAGCTATCTGGTCAGAATCTGCACTTTATGCTGGAAGCTGTCTGATCAGGATCTGCACTATTTGCTGGGAGCTGTCTGGTCAGGATCTGCACTATTTGCTGGGAGCTGTCTGGTCAGAATCTGCACTATTTGCTGGGAGCTGTCTGATCAGGATCTGCACTATTTGCTGGGAGCTGTCTGATCAGGATCTCAGTTATTTGCTGGGAACTGTCTCGTCAGGATCTGCGCTATTTGCTGGGAGCTGTCTGGTCAGAATCTGCACTATGTGCAGGGATCTGTCTGGTCAGGATCTGCACTACTTGCTGGGAGCTGTCTGATCAGGATCTCAGCCATTTGCTGGGAGCTGTCTGATCAGGATCTCAGTTATTTGCAGAGAGCTGTCTGGTCAAGATCTGCACTATTTGCTGGGAGCTGTCTGATCAGGATCTGCACTATTTGCAGGGAGCTGTCTGATCAGAATCTGCACTATTTGCTGGGAGCTGTCTGATCAGTATCTCAGCTATTTGCTGGGAGCTGTCTGGTCAGGATCTGCACTATTTGCTGGGAGCTGTCTGATCAGGATCTCAGTTATTTGCTGGGAACTGTCTCATCAGGATCAGCGCTATTTGCTAGGAGCTGTCTGGTCAGAATCTGCACTATTTGCAGGGAGCTGTCTGGTCAGGATCTGCACTATTTGCAGGGAGTGTCAGATCAGAATCTGCACTATTTGCTGGGAGCTGTCTGATCAGTATCTGCACTATTTGCTGGGAGCTGTCTGATTAGGATCTCAGTTATTAGCAGGGAGCTGTCTGGTCAAGATCTGCACAATTTGCTGGGAGCTGTCTGGTCAGGATCTGCACTATTTGCAGGAAGCTGTCTGATCAGGACCTGCACTATTTGCTGGGATCTGTCTGATCAGTATCTGCACTATTTGCTTGGAGCTGTCTGATCAGGATCTCAGTTATTAGCAAGGAGCTGTCTGGTCAAGATCTGCACTATTTGCTGGGAGCTGTCTGGTCAGGATCTGCACTATTTGCAGGGAGCTGTCTGATCAGGATCTGCACTATTTGCTGGGAGCTGTCTGATCAGTATCTGCACTACTTTGTTGGGAGCTGTCTGGTCAGGATCTGCACTATTTGCAGGGAGCTGTCTGGTCAGGATCTGCACTATTTGCAGGGAGCTGTCTGGTCAGGATCTGCACTATTTGCAGGGAGATGTCTGATCAGGATCTGTACTATTTGCAGGGAGCTGTCTGATCAGTATCCGCATTATTTGCTGGGAGCTGTCTGATCAGGATCTCAGTTATTTGCAGAGAGCTGTCTGGTCAAGATCTGCACTATTTGCTGGGAGCTGTCTGATCAGGATCTGCACTATTTGCAGGGAGCTGTCTGATCAAGATCTGCACTATTTGCTGGGAGCTGTCTGATCAGGATCTGCACTATTTGCAGGGAGCTGTCTGATCAGAATCTGCACTATTTGCTGGGAGCTGTCTGATCAGTATCTCAGCTATATGCTGGGAGCTGTCTGGTCAGGATCTGCACTATTTGGTGGGAGCTGTCTGGTCAGGATGTGCATTATTTGCTGGGAGCTGTCTGGTCAGGATCTGCACTATTTGCTGGGAGCTGTCTGGTCAGAATCTGCACTATTTGCTGGGAGCTGTCTGATCAGGATCTGCACAATTTGCTGGGAGCTGTCTGATCAGGATCTCAGTTATTTGCTGGGAACTGTCTCGTCAGGATCTGCGCTATTTGCTGGGAGCTGTCTGGTCAGAATCTGCACTATTTGCAGGGATCTGTCTGGTCAGGATCTGCACTACTTGCTGGGAGCTGTCTGATCAGGATCTCAGCTATTTGCTGGGAGCTGTCTGATCAGGATCTCAGTTATTTGCAGAGAGCTGTCTGGTCAAGATCTGCACTATTTGCTGGGAGCTGTCTGATCAGGATCTGCACTATTTGCAGGGAGCTGTCTGATCAGAATCTGCACTATTTGCTGGGAGCTGTCTGATCAGTATCTCAGCTATTTGCTGGGAGCTGTCTGGTCAGGATCTGCACTATTTGGTGGGAGCTGTCTGATCAGGATCTGTACTATTTGCAGGGAGCTATCTGGTCAGGATCTGCACTATTTGCTGGGAGCTGTCTGGTCTGGATCTGCACTATTTGCTGGGAGCTGTCTGGTCAGGATCTGCACTATTTGCTGGGAGCTGTCTGGTCAGAATCTGCACTATTTGCTGGAAGCTGTCTGATCAGGATCTGCACTATTTGCTGGGAGCTGTCTGATCAGGATCTGCACTATTTGCTGGGAGCTGTCTGATCAGGATCTCAGTTATTTGCTGGGAACTGTCTCATCAGGATCTGCGCTATTTGCTGGGAGCTGTCTGGTCAGAATCTGCACTATTTGCAGGGATCTGTCTGGTCAGGATCTGCACTACTTGCTGGGAGCTGTCTGATAAGGATCTCAGCTATTTGCTGGGAGCTGTCTGATCAGGAACTCAGTTATTAGCAGGGAGCTGTCTGGTCAAGATCTGCACTATTTGCAAGGAGCTGTCTGGTCAGGATCTGCACTATTTGCAAGGAGCTGTCTGATCAGTATCTGCACTATTTGCTGGAAGCTGTCTGGTCAGTACCTGCACTATTTGCTGGGAGCTGTCTGGTCAGGATCTGCACTATTTGCTGGGAGCTGTCTGATCAGGATCTGCACTATTTGGTGGGAGCTGTCTGATCAGTACCTGCACTATTTGCTGGGAGCTGTCTGGTCAGGATCTGCACTATTTGCTGGGAGCTGTCTGGTCAGGATCTGCACTATTTGCAAGGAGCTGTCTGATCAGTATCTGCACTATTTGCTGGAAGCTGTCTGGTCAGGATCTGCACTGTTTGCTGGGAGCTGTCTGGTCAGTAGTGCTGGGAGCTGTCTGATCAGTATCTGCACTATTTGCTGGAAGCTGTCTGGTCAGGATCTGCACTGTTTGCTGGGAGCTGTCTGGTCAGTATCTGCACTATTTGCAGGGAGCTGTCTGGTCAGGATCTGCACTATTTGCAAGGAGCTATCTGGTCAGGATCTGCACTTTTTGCTGGGAGCTGTCTGGTCAGGATCTGTACTATTTGCTTGGAGCTGTCTGGTCAGGATCTGCACTATTTGCTGGGAGCTGTCTGGTCAGGATCTGCACTATTTGCTGGGAGCTGTCTGGTCAGTATCTGCACTATTTGCTGGGAGCTGTCTGGTCAGGATCTGCACTATTTGCTGGGAGCTGTCTGGTCAGGATCTGCACTATTTGCTGGGAGCTGTCTGACCAGTATCTGTACTATTTGCTGGGAGCTGTCTGATCAGGATCTCAGCTATTTGCTGGGAGCTGTCTGATCATGGATTATAACTTTTTTGAAAAAAGCTTTTTCTGAGCCGTAATCTCAAATCCAAAATTTGCTTCAAAGTACCAAAGAATGTTTCAGTTACCTTTGCATGTACATGGAGTTGTTTTAAAATTAATTAACAATTAGATTAAATTATTTAACAATAAAGCATGTTAAGAGTTTACAATTAATACCTCCTACACAGGATTTATGGTTTTATTATTACAAAAAGGGTTCAATAAGACCACCCTCATTATCAGGCCTCAGACAGTTTAAACTAAACAATGTAAATGCATACAATTTACATCAAGATCATGCTACAAATTTTGCTAGTTGACTGTTTTAATGTTTTAATTATATTTTAATGCCGCTGATAATTAGCAAACAATATTCAATTATAAAACACTTTACTTACATCAGTCTATCGAAACATTTGTGGCAAGAGAAGTTCAAACAACATAAAATAAACAAGCTTAGTATTGGAATTTTACATATTGGCAACATGCTAAAGATTAAGTAATTTGTAAACCTAAGCACCTACTCTTTGAAAACCGAAAAATCAATGGGCAAAGAAAGTTGTAAAGACCATCTACAAAGGTTCTGAATCTGGTAATTATCTATTTACATGTAAGAATATTATATTCATATTCAAGTATATATACAATAACATATATATACTAACAGGACATATATCCAAACCAGATCATATGCCACAAAATTGTACCAATGTAATAGCAATTAAAGTTCAGATAAACTTTATGCTTATGCTTGATGTATGTTTTGACTTCCAAAACATTGGTCTTTAGAATGTTTTTATGCGTCGTTTTTTTAATTATAACATTTTCTGTGTTAAACTTGCCATAAATTTGAAAAAGAAATCTTCGAGCAGTACATTCAACAAAAACCTTGTCTAAGTTTTCCATCTATTGTGTTAATGTTGTATCTGACTGGATGGTAGAATGGTAATGTGCTAACCTCTCGTACTCAAGGCCACAGGTCTAAACCCTGCCTGAAGATATTGTTGATACTTTCTGTTTGATTTTTTTAGTTAGAATATTATATTTTATTATAATATTTTATTCTACAAAAAGACAGCTCACTTTTTAAGGGGTGAAATTTGGGAATTAAAAAGAAAAATGAGAACAAACAAGGGGAAAGGACCTTTCAGATTCATAAAACTACATTTATTTCTGATGTATAATTGTTTCAATTTAAAATGGAATCTTGATAAATGGGAATATGATCATATTGGGACAAACCCTGAAAAAAAGGAACCCTAGAAGTCTGATGCAGCAGATGACTGAATCTTAATATTTCTTTATAATAATTCAAAAGATTACAAAAATATGGATCTTGCTATATGCAAAAATAAAAAATAATAACCAGAAACAAATTAACATTAGTCTTTATTTTACAATTCAGAATGGGGTTTTATGATCCACAAGTTTGGAAATATTTTTGTTGTTTTTATTTATTTACATTGCACCAACAGAATTATGCACATATTTGCAATGTCCAGCTAATTATTAGTGGAGGAAGACCCCAGACACTAATTAAATTGATCAGAAAAGAAAAAAATCTACAAAAGGATGTAAGAACAGGCAGACAGGAACTGTTCTTAACCGTCATTGAATTATCTGAAAGAAGAAACGAATCTGAGCAACAAAATGACCGTTACAAATTACAACTTACCGTGTAAGGGAGAGCAATGCATGAAAATCGTCCACTGTCAAACTCTTAGGGTCATCTTTCCTCATCTTGACAAAATCTTCCTGGATGACCTGTGTAATAAAAAAAATCCACAAAAATATTGAACTACAAAATCAGCAACATTATGGGCTGCAATGTCTAACAATGAACACTTTTTCAACTCTTGAAAGGAAAAAAAAAAGGTGAAAAAAGTAAAGATTAAGAGTTCCTAAATTGAAATTATAGTTTATTTTCATATGAAAAAAATGTCAGGAGAAACGTGTGTAATGGTGGGTGCATAATTGCTTGAGAGCTTTTGACCCAGGAAAGGTGCAATTACTTGGAAAAATATAAACCTCCTAATACAGTGTTACATATATTATATTTTTAATATAAAAGTTATTAATGGAATACTACTCTTTTTAAAACTTTTAGAAAGTTTTCACTAATACAAGTCAAATAAATAAATATAACACATTGTTAAAAGAACTACACATTAACATAAAAAATGAAAACAGTCTTCAAACAAAATGCTATAAAATAGCTACTGACCAGGGCGTCAAACAATATGTCAAAACAAAACTAGAAACTTAAAAATGTATATATATAAACTAGTGTCCAAAAGAAACAATACCAAACATACGTGCCTTTGGGACGTATGATGGAACATTTTACCACATCATGTTCTTTTGAGACCCCACCCATCGTAACGTTCTTGTCCTAATGACAGTACAGAATTGATTTTTTGGTACACATGCTGTTGAAAGGTCTCTCAAATGAACCAATTGGAAATTTCTATATTGTTTCATTGTATGTTTTTGCGAACACATGGTATCGTTTGTTTTGGACACAAGAATATATATAAAAGGTCGGCACCTTTTGCATCTCGTCAGATAAGGCATATGGAAGTGACCTGGCAAGACCAATGTACGTGCGACACTTTGTCAGGAAATCATCTGTCAGTTTAGGATCTAACAGCGCAAAGTAATCGCGAATATTCTCCATGATTATCGCACTTCTCAGAGGAAGTAAGCAGTCACTCTGAAAAAAAAAAAAGAAAACAATACTGGCAAATACTCTATTTTGCTTTTCATAAAAAAGTCATGGAAACAAAAATATCCTAATAGATGTAGACTTGATGTAAAGTAAAACAAACATGTGGCATTTCTGGGAATCAACATTAGCTCTGTGATCTTCAAGATATAAGAATGAAGTAACAAGAAAAATGGTTTATATGCTTTATAAAGCTCTGTAAAACCGGTTTAAGCACCCCAGTCAGTCCATATTGCCGACTGACCGTTCCAAGGCAGTAACTGTCAGGTTTGCTCTTTTCGTTCAATGACTCATCACAAATTTGTTCTTAGTTTTTGCTTGGCTTGCATGTAAAATACCTGTGCTTTTTCGGAGTTTGGTATATGTTGCAATGCTCATAGGACTTTGTCATATATTTTTATGTGTTGTTTTTGCATGTCAATCATGAACCTCTGGAGTCCTTATGGGAGATTTCATGATGTTTTTGTGTAGAAAACATACCCCAAATTAATGTCCAGATATATGAACTTGCATGTCAGTAGCACAACTTGTTCACATAAAAATATTCACCCCACACTTGTAAAAGGCATCATCTTAAATATATATTTCAAACTATCTAAGTAATTTCCCATCTGCTTAAACTTATTATCTAAAGTAATTCCAAGTGATGCTAAATATGTCACAAAATATTATGTCCCTCAGAAACCCCAAATGCTAAGCATGAAAGCGGTTGTATGTAAAAAACATAGTCAAGTAGATATGATCAGGGGAAAACTGCAAGCATCCCCATATGTAGTCATAAAGTAAGTTAATACTTAGCCTTGCATTAATACACTGTTGTCATGTACTATATCTTATTATTAAATAACTATACGTTATTAGTCCTATAAAAAAGCACCTGCCACGTTCAATAACAAGACAGCCTGCTTTAAAACAGTGCTAATATCAATATCACTTTTTCGGCGCTGGCCGAAATTTATATAATTTCATTATATACTATATCAGATATTAAATAAATGAATTCATCTTCTGGAAAATGATACATGTACATGTTATAACTTATAACAATACAACATATAAGTATAAAAATATTATTTGTTGGCATTCCATTAAATGACATTTTTTAAAGTTAGGATTGTTTAACCATGACAGCATAAGGTCTCAGTACAAATGCGTTACAAAGTAATTTTGACCCATTAAAGCAGTCTGTCATAAATATATATTTTCAATTTATAATAGCAATATGTAAATTACAAGCCAGAGAGAAGAATATGGGTAAAGGTATACTACTGCCCATATTCAATGTTATAATAAAAAGCGGATTTGAATGACAACGAATTATAGGTATATAAGAAATATTTATAATTATTACAGTGATGCACAGACCCTTCTTCAGACAGTGTGGTTGAACAATGGCGTTTATTTGGGAATGCGTGGAAGACAGGACCATACAAAACTTTGTTGGGGAGATATCAAGCTGAAAAGGGCACCAGACAACCGGCAGCATGGCTGGGGCCAATACAATTCGGTATTGGAATTGAACAAAAATTGCTGGAATTGGAATTGAACATTTTTACAATTGAAATTGGCATTCACATATTTGTAGAGTGGAATTTGCCAATTCTGTTTTGAATTCCATCAATTCAAACTTTTTTTAAAGAGGTGTTAACTGCATTCACAACTGTGAAGTAAACTGTAAGCTTGTCACCACCCTAGCCCCATCCTTTGAGCAACACCTCAGCAAGTATGAGACAATGTCTCACTTCCAGCTAGCTTCCACCCTTGACCCCTGATTCAAACTTAACTGGTGACACGATAATGAGTTGCAGATCATGCGGAATCTCCTGACAACCACTGGTATGAATCACCTACAACTACATCACCTGACACCGCCACACCAGTGTCCCCCACTCACCCAGCCAAACGCAGGAAACTATGCCTAACCCAAACCACAAAACCAGCTCTCTACCTGAACCTGCCCTGCATTGGTGCTGAGGAAGATCTTCTCCAATACTGGCAGACCAACAGAACCCAGTTCCTAGTGCTCTCCTGCCTTAGCGATCACCTCTATTAAGCAGCCACCTGTTTTCAACAGCAACAACAAAATGTTTCCAAAGCTTTTTTTTGTTCTTGTTTTCACCTGTATTAAGCAGCTACTTGTGCTAAGCAGCCTACTTTTGTGTCACCCTTGCCTGTCTGCTCAATACAGGTTTGACTGTATATTATTTTTCAATACATAAAAAGCTAATCAAAATTAACAGTTATAACACACTTCCACAAGAATGCAAAGCAAGGAACAGATCTAGATGAAACTCGTTCGGAAAAGTTTTTGAGGATTTTGCAACACCTGTGACGAGTTATCTCAGTCACCATCTACAAGGAATATAGACATTGAAGACCAGCCGATATGCTTGACAATAATAGCAGGTTTTACCTTCAGCCAATAAATACACCCATAACAGATGTTTGGTATTCACATCAGCCTATTGGCAAAAATAAACTTGGATAAATAATGAAATAACTAGCTGAGAAAGGCCAGCTAGAAGACAGAAAAGGAAATCACTCCACGAGAAAAACATTTGCCCAAACACTTGTTCAAGCAGGTTGGCCACCTACAGAAATAGCTCATCTAGGATAAGCCTTCAAACAATAAATGATTATTCCTTCCCTACTTTGTAACAGCATGCTCAAGCTTCCGACATCCTATCAGACCATATCCGAGCATCTTCAAGAAACACTGTTGTTCCACATTCACGATGCCATGACCAAACAATTGAACATGAGAATACATCTGTATTGGCAGATACAACACCAGTACTGAACACAAGTAATACCTGCAATACATTTGATGCAAGTCGAAGGTGTTTTTTAAAATATCTCGAAAAAAAAATTCAAATCCGTTTGCAGTGTTATGTGGAGCTTATATTTCTGGAGTTACTTTTCATATTAACATTGTCAGGAAAGAAAAAGTTTTCTGATATAGAGAGCTCGCAGGAATCACAGTAGACAGACAGTCTGACATTTTGTTGTACAACAAGCCTACTGACCAATATTAGTTATAAAATGTAGCATTTCCAAACAAACTGAAATAAGTAGTTATTTTTACAGTGTTTCTTTGTTATAATTAAGTATTAAATGTGAAATACATGTAGCTATTTAATAAAATTGTAAATTAATAAGTGATTTGATATTGGCCCTGTTATTTGTCCTCAGGTCTATAAGAGAAAGTATTCAGCCAAAATAACACCTGGAAAAGTATTCACTTTTTTACAATGTCAAGACTTAGTCTATGGATCTAAATCCTCTTTTGTAAAAACCTACAGGTAGAATAGACTTTCCCTCTGAGAGGACCAGGGAGGAAACATTAGAGAGAAAGTCTTGTCGATGATAGTTGAAGTCGTACTCCACTTTCTGCCAGCTAATAAGATTTCCTAGGGCCTGTATGTTTTTCACACCTACAATAAAATAGAAAAGATTCTATTATCAAATCGCTCCTGCACACAAACATACTGTTTCAACTAAGTATTCCTATTGTTTGTTAAGTTTATTGTTCCACCAACAATCTAACAGTTCTCTCTAGATGATGTTCATTTGAAGCAGATATAGTGCTGCCTTCACTACAAATAGCATTGGGTGGCAAGATACCACACCTAAACCCAAGATTTCCCTTACCTTAAGTTGATGTTTTAATGATAGCACTAAGTCTAATTAAAACCTTATATTTAGAAAAAAAATATGAACATGCAAAACATCAATATTAAGTCATTGAAGGTATCTTTAAAAGTTCTATTTTTATTATTATTTACAATAACGTAGACCTGACTACCCCTTAAAAGAAATCCCATCCATGTATGAGCCATGAATTCAAACCAGTACCAGTGATGACACAAAAAAGAGGGTCATGATGGCCCTTAAGCACGAGGAACACAGGCTTTTAGTAGGCTCATATCTGGCGTCAAGTAATGAGGAGTTATTTACTTTAGAAATGTTTGGTGAAGATTGGACCATTAGTGTGGCCACTGGATTAATAAAATTTAATACAATTTTAGCTAGTGACCTACTTAATCCATGGGACCCACTTCAAAACTTATCTAAGATTTCATACTGGCAAACATTTGGGCCTAGTTTGGTGCAGATTACACCCTTAATGTGGCCTCTAGTGTGTTCACAAGGTTTGACCTATTGACCTTCTTTTTGACCCCACGTGACCCAATAAAGAACTCATCCAAGATTTCACGCAGACAGACATTCTGGCCAGGTTTGGTGAAAGTTGGGCAATAAATGTGGCCTATAGTGCATTCACAAGCATTTTCTAAGATTTGACCAAGTCACCTACTTTCTGACCCCACGTGACATGCTCAGGTGAGCTCAAAACAGAAACAGTGTTCTCCGTGGTCCCTTAATTACCAGTCTTAATAGTGACATCTAGCTTTTATAGGTAAAGGAAGACCAAGGATGGATGTCTTGGTAGAACCACCAACACGGTCAGAACTCCAGGCAATTAGGGACTGAGCAATCAGATCTCATCATATAAAACAATAGCCGGTCGAACAGGGTGATGCTCCCAGAATAGGTATCGGAACACAGTGAATTAGTTTGTCCATAAAGTATTTACCAAATTCAGCATAAATATATCATGTTATGGGTAGTTGCTAAAAAAGGTTAAATCTGTTTAAAATGCAATGAAGAATGTATGAAATTTTAAAGCTACATTTTATTCTTTATCATTCTATACATAAGAGGCAGTCCAATCCAGATAGTGTCATGGTCACTGAAGTAGGCTGGTTCATACCTCTTGTAGCTTCAGAGTTATGCCCCAGACAAAGTTCAGTGTAAAAATGAAAAAGGGCAATAACTCCAAAATTAGGCAAGGCAGAGTTACGGTTCTTATGCACTCTAACTTCTACTTATTGAGATCTATCTTACTATAATTTCTTGTTGATACCTCTTGTAGTATCAGAGTTATGTTCCGGGGTAAAAAATTAAACAAGGGCAATAACGCCAAAATTAGGCAAGGCAGAGTTACGGTTCTTATGCACTGAACCTCTACTCAATGAGTTCTATCTACCTATAAAGCTTTTGCTGATACCTCTTGTAGTTTCAGTGTTATGTCACTGACAAGAAAATGCGGACGGATGTACAGGCAAAGCAGCGACTATAAACTCTCCCTTTGGGGAGGATAATAAATCTAACCAAAATACATACCATTAACATCTAGCTGGCCCGGCTCAAGGGCTGTTTCATCGATAACCAGGTTGGTTTTGTCTGCAAGCTGTAACACCCCAGAACACAGCCTGTTTGCTGTGTAGTCTTTGTATGGGGAAAATTTGAGCTTGTTCATATTGTGAAGTGACATTTTCAGCAGGTAGGACTGGAAGACAAATACTCATTTATCATTTTTTAATAGCAAGGATCGCTTTGGATAACATTTGCAATAAATATGACTTAAATCAAAATCTTTTGTTATCAAGTGAAAGTCTTTACAGGAACAGAGGTTGTGTTTTTCTTTTAGATTTACCCTCCAATTACTGGTATTACAGAAATGTTATTGTAACCATGTATTAATGGCATTCATTTAAAGCATGCATAGTGCTAACATCACTGTAAATCAGATAGCATGCATGGTACCACACCCTGACATATTAATCTGACACCTTGAAACAAGAGGGCCATGATGGCCTTATATCACTCACCTGAGTGCTGTAGAAATTTAACCCCTGTGGCTATGCTTTTGAACAGATCAAATTCTTTGAACAATACTGATTCAAAGCCACCAGAGAAAAAAACAAACACCAAATATCAAAGCTCTAGCTCTTGTGGTTTCTGACAAAAAGATTTTCAAAGTTTTCCTATATAGTCATATAGGGAAAATGAACACACCCTTGGTGGCCATGTAATAGGACTAATCAAGATGTTATGAACAATCTTAATAGAGGACAACCCAAGTACACCTAAACAAAATATCAAAAGCCCAGCTCTGGTAGATTTTGACAAGAAGATTTTCAAATTTTTCCTATATCGCCTTGTATGGAAAATGGCTACACCTCTGGTGGCAATGTTTTTTGACAGATCAGAATTCTTTGAACAATCTTCATACAGGACCTCCAAAGGAACATGTGTATTAAATATCAAGGCTCCAGCACATGTAGTGTCTGACATGAAGTTTTCCTATATAGGCTTATATGGAAAATGGCCAGGTCCCTGGCTGTTTTTTGACTGATCAAAATCAGTTTAGTAATTAGCTAAAATACTAGATTTTATTACATTTGTACATGAAGCACTGAAATCACCATTGTTATTATGGCAACAGCTGCTATAATTGGTTAATTAGAAAATCTGCACCAGTGAGCAGATAAAATACTGTGAAATCTTTTCATTTTTTGCAATACTAATTGTAATTAGCAATGATTTTGAAGAATCCACTGTTTGCATTGAATATTGAATAGCATTCGTCGTAAAGTTTCGTATTTGCTATTTTTAGTAGTTTTTCACCACGTGATATGAATTTTCCATGACGTCATTGGGTTACCCATTTCTCAAAAATGAGGGAACCGGGAGCTCGACAGCGAGATCGTCGAGGGCGATATTGTTAAAATAGTAGTTTACCGACAACAAAGTCATGTAAAGTTGAAGTGGATCATAACTATTGTGTGGGTTTCCTGTGTACAGGTGAAAAATGCACTGTTTCATCTTGTGTTTGCAATTTAAATTTTCCTTCGCATGCTAACTGCGAGAGTTAGCGACATGGTTTGACGCACGCTCACCTTCGTCTGATATTTTCTCTGGATGGCCAGGATGGACTTTTAAATGTGTTCAGGGATCAAACTTGTGAGGGACAACCAAGTGTCACTAATACCAAAAGAGTGCTTGACTCAGTTATTCCTTAACTGTCGGATTTTTTTACAAAAACCGTGTAAAGTGGTTAATTTCAAATATTTCCCTCAAGCCAGCCAAAATCAGTAAAGAGAAGGTTTTCATGTAATAATGCAGAGTTTTACATACATATTTCCATCTCTTATAACAACTGTAGGTGATTTTTTGTATAATGGAGTATAATTTGTAATTGACCATTTTGGTGTTATTTTTCGCTATAAATTTTATTGCAGTTTCATTAAAGTAACCTTTACAAATTCTTATAAATTTTATTAGGAACGGTAAAATGCCTTTAAAATCTCATATTTTGGGCAGTTCATATTGCAGAAAATTTTAAAACTAGTTGTATGTGTCTAACTAGCTTCAAACTTGAGATATTTGCTTTTATAGATAGAGTAAATTTTTAAACACACCCAAAAAATTTGGATTTTTGCTCGGGGGTACATGTATGCAAAGTTCTGTATTTTTATAAGTATTTGTCCAAAGTGTGATCTTATTGTTCTGATTTATCATGACATGATTGTGTAACAGGAAAATTGGTTAAAATTTGAATATAGAACAGTAGATTTTGAAAAAATGGTACTTTTTCATTTTTTGTTCCAGCACAATTTACGGTGTTTTTGAAAATCGAGGGGCACTTTATAAAAATGTACATAACTTGAGTTACAAACGGTAAACTTCCTTAAAAATTCACCGTAAGATGTGTTTTATAGTACAGATTCAAGAAACAGTATCATTATAAGGATTGTGGAAGGTCACCATTACAGGTCCAGAACCTTAAAAATCATGGGGGTTTGTGCAGGATAAACCCTTAATATTTACAGGTACCTTCTGCTGTTCAAATAGAGGTTAAAATCAGTATGAGATGTCATGTATGATTTAAATAGGCTTCTATACACAGAAAACCTTATTAGCTGTAGGCATTCCTGGACAATTTGACATGTCTTGTTTGTTTTGGACAATGTTTGTTATCATGACCAGCATGTCCAAATTATGGTTGGCTCTGTTTACTGTTCTTTATCTTGTAAAATAGTTGACAGTTATTGAGTTGTGTATAATTAAAAATAATAATGTATAATGTGTTGAAGCAATTTGGATGTGTTTGTTTGTTAATTGGGTTTATCGTCCCACCAACAGTATTTCATTTATCTGTAGACGGTGTCCACTTGAAGCATATATAGTGCTGCCATCACTATGTATATATGCCGTGAACACCTGGCATGATACCACACATTATCTTGACACCGGGCAAACCAGTCGTGGAACTACCCTTACATTTGCTTGAGTGTTAGCAAGGAAGCTATACCTCTGCCATTTTTAACGTCTTTGGTATGTCATGGCCCAGGATCGAACCCCAGGCCTCCTGTACCTGAGGCAGACACTTTACTGATTGTGACACAAAATTAAATTGGATACACATAACCCATTTAAGACAAGGTCAAAAATTAAAAATATGTCTTTAAAATTTGTAGTATTACGTTTCACATACTTACCTGTGTAATAAGATTAGAAATAAGATGGTGTAGCAAGTCTGCATATGAGGAAGATTTCGGACAGTTGGTCAGGTTTAGGCTATATTTCCCAAGTGGCATAACATCTGCTCTACCATATCTGAAATATAAAATGAATTAAAGATCTATTACAACAGGATAATTGACTGAAGTCTCATTACAGTATTTTCAAATCCATTTCAAGTATGCATATCTGTACATGTTTATATAAATCTGTTGCCTGTGAACTTGCTATAATTTACAACTTTAAGCTAAACTATTATGCATAACATTACGTTATTTTAAAAAGATTGGCCCTTGAGCCTTTTTCAAAGATTATAAACACAAACAAGTAGCCAAAAATATAACCTTTATGTTATATTAAATATAATATTTTAATATATAATATTGTTATATAGCTGTATGCTCAGAACACTACTTTGGTCATACAATTTAATATCACACTTAGCAGTACTGGCACTTGTAGCATAGTGGTAGAGTCATTGACTTATACTCCTCTGACTGGTTAGCCTCTAAACCTGTGGGTTCGGGTCTCATTTGGAAAAGGAATGGCATGAATTAGGTCTTCAGGGACATGCTGTGCACTGGTGGTGCTACCCAGACAATGGGATCTATAACGATCACAATTGGTTGCCGATATAGAGCTACCTTCATTGTGTATAGCATGCCAAGGTCACCTTGCACAACACCCCCACTCAATAACATCAGGGCGTCTGGGACTGCCCCTGTTTTTGCTTCAACATTAACATAGGGTTATACAACTACATGTACCACTTTATGACTGAACATTTTTATTGTTTGAACCCAGTGGCTCATAGCCAATGCTTGACCTTTCCATTCACATTTAAATCTCTTCCAGATATTTGACTGAATGTTGTCAGTAAGGCTGGTGTGCGCTATGCGCCAGTCACATTTTAAATCATAATGTCATGTTGACTTCATGTGTTGATGTGCCCATGCCTAATTTAATTTTTGTAGTCAAATCATAACTGAAATAAGTTCTTTGTTCATTATGAGAGTTACTCAAAATCCATTCTGGATACATATCTGTTTAAAGTGTATAATCAATAATCCTGCCTTGAAAAGTCAGTACAGATGGCAGCATTTTTCCTTGCAGTTACACACTCAATTTGCTCTTTACCATGCAGTAAGTATGTATAAGTGTGTCTACAGTTTCTTTTATTGCCGTTGACCCCAATGACCGTAAACTTTGCTAACAACAGCTTGAGTTTCTCTAATTTACCACTCCCTCATATGAATTTCTTTTGATCTTTCTCAACTTTGCAAACACAAGGAAAAAATCCCCTCCCTCTTGCCTCTCAAATTCTCCCAAAACTCCTCACTTATTGCTTTGTTTTAATGAAATTAAACATTACCTCTCCTACAAAGGTGCTGAGTGACTGCAGTTCACATGTTATCTTCATGTCTGGGTTATTATTAGTGGATTATTTCATATCGAGAGGTCAGGAGATACTTGCTTCATGCGCTGCACAAAATTGCTGATACCAAGTTAGCTGATATATTCTGCCTGTATTGGTTGATTGTTTGTTTAGTTTGTTTTATTGGGTTTATCGTCCCACCGACACTATTTCAGTTATCTGGAGACGGTATTGGTTGATTGCCAAATTTCTTAGCATATTTGTGCAGGAGAGATGGATTTCTTGTGATTGCTTTCTCATGTGTAACGTTGTGGTGAGGAAAATCATCACTGACAAATTTTTAGAGCCATCCAGCCACAGGGCTTTAAAGTTGCCATATACAAATATGCATTTAAAATCATGATCTGTGACTATTTTAGAATTAGAAATTAATCACACATCAAATTATTAAATAAAAAATAGTTCCATTTAAAATACAAATCAGTTTTATAACTGAACACAAATATAGAATACTTTTAGTTTTTGTTGTATTTAAAATTTTGCTTTAAAAAACATACATTCATTACTTAGAAAACGTCACATGTATTTTGAAAATTGATTTTTTTTCTAAGAAAGGGACATTGTCCCATAATCAAGAATTATTTCCTGATCACTGGGTCCTTGTCCACTTATGTTAAATAAATGGTCTTTCCCATTTCACCAATATTTGTATACGAATATATTACAAACAAATGCTGTCCATAAACAGTGAGCTTCGCTGAAAAAATGTAAAAATAAGGAACGTACTAAGCCAAAGTTAATTTAAGAGGTTACCTGCCATTTCGAAATTGGTTCCTTTTATGATATCAAACATCGGTTCCTTTTATGATATCAAACATTGGTTCCTTTTATGATATCAAACATTGGTTCCTTTTATGATATCAAACATTGGTTCCTTTTATGATATCAAACATTGGTTCCTTTTAAGATATCAAACATTGGTTCCTTTTATGATATCAAACATTGGTTCCTTTTATGATATCAAACAAGTATCCCAAAGTGAAAGCGAATATCTGACATTTCTCAAGAAACAGACCTTATCAAATGCCTTGACCAATGCCGACACTGATTAGAGGGTCATGACAATATATCAACATTTAAAAAAAAAAATTGTAAAAGAGGAGCTTAAAAAGGAATCAATCTTACACATAAGCCATTAGGTGACACAGCATATACTCTGCAGCCAGCTTGTCCCCTAGCAAAGCATGTTCAAGTACTGATAGCAAGGACTCTCGTAACAGTGACAGATCACTCCGGACTGACTCCAGAACTGAAGAAAAAGAGAAAAATAAAACTAGAAAAAAAAAAGAGAAGAAATCTATTTATAATCAGTTAAAAAGTGTTAGTTTTGCTTTCCACATGCTACCTACAATTTTCTTTCTTCAGAAGACATGTAATTACTAGGCTGAGCGACTAGACCAAACTACTTGTAACTCTTTAGCCCATTTTGCCTTTGGTTCCAGGCCTATTTTTATACAAGAGCTTTCATAAACTCATTGAGCCCTTCAGCCAATTAACCAGTCATCCCCTAGAGGCATTTCTCCAGTCATCCCCTACACCTGGTGGGGGTCTTATCTGCCCCTAATGCCTAGACACATCTGGTGTGGATTACCGGTCAGTGGAAGATATTGGGGATGGTTGTATACACAACACAATAAACATGTCATTTTGGAAATACTCTAAAAGGATATTTTCACATACTTGTAGCACAGAAAGTGCTTTAACACAACCATGTAATTTTTAACACGGTATGAGAAGAAATACTTCAGAAAAGAGTGAAAATGACTGAAATCTGAAGAACACGTAGGATTGATAATATCAAAATTAACACATTTCAAATTATTATTGACCTCATCAAGTTTTTTTATGTTTATAACATAAATAACACTGCTTTACATAATATTTTATATATTGAGTAACTTTAAAACAGTCGGCCGTCCTTGATTTAAAGTTGCGATTTACTAGTTTGAGAAAAAAATGCTCTTAAACTTCATATTTGATTGAAAACTTCGGCAATTTCCTAGTTAGATTTTGTCTTTATCTATTGATATCAGCAATTATCCTATAATTATTGGATCTGACGCAGGTAATTCCACATATCCGCCGATACATATGCGTATAAGTAGAAATCTTAAAGCTAATAGTAAGGCACTTCGCCGTTTTTCTTTGTCTCGACATAATTTATTGCGTTTTCATCCGGGGTTACATGAAATTCCGATATATGATGTAACGAGGTTTCTGATTGGCTGAGATCGAAGTATAAATTAATCGTTTGAAAACTGCTTATACGATCGTATTTCAGCCGAGAAATGTTTCAAATTAGATGTGAATCAGAGAAAATGTCGCTGATTTTTCTGTTGTCTCGCTACAATAAATGAAATAACAAAAAAGGATTTAAGCCGATAGATTTAGATTAAGATGACATTTACGATACCGTGATGTACTTGATTGGCCGAGACTCGAAAGTGTTTAAAAACATGAGTTTTAACCAGCATATATGATGCCCGCATTAACGCAGCGTTCGGCAGTAGCCAAGACATTATCAGGTCCGCCCTAATGCAGCGCTCGCCGGCAGACACAGGTAAAATGCGATGCGATAAGGCGTCTCTTAGCATGAGGCGGCTGTTTTTCGTGCCGCTTTAATGCGTCATTCGGGACCATTGAGTTAAGAGGTGTCATCTATCTTTTCCCAGACATCTGTCTGAAGTCTTTTTTCCTTAATACTAGGTGAACGCAGACAAAAATAACAATTTTTGTGTCAGTGCAATATATAAAAATCTTAACCAAAAAAAACCATAACACATCAAACATTAACCTGCAATTCACCCACTTCGCTGAGGTCTACTACACCTGGAAGATATTTTTAAGCATTCAAGTAACTATGGTAAAAAAAAAAAAGAGTTAGAAACTCTCTCTAATACTTTCACCTTTTTTGAAGTCAACAGCATAAACCCTTAGCTCCTCAACAATGCATCATTATCTATTGTTTCTATATAAAACAGGTACCGTATTTACTCACCCATAAGTCTACTTTGCTCATAAGTCCAGTTGGATTTTATGGGTCTAAATGGTCAGATTTTACTTCCACCCGGCCATGAGTTGAGGTGGTATTATGTTATATCTAGGGTGGAAAAGCGGGATTCATGATGCACCCTGCTACCTTTATCCTGACCATATGCTGTCCTCAGGCAGACTGTCCGGTGAGAACGTCACAATGCGTTAAGTTATCATAATATCACTGTCTTGCAACACACACAAGGGATTTATGTGGTTTGAAAAGCATTTCCGATGCAGTGTTAGGCTGTTATACTCGTCTTTTTACCTCACCTTACCGCGCTTTTCGTATCCGGGAACCAAACAATGACCTTATACTAAACGGCTTTGAAAGCATGTGATCTGTAGAAAAAGACAAATATTTTTGGTTCCACTTTAATAATTCCTAACAAAGATTACTTATCACAAATTGAAACTTCATTTGGCTTGTTACCAAACTGTTTCTATATCACATTTCTTCGATCATGTGGGCCTACTTTTACACTTTAGTATTAGAATCTTGAAGCAAAGACGATAATTAGGCCGGTTTTATATATTCTCAGCTAATTTGTTGTGCTCCAAGTCACATCAGCAACTCAACTGAGACGGTATTTCTCTAAATCTTCTACGCTATAGTTCATTTTCCAATACAATTACATTATCAGCTGCTAATTTTGTAAAATGTTAAATGACTTTCGCCATTTTGAATAATAATTAGCGTCACTTCGACTGTGACTGATATTTATGAAGTA
Source organism: Sinonovacula constricta (assembly GCA_007844125.1). Lineage (NCBI taxonomy): Eukaryota > Metazoa > Mollusca > Bivalvia > Cardiida > Solecurtidae > Sinonovacula > Sinonovacula constricta. The sequence goes on from CM017569.1 coordinate 34,136,741, forward strand.
AACGTTATTTCCGTAAGATTGACAGATGTCGAGTTTTTGTTGGGCAATAAGAATTCTCTTACCAAAATGAAGCACATGTGTTTCTTTTTCATTTTGGACGTGATCTTATTTCTCTAGCAGCTTTCAAAATGATATTGTAAAAGCTCAGAATCTCGTCAGCCTTTAAATTCAACCTTATAACAATTAATATAATGCGTAAACAGTAATCGAGCGTAACCCATCATATGCTCAACTCCACCCATTTATATTAACCTAACATAATCGCTAAGCCAATCAAATCTAGAAAGCAGATAAATCATTCTGAATGGTTGTTATGTGTCTCTTCTATACTTGGCTAATTAGCATAATCCCAAACCACCAGCAAGCTGTCCTTTGCCTCTTATGATCTTGTATATTGTGTCAATTTCATCCTACTTCCTGACATCTGGCATCATGCTAGACATAGTTACGTAGATCAAACAGATCAAAGAAATTCAAGTCTTGCCGACGCCGATGTACTTGCATCTGGGAGGTCAACGCCTGCTTATTTCACTTGTCACAGGTAAAACTGACACACTTTGTTAGCCAGTAGACAATTGAGTGATAATTTCAGATTAAAGACAACAAATTTAAAAGCAATAATTAGGCGTTTTAAAAAAAGGTTAGTTTTGAAATATATATATTCCAGATATGAGCTGATTAAATTATTACAAAATCACTTTTCACACAGAAACACAGTCCAATGTATACCGGTTTATTGATGTATATGTACATAGACTCTTACCTAAGTTGGTGTTGTTGTTTTTTTCTTGATACCTCGCCCATAAGTCAAATAGGCTTTTCAGAGCAAATTTAGCATACGTTTTGACTCGACTTATGGGTGAGTAAATACGGTAAATGTTCCAAACATAAAGTTTACTTATGTTTCATTATTTAAAATCTCCAAACAAGTATTTCAACTATCAAATCAAAGTTCCCTGCTACATGTTGCTGTCATTTAACCCTTTCCTGCATGTATATGCCATTTTACGCCTTTACAAACCATTCACAATTATATGCCACTCTCCGCCTTTACAAACCATCCACAATCATTAGCAGACTCTGCAGGTCTAAGGGCTTATGTCTAGACTGGTTCAGTCTTAAATCTATAATTACAAGTTGAACATACATTTATTAAAATCCTTTTTCCTCATTTAAAGAAAAACAACAAAGTCAGTGATATTTCAAAATTATAAAAGAACTCTTAATAAAAGATTTAACTCACCAACTTTGAAGTCATCAGTCTTTGAGCCAGGTACTAGAGGATTTACATGGTCAAGGGTGTTGTGCAAAACAGCATGGAGGCGGGGCACCAGGCTTGGGGGTGGGGAATGTGCCTGAGTCTCCTCTGGTGGCTCCTCCTCCACCACACTCATTAACACCTCCCCCTCCTCACTAAGATGTAAATAAAGTAATAAAATATTTTTCATCTTCAAAATAAACATTCAGAAATAGTAAGCAAATAATAACAGCGAAGTTAAAATGGACATGAATGATTGTAATAGATGTACAAAGGTCACACTGGTCATTCAATATCATTTTTCACTGCACAGCAAAATATGGACAGAAGGTAGGGTGTTTTGTCTTTTAATTTGTAGGCCCTGGATTCAAATCCCATCAGGTCAAGGTACAGTTTTCATTTATTTTATAATTATATTATTGTATTTTCATGTTTGCAAGAAAATTCTAAGTTGAGAAAGATTCAACTGTGTGGATTGTGTCATTTACTCACCTCCGCAAGAAAGAAACATATCATACATGGACTCACCTATCTTTATCAAACCTTGCCAGCGCTGGATCAACAGAAAAGACTCCCACAAACTCTACTATGTCATTTACCTTAAAACTTGCCAAGTCATCATATACCTGTCAATAGAAAGCCTGGCTAAATGGTTTGTTAGACAGAGCTGACATGTAGAGAGACAATCCTTTCAATTTCAGGAAGTTAATTTCTAAGAGCAAGCTTAGGAATTGCACTTTTAAAGCTAAAAGTAAAAAAAGCTTTGTTGAGTTTGTCAAAATATTTGGGTAATAAAACTTTTATTTTTTGCTTTTGTTTGATTCATTGTACTATCAGGGCATGTCTAGCAATTGGAAGTAAAAACTCATCATGAGTTTTTTACTTTTTGAATGAAGCTGAATCTTCTGGGAGGGGAATAGTACGGATACATTTAGCATACAGTCTGTGCAATAATGTCTTCTTATTATCGTGTTACTTTTATGTTTGCTACACTTAGTAAGAATATTTAAAATTGTTCAAGCATTTATTTGCTTTTGTAGAATTTGGAGAGGTGTGCTGCCTTCACTGTGTATAGCATGCAGTGAACACCTGGCAAGATACCACACCCAGTCACATTATCCAGACACCAGGCCAAGCAGTCGTGGAACTACCCTTATATTTGCTTAAGTGCTAGGAAGGGAGCTATTCCACCACCATTTTTAACGACTTTGGTATGTTCGGCTTTGGATTGAACCCAGGTCCTCCTGTACCTGGAGCCGGCACACTACCAATTGCGCTACCAGATCTGGTGAATTAAAATATCTCCTGTCCAAGAATGAATATAAGTGTTCTGCGCTTTATTTTTTTAAATGCATACCATTGGCATCATTCAATGTAAAGTTTGACTCATAGCTACAGAAAGACAAGTGTATTTTTTTAAATCAAATATCAATCACCCTTTTATTTGGCAATTAAATTTCACATTTTCATTTATTAAATGTATGATGGAGGGCACTAGAGCTAAACATGGCAACTGAGAAAATGTACCTTTTCACTCAATGTATAGTTAACTATGAATATAAGGTCTATATTATGTACCAATAAATATTATAAGACCAGTGGTCATATTTAGATTTACCCAAGTCCAGAGAAAATGGTATCTTATTATCTCCTGCTCAAAATTGCCCTTGTTGCAAATTCCTGCATCTGTAAACATTTATTTGTTCCCTTCTGTTCACAGGAAGCTGGCTGTTGAAGGGCATTAGCGACTTAAAATTTTGACGATGACATAGGTCTTTTGAGACAATACTTTTGAGATATTTATCTGTTTTGGATTGTATCTGATGATTTGTAACAATTTTACACAAACACATTGAGTAAATATGGTAATGTTGAAAAAAAGCTTTAAAGGTGGTATCCGACAGTTTGCCTATATCTAATATATGTCACAATATCTGACCTCTGTTTGGGGTATTTGTACATACGGTAATTTCTGCAGAAACAATTGTACTTTTGTCTAAGCTTTTTCACCTGTATCTCCATTTAACGGCAGTAAAACTAGTCAATCAACACTTAAAGTGTATATTCTTTTCAAATCTATAAATAAGAACAACTTGGATTCCTGATAAAATTAGACATCGACGTAACAGCAGATGGTGTGGATGAACAAAAAAAAAGTGGTCATGTGGTTTTCTTAGTTTAAAAATAGCTAACAGTGCAGCTTGGCCAAGATAGGAAATACATGTTTGTAATGGTGATTGTGGCTTTATGATTCAAATTTTAGACAGGTGTAGGACATCAACAGCATTTTGCAAGATCTGTTCAGGTAACAATAGTTTATTAAGATGTTTAATAAATATAATTTTTGTCCAAATTGTCAAATACCACTTTTAACTGCAAGTTCAATGCATTACAGATGTAGATTATATCCCATCATACCTTGACAAGACAAGCCGGTCCTTCCTCCCCTGGAAGTGGGAAGTTTAAGTCAATACCCGGAAACTGTTCGGAGCCTGAAGGTTGACATTAATATCAGTCTTGCATGTCAACAATTATGAGATACAAAAAACATAGGTAATTTTCTCGAAAAAAATGTCACTTATTTGTAAAATCTACAATTTCAAATGAGTAAAACTACTAACATAAAACTTTGAAAAAAACAACACCTCAGTTTATACTGAATATAAGGATAAAAACAGGCTGATAGTTTGTTGGGTTTATTGTCCCACCAACAGTATTTTAGTCATCTGGAGATGGTGTTCACTTGAAGCAGATATTGCGCTGCCTTCACTGTGTATAACATGCTGTGTACACCTGGCATGATACCACACCCAATCACATTATCCTGATACTGGGCCAACCAGTCATGGAACTACCCATATATTTGCTTGAGCGATAGCAAAGATGATATACCACTACCATTTATTACGACTTTGGTATGTCGCGGCCCGGGATTGAACCTGATGCTCTACAGATTGTGCAACCATGTCCGATCTGGTGATAGTTTAACCATGTTTTTACCTGGTGGCTCTGTCTGTTGTCGTTTATGCTCTGTCATCAATGGAGACTCGGATATGCCTGGATTAGCACCATTTGTCATGCCAGAGTCGTCCCCACCTGCTGTGGCTCCTTCTAGTGGTGTCCCGTTTTCATCAATCATCATTTCGTCATCTTCGCGGGCACGCTTATATCGTACTGGTGTTCTAGAAGTGGATGGGAAGCACTTGGTCTTCAGTCGACACTGGTCTGCATGGACTTGGGAAACAGTTAAGGAAAACCTACCTGGAAACTTACTTGGTTGGTAAATCATCCCATAATCTGATTTACAAGAGTCTGCACTGCTTGCTTTTATTTTGTTACTATTTCCATCCTGTGAGTTACACAAGTCAGCAATGCTTGCATTTATTTTGATAATATTCCCACCCTGTGATTGACACAAGTCAGCAATGCTTGCATTTATTTTGATAATATTCCCACCCTGTGATTGACACAAGTCAGCAATGCTTGCATTTATTTTGAAACACTTGAAGTCTTCCTATTCTGTGCTTTACATAAGTTTGTACTTATTATATTCGACTTGATGAGTGCCCTAACCAGGGATTTATACCGGTTTGCACTAATTGTATTTGTAATGTTAATCATTCCAATTACAACCTTTCAACTACCTGGAGATATTTTCTTCATGTGGCGGATTTTTAGATACAGTGATAGCTCGACTGTAATAACCTACAGTGATGTGATTGCTCACCTAGTCACTATAGCCAATGTTAAGAAGTGGATAACATAAGGATATCATCTTCACCCATTCACTCTCCCCAGGTACTGGGACACAGTAGAGTGTCATTCTGTCCATTGTGATGTTGTCTCTTGCCTCAACATTGATTGACTGGTTCACCTAATAATGAGGACTCCATATTTATCATGTTATATTTAGAAATGAGCAATAAAATCTCATTTATAAGCAAATAAATTCATACAATGGTAACAGAACATACTGCTCGCCACAACTTAGCAGCATACAATGTAGTGTCTGATCAGACACCTAGCAGATGACCGATTGTTTTGGATATACATCGTCTGCCTAAGCAATTGGTGCTTTGCTTGCTATGAGTAAACCACTTTCCAATTCAAAGAATTGTGTTATGGCAAGCATTGAAAATCAAATTTATGAAAAAGTCAAACTACTAATCTTCCATTATTTTAAAGGACTATGTGTCAAGGTTTTAAAAATAGGAATAAAAATCTACCATCTTACTTAAAACTTAAGTACTTAAAACTTTCTTACAACTATTGCTGGAGGAAGACCCTTACAATGAATCACAATCCCATATCAGATTAAAAACCTCCCAAAATAATGGTTATCATCTTGCCAGAGACTTTAACCAATGTAATAAGAGCAGAGAAGTTATAAATCGCCTATTCTAACCACTTGGCCAAGGGGCCCCCCAAGACAACTTACTTAAAACTGCAGATAAACCACACTTATATTTTGTGTGTGTCCATACACATACCCCACACTGAGCGATATCCTTGTATTTTCCAGACTTCATGAAAGTGTTTCCTGTGATATCATCCTTCACCTGATAGGTGCCCAGATAGAACTCAGGATCATACATATCCTGTATCATACATCGGAACCGAACCAGGGAGTTGGCCTTCAGGTCATGTTGTGGGGTGTCATTCAAACTGGGCACCTGAAGACAAGTAAAAAAAAAAATATGAACAAACAACCTAAAATAAATTAACTATTCTTTTTAGCTTTTCCAAAACCTTTTTTCTTCTGAAATCCTGATTTGTCAAATAAAACCATAACTGTAATCGAAAGGCTTATAAATTCCTTTTTCTTTAAATGTCTCTAATGTCAATTTTTGAAATATGGTTTAACAAGGCAATAACTTTTTCCAATGATTGTAACCAACATAGCAAGTGTGCAGCAGGTTCACATGTAAATTTGTTCATTTGGTGCTAAAATGAATTAGAATATTTCAGAAAAATTAATGCAAAACAGAATTTCGGACAAAATCAGTCTTCATTATTAGCATGCAATAATTACATGCCATTTGGACACGTAACATTTGAAGATTCACTGACCCTAAACATATTTTACATGCCTGGTTTCATGTTTGGTTTAACAAACAACAGCAACAAGATCTTTTTTAAAGTTTAGTGTTTGTTACTGTACAATAATTGGAGGCAACATCGGTGCAAAATCAAACCTTTTTCTTTCTGAACTAACTTTCAAGGTCAGTGAAAAGTCCTTGCCCGTAGGGAGTCAAACTTCATAAAATTCACACGTCCGCTTTTTAAATTTAGTTTTCATTGACAAGCGGACGTGTGTTAATTTCGATAAATGCAAATTAGTGTCCCTGAATCGAACAACAAATGAAAAGATTAACGACAAATGAACAGATTATCAGATAGACTGTCTGACTTAAGTAAACTGGTGAAGTGATGATGATGATATATTACAATGTGTAGTTTTTTCACTCCAAACAGTGTCATTAAAGCAGTCGCCCAGAACAAGGGGGCACAGTGCTACATCCTAGTGTTTTTATTGTGGTATGCAAATCCTCTTTGTACCAGTACAAGGTCTTGCGCCCCCTCCCACCTCCTCTAACCCCCAACATAAAAAATCAGTGACAACACTGTCACTGTGAACACATACCCACTGGACAGCATTTTTTGTCTTCATTTTCTCTGTGAAGTAATTTCGCACATTTGAACTTTCAAAGTTCTTGTGATTTTCTGCAAATGAAAAAGAGACAATGTGATTTAGAATAAAGTGACATTTATGAGATTCTGTACAAAATAATGTTGTTGTTTTTAAATAATCGACCACATGCACTAGCGAAAATACCTGACAATGGATAACGACAGGTCGATAGTAAATTCTGCTCACCTAGATAGCAATAGCTCTTACCAAATAATGTTTCAATTATGCCCAAAGGGTTGTTAATCCAGTCCTCTATGCTTGGCATTGTTTAAATTACAGATCTTCAAGGGTTTAAACAAAAAATAGTTTATTTTCTTGAGGATGTTGACAAATAACGGCGGGAAAGGAAATACGTTTATTTCACGGGACACTACAACGCAGTTATCTTTCTTGAAAAAAAAAACACACTGTCTGGCTATACATACTTAAATAAAGCAAAGTAAGCAATAATATACATGTTTTAAAATAAATCAAATAAATCTAGTCATATATGATACATGCCAACTTTCGCAACACAACCTCGCACTAGGTACAACATCGCGTCTCCATGAGCGGATCTAGGATATCCTACCAGATAAAATGCATATATAGGCCCATATAAGTATCTAGTCAAAACCCCAAGCGCACAGCAGGTCAGCGTGAAAACCTTCTTACAAGTCCTTCCTCTGACAGGTACTCAAGGTCAATGATCAAGGGAGAGGCTTTGCAGTCGGAGGTGTTACAAGTTAGCCCATATTTATTTTTTTTTTTTTTTTAATATGGATGATATTTTTTCATGATTTGTTAGACCAAAAGTGATACTATTTTACATTTTTATTGAATCCACTTTACGTTACGTTAAAATACAACATGATTAAAGTGTATTTTATTTCATAGCAAGATGTTTTATACTGCTGTCTGGTAATAGGGGACTATATGTAAGTAGACCGTTATGTCCGTCCTATGCATCCTGTTAGCGAATGTTCATGGATACCTGCCTTGGTCTAATCTGGCATCTTAGGCGCCGCTTTGGAGGAAGGTGTTTCCAGAGCGGTACCTAGAAAATACACAAAAAGTATGTCAAAAAAATCCATTCCATCATCACTTGACGACAGTTTATATGACTTCGTGGTGTTGTAAAATGAGTAAAAATATTTTGAAATTTATAATCATGTTTTAGTTTAGTTTAAATCTATTTATTTATTAGTTTAAACATATTTATTTATAGTCGATTTGGAAACAAGTTCTTTTAACTTATATTAATCCCTCTCGACTGTCCACTTCCTGGGTAGAACCATTACTCAGGTACTGAATACCTGGAGCAATGTGCAGTAAATAGTCTTGTTCAAGGAATAACATCACGGGGGTCAGTTTCGGGGTTCGAACCCGGGACCCTCCGATCCGGAGTCCAACGTCTTAACCACTAGAGCACGAACGCTCACAATGTTTTTATTTTGGGGGCTGTCGCCCCCACTACCCCGAAACTCAAGTTCAACAAAAAAGCGTCCGTTATTATGCAGTCTAGCCATTATTTTTTATGGGGACGATAGTGGGGCAGTCGCAGGGGTTATTTGAGACTCTTCAGAGAAAAGAACCAAGTGTTCCGTTTATTTAGCAGAGTAGCTGGCAACAATAAAGTATAGCTTGCAATTATTTAACAAAATAAACCGAGTATACCGATGTTAGCAATGCAGCCAATCGGAACTCCTCGGGTAATTCCGTCCTCGGGACAATCATCCCTCGGATGTGCAATAATATGAATGAAATCACGATCGTTTTGTTCGCCGGAAGTCGGAAGAAGAACATGCCTAAGTAGTTCGCACAAAACATAGACGCTGCTATCGTTTGACAGCTGCGTGTCTGCTGCGCTGGGTAAATTAAAATAGGATGATTTAAATTTGAAGCCGCCGCAAATTGAAGTTTTACTGATATCGTACTATAGTGAGCTGTCATCCGAGCTGCCATTTTTGTTTTGACGTCTTTCACAAAAGAAGTCCTATTTAGCGAAATGATAAGAGGTAATCCGACTACCTACATACATCCGAGAGATGATTCGTGAATTATCCGAGGTGTTCTGATTGCAATGCAGCGTGTAAATACATGTGTAGCAGAGAACAAGAAAAACAAACAAAGTATCAAATATTCTACTTCCCATCAGAGTATAATTAATCAACAGTGTAAGAGAGTATTTAGTTCCTATGATAGTCATCTTCTTGTTTAAGCGCATGCTCTCTACGGCGCCTTGGATAGGTAAATAAGAAAAGGACCTATCAAAATTTCCATAGATATTTAAATTTTATCTACCTGTAGACAAGGGCAAACAAGGTTAATGTAAATGTGACAAAAACACAAAGACGAGACATAACACACAAAAAGAAAAACCACCAGTTACCGCCTTGAAACGGTCAGTCGGCAAAAAGGCCAACTGGGGTGCTTAAACCTGGTTTGTGGAGCGCTCCAACCTCGCACTTTCTGGAGGTTTTTCTATCAAACAGTGTAAATAACAATATCCCGTCAAAGTGAAACAACTTACAGTAAGCACCTGCATCGGGAGTTAAAACAGATACAATGATATTATATACATACATAATATCTAAAAAAATAAACTATTAGCATATGTACAATAGATAAAAAGCCTCGGCAACGTAAAAAATTCCAAATGAGAGTGTAGTTTGAAATAAAACAGCCCAAGCGCTGATATATTATAAGAACAAATAAAACAGCCTAAGCGCTGATATGTAAGATCAATTTATTTATGTCATACAATGTCAAGACGTCATATGCCAAACGTGTCAAAATTGAAATGTAAAAAATTCGAAAGAAATCGAATTTTAGAAAACAACATACCAGCAAAATCAATTGTAGTATTGTTGACAGTTAATAAGTTTAAAAAAAAAAATCATAAAAAGCCGAGGATTTATCCGCAGTTGGCACATTATATATAATAAAGGTACCAAAAATCCCGAGGTTATACCTACTGTGCAATCTCAAGGAAAGGGTATGGAGAATGCTCAAGTTGTCTCACCTATATAGGGCACGACTGGAGAGAAGAAGAGACAAGAAATCCAACAGTGACTGCCCAATTATGGCTTTAAGTCACTTTTTTTAACGACCTGCACGGTCACCATGTAATAGCGGATGTCTCACATCCTAGCTCTTTCTTTAAATGGTTTGGAGACGATAGTGTCGCAGGCAATAACAGGAAATCGCAGCAGTTCTGTGAGAACCGAAGGTTCCGCTTTGAATAGTGTAGCTGGCAACAATGAAGAATAGCCTGTAATAATAAAAAAGGTAGCAGGCATTAAAAGGACTTCACAGCTGTTTGACAAGGTTTTGTTTAACATAAGAAATCGAGAATGCCAATGTTTACAGTGCAGTTAGCAATTAAAGACGTAGAGAACAAACAGGAAGAAAGCAAATTATCATATAGTTTAGTTCCCATCAAAGTTACGATTCGTTATATAGTAATGTAATGAATCAACAGAGGGTGCTTAGTTCCCATGATAGTCATCTTCTTGTTTAAAGAACATGTTCTATGCGACACCTTGGATGTCTTACATGTCTAGGTTCTGTCTTGTTTCCCTATGTTACACTGTAATTGCTAAGTCGCACGGGCTTGGATGAAGTGATTGTAAGTTGCTTGAATGGTTATTATGGTATGTGGTGAACACGCTATCCCCGAGAGCTGTCTGTCCACTTAGCTCAGTTGGAAAAGCACTTTACTAGGGAGAGGAGGTCGTGGGTTAAAAACACCATCCCGGGTAAAACGGTTTTTGCAGCTCGGTTTACTTTAATGATGTCAGAAGTTGTTCTTAAGAGAACGATTGGGGGCGAATACAATCTATACTCCGTAAATAATGTTGTATCAATTTATGTCTGACTATTAAAAAAAGGTTAAAGAGGGGAGGAGAGAACTGAATAAGATCTCACAGAGATGTCTGCTCGGGTATCTTAGGAGGTCTTGGGTTCAAACCCCATCCTGGGTAAAATAGTATTTGCAGCTCGATTTACTTTAGGTCTGTGGGAATTCGAAGATGACTTTCAGGATGCATGGGGTATATGTTGCTGTGTGATATGAAGAGAATGTATATGAGGGCCCACCCAGTAAGTTCAGTCAGGGAGCATTCACCCTGTAAGCGAACGGTCGCTTTTTTGAACCTAGACTGGCTGCATATTTTCAATACTATATTATGTTACAATACTATAGAAAATATATTAAACTCAATGTAATTTAAAAGAAGATATAGGTTTCGAATTTAATTTGGTCTAATTCTAATAAAGAAGGCTGTGGTCAGTGTAGGCTACAAGCGAGCTAACTTCTATGGAGATTTATGTAAAAGGCTTTCTCAGTGCTTTGATTTTGCCCGATACATTCCGTGTATTGTCGGTTATCTACGGAGAACGCAGCCAATAAACGAGATAGCTATTATCACGTGACTGTGACGTGGTGGTAAATAAACCAAAATAACAACAAACCGAGAGCGCTCAATTTACGTCGTGATATAATTAGTGAATAAAGACACTCTAGCGATGAACATAAACCAGGCGTTGATTCAGAAAGACGAATTACATGGTAAGTAAACTGTCTTGCTGCTTATAACAACACTCGGACTTAATTTCTTTGCAAAGTTGGTACGTATTTTGTGGAGATTTTAGCGCTAATTGGTTCTTTCGTACCCGGATGACAACAAAAACGAATAAGTGAGAATCTCGGTTAATTTAAGCATGGACTCATTTAGTCGCGTAACGTAATAATAGATATATTATTAAAATCGATTTTTGAATTGTTTCTAGCAGATGTATTTGTTTCAAACATAAATAAAAAATTATCATATCAGATGTAGATTAGAGTCTACAACAACGACTGTAAATAACAAAAAAATCTTGATCTACGTGAAATCTGTAACGTCACACTCACAAGGTTTTGCGTATTTAGATAAGAATGTTCTATGAATTGTTGACAATAATGTTACATACCTGGATTTGTCACATGCATGTAAGCAGCAGTTCGTGACCAGGTGCACATCTCATGGGCAGCAAGAAAGTGGTCTACATGCCCACTGACTTGCACTACAAATTGTTGAACTCTACACCATATCAAGGATGGAATAGATCTACAGCTGCATTTTTGGCATCTAGGTGCATCAGCTCATAATCAATTCAAAATCTCTGTTAATTAATTGCACATGCAGTAGTAACAAGAATTATTTCTACAAGCTGCAGCAACTTGTAACTGATCAGACAACTTCTGTTCATTATGCCTATATTAGTTAATTGTCATATATAACATTTATCTATTCACATTAACAATAAACAAAATAATACTTAATTTCATCACACACAGTACATTGTCAGGATTGTATCTTTTTATACTTAAGATAATGGTTAGCATTTTGTCAGTTATAAAAAACTACAATAAACTGTCTAAATGTCTGGATCTTGTTAGTTTTTTGTACAATCAGGCATTGTCATATGACAAAGAAATAGTAATCATTTGCCTATGTGAACTCTCCCACTTTTGGAGGGAGACTCCCACTTTTAATGTTCAAAAGTATTTTAAAATGATGGGTGTTTTACACATGTTCAGAAATGTCCCTACTTGTAAAGAGATAACTTAAATCTTTGTATATGTGAAAATAACAATTAAAATCTCACAATTTACATGTGAAAATCTCCTACTTAGGCCTCAGAAAAAGTTCACATGATTGTATGCATGTGCTTTTTTATGTTGTTGTAACTTTTTATTTGTATGTGTTTATTTTGTTGTAAGTTAAGTTATGTTGTGGACACAGTGTAAAATCCAATAAAACAAACAGAGTGAGTCAATAGATGACTCGCATAAAATGACCTGGTCAGACTAGCTACTATATTAATAATACAGAACTAACCCTGTAGCAATGCAGTGTTGCTTATTGTAGGTGACATCAATGCTTAGTGCAGGATCAATATTTTGGATTGCAGTAGTCAGTTGCCATCTGTTACTGACATAGATTTTGCTTGAGTTGGTGCAGTCCTTTGGTAACATGATATTATATTGCCCACAGTTAAGTTTACTTGTTGTACTGGAGACAAGTTTTCCTCTGAGCCTCTGTCCCGCCATGGACTGAATTCTGAGCAAGCTTGATCTACAGCAGTTTTGTGTCAACTTTCATGACACTTCTCAACTTTCTTAACGACCCAAGAGGACCTGTGCACCTGCTACTTTCGTCAAGATCAGATTAAAATTGTACGAATTATTGCCCCTTTAAACACTGTTTTAAATGTTGATATGACAATAAGCCATTTCTATAATATAGCATTTAGAACATTCAGAATGTCTTACAGAATCTGTATTGACTTTTTTATAATAGAGACAGTAATGTAATAAAATATTTGCTGTGAAACATATAACACAATGTGTTTCATTAGTATGATATGTACATGTAAATTGTCCTGTTTCAGATTCGTGGGTGGAGTTGCACTACAACAGCAATGGCCAGAACTCACCCAAGAAAGAGCTGGATGCATCTGGTCTGTACACAGCCCTGAATGTTGAGAAACTTCTAAAGGATGCTCAGCGGGAGTCTGGAAACAATAGTAGAGAGGCCTCCAACAGGGGCAGGTGAGGGGCTAATTAGGGGTAGCAAGGAAGGGAATTACTTAAAAGCCTGGCAGGTTTACTTCTCTGGTTAACAACAAATAAGAATAGTTAAGGACAGAGAAGGGGTATATGTAGTTCAGTATTTTAAAGATCAAGGGGGTGGGGGTAGTAAATCTTCTTTGTAAAGGATAAAGAATGGGTATTTAAAATTTTAAGCTTTTTTTTTTCAAAGAAAAGATGTGTTGCTATTGTTATGACCCTTTCATCAGCATTGTTAAACCTTTTTGTTAAGACCCATTTCTTTAAAAAATGCCAAGCTTAACTCTTTCGTTTACTTTAAATTTTCATTATTCTTCCATGCACCGAGACTTGTTGAGTGATGTCGACTGACAGCTCTTATTAAAAGGACAAAGAAGGGAAAGTTATGTTCTTTTAAAGGATACAAAGGGTAGTTATGCTCTTTTAAAGGACACAGAAAGGCTAGTTATGTTCTTTTAAAGTACACAGAAAGGCTAGTTATGTTCTTTTAAAGGACATAGAAAGGGCAGTTAAGTTCTTTTAAAGGACATAAAGGGTAGTTATGTTCTTTTAAAGGACACAAAGGGTAGTTATGCTCTTTTAAAGGACACAGAAAGGCTAGTTATGTTCTTTTAAAGTACACAGAAAGGCTAGTTATTTTCTTTTAAAGGACATAAAGGGTAGTTATGTTCTTTTAAAGGACACAAAGGGTAGTTATGCTCTTTTAAAGAACATAGAAAGGCTAGTTATGTTCTTTTAAAGGACACAGAAAGGCTAGTTATGTTCTTTTAAAGGACACAAAGGGTAGTTATGCTCTTTTAAAGGACACAGAAAGGCTAGTTATGTTCTTTTAAAGTACACAGAAAGGCTAGTTATGTTCTTTAAAAGGACATAAAGGGTAGTTATGTTCTTTTAAAGGACACAAAGGGTAGTTATGCTCTTTTAAAGAACACAGAAAGGCTAGTTATGTTCTTTTAAAGGACACAGAAAGGCTAGTTATGTTACTTTAAAGGACACAGAGGGTAGTTATGTTCTTTTAAAGGACAAAGGAGGTGTAGTTCACTTTTAAAAGACAAAGAGGTAGCAAAGTTTTCATTTTTAAAGTACAAGGTATAGATAGTTAAAGGGCCAGAAAAAAGGAGACATGAAAGGAAAAGAAGTGTTCATGTTAAGTCTGAATGGCTATATACATATACATTCCATAAGTGATGCAACTGAAGTAATGAAAACCAATCTATTGGTACCATGTCCATGAGTATGCTTATGTTTCAGAACTAATCTCACTAAGTCTTTAGTTTGGTAGTATTTAAAATTATACTTAGTTTGAACATGAAATATTTTTACTGATTTACAAGAATAACCATAGAATTGACATATACCAAAATTAGGAAGCATACAGAAATAAAACCACTTTCCCTTTAGAAATGATAATACTGGCATGTATAGTAGTTACAATGCTTCGATGATTCCTGATGAAGATTTGTTATTGATCACAGACATAGAATGTACTTTAACTAGGCAGCACCTTTTGCATATCTGTAATTTTCCTAATAAACTGCAAATTTAGGGACAGCATGTTGTGAAGATAAAGAGAGCAAATTAGCTTTAAATCAGGGGCATTTCCTTTCAAGCTATGCTGGAATATGTATAATTAATATGGCAGGAGGCATGTACAGGTACAGAGCTTCAGGTAATTGCCACATGTAACTGTAATTGTAGTACTAAATCTGCCTCAAGTGGACATAATCTATAAACAACTGAAAGACTTTTTCATAGAATGTTTATTTGATAAAAATTTGTTTATTGTCAGAATGAATGATTAAAATTCCTCAAATTTAGGTTGTAACAATACTTTGGTTAAATACGTCACTGTAAATTTTACACATTGACTGGAATGAAAACAATCTTAAGATGTCAGGCAAGCATGACATAACATTTATATTGATCACATGACTACTGCCCAGTAACTTGGACAATAATAATCATTATGCAAGAATATCATGCTCTCTTTAATAACCATGACACAAATTATATACATTTTTATCACTAAGTTCTAGGACTGCATGAGGGAAGAAATAAAAGTTCTTGAGCTTATCTATTTTTATCTGGATCATCTATTAAAGTTGGTATCCGACAGTTAGCCTTTCAAATACGTAACAATTTCTGTAACTACCACTGCTTTGGGGAATTTGGGCATAATTTCTGCATAAACCCATACTTAAATCTACGTAAAGGTTAAAAAAAAATTAACATTACCTATGTTGTTAGACAGTATAAATCAACATCAGAACTAATAACCTGGATGACAATATAAAGTGATTTCAAAAGAAAGTGGTCACATGGTTTTCTTAGCTTAAAAATAGTTATTTCTGCAGCAAAGGCCAGAAAGGGAATACCTGTGTGCAATTGCAAGTAGGGATTATATTTCTTTGTTCACACTGACCTAGGGCATCAATCAACATAATTTTGTAGGACATTTCAAGGCATCATCGGATACCCACGGTTGATTCTATTACGTTACTCTCCATTCATCACCCGTGGGCAAATTGCTACTCATTTCGTCGTTCTGTTTGAATAGAACAGAACAGACATTATCCAATCAGATGATAGGTTACAAAATTAAATACTCTTCAATCGGAAGATCAATACGGTGACCTGAGAACGTAAACATGGCGACCGGTACAGCGCATCTCAAGTGTAAAATATGTCTGTCAGCGATCCGTGACAAATGTTCTTACAGATCTTTGGGTACTCCAGCAAGTATTGAAAAATACACATCGGTTTTAAACGAAATCGGTATCCTTGCCCATGAAGACAGTGACATTGCTTGTAATTTGTGCGTAAATAAACTTACGACAATGCTATCAAAGTGGTATGAAAGCGTAAACTTGATTGGTTGGCAGATTTCGCTGGATGGTCTAAGCGAACCAATCAGATTGCGGCATTTCATAGTAAACAAAGCGACGAAATGAGTAGCAATTTGCCCACGGGTGATGAATGGAAAGTAACGTAATAGAATCAACCGTGGGTATCCGACGATGATTTCAAGGTAACAGTGACTTACTTGGTTATTTGAGAAAAACATTTGATTTGATTTGTCTGATAACACCTTTAAAATAGAACACATTTGTGTATTCTAAAAGTAATGAGCGATGCTCCAGCTGTATATACCATATTATATACAGAATCAGTAGATTTGCCTCAGGCATTAAGATACATTTGGCATTAGTTATTTTGATCATTAAATCTGATCATGTGTTCAGTTCAGATCTGTTTATTTTTATTTAAGTACACAAATTGATATTATTACATAATCATTAACACTACTACTACAAATTCTTAATTTGCTTTTTCTATTAAATGTTTGCACTCCCTTATTCTGCATTTATGTCATCCAGTTATTTTATTCCCTGTAATTCAAGCAAATTAACTTCCAGGTGAACTGAAACTTCCCACATGTATTAAATCAAAAGTATAAATAGCTAAGTAAAACTGACAGAAGTTGTTGGAGTTTACATACATTACTCTGGCTGTCCATCTAGTATGTGGGTAACTGGGTCATTGCAGTTACATGTACCAGCCAAACTGACAACAATTATTGTTAAACTGCTGTTCAGCCTGATACAAGACATTATAACAGAAGAATGGTATCCTTTAGCTATGTATGTGTGGTTATAATGCGTCCATAACATGCTGGTAGGGTTGTGGACTTGTAACTCCTTGGACTGCTTAGCCTCTCACCATGTTTGTTTAAGTCTCATTAGGGAGATGGACTTGGAAGGTCTCTCTGCTGACCTGCGATGCACCAGGGCTTCTAGCCAGTCTTTTTTCTTGGGGTCTGTCTCCACTAAAATAGCTGGACAGCATAAAATGACCATAATTGGTTGCCATTTATACAGACTTAACTGAAAATAGTTATAATTGTGGCCCCAGGGGGGTTCTAGCTGAAAATAGTTATGGTCGTGGGCCCAGTGTGTTCTAGCTGAAAATAGTTATAATTGTGGCCCCAGGAGGTTCTAGCTGAAAATAGTTATAATTGTGGCCCCAGGAGGTTCTAGCTGAAAATCGTTATAAATGTGGCCCCAGGGGGTTCTAGCTAAAAATACTTATAATCGAGGCCCCAGTGGGTTCCAGCTGAAAATAGTTATAATCATGGCCCCAGGGGAATTCTAGCTGAAAATAGTTATAATCATGGCCCCAGGGGAATTCTAGCTGAAAATAGTTATAATCATGGCCCCAGTGGGTTCTAGCTGAAAATAGTTATAATCGAGGCCCCAGTGGGTTCCAGCTGAAAATAGTTGTAATCATGGCCCCAGGGGGTTCTAGCTGCAAATAGGATTAATCATGGCCCCAGGGGGTTCTAGCTGAAAATAATTATAATTGTGGCCCCAGGGGGTTCTAGCTTATCTGAAACTGTTATTTGCCTTCCCCGTAGCAATTTCTGCTTAGCATAGTAAAAGTTGATGAAACTGGCATTTGCTAGATGAATAAATACTTAGATGATCATAAATAATTCAGTAATATAAATGAAATGTTATAGTTTGAGCACACTAGTCACTTATTTTACCCATACATCTAAAATTTCTTCAACTCAGTCAAGCCAAATGTATCACTTGTAGCCTGTACAAGAATTCAAAGGTAAAAGTGGCCAATTTTTGAATTAAGAAAATAAAAAAGCAACACTAAAACATGTACATAAACCTCCAATAGAATGTGTATTACTAGGTCAGGATATTTGTTATCTTAAAAGCTTCTGTTACACATCAAAGACATGCCTAGTCTATCCCCAGCTACATGTTGCAGGGATGTTGTTGAAATTCTTTAAATGAGGAAACTAAATTTTTAGTTCCAGGCAAAATTGTTCAGGCTTAGGCAAATAAAGAAGATTGAGATAAAATAGCTCCTGATCAGTTTCTGCACAATTGTCTTAAAGGTCTCCTGCAATATGTTACATCTATCAATACTTGAATAATCATTAGAAAATAACTGAGATTTTGTGTTGCATGCAACAATAGTTAATCAAGTAGTATTGTTTTAGTGAAAGTTAATGCATATCTTGGTTTGTCAGATTGTAATTTTTGTTTTAATGAAAGTTAATGCATATCTTGGTTTGTCAGATTGGAATTTTCCATGTATGTTGCATGAAAAAGCTGCATTTGTAGATGTTAATGATGTTACTTGTGTTCTAGAATGTGTCCGTCACAAGGTCTAAACTGTATGATGGGAGATTCTTATGTAACAAGTGGGAGATGAATGGATACCAAAATAATCATTGAGTATATAACGTGAGAGTTCATCATAGCAGTGCTAATGACGGCATTGGAATTTACTATAAATATTATAAACAAAAGCAAGATAAAGAATAATAGAAAATGAAATAAACATCATGAAGTTGTAGATGTTATGAAATGTAAATTTTGTAGCTGGCCTGGTTGGATTTTGCTGCAATACATTTTACACAAAAACTAACATTATATATATTTTCTAAAAGACGCTTTGTGTTTTGGGGGAGAAAAAAGAATGGAAATATTTTGTGGCAAATATGTCAAAACCTTCAAGGTTCAAAACAGATTTGCTAATAATCATGCTCAAGCGTATTCCCAAACAATACTTCTTTATCTAACTGCTTGCTTTAAACAAGAATATAGACAGTATTGGGAAAATAACTGCTGCCCTTACATTCATGCACAAACCATCCATCATCGTCATGGTAGCCATAAAATGAACCATAATTGGTCGCAGGCAAGATAGAGCTTGGCTATAAATAGCCAGGTAAATGTATAAAAGTAGGCCATTGCAGTAAACGGACAAAATTCTTGACCTCTTTTCGAGGGTTCACTGTTGTTTTCTGTCTAGTATATTTTATGGCTTGAGGCTATTCTATCATGGTTGCAGTAAGGTAAAATAAAACACTTGAAGACTTGTTTTAACAAGCCTTTTTTATTTGTATCAAAAGCTGTAGGGAGAAGGTAATTTTTTTTTTAAAATACAAAATGTTCCTAAAGGAATTTCCAATATACTAATCTTTGTTAGTATATTACCATTTTTTATATAATCTTTATTAAATCTTGCTTTTACAAGGTTATATGATGCTACACAACAATCATATTTTATCAAGTTTTTTGTGGATTTTGCATTTTTAATTAATTTTGTGGTACAATAAAGATTTGATGTGAATATTAAAAAATGAAAAATGCAGAGCATGCTTAACAAATCTTCATACCTGTTACGCCTAAATTTGATTCTGCTGTAGTGGTTTTGGTATCTTTGGTAACTGTATCTGCAGGGTTAATCACCCCACCAACAGTATTTCATTTATTTGGAGACTGTGTCCACTTAAAGCAGATATAGTGCTGCCTTCACGATGTATAGCATGCCGTGAATACCTGGCATGATACCACACCCAGTCACATTATCCTGACACCAGGCAAAAAGTTTTGAAAGAACACTTACATTTGCTTAAGCATTAGCAAGGAAACTATCCCACTACCATTCTAATGAAACAAGTTTGGTATGCCACCTCACTGGTTTGAACCTGTGGCTTCCCGTGCCCAGAGCTGACGCTCTATAGATTGTGCCACCAGGTCCCAGTATTTGATATTTGTTTGAAAATGTAAACTATAACAACACAATAATACTTGCTATTATTGGTGAAGGCCAACCCAGACCGTTTTCTCTGTAGAACCACTGACACATAAAGGTCACCTATAATACCTCATTAGATTAACATTTTCACCAAACTGGGACTTGAACCCACAGATAAGTGCCAACATTTCTGTACATTCAATTGACAGTTGCTTCAACATGTAACATCCTGAACAATAAAGAATTTACAGATATTTTTTTTTTATATAGATGAAGGGGGGGGGTGATTAAAGATGTCTGGCATGTTCATTTAAATGTGCTCAATCATAAATAAATATGTATAAGAAAAGGAACTGTATCTGTTGGTAAGCAAGAAAATCAGAGCAAATAGGGACAAGAGATTTCGGCATTAAATGACTAGACATACCCTAGCCCTACATGTGTAAAACATGTACGTACATGTATATATGTGCACATTATCCAGATAGTGAATGGTGGTCAGTAAAAAAAAAAGCACAGAAATGGTTGTTGTTATCATTTTAAGACCAAGTTGGTGCCAAAATATGATCCCATTCTCGTTTAAAAATAATACACTTTCACACTTTCACCAGTTAATTTCTCTTTCAGGTTCTTCTGAAACAGACAACAACATGTTGAAAAGTTTTATTGCACTATTTTCATATCATATGCTATTGAAACCAATTGAACACAAGTTCCATTGCTAGTAAGTTTCTGTTCCAACTAAGATAACAATAATAGTAGAGATGCATGCAGTATTGTTAAACTTTCCAAATTTTATTAACTTTTTATTATGTAAGTTTCCCCTCCTGAAGTTAAAAAGGAAACACTGAGTTTCTTCAGGTGAGCTATTTGGGGCCGTTTAGACCCACTTGGTTGTACATGTAATTACTTTTAGTGTTTTTTGTTTCTTTTACCAGTCTTCACATTGATAAACACTTATTTTCAGGCATCAAACCATAAAAAAATATATAATGAAATATATAATGAAAATATACAAAATGGTTATTCAGTGCTGCAGGACCTGCCAAGTGTCGTTATGTCATAAAACCTAAGATAGATAAATACAAAATGGTTAACTTTTATGCCTGACAAACACTACAGCCATATAATTAGCATAAAAGTTTATCAAGATTTTTACTGCCGTGTTGTTTACATTACATTTTACTCCATTATATTATCATGCCTACCTTCATACAGTCTGACATGCAAAGGTGCATATATGCAATTTTTAGAGATTTGTGAGCAAATAGTGAAGATCCTGATAATACAGCATACAGCGGGGACCTGGTTGACATTACCATATTTATATAATTGACACGTCTCTTGAAGTAGTAGTTCTTTAAAAGTTACATTATGATAATTATGGCAAAAAGGTAAAGATCTGGTTATAGTCAACTTTCACACCAATGCATATTTAGCTGACATGACAGTTTTACCCTGGTCATTCGGTATAAATCCAGTACCAGCAGCCAAGACATATGGTATTAGCAGGTCATGTGACTGACCCTAATAATACTTGCCGGTATCCATTTATACCCCTGGGTGATATGGAATGATTTGAGGTTAATTTCACACTCAAGGAAATAAGTGGTTACCTGACCGAGGTTTGAATCATTGATCCCATAATCCTGAGTTGTTCGTCGCACTCCTTGTATGGGAGCTAAAGGTTTCAAGTGGGGCACCCAGAAAGTGAAGTGAGTTTTCTTTATTATCGATGATTAAAAGATCTTGCACAACATTGGCAGCCAATATATGACTCATCTAAGACACCTATACAATTTATTATTATATCATTCTTTTCTAGAGATGTGTGTACGTGATTTGCTTTTATTCCATGCAATGAATTCAACATATTGAAGATGCCTGCATTACAAAGGATATGTGCTAGCACATTTTTTACCTGAAATTTATCCATATTTCCATTTATTCCCAGTTTTCCACATCTTTAAATGTATGTAAAGATTGTTTTTCCAATTCAGCTGTCAAAGAAAGGGGAAAAGCATTTAATTAAATAGAAATGGCAGGCCTTATCTCTTAAATGCTAAGTACATATTGAGGAGGATAAGGCTGAAAGCCACTTAGCCTCTCAACGTGTGGGTCTGAGGCCCATTCAGGGCAAAGAACTTTATTTGGGAAGGTCTTCCAGCTGACCTGCATAGTGCCAGTGGTTCTACCCAAACATTTGTTTGAAATCTTCCTTCACCAAAATAGCTGGATGTCTCTGTAATGGTCATAAGTCGCTGTACTGTATTTTAAAAACAGAACAAACAAGGCTTAAAGTATGATCCTAATCACTGCACACAGCAAGTTGTTAAAGTGTACTATCATATCAGGTTTTACTTCGCCAGCTTACCCTGTGACAGAACATTTTATGAAATGATTGGGTATTGTATAATACTAGCTGTATATAGCATGATATCAGTGTTAAGGCAGCACAAAAGCTGCGTTAGGTGATCGATGACATAAAAGCCAACAAATAGAAGGTTGAAAGGGTGTGCCTGTAACCGAGCAGTTAAGAGTTGATATCTTGTAATTCCTCAGCCACTCACCATTCTGGTTTGAGTCCTTGTGGTTAAGAGTTGATATCTTGTAACTCCTCAGCCACTCACCATTCTGGTTTGAGTCCTGGTGGTTAAGAGTTGATATCTTTTAACTCCTCAGCCACTCACCATTCTGGTTTGAGTCCTGGTGGTTAAGAGTTGATATCTTGTAACTCCTCAGCCACTCACCATTCGGGTTTGAGTCCTTGTGGTTAAGAGTTGATATCTTGTAACTCCTCAGCCACTCACCATTCTGGTTTGAGTCCTGGTGGTTAAGAGTTGATATCTTGTAACTCAGCCACTCACCATTCGGGTTTGAGTCCTGGTGGTTAAGAGTTGATATCTTGTAACTCCTCAGCCACTCACCATTAGGGTTTGAGTCCTGATGGTTAAGAGTTGATATCTTGTAACTCCTCAGCCACTCACCATTCTGGTTTGAGTCCTGGTGGTAAAGAGTTGATATCTTGTAACTCCTCAGCCACTCACCATTCGGGTTTGAGTCCTGGTGGTAAAGAGGTGATATCTTGTAACTCCTCAGCCACTCACCATTCGGGTTTGAGTCCTGGTGGTTAAGAGTTGATATCTTGTAACTCCTCAGCCACTCACCATTCGGTTTGAGTCCTGGTGGTTAAGAGTTGATATCTTGTAACTCCTCAGCCACTCACCATTCTGGTTTGAGTCCTGGTGGTAAAGAGTTGATATCTTGTAACTCCTCAGCCACTCACCATTCGGGTTTGAGTCCTGGTGGTTAAGAGTTGATATCTTGCAACTCCTCAGCCACTCACCATTCGGGTTTGAGTCCTGGTGGGAGTGAGAACTTTCATCTGGAAAGGTTTTCCAGCTAACCTGCAGTGTGTTAGTGGTTTTATTTACACATAAGTTTAGGATCTTCCTCCACCAATAATAAGCTGGACATCACCAAAATGATCATAATTGAGTCAGTACAAGTAACAAAAACAACAGCAGAAGATTTTAATAGTTTATGTGTAAATTTAATTAGCTTAGTAGAAATTAGTGTGTTTTCATTATTTGACTCAATAGTTTACAAATGATTATAACCTCCTAGCCTGTTTATCATGTATTTATATATTGGTTAGTCAGGTCAGGTAGATCCAGATGAGTCCAGCCGGGAGCTGTCTAATCAGAATCTACATAATTTGGTGCTGATTTTCTTATTACTAGTTAGTTAATTTTTATGTGTAGTTAAAATTAGGTAAATACAAATTTGTGTGGATTTTAAACTATGGAAGTATGATAAAGGTTAATTTGTCTCACGAGTTTACTGTTGTGTTCATATTTCAGTCCAAAGGGTCTTCACAGTCCAAAAGGTCTCCACAGTCCAACAGGTGAACTCTCCTCCTCCCTCGGACCTGTTCCTCAGGTAAAGTGTCATTCTTTGATGTCATAGTAACCTGCAGCAGTTTCAATACTGCTGTAAGTTCTCATTAATAGTAACTTAAAACTGTGGATAAACAGCTCAATTAGTTTTACCGTTCCAATATACTCAAGGAGCAAGAGGTTTTGGTGCAAAAAGGTTGTGACTTGTTGTTTTTTTTGTGTGTGCATATTTTATTAAGTAAAATCAAGTTATATAATCTCACTAAAGATTTAAGCAAGAAAGTACACATATTCATATATATTTTTACCGTTTCAAATTTTATTAAAGCTATGGATGTTACCCTTGAAGTATCATTACCAGACCTAGTACTGCAAATAGATCAACTAAAATGTTACTGATAAGGCAATAAATCCTAGAAACATTGTCATTGCAGGATGAACGCGTAGACCCTGGTACAGACTGGATATGGGACTGGTCCAGTGGTCCTGAGAGAAATCCGTAAGTCTCTGTATAATATACATGTTTACTTTAAAATCAGGTGCAGGTATGTTTAACCAGGTCCTGAGAACCATTTACCTGCAGGAAACACGTTTCAACCCATTTACATGAAACATGCATTGCTCTAATGGTGTTTCTACCAGGAAGGGGTTTATTAAATAATTAAAAGGGAACTGCCCGAATATAATTATAAATGGCAGATGGCTGTTGGCAATATGCTCTTTCATGGTCGAATAAAGCTTGGTGAAAAAATTATTTTTTTAATAGCTCATAGAATGTGCACATCGCAGCTTTTATTAATAAGATCTGTAAAAAAACTGCCGACGTTCTTTAGCTCTTTACAGTAACCCTTTACTTGCTGGGAGCACCATTCAACCCACTGGCAGAAAACATTCCCCAACCCTTATGATGCAAGGAAAGGGTTAAGCAAGCTCTTAGGGGGGCAACTGTGGGGTAGTGGTAGTCGCTTATTTGTAACTCCTCTGACAGCTTAGCCTCTCACCATGTAGGTTCGAATTCTGTTCTGGGCAAAGGATTTAATGTGGGAAGGTCTTCCAACTGACTTGCGGTG
The DNA here is from genome assembly GCA_007844125.1 of Sinonovacula constricta. NCBI lineage: Eukaryota > Metazoa > Mollusca > Bivalvia > Cardiida > Solecurtidae > Sinonovacula > Sinonovacula constricta. The sequence continues at coordinate 34,161,822 of CM017569.1, forward strand.
CGCTGGTGGTGCTACCCAGACATTTGTTTGGGATCTTCCTCCTCCAAAATAGCTGGACATTGCTAAAAGGTCATAATTTGTCTTTTAAAAATAAAAACAAACAAAAGCAAGCTCTTTGATTGGGCAACTGCAATGGCTCATTTACAGATAAAAATGCAATTTGATGGTCACCCAAGAAAAGTTTTACACATTTGAACCATCGTCTTTTACATATGAAAACCAGCCGATATTTTTCAGTTCAAATTAGCAGGTTTGCATTTTTAAACCTTAAACCTGGTATCCGACAGTTTGCCTATATCAAATACATGGTTAAAATATCTCTTGTTTGGAAGAAATTGGGCATAATGTATGCAGTATGTTTTGAACACTACTTCAACAGAAAGACAGTAGAAATTGTGAAATAAATAGCTCAAATGTTCATTCTTGCCAACTCTATAAATAAGCATTATGGGGATTTCTGCTAAAAATACATACCACTGCCTGAGTAGAAAACCTGGCTGATGTTCAAATGTGATTTCACGTGGTTGTCTTAGTTTAAAAATAGCAAACTATGCAGCATGGCTCAGACAGGAAATACATGTTTGTAATGATGAGTGGAGCGTTATGCTTCACTTTTTACATAGATGCAAGATATTTATCAACAGGATTTGGCGGGATCTTTTCCTACAATATTAACTCATTTGTTTGTTTGCTATAAAATGGTCCAGACCGTTAGATACCACCTTTTACATGTTGTGGAAACTCCAGTCTATTCCAGAAATGTCAATAACTTTATATTCTCAAGGGAGCAACTGTGGCCGAGCCGTTACAGTCGCTGACTTGTAACTCCTCAGCCGGGTTGAAGTCCTGGTCAGGGCGAGATCTTTGATGTAGGGAGGTTTTCCAGCTTATTTTCGGTGCGTCACTCATTCTGCCCAGGCATAAGTCTGGGGTCTTTTTTAACCAATAAATTGCAAATATGACCATGATTGTGTCTGTGAAATGTAACAACAAACAAACATACTCAACATATGATACTGTCTCACCATTGTTTATATTCGCACCAGTTTATATGGTCTCACTATTCTCACCATATGTCCTATCTAGGGACTTAAGCCTGAAGTTTCGTCACCCACCAAAACGCCCGAGGTACAGTGTACGCCACACAGCAGTCATGAAGAGCAACAGCATCTTCAACCTGGAGAATCTACCCACCCTGCTCTTCACGCATGCCTGTACCTTTGTCCTGGGGGCTGCTGTGTAAGAATGACTATTTGATTTACAATGCTTTGAAATGGAGCTGTAAGATAGATAATTGATTTTACATCCTTTTAAAATGATTTGAATAGTGTCAATTTATTAAGTGTACAATGAATTGAAAAAGAATTTAAGCATAGATTTTTATTTCTTCACAATCTTAAACATTTTGAAAAAGTGTTTTAACTAAATCATTGTAGTGAACCAATGAAAGAAAACCTTATCATTTTCACTCTAGGTCCCAAAGGTGGTGATAATTTATATAGATGAAAATAAAGATTACAGATACAATAAGCATGAAATAAAACGGAAATTTGTTGATTTCAGTGTATGTTCATATTTTATCTTACAAGAGGTCTAGAAAATATATTTTTCTTTAACCACTTGTGAAATAAAATACAATCATACACTGAAAGTGATAAATAGCATTTGTTTACAATGCATGGAATTAGAATGTTCAGATAGACTTCTTATATGTTTTTTGGTGAATTTATTAGACTTTTTTTAGACATTAACAGAGTTAATGAGCTTGAAACTTAAGGGCTCAGTCATTGATGATATTTGTTTTTGAGGAAGTCCTCTAGCTTACATTTGGTGTGCTGATGGTTCTACATTTGTCTGCTGATCTTTCCCCACAACTTTCAATTTGGGCATCGCCAATATGACCATAACTGTGTCAGGGGTGTATCAAAAATGGGTTCAAGATTTAGGTTGAGAAAATCTTTGTAAAGGTCTATCAGCTGACAATTGATGCATCTGCCTGCTTACTTGCAGTTTACATATTGTTCTTTACTGTCACATTTAGGTATTGAATTTGTTTCATTTTGTTCTGAAATATCTGGTTGTACAGTTTAAAATGTTGGGCATATATTTGCAGGATGATGATTTACCTGAAAAAGTATTGTAACTGGACCAGCGTGGCTACATCAGCTCTAGACTAGAATTGGGTGGAGCTAAGGTGAAAGTGGGTGGAGCTTTGCTGCTTACCATGGCGACTGTTCTGAGGGGTACTGAGGGGAGACAATTCAGAAAAGATACACTGGAGAAACTTTACACAGACATCTAGCTCCTCAAGAAATTTAGTCATAGTTATTGTCAGGAATTTTTTTTATTTAACAGAAGTTTTCTAGTAGATATTTAACTCAATGCTAAACTGGTTTTGTGTTTTTTAGTGTTTTGAAGCTTTGATGCCTTCAGCTTAATTGCTTTTATATGATTGTTTGCTTAAGAACTATAAAGAACTGTGAATAAGTAATTATTGAGATAGGATGGAGCTAATGTTTTTGGTGGTGTTTTTTATAAATTATCAGTTTAATATACTTTGCCTTAACATAGATGTATAACATGTGAAAAAAAATATTAGCATAACGTTTACTGTAATGAATCAAAAAAAAGATAAACAGTGAATCCTGTGGTATTTTGAACATGTAAATATGTTTATTAATAACATCTTCTGTACATATATTTTATAAATTATTTTATTCATTTTTTGCTTCTGCTTTTTAATTCCAGGATCAATCAATCTTATTATTTGTATGTTCTTTTTTAACAAATTCCTGTATCTCTTAATGTGTAACAGCTTAAAAAAATAACATAAAAATCTAAAGATATAATCAGTAAAGACACAAATTCATTTTTGTGATGAGACTCGCATATCACATTATAATGATACACTGAACATTTGTTGTCATTCCATCTTCAAATTATGTAGTGTACAGTTCCATAATCAGTTCCATTGCGTATGATTTATAATTTATCATACCGGTAAATATTTAAACACTTGCAGAAAAATTGTTGAATCATATTTTTTTCTGTCCATACAGCAGTGAGCTGAGGCGAAGGTTTGAGACATAACCAGTGATATTAAATTCCTGACCTTAAATAAAAAAAAAATTAAAACTTTTAAGGACATCATTAAATAATGAAAATAAGAATAATAAAATATCTAAAATAAGTTTCAGTAATAAAATACAAAGAGTCTCTATAGATATGACCCTGTTTGCAAGTAAATTTGTTTCTGCTTTGACCAAATAAACCATTCCTTAACTGCATTATTGGAGATTGTAAATACAAACTGAACTCATTGCTAGTTTATCATTTTTGATCATAAATTTGATTTTTGATTGATAATTTTGCTCATTACAAAACGTTTGAAGCACATTCATTGAGTAAATGCTTACCTCACCTGTAATTGGGTTTGTATCTGTAATAAATGTTTCGGCATAAATGCATCATAATTATTATATTAAATAACATATTATGACACATTTTTGTGCTTTCTTAATTGATTTGATTTGGTGTAGGTTAATTTATCAAAGAGTTCCAGTTAAGAAAAAAAGAAACAACAATCTTAAAATGTTCAATTATGGTTGCTTATCATTAATGATAAACTGGTATTTATCCTACAAATCTCAACACAATTGCAGAAGACTATGAATTACATAGCTTATTAATTGAGTAAGTAATAAAAACATTCACTCAAACAAGTTTTCCGACTTGTACATGTACAAATGAATCTTCAATACCATAATGGCATTCACTTGGTAAGAGTGTTTTTAAAATATAATTGTTTAAAATATAATTGATGCAATATTGTTTTTCAGTTATTTGATTTTTTAAGCTGAAATGTAACTTTAAAATTAGTGTTTGATAGAGATTTTGACCCTCCTTTAGTATTCAATTAAATTATAAGATTTAAAGATTTTTTGGTTTTTAATTAAACTGTTATAAGTTAGATCCTCCTTTTTTCCTCAGAACAATTTCACTTTTGAAAAAAAATGCTTAAATGTATTTTCATGTTTGTTTACACTTAATTTAGCAAATGCCGATTGTATGTAAACATATTTATTTCATAATTGTTTTGCTGTCCTTTTTCTTGATAACATTGTCTTGACTTTCCTTGTTTAAATTTATGCAGTTTCTTATGAAAAGATAGTTGGGCATTTGATACTTTTATAAACAAAATCAATGCAATACATAGTTTACAATAGAAACAACAACATTGCAGTCAATAATGCACAAAATAATTATTGAAAATGTCTCACCAGTGTTCGTCAAGGGTCAGTTACTAGTCGCTACTTAAATCAAAGATATCACATAGAAAATTCGTTTAGATTCACCTGTATCTGTCTTGCCTACGCATGTTTATAGTTTCTGTTGTTTTTGTTGTTTTAACTTCTCATTTCTGTTAGTGATGTCTCCTATATATCTATATCCATTGTTATCAGGCAAGCTTGTAACTGTCAAGATTGGCTTGTAACTCTTTAATTCAGTCATTTATTTTATTTCCGTGACATTTTTATAGAATGTTCAGTGGGCTACATATTGTTGCACTTTATGCTTGACCAGAGAAAAAATTGAAAATCAGACTTGTCTTAAAAAAGAGTTCTATTCGTTGGTAACAGAAACATACCAAAGCCTGTAAATTTGATTGAGGAGGTATGGAAATCTACATGAAGTTTTGTGAAAATCAAAGCAAAGTTTTATAGGGAAAAAAAGCTCAAGAGAAGTTGTTTAAAAAATCTTTATAGAGAAGCAAAGTTTTAAAATACTTATTGCAGAAGATTTCATTTAGTGCAGTGTAACCCTGGTGGTTAGTAATAGTATATTTTGTGCAGTGATACCCGGGTCAAGATAAAGAACTGAAATTTAAAGGGTTTTGTAGTCAACACTTGACAGTCTGTCTGTTGTTGTATCTGTTATTATTATATTTGTATTTCATTATCCATAGATATATAAGTATAATAACTTTGTGTAAGACTATAACCAACCTCTAAGTTTTTGCCTATAAGCTTTTCAAAATTATGTTCTTGTTTATCATTTATACCAGTCAAATAGATGTCTTTACTAACATGTGGTTTTCTCTGGGATAATATTTTAAATTAATATTCATGTGGCTATTGAGGTTCTATATCTATTTATCTTTTTGCATGTTAAAGATCTTTTTTTTTAGTGTGATTCATTGTATGTCTGATGTGGAAGTTTAGATATTTTGAATATTCGCTTGTTTTAAAAATTTGTTTTCAACAGTGCTTATGAACTTTGAAACATTTAACTAGAAAGATAATAGTAAAGTATACTTTCGATTGGCACTTGCAGAATAATTAATCCTTACAGACCTAAGGCTTTTTTCAGTATATACCTATCACATTTGTTGGTAAAAAAAGGGCATACTTCACAAAATACAAATATTTTCTTACCAGCATACCCACTTGGAAAGGTACATACTTCCAACAACTTGCAAAGTTGCATAACTCTAAGTGTAAGCTTCTTCATTTTAAAGTTACTTAAATTTTGTTTTCTTTATGTGCAAACTAAATCAGTGCTGTATTGTTGGTTTTCATTGAGTGTTTAGTTCTATATGGCTAGAAGCATGCTCTGGTAAATTTCCATTACCGTAAGTTATTAGATCTATAACTAAAACTATGTGACTCCTATTGTTTAAAATGTAATCAGATTAAAGAATGCAAGTTAGCTTTGGTTTTTAACTGGGTTGTTATAAATAAACAATGTTTTTACTGAACTGTTCATGTAGAGATGATGTTTGAAAAAGTGCTGAACATATCATCTTAGTCAAGAAAAGTACTTTGTAGAGTAGAAACCTATTTATTGCTAATGCAGTGCTACTTTGTTTAAGTCATAAATTGTTGAAACATTTTGTGTTTATTTAAGCATTCTTTTTGTGAAATTTTGCAAAGAATTTGGGTTAAATTTCAGACCCTTTCAAGAAGAAAAATAAAATAAAACTCACCACACTATTGTTTAACATGTGGTTAGTTGGTTACAGTTAAAATGTGCTAGATTTGGGAATAAATGGTTGAGTAAATGCCATTTTCTTTGTTGAACTAACATTTAAATGTGCTTTCTGCCTCATGTCTGAGTATAGATGATATGGAGTCAGTGCAATACGTGTTTCTGATTTTTACTGTACGAGTTACTCTTTTGCATTATTGGTATCAGTTGTGGAAAATATAACTTTAAAAGTATATTTATTTTATTTTTTTTTAAGTTTTGATATAACTAAAGATTCAGTATTAGCTTACCAGTTGTAGCATTTTTATATGTACAAATATTTACTTTGACAACTGTATATTTTTTTCCCTGTCTTTCTCATGTAAATAAAATCGGTTTAATCCTATGTTATTTGTGTGGAAACTATCAGTAACATTAATTTTTTTTAGCTGTATAAACTTAAAAAGACTTCAACTTATTTTTCTAAAGTCTTAAAAATTCAGGTTTTAAAGAGTTTATTTTAGATCGGTAAATGTTAAAATCTTTTTTATAGTACTTTCTGTACAAAAAGCATCTCGGTAATGAACTGCTAAGTGCAAATCAACTAGGCTTGTGTCCAGATCAACTAGGTCCCAGCTGACAGATCCAGATCTGTAACGTTCCCTGTCGAGTCTTAGGGAATATATGTAAGGTTTTTGTTGAAGTAATTGTCAGCAAACATAATAAATTAATAATAACAGTAGAAGGATAATGTTTAGACAACACCATTAATAAATGTGAAGAAAGATTAGCTGTTTAATAGATGCTCTTGGCAAACTAGAATGTCCGAGTATGTTAGTTATTTTTGTCATCTCATCCTACATGTGTCAACTAATGTAGTTTTAAAAAAAATCTTGTGGATCTGATTTACACATTACTAGGTCTTTATTGTCACACCCTTTGCAAAAGTTGCTCCACGATTGGTCTAATTAAAGATACCTTAAGATAATCTGTTATGTAAGGGAGTGTTTTGCCAGTTACTGTGTTAGTTGCATTAATTGATCTTTTGTTTATGTATGTTTATTCTTTGAATATCTGATGTTTGTATTGCAAGTTTTAGAAATAAAACACGACTCATCACATTTCTTCTTGCATCATCTTTGTCCATTTTTCCATGTGTGGTACAGTTCTGGTATTTCATGTAATATATACTTATTTCGAATAACTACTTCAGTGTAACACCCTTGTGTAATAAGATTGAAACATTGTTAAACTACCATACCATTGATATTTATGTATGTTTATATGCTTGTGTATCCATGGGCATCTGGCTTGATATACAAATAAAGATCTGTCTTTAAAGTAAAAAAATGTATGATTTTCTAAGCAAAATGTTGTTAGAAATTCTAATTTTAAGGTCTTAAAAACAAGGAGCTTAAGATGACAAGTCTTAACTTGCATAAAGAAAGTTTATAGATGGATGACCCATCGACTTTGATTTACTTATCAAGGATGCATTTTTATTCAAGCCAATGCATCATTCCATTCGCATCATATTCTTTCCTTTCTCTACATGTTCAGAAAAGAACCTTGAAGGAAAGAGTATGAATACACCAGGATTCATGGCATATCATTTTGCCTTCTACAGTGTTTAGAAATCTAAGTTGACAATTAAAATACTTCAACTTTTTTTAAAAAAATGGCTTAAACAAGGCTTTAATATACGTAATAGCCTCTACAGGTAAACACAAGTTTATATGTAAATGTTTTAGTTTGTAGCGAACTGCATTTATTATTTCAGTTTATGCAACACAAATAAGACGTGATGTTTTTAATTACAGTTTAGGTATTTTATATAGTTTGTAATTGTTGTACGTAGATCTTGACAGATATAAAATCGCCTAATTCGAATCTATTTAGCTCTGCCACTTTCCTCCTATTTTTAATGCCACCAAAATACATATCAATGACTTCGGGTTTGGCTGCCATCTTTTTGCAATATTACCTCTGATGTCTACTTCTGAAGGTAAAATGAGACATAAATGAGTAGTCTCCCCTGAAAAATCCTTAAATGCAAGTAGGTCCTTTTATTTGTTTTTCTTGCTTTTTATGCTTATGCTGATTGGAGTGTATGTTAAGTTTTTGCCTTTCTTGTGATACCAAGGTTAATTATCACCAAAAAACACTTTCACTTTTCTTTAAATAACAAATCTCTATAAATGTTTCAATTGGATTTTAAGCATATAGTTATGCAAAAGTAAGAAAATTTTCTGTTTGGGTTAAAATATCTACAAAAGAACAGGCAATAAAGTCCAATAATTCCAACTAAAAGGACCTACCTTCTGCTTGGAATACCTCATATATTAACTAACAAGGGAGACAATTTCCATTTCACTAATGTACTCCATTAGTCGAGGTGTTCTGAATGGCATCATTCCTTTAAGATTTTTTAAATGGAAGAGAATTCAACACAAAAACGAAAAGATTTTGTGTAGTTTCATTTACTGGTGTACATTATTGTACAGAACATGAAATGGCTGATCAAGATCAACAAGTGCTCAACAGAAAGTGTACCCTGTAGTCATGATTTAACACTAGGTATCAGACACACTCCACTAAATGGTCACACTGCTGCAATATAACTAACAATTAGTGCAGTGGTGTATTAAAATTTTCTAATGTAGTCCTCACTTACAAAGTGAACCTATACTTTTAGCGGGTAGAAAGTTAGTAAAAGTAAATAATTTTCATCAACTTTAGAATGTATTTTAATAAAAAGATGTAATTTGCTTGTTTAATTTTTTACAAAAAATGAATAAGACAAATTTACAAGATTTTTTTCTGTCACTTTTCAATGATAATTTCTAAAAAAAAACAAAAAAACTTTCTTTGGATAGTTTTCAATACACATGTTACAATACCAGAAGAAAAAAAACAGTAAAAAACTGCGCTAATAAAAACAGGTACTTTCTTACATTGATCTAATGATTTACAAGAATTAAATTTTGTTTCTGTAAAAATAAAATAACCAGGAAATTGGGAAAGTTTCTGTTGATAGGTCCATAAAATATTTTTTTCTAAATCAATGACATATTTACATTTATTGCACATGAAAACATAAAAAAAGCATAACATAAAACAAGCATCTTGATCACGTCTCAAAAAAAACTTTCTCTGCTCAACACCACAGCAATGTGGTGATTACCCTGAAACATTAATAAACACTGAAAATGAAACAATATTAACTCAATAATTTACAAAAAAGGTTAAGAAACTATAATAATACAAAACATGTATTCCAATTAGTTTAATTAATCATTAAAACTAAACAATTACAAAAAAACTTGAAGAAAAAAAAGCTGAATTGTATTTTCTAACAAGCCTTCAAATTGAATAATTCTTAATTATACTGATATATGAAATATGTTAGGTAAATGAATTGGAGAAAAAAACTGAACAAGCTAACTGAATAAGTATAAACTGCATACCTGAAAACTATAGACCAGATCATGTTTATTTTTCAATACTCTGCCGAAGCTTATTACTCGAGTGAAAGAGATACTACTTCAACTAAATGGTTCTTTGGATTATATTTTATCCCTTATAATGGGATAGAAAAGGTTTCGACAGAATTTGTACAGATTTTTATCATAATTATGATTCCCCTTGTTTTCCATTCAGTACATCCATTGCATATTTACTATACTAGTGTTATACAGTTTTTTCGAGAGATAATGTTGTCGACGTCATTATAATGCAGATCGTCGCATACCAATATTTCACCTTGTATTGCTGTTAAAATTTTCGTAAAATCGTATATTGGCGACTAAAATCAGGCAGTAAAAAGAATCTGAAATTTAATACAATCGTATATAAAACTCGCCATACTCGCTTACTATAACTTTTCCTGAACTCATTTAATAAAAGTTTGTATTAAATGACAACTCGTGGCAGATCCTCTATACATAATATATTTAGCTATAGAAGTCAGAAACAAATAATCTTGAAGAATTAACAAACTGATAAACAATAAAGACTAAACAAGAAATGATAAACCTGAAACAGAAATATGATAAAGCTGAAGATAAAAACAAACCTGAACTATTGCAAAAACATTACAAAAATAATAAAAATGCTGATAATCATATATTTACAAGATGACATTGTCATTATAATAATAATGCACTATGGCACAAAACATATTAATTATGTAAAGATATAACAAAAACCTACAGTTGGACATATTTTCATAACATTATCAAGCTAGGATCTTTCAAAATCAGTAGAAACAATTAACCAGCCTCCTAGTTATTACAAGAAAACCCCCAAAACTGGATACATCCTGTCATATAAATATTATTTTACGACTTAGTATGTTTAAGACTTATATTCATATGGACAATTCAACTGGTTGAATGAACCTACAGTACTTTCATCTTTCTAGTTTTGACCACTGACCATTGAAATTTAAGTACATCCTTATTGTGAAATTAACTAAGTCCCATTGTATAAAGCAAATCAAGATGCGAGTTTAACAAAATCTCTGTAGCTGACATATATTTTTGTATATATATTATAAACATTATTTTATAGTTTTGTAACTGGGATATGTTTCATTTGTTAGATATTATAATTTTGAATACATACATAATTATGGTCACAATTATATTCTTTAAAGTGACATCTGTATATCCTAAGAAAGTCACCAAATAATTTCTGGAATATACCGTAAACTTCATCAGAAACGCCCCTTCTCTAATAAACGCCACTCCCACCCCCCCAGATGATTTTCAGAAAAAAATGAAGGAACAAACTATTTAAAAAAATGTTTATAAAATAAAACTTAAAATAAAAGCTCAGCTGCAGATACTTTGTTAAAGCCGGATCTATTACAATTCTACCTACTGCTTCTGATGTCACAAGAATAGCACCGTACTAAATGTATTCATACACAGGCAACACTAGCAAATAGGAAAACAAATATCACAAAAAACACATTGAATCACTTGCACATTAAAGCTTGTTAAGGTCACAAAGACCCAATTAACAAAGTCAATTAACAAGAAAATCTACAGCTACAAGTTGCACGTGACAAAGCCATTAGACATCTAGAAATTTATTTTTTAGATCTGGGTCCAAAAATTTAAAAAAAAAGTGCTCAGGTTTGACATGTACATGTACATCTACATGTAATTGGTTACATTTAAAATAATTTCTTTCAGATATAACCAAGAGAATGCCTCACAACAGTACCAGAATTGATATTGAAATTGTACTTGGTGCTTAATAATGCTAATGTAAGATTCAATCTAAAGCATTGCAGCTGTTCTTATTCAAACGGACATGCTGATCTCAGTTGTCGTGTTGCTTTATACAAACTTGCAATAATTCACATGGTACTCCTCATAATGTTTTACTAAAAAAAAATAATCCCAAAAGCATATCTTCTTACATATATTAATATTTACTGAAAATAAGTTTTTTGAAAATTAGAAAACCAGCATAAATCTATTTAACACTGGCTTTAGTTATAAAAACATACTTTATGCCAAAAACATACCTTAAAAGATAGTAAGAAAAATATTTGTTTTATTAATTTAGAATTTTCAAATTATTTTGTTAGTTGTTTGGTGGCTTTGCAAATGTTATTAGACAATCACTCTACAGTGATATAATATACATACATGTATATATTACATTTATGAAAAATATAGCATTCTATATGAAATAAATAATCTGTAAATACTATACAAGAGTTGGTCTATATACATTACTTTGGACAGAACATGGTGCTTAGCAACACTTTGTGTTACCTTGGCAACATCATCAATACATGTTTGTACACAGGTACAAGAATTTACAAAAGTATGTCAATGATTTTTCATAAAGTAATGGCAAAAAGATTTGTAATAAAATAATGACAAAAAGAAAAAAAAGTGGGTATTTTCTACTCATGCATCCCAGGATAAAGGCTAGAGTTCTGTTAACAAATTATAATCCTAGATTACTTCTTAACTAAGTGGAAACGACTTGTTTAAATAATTAAAATACCAACATTTTTTGAAATGTGTTATCTCAATTTTCACTTCACTCTTAGTTATTGCCTGTACAAGTCAACCAAAACCTTGCTTTTGAATCCTTTATTCAACAATTATGCTATAAGTACATGTGTAAAGATGTATTCCATGAAAGTTATACTTATACTTCATTGTGTTGTTTTTTTTCACCATTTTTTTCATATCATGACACAACCCCCAGAATTGGGAATCTTTTCACTTCGTTTTAGAAAGATTGGGAAAAACCAAAACTGTATTATGTAAATTAAATAAAACGAAACAAAAAATCTAATATTATTAATTCAACAATTTTTACATTTTACTCATCACAAAGCAATATCTATTTCTTATGTGACTGAAGTAGTCAATTATGTCTTTTTTTACCAGGAGTATGAATTTTTTTTCTTTCGTTCTTTGAATTATCAATTTTCTCCTTGAAATTAAAAAAAACAAATCTTTTTATGACTGGGAACACAACCCAATATCGGTCATCAAAATGGGGAAAAAAAAAAAATCCTGTTTTTGAGTACACAGAAGCTACGTTAAGAAGATTTAGAAACCCCAGCATTCTTTATCTTAATCACATGAGTAGAATATATCCATTTAATTGGTGTACATGTAATAGAAGTTTTACTATGCAACATTTCTTTCATGATAAAATCAAAACAACATAAATGAGCTTGATTTCAGATTATCTTTCGTAAGATTACATTGCAAGTAATAACACAAACCAGGCTGTCAAATCTCTACCCTTGTCAATTTCAAGAACATGTATGTGCACAGGATTGAATTATAGACTTAAAGAATTTCGGATGAAGAAACAAATTTAAGTACCAACAAGTTTTACATTAGACAATATTTGGTTGTAGTGACCAATATTAATGGAATGTCTTCACTAAAGTGGCACGTACTGAGAAGAAAATAGCTTCAGTTTGAATATGTTGGAGGCATGGGAAAGTAAACAAAATGCAAAACTGCTATTCCAAAATTCCTATTAAATAAATCCATATTGCTGAATAATATATGCAGCCCCATTACACATTGAGTATTTAAAGGACTGGTTTAGTATGTTATATAATTTTATCACTTTATGTCTGAGGTAAAAGCAGAAGAAAATCTCAAAATAAGACAATGGTATAACAGAAGTTGTTTATACATTTTTTAAGAAAAAACCTTACTCATTAAATATCATCGATACTAAATTACACAAACAGAAAACAATGGTAAGAATAACATACACCTGTTTAAAAAAAATAAGTATGTTGTTTGCCAATAAATATTGAACTGAAAATTGTCAATGCTTTTTGAAGAACTATGCCGATAAATATCACAAAAAAGTGTTTTTTCAATGATCAACATTCAAGTTGTGGAAACAAATGATCACACATGTGAACTCTCCCACTTTTGGAGGGAGACCCGCACTTTCAAGGTTTGAAATTACTTGAAAATGAGGGGTGTTTTACACATTTTCAGAAATCTCCCTTCTTGAGAACAGATATCTTCCTTCTTTGTTTATATAAAAATAACAAATCTCCCACTTTGCAAGTGAAAATCTCCCACTTTAGCCTCAGAGTTCACATGTATGAATGATACAGAGTTTACAATACAGGAGAATGATGCGGAAATATTCACAGTGACATAAAAATAATGCATTTACATGGATTGTAATGCTGATTGGTTTTAAATTTGACCATTACAAAATGTATAATTAATAAAGGAAAATAAGTTGAAATATGGTATTAGTAGAATATATAATGCTTTTTTCTTGTTTAACATCATGACTCATTGTACATTGCATATATACATTCACATGTCATATTTTGATCAAACTTATTGCCAATACCAAATATTAATTTGTTGGTTTTTTTCTCAAATTTATATGACTATATATACATTGTAGAATATTATACATCATACTGTATAAAAACTTTAGTTTTCTGACATATTTTTAATGTCTAATTTGTCATTGTTTTATTAATTAAAATGCAACAAGCAGACAATTACAAGACTTATTACTGAAGTGCTATTTCTTCACATGGATAATTAGACAACCATTCACAAAACTAGATAGTACATAGTTTGTATTTATACAAAAACTGTGTTCACTGTCGACTATGTTACTGTATAAAAGGTTTAAGTCCAGATTCCAGTAATTTGTTGCATAACAACATAATGATAGCACATGTTAATAAAAAAACTGTCTGGGTCATTTAACCATCAGTTAATGCACCTTTTTTTTGTAGATCCATATTTCATAATTATGACTTATCGCAGCTGTGACTGTAACCTTTTATCTTTTTTAAACTACGGTAAATTACAAATGTTACAGTTAACATTATCAGAAAATTGCAAGGTAAAAAAAACAAACAATAAATATCACTACCCATTCATATATATATATCCACAATCACTCATTTGTCACCAAAGACATCAATTACAGAAATCCCCATTGTCAGTGTGTAGAAAGAAAAATAAGTTGTTTTTTTTCAATGAATACTCTCATACATGTAGATAATCAGCACCTCTGAAGTGTTTCCATTAGTTGTATCCTGACAAAATTGCTGCCATATATGTTCCATTCATATACCCCACATTCCTCCCCAAGTAGTGTCACTTTCACATTTGTCACATTTCTCTACAACACAGCACTATCACAATCACTATGGCATTATGGGACACATTTTTTCCACTTTTTGACATTTGACCTGAGAGAGGGGTTATCAGTATCCATACTGAATCCCTTGATGAGGTGGGGGCTGCTGCTGTGGCTGCTGATGATGACAGCGAGAAACGGACGATATATCTGAATAGAAGTCAATGTTGTGATTTTTTGTCATTTTCTCCCCCGACGACCGACTTCCCGGTGGGGCCATGTGAGGCACCATATGGGGGTTTGTGTGAACAGGAGGTGTATAAACCTCTCGTTCATGTGTTGGCACTGCGTTAAAGCGAGTGTTTCTAAGTGAGTTATTTTGTGAGTTGCATCGATTTCGCCGCTGCAGGCAGTAGATCGCCACAATCACAAGCATGATGATGATGATGGTTGGTATGGCGATTATTAATGGAAGACTGACGAGGCTCCCCGAGGGTTCGATATTGTGGATGTCGGCCATGCTAGATGGGTTGTATGTGTCTGAAAAAAAAAATAATCAAAATGTAATTAGTTTTAGTAAAGGTTGTTCCTGTGTTTAAAACTTTTTTTCCTTACATCAAATGCATGTGTCACTTCTATTTATTTGTTTTGTAATAAAGAATCAATAAATGAGCTTTGTTCAAACAGCAGAAAAAACATCCATTTCTTCTCTGTTTGATATTGGAAGAAGAGAAAGTAAACACAGGGGTAAAAAATTCCACGCGTCCACTCATATTTGGCAGGACAAGTAAGTTTCCCAATTAGGTTGTCCTGCAGGACGAGTAGATTTTTTCGGGGGAAATTGAAAAACGTTCTATCACATTGCATTTTGTCCATGGTAGAAAATGTATTTAATTAACTACTGAATAAGGTGTATATTGAAGCAGGAATTGCAACCGATGAGATAAAACATGGCATTATATCAGAATATCCCGGCACAATGTCCAGTACCACTAAACTGGGATCATTTATTGTTCAAGAATGACTTGCACAGCACTTGTTGTTGAGTTTTTAACAAAATAGAAGTATCCAAGGCATTTCAAATTTAAAATAAAACTGATTAAAACTACATACTAGACCTATCTTTAAAAAGTTTTCAAGATATAAAAGTCATACATATTTCTATCAATTAAAAATAAATAAAATCCATGATAAAAGTATAAAAGCTTTAATTTAGTTATATGGTTAATCATTAAGATCAAATGCTTGTCGAATTAATAAACTTTATTCTGTTCCACTTTGATACTGCCTGGCAACTAGAATTACCGAAAAATAAAACCATGTCAAGGCACCATGAATAACGTTGCACAATACAAACTGGTTGTTTGTGTATAAAAAATTATTGGGTTGATTCCATGTCCGCTATCTATTAAAAGTCACATAAACCAGTCTGAAGTTCCTAATTCATCATCATTTCGTCTGTTCTCAATTTCACTACACGTATTAAAGCACATGGATATACAAAAAATTCTAAGAGGCAGTGGAGAGTCTGAGTAATGGTAAAGTGTACTTTACATGATGTTTACTGTTTATGTTAGGACATTTTATAAAATAAATAATTTTGACTCATCTTATTATTATAATATATCACTAATATTTATACCAAATAAATTTAAGGACTAGTACTCATTGCAGGATGAGCAACTTTCATAAGTCACATGTCCTGCAGGATGAGTACTAATTACAACAATTTTTGACCCCTGGTAAACAAAGTCTGAATGGAAGTTCAGAAGAACCGCAGGTCTCAAGGGGACTGAGGGATAGAGAACATAAACCAATATAACTGTAAAATATTTTCAAACATATTCCATGCCAAAGTTACCTCCATTGTCATAATTGAGATGCAGATAAGCGCTGCGATAGCTGTACCCCACAGAGTTCGCAGCTAGGCAGATGTACATGCCCACGTCCATTGGCAAGACATTTCTGATCACGATTTTGTTATGGAAGAATCCATCACTGTCTTCCCAAACCTCGTCTGTTTTTAGGACGAGCAAGTTTTGGTCCTTCACCTTTATGATAGAACTGTAGTTAAGTTCCATGTCGGAGTCTTTATCCAGCCGTTTCAGCCACTGAAACAAGGGAGATCAATCATTTAAGATATAAAAATACATCCGTAAAAGCACAAATTTTGTTCTTTTGTTTAAAACTAGAAATTTGCAGCCATCATGTTATATAAAATGAATGTAGTAAAAACCAAATCAATTTTTTTAGGGGGGGGGGGTGTAGGCGAGGAGAGAGGGTTATATGATAGCTAAGCACAGTAACACTTGGACCATTCTGGCAGGTGCTATATTGTAACATTAACAAATATTGTTTGCTACTGTTAATCATGTCTCAAATGGAAAACTCCACCATTTGGTCGACAGAACAGTAAAAGTATTAGTCACTTAATTATTATTATTATTACCATATATTAAGGTGCCTTTACTAAAAGAGTGCTCAAAGGCACCAAACAAAATATAAAATTGTAACTAAAATATTGACAAGAAATAAAACATGTGTAGCAATTGGCAATAATAGATAAAACATTTAGAATATAAAAGAAAAAATTGCAAATGTGCATTAACAAAAACGGTGTGTTTTCAGAGCCCTCTTAAAACTTGTCAGTGTTCAAAGGGCCCTGAAGTAAACAGGAAGGTTGTTCCATAGCCTTGGTGCAGCAGAATAAGAGTATCACTCCCCTAGGCGTGTACTTGGTCCTAGGTGTGACCAGGGGTCGTTGATCACCGGAGCAAAGAGGTCTGCTCGGTTTATTGATACTGATCATATCTGATATAGGCTGGTGCAGTGCCATTGATCACATGGAAAGTGTGCACCAGAACCTTGTAGTCGATTTGACTACTTACTGGTTACTAGTGTAAATCCACAAGAATTGGAGAAATGTGGTCAGACCACTTCGCGCGGATGATAAGATGAACCGTCAAATTTTGAACTCTCTGAAAACAGTGGATGAGGTTATTTGGAAGGCGTCACCATTGTGTTACAATAGTCCAAGCATGAAGTAATGAGTCCATGAACCAGTGATTTTAGTGTGCTTTCAGACAAGCAGCGTCTCAGACGACTATTTTCCTTAAATGCATGAAGCAAGACCGTGCAACTGATTTAACTTGGTGGTCCATGAACATTGTGTGGTCAAACACAACACCAAGACTTTCTTGCAGATTCACTGGATCTAACAGAAATGCCATTGATGTCAATAGAAATATCAAATATGTCCCGGTGATGACCTCTTAGGCGCAAAAAGCAACACTTCTATTCTATCTCTATTGAGCTTAAGAAAGTTGGTATCCATCCATGTGCGGATGTCCTCCAGTCAGGCTTCTAAGTGCTGGACAGCTTGATCGCAATTTACAACACATTTGTGCTTAAAGAAGACGTACAATTGTGTATCATCAGCATACATGTGGAAGTCCAGGCCATGTTGCCTGATCAAATCACCAAGAGCCCATGTGTACAGGGTGTAGAGTTTAGGCCCCAAAACAGACACTTGGGATACACCAAATCTGAGCTCATGGGGCTTTGAGCAGTTGCCTGATAATATACACTGACTGATGACGATTACTAAGGTATGAAGCTAAACAATCCAAGCTACACCTGGAAATGCAGAACCTAATCTTAAGTGTTCAATAAGTGTTTTGTGGTCCAAAGTATAGAAGTCTGCTGATAAGACGAGCATAGACAAAACAGCTGTTTAATCATGAAAAATATTCAAACACTACTAAAAAGACCGATTTGTGGTAACAAATTATTAATAAAATTTAACTGCATGTATTTTTTCTAAGTAAATGCAAGAAAGAACATTGCAAATATGAGCCGACAGCTGCCAGCTATCCCCTAAATCTGTTGGTTTTTTTTTGCCAAATGTTGATCACATTGTTTTCATCTAATCTGTATTGTAAGAATAGGAGGTTTAAAAAATATAATTATCATATTGGAAAATTAAATTACCCGGGATTAAAACAAAAAGTAAACACAGCAACATATATGTCATGGAGAACAAACGAAACACATAAGAAAACTTGCCACAAGACAGTCCAAATGCCAGCCTGGTTCTTGACACACAACAGGCAGAATAAGAAAGATTTTTACCTGTATATGCGGCTGGACTGCACTCTTAACTTTACACAGGAAAGATGCAGTGCCCCCTACACTGACCGTCTTGTTGAGAGGGTCTGGACCAATCAGAAGTGGCTTAGATTTGATCTTACCTGTAAAAAGATGGATAAAGTGTTAGACAGTATATTAAATTCTAAGCATGTATACAATACTGCATGTCAGTGATTAAGGCCCAGTATTCACCAACCATTCTTAAATAAGAATTGCTCAAGTCATGGATTTCATTTCACAATATCTTTATTATGTATTTAGCTACAATGTCTGTATTTTTGCATGATTACTTTAACTTTGCTAATTTCAGCTTCATATCACATGGAAACTTCATAAATAAGCTTATTGTTGTTGGTGTGAAAATTGTGACCTGGGCTTAAGTCATGACTTACTTGATTTTGTTGTTGTAAGTGTAGCCCTGGTAATGTTTGTTTTACGACTCCAGGTAGTTTTAAGCGTTTATGTTAAAAGGTTAGTTTTTTTTGTTTTTTCATTACGATTTTACTGCAAGATTGATAGTTTTCTATTAGCTGTTTGTTTGTTTTGTTTTGTTGAGATTTTTTGTGTATTTATTGGTAGACATCTCATAAGTATTTTCCTTGGTTGTATATGGAGATAATATCCAACAGCAGGTGTGTCTGGTAGTCAGATTGACAGGTCGTGTTACACATGTAACACTAATTTAAAAAGCTATGGGTCAAAGTTCACGTAATATATTTGGTTGGATATAATATTTACATGTAGTAGTCCTAGGTTTGGGGTTATGATTTAATTCCAGGATACTAGTTAAATTCAGCCGATTGGTCAAATTTCACAGTTTAACAGTACATGATAAGTTTTGTTTTTCTATTAAATGATCAAATTAATCAAAGATGCTAAACTCTCATTTAAAATGTATTAGTTCTGTTATCAAACAACCAAAATTAAACAAAACCTAATGAATTTTTGAACAGGTTGAATTTAAAGGATATGAACATAAGGGAGGTAATCCTATGCACACAGTGCATTTAGCATTCTGACACAGCTATTTCCCTTGGTATACATTCCTCTATCTCTTATTTGGTTGGTTTGGATTAAAGAGGGCTTCAGTAACTATGTTTGATACAATGATTACAATGAATATTTTGTGGAAAAAAAATGTGTGGTCAAGTTACATTGCTTCAAACATGTTCTAGATACATCTTATATTTGGAAGTTGTATTCTGATTGATGATTTAAGTTTCTAAACATGACCAACAGCAGGTTTCAATTTCTTCTTTATTTATTTTTTTGTTTGTTATTAAGCAGTTAACTTTCCCAAATCTAAAGTAACCTCTGTTTATCAAAAGTCAGGTACCTACAGTTTAGTTCCTTATTCTGAAGACAAAAAGAAACACAAAGTTAATAAGAAAAAGTAAAAAAAACAATAAAAAAAGAAATGTAGTCATGCCACGAAACCAGGTTTTCAACAATTTAACAAATCCAATCCCAAGCTAGGTCTTCAGGCAAGCTTGCTATAATCCAAAGTTCCAGCAAGATTGCTTCATCCAAACTGAAGATAATGATCGGAAATTGGTTTTCTTTTTTTTTTTTTTTTAGAAACAGTGACCTTGACCTTGATCTGACTGGTGCCCAAATCCTATCCCAATCTAGGTCTTCATGCAAGCTTGCTTTAACCAAAGTTTCAGCAGGATTAGTTTATCCAAATTTAAGTTATTAACCCGAAACTGTTTTTTCTATTTTTGTAACAGTGAGCTTGACCTTGATCCGACTGGCCCCAAATCCAATCCCTATGCTAGGTCTTCATGCAAGCTTGATATATACAAAGTTTAGGCAAGATTGTTTTATCCAAACTGAAGTTATTGACTGAATACTTCTGTTTGACCCTGTCTGCCCACCAGCCCGACAGCCATACCCAATCTTATAACTAGGATTTTTAATTAAACCTGGTTTAAAAAAAAAAAAAAAACCCACTGAAAATGCATTAAATAAATGGGCTTGCATTTTGAACAATAAAATTATAATTAAGCTAGATGAAAGGTAATTTGGGATACATTATTAATATGCAAGACTTGGACTGACAATTTTGACAGTTAAAAACATATCTGGAGACATCACTATGTCAAAGACATGACTGCATCTAGGGTTCATCCTCATACATATGTCACATGAATCACTACCTGCCATAACTTGAGTAAATTATTCACAAAGGTTCATTGTTCAATGTCAAAATGGACGAGTGAACTAATCATGCACTTGTATTTCAAAATCATGTGAGACCTTGCAAGTGCACTACGGGATTTGCATAGACGGTTTAATTCTTCTTTTTTATGTCATGTAATAAATTAAGGGATATTTTTTCCAGGATAAAAGTTTTATGTCTATGTTTTGATAAATATCAGTTTATTCATGAGGGTAGTAAGAACATCATTTTTCAATTTGTGAAATTGTATTTTTTCATTTTTTAGTAATATTTTTCAATATATTTTCACTATATATTAATGTATGGCCCTATAGAACCCATAAAATAAGTAATCCCACCAAAGCTAGAGTAGATAACTGTTAATAAGCTTTTTAGACTTGATTCGCTATAGTTTATTTCCTATACAATCCATGAAGTAAGTAATCCCACCAAAGCTAGAGTAGATAACTTTTAAATAAGCTTTTTAGACATGATTTGCTATAGTTTATTTCCTATACAATCCATGAAGTAAGTAATCCCACCAAAGCTAGAGTAGATTACTTTTAAATAAGCTTTTTTACCTATAAATTAATTTATGCGCTATACAACCAATGGAATAATAATCCCATCAAAGCCAGAGTAAAGAACTTTTAAATAAGCTTTGAAATAGTTTTTCATTACAATATATTTCCCTAAGAGCTTTTATGTCACAAAGCAAGATTAATCATTTAAGTTTTTCATTGTATACTTTTGTCAACTTTACTTCCCAAAACAACATATAAAAAAAATAAATAACTGTGAAAGTAGTATTTTTTAAAATGATGTGTAAACTTATTTCTTTATGAAAATTATTCCCAAAGACCTCATAAACAAAATATTTTCCCAAGGCTGGAGATGATAATTTTTAGATTAGCATTGTTATATGCGATGTTATGATAATATCAGACCTAGAATAAATAAGTGATGATTCATTCTTCAGATCATGTGACTCAGTCTGTAGTGACGTCTGCTTTGGCTTCCACATGACAATGTAATATAATGGATGGCTTTTAAAGGCAACAGTAAGTCAATTAATAAGAATCTGAATGTTGTGTTATACATGTTTTTTATACTGCACTAAAGGAAAGTATATACTGACCACAACAAATATTTTATACACATAATTAAACAGGCTTATGATTATCTTTTGTTTCATCACACTGTCATCATCTTCATCATCATCATCATCATCATCATGGTCATTGTCATCATCATCATCATTATCATAACAACAAGTAATGAGTATTAAATTAAAACTACTTTTTTCCTATTCTACATAAAAAAAACAAAGAACACTGATGTCCTTACAATATACTTGGTACATCTTATCTATCCATGAGTATCCATATATTTTATAAAAATTTCGCATTTGCAAATTTATCATTTTCAGAATTTAAAAAAAGCAATATTTTCAAATTCAACATTGTCAATAACTGAAAACAAACTTGACGCAAAACATGTCACCCAAGATGATGAATCCCCAAGGTGTGTTTTTCAAGTTACTTTTATATAGTTATATATAAGTATGACTAAGGGATTCAGTTAGAATCAAATAAATACGAGCATTTCAATGATATGCACAACCAGTCCTGTAAAGTTTTATCAAAATCTGACCGACAGACAGACCTGACGCCAATACAGTCCATATTTATTTCTGGAGGAATAATAATAATAGATATAAAATCTTTTATATCTCACATTCCAATAAAAAAAAATCTCCCTTTTTCATGTGCTATTTGTCTGTGGACAAAGATTTATATTAAATGTATACAACCAAGTAACATGTATCTTATAAAGTTCTCCTCTATGTTTATGAATCAAAATTTTTGTTTATTATCAAAAGAAAGATATTTTTTGTGTTTGATAGTACAATTTAAACCTTACTAGTACTTCAATCAATGATTACAGTTCTAGGTTACAAGCAACAGTGCCTTTACCCATGACTTCAAAACCTTTACCATTCTTATCAAAACACATTCTATTCCTTAGCTTGCTACATTTTGTTAAAAACTCTTGCTAAATTCTCAGGGTTTTTTTTTGCTTAAGTATTATATATATGATACATGTCATAGATAATTATTCTTATAAACAGAGCTATAGCAGCAAATAGTGTAGATCTAAATCTGCTAAATTCTCCAGGGGTTTATTGCTTTAATATTTATTATATGTTACATGTCATACTTATAAGCAGAGACTTAGCAGCAAAAAGAATAGATTATAAAACAGATATTGCTTACAGAGGTTTAGTATAAATTTATTATGAACTGGAATACAAGTAATATTTTATAATCCTTTACAAAATTACATGGTTTTAGACATTAGAATCTTATAATTTTCCTTACCATATACACCCAATATATTGTTCTTGGTTACACCGCAAGCAGCCCTACCACCATTTAATTACAAGCCGAGGCTTCCAAGCAGTGATCAAAGCTGTGTTGGCATTTGTTTCTTCATTTACTTGCAGATTTTTTATCTTGAGCAAACAACTAAACTTAGATATAAACAAGTCTTTGTCTATGAGAATGGTCCTAGTTTTTCACTGGATAAAGTATTTCAAGAATTTCAATATTTAAAAAAATTAGCAAAATTACATAAAATCCATATCCCACAGAAAAAGCATTTGTTTATATAAAAAAGTGCAGTTTGTGATAGTGATTAATTACTAGTTTTGTGTGTGTTAAGGTTAATGTGCAGTCAGAGTTAAGTATATAGACGTCAAAGGACATTTTTTTTTTTTACACAAAATGAATGATATATCAATATAAATATTTGTTGATTCTGTTATCATTTTGCTATCTGTATATATTGAAATATTGGTAATTTCTATGTTTATACTCCATGAAAAAACAAGATAAAAGTTATAAGATGGAAATAAAAACTTAATCACCAATGCCTTTTATTTATTAAATAGGTAAATTAAAGGGCTCTTCATATACTACCCTAGCAATGTGGCTTTCCAGTTTATCCCATGAAATTTGATTAAATTAACTGATTTCTGTCTAACAAACTTAGAGGCTACCTTGTACTTCCTGCATTTTTTTTTTAGAATTAATTTATTTGGCATTCAACATTTATTGAACAAACCAAGCAAGATAAGAATTGATTTATAAAATTACACATTCACATGCTGTGAGTTAGAAAAACAAAACCAAGGGATGCAAAGACGTATGCTTCACTACAAAATACAATAAATATATCAAAATAAGAACATTCAACTCAAGGCCCTAACAAAAAACAACAACAACCAATCCAAACTTTAAAACATTAAAAAAAAAGAAAAAAATTAACAGAAAAAAAAAAGAAAAAAAAGCAAACTAGAAATTCTCCCATGCTTACCTATAACTTCTAAAGAATATGTAAAGTTAATGGCGCCATATTTATTTGACACAACACACTCATATGCCCCACTGTCAGTTTCTTGTAAATTGGTCAATTTTAAAGTCCATTTACTCTGATGAATATCATCTTCACTCATATCTGTCGCTGATCTCGGCTCTAAAGACGAGTGTCCATCTTTAATCCACTGGACAACGGGTCTCGGATTACCGTTGGCGCGACAACGTAGACGAGCAGAACTCTCAACTGGACGAACTATGATGCTTTTTCGTTGCATTTTTTTCTCTTCTATGAAATAAGGCGGGACTGTTAGGAAAGGTAAAATACAAATGAAAGAAAAAACACAAATAAAACATGCGGGTGGAAGAGTGAAGACAAAGTATATTAAAGGTCCTGTCTTGCAATTGGAAAAATGTCTCGAGAGATTGATTGTAGAACCTAATAGCAGGGAACATTGTTGTCACTTAAAAACCATGAGGGTTCAACAGCAGGTATAATATTTTTAATATAACCCCTTCAGCCTTCAAATATATTTCTTCTTTAATATTTCTAATCAAGCTAAAAAACTTTCTAAACAATTTTCAATATAAAATCTACAAGGTTTATACTGAAAAAGAGCACTGAGGGAAACAAGACTTATTGAAGATGATTAATACCCCTAGATGAATAGCTTTGTCCGTTACTGTATTATATTCTATAAATATAACAAAGGGCTATAACTTGGTCATGAGATGCCAAATATATACACAACTAGGCTTGGTACTTAAAAGTCCTGCACAGTTTTAATCAAGTTCAGCATCAACATTAGCAGATAAGTACCACAACTAAATCTCAGCTACAGAAAGAACAAGAGGTGCACTTGACTCAAACTTAGCACCCATATCTTGGGTTATTTTAATCCACATTACTTTTAAAAATGCTCATGGACGTGTAAAATGGTCAAAGAAGCATAACATACTGCATATAGGGGATTGAACAACAGTGTTAGGAAAAGTGGATGCATAAAGCCTGGTTACAGAATCTTGGCTTTTTCATATATATCTCTATAAATCTAAAAAAATACTTAGTTTCTGAAAGTTAAAAAAAAAATACCAAAAATTTTGAAAAATTCATCAGACAGGACCTTTAAACATACAGAGGATCTAAGATGAATTAATTAACATTTGGGGAATGGTCACCATGCTATCAAGGCTGAATATGGTTAATTTAGATTCAAAGCACCTAATATTTATGTTGTTATCAATTACATTAAATTGTCACCCTTATTGTAACCTAAAATAATGGACAATTAAAAATAGCATCACTGTTTCAGTAAGAAATAATGAAGAAGAACAATGCAAACAATGAACAGAAAACTTAAAGTAAGTATCGCTGAAAGCTGCTTATGTTCAATGTCAAATTTTAGGTAAAAACAACGTAACTTTTCCTTAAAATAGCACAATACAGTTGTCTTGGCCGATACAATCGGCGATAGTCTCTGTGGTCGGATTAGTGTAAGGGTCAATTTTGGTCTGGGGAAAATGGGGAACTTTACTTTGCATGGAAAAGATGCACCCCCCACTTTTTTATCATAATTTGGGGCAAAAAGCTGCATCTTATCTATAAAACTTTATGGTATTTCTGTATATGCAGCTAAGTTAGCTATTGTTAGAACCAGGCACCAGCAGTTTGGCATAGCTTGGCCACATACACATGTATAAAAATATTTTATAAATAGGGATGTAATATCAATAATTCAGGCACAAAATTCTGTCTTTGAACACAAAAAAGTCAGTAGTTTTGAAGGCTATATTTAGCAGACATTCCCCAGAATCTAAAAATAGATTAGGAAATAATTAAAAAATACATTGCGTATTTCATGACTTAACACTTTATACCATTGAAGTTGTGATAAATACTGTCCTTGATATAATCAAAACTGTACCTTAATGGTCCATTACCATTTCCAAAACAATGGTTGCAAACGTTGCAGGTAGAAATATTGTATTTCATATATGCAATCGTTGGAAACCATCTTTAAATTGCTGATTTATTTGATGTTTCTACAATTTTATGTATAAATTGATGAATTTGTGCCGAATTAATTTTCTTATATAATGTAGAACAGCCCTTTGTTATGGTATTATATATTTAACACATTGTATTTTAATGCTTACTTTCTTAGTCAGCAATCAGTATTCCACATATTGTTCACATATTGACTTCTTAATATTCATAAATGTAGTAAAAGAAGAACTTAAACCAGAAGCTTGAACCACAGTATGGCAAACTCTACCTGTCTCTACCTAAGAAACACACCAGAAAACCTTACAAGAGCCAAAGACGCACCACTTATCATTTGGAAGACTTCCTTTCATATAAGTTGTATTTGTTTATTAGGTTTATCGTCCGACCAACAGTATTTAAGTTATCTGGGGACAGTGTCCATTTAAAGCAGATATAGTGCTGCCTTCACTGTGTATAGCATGTTATAAAAATTAGCATGATACCACACCCAGTCATATTATCCTGATACCAGGCCAACCAGTCATGGAACTACACTTACATTTGCTTAAGTGTTAGTTAGGGAGCTACACCACTGCCATTTTAAACGACTGGTATGTCGTGGCCTGAGATCGAACCTGGGGCCTCCTGTACCAGGAGCCGACACTCTACGGATTATACTACCAGGTCTGGTATATAAGCTGTAACCCTTAATAATACTTAAACTCATACCATATAGAACTTAACAGCTAGAATTTGGCGACACATATAACATATGTCTAGTTTCTATTATTTGCAGTCTTTTGTATCATAGAATAAAAATAAATCAAAGGAAACACAAGAAGCAAAATAAAAACAAAAGGGTTGCATAATAATTGTTAAAAGTTCTGGTCTATTGCATAAAACAACAAACAACTACATAAAAATGCATAACACACATCTATAGAATAACGATGCAAAAGACACTTTCTTATAAACATGCTTATTTATGTATGACATTCAAACATGGCACAGCCCTCCAGAAGATGGCAATATTGTGGCACTGGTTTCCTATTTTATCATTTACTTCTTCTCTAACAGGTAAGTAGAGAAGCGTCTGTCTTGGTAGAGCTGTCGACAATGGGATGTGAGCCAGACAATTGGATTTAAGAGATTAGCGCAAAATGCTATAAATAATGTCACAAATTAGAGTGAGGTTATTTAGTTTCCTATGTAGACAGTTTAAGGTGGTATTTGACAGTTTGCCTAATATATATATATTTTTTTGTATAAACCTATAATTTAGTTTTAATAAATACAATTAAGAACAATACCTGAATTGATAGACAGAACTAATCACACAAAAAACACCCTGAATGTGTATTCAGTCTAACTGTATAAAAATAAAAAGATTGATAGTGGTATCAGCTAAAAATAGATATTGACATCTGAGTTGATTACCTGGATGACTATATAACTTGATCGCCAACGTAAGTTGTCAGATGATTTTCTCAGTTTAAAAATAGCTATCTCTGCAGCATGGCTCAGATAGGAAATACCTTTTTGCAATGACAAGTGGTGATTTATGCTTGACTGTTCACACAGATCTAGGGCATCAATGAACAGCATTTTGCTGGACCTTTTTGGGTAACAATGACTTTATTTGGTTAATTGAGAAAATAAATGTAGGTCCAAACTGATGGATACCACCTTAAAGGATGGATTGTTATTTTTGTGTAGGTAGCCCTGTTACCATAATATATGTGCTGTATAGAGATACAGGTCAAGATTATAATACTTTAAAGCTAAAGTGAGCTTAAGGGATGGGAAGCCAGCCCGATTTTGTAAAGAAATCTATCCCATAGTCCTGTAGAGATAGCTTGCGTTGCTGGTCCCATTAAAATTGTCATATCGTAAGGAAGATTTGCCTTATGAACAGCTTTAAACAGAATTAAACAATCATGATAAACTACTTCCAATATTTAGAACCCCAATAAGCCAAACACCAATTATTTAAACTTTCCCTTAACTGCAACTCCACCCCAATCAATGGGATTCCCTATAACTGGAATTTCCCATAAACGGAACTCCCCATAAGTGCAACTCCCCATAATGGGAACCCCATAACTTCAACTCCCCATAACGGCAACTCCCTATAACTGCATCTCCCCATAACTGGAACTCCCCATAACTGCAACACACCATAACTGGAACTCCACGTAACCTAAACACACTATATCTGAAACTGCCAATAACCAAAACTGTCTTAAAAGGAACACCCTATAACACACCCCAAATTGAACATGCCATAAGTGAAACTCCCTATCACTGGAATCCAAGTTAATTGTAACTCACAAAATTTGTCCATGTAGTTTCTGAAACCAAGTGGGATAAAAGCTCTTTCAATGAGACAATGCCAAACCATGTGTTGGGTGCATGTAAAGGATTTTTTTTTAAATCTGACCAACTAAAAAATCTAAGAATGATATCAAACTCAAACTCTCTTGATGGGTCTTGTTTAAGAAATGAATTTTTCTTGACTAATTGGGTGTTTAGACTTTAGAAATATTCTAGCTAAAATGTTTTACAACCTTGAACCATGATTTTAGCTAAGTCAGTGGAAAGTCATGGCTTTTGATCATGCAGACAGTACAGCTCTTTATCAAGTGGTTATGTTTGTGTTATAGCTGTTTGTGTTAAAGCAAGACGTATGTGTTTCTTGAACAGATTATTGATATAGTCATTTTTTACAAGTGCTACAGTTTAGCAAAAGCAGAAGCAAGACACTGCATTAGAAAAGGTGGGGATCAAGAGCTACACCCTCTACATGTATCGGCCACCAATTAACCCACAGCGAATCTCAAATCTATTAAAACCAAGAAAGCTTTTTGCAGTTTGGATAGTTTTCTCTTGGTTAAATGTGTTTTGTCAGGAATACGCTAAGCAATAATGTGACACATTGACAACTCTGTGGTTGTGAAGCTATGACAATACTACAATTTGTGATAATCAATGAAAATGTGCACCTTAATTAAGACAAACAAACTGATTTGCATTCAAATTAAATTTAATTATTTTATGCCAAAACAAATGTTATTTTTAAGTGTATGTGTGTGCAAGTAAATTTAAGAGACACCTTATCCCTTGAAAAAAATATTTTTAACTTCCAATTTCACTGTTTACTAAAAAAAAGTCTAATATTAAGGAAAATAAGTCCATACACTTATTTTTATAATAAAAATAATTGTAGGTTTTCACCAAACAATTTTAAGAAGGTTTTTATAAAGATTACTATATTAAATAAACCTGATAAATAAATAAGTAGATATCAGTATAAAAAACTGATAATACACATATACAATAATCAATATTGAAGGTGCATACACAAATAGATATAAAAAAAATGAAATTAAGTTCTGTAAGTTTTGGATAGAGTTTGGGGCACTATTTACCTGACTGAAGCTAGAAAGTAAGTAAGTCAGATTTTTTTATTTCAGGAAAAGTACAATAATAATCTAACCAGTCTCACCCACACTATAAAACCAACCATATACGCCCCCACCCGACCACACACACACCAAAACAAGTGAACATATCCTTTGAGAATGCGCCTTTAAAGCTGTCGTTTTATTTTACATTGCATATATATATATGTAATACAGAGACCTGGAGAATGTGAGTAATTCTTTAGCTCAGCAACAATCCTTCATTTCTTCTCCAAACCCTATATTCCTGGGACTCAATGGAGTGGTCTCCATTGGGCAATTAAGTGCCCACAATAGGAAGTATTTTGGAGAACTATGGACTATAGCTACCAATAACTTATGATTTTCTTATTTGTCTTAGAAGGTTCAGCTGATTTCCCTATACCTATAGCTTATTTCTTAATTTCTCCTTTAAACCATTGATTCCTGGTCTTCAATTAAAACATTTCTAAACACTACCAGCGAGATTGAGAATATGGGATATATATATATGTATATTGTCTAATAAGGCTTTTTATTCATTTACATGTATATTATTTCATTTACATGTATATAAAGCTCTATTAAGCTTTATTATTTAAAGATATTTATTATAATCAACTTTTATATAAAGTTCTTTCAGCATGTATCAACCCCTCTCAACTACCCCTTTCCTGAGTAGAACAAATACTTAGCTACCAAGTTCCTAGAGCAAAGTAAACTGGCTTGCTCAAAGCCATACCATCCCATGCCTGGTTTGAGGGTTTGAACCAGGGACCCCCACCCCACCTCTTACTCCACTTCAATCTAGAGCCTTAAGAAAATTGAAACTCTGGTGAGTATAACTTTGTTATCTTTGGTTGAGAACTAAGGATTGCCTCCCAAAGACTGACTGCCATTATCTGAATCTCTGTATTAAGCTGGGACAAACACACACGAAGAGTAATATCTCTGCAGCCACTTACCCCCTTCCTTCAAAGGATCTTCTTCATCTTCATATTCTTTCTCCAGCCCACCTTTCTCTACCTGACCTGTGGCGGAATCTGTAAGTACACAGGAAATGATCAGGTCATTTTTAAACAAAAACATGCAAAAATAATTAAAAGGGCTTACATGCCAATCCATGCTAATGGATGGAACCATAAAGGGTTGCACAGTTGCAACTTTACCAACAATAGATGCTTGCATTTGTGTACAGGCTATGGGACAATTTCCTTTTCTTAAAAAATATTAAATTTTTCATATAAAAAAAAAAGTTTCAGTACCCATGTATACAACAAAAGACTGATGTGAAGCCCATAGCATTAAATAAAATAATTATGCCAAATGACATAAAGAAGGGACCAGGGCAATGCTCCCTAAAGCAATTCTTGGCATAGGAATATTATGCCTGGCATAAACTAAGCATTGCACTTTTACTCAACACAAAGTACGTAAGTACCAAGTATGAAGTGAATCAATACAGTAGTTACTTTATTTTCAGGATAAAAACAAAGGGAGATTACAACAAAAATAACACAGATACAGCTATGATTCTAGTAAGGTGCACGTTCATACAGGTTAACTTTCCCACTTTTGGAGGGAGACTCCCAGAAGGAGTGTTTGACACATTTTCAGAAATATCCCTACTTGGAAACAAATAACTTCCTTCTTTGTTTATATGAAAATAACAAATCTCCCACTTTGCAAGTGAATATCTCACACTTTGGCTTCAGAAAAGTTCACATGTATGTACTTTTACTTATCCCCAGGATAATATATATACCTTTATATCTCTATACCTTTATACCTGTATACCTATATACCTATATCAAGTTTGAAATAAATCCTCTGAGTATTTTTTAAAATTTATTTTCAAGACAAGAAAAATAAAATAAACAAGCATTTGATAGTATTGCTGGCAATACACGTCATCTCAATATGGTGATCATTTCTGTGAAATAGTTGTAAAATCCGACTTTAAATAACAAAGTTATGGGCCGGACATGATTTTGCTGCAAGGTCATGCTGTGACCTTGACCTTCAAGGTATCGACCCAAATGTTGTTCACGACACGTCATCTCAATATGGTGATCATTTCTGTGAAATAGTTGTAAAATCCGACTTCAAATAACAAAGTTATGGGCCGGACACGATTTTGCTTCAAGGTCATGCTGTGACCTTGACCTTTAAGGTAGCGACCCAAATGTTGCGCCTGCATATTGTACACATTGCTACCTATTAACATACCAAGTTTCATGCACCTAGCTTTAATAGTTTTTAAGTTATCAAAGGATCCAGATTTTTAGCAAACAGACAGACAGACTGAAGGACTGACTGACTGACTGACTAACGGACGGTAAACCTGTAGTCCCCTCCGGTGTGAACACCTGTAGGGTACTAACAAGTTGAACGTTCTTGTGCACTGCACTTCTATTCATAAAAATCTATCATACCTACAGTCTTTAATTTGATAACAAAAGGTCCTATGAGAATTAAAACAAAATTTGTGAATAATTTGAACAACCACAAGATAAAGGCATACAGAGTAAATATAATAGTGACAAAAACACGATGACAAGTCAGTACAAAAAAAAAAAAAAAAAAAAAAAAAAAAAAAAACTTCGGAATAGTCAATCGGCAAAAGGACTGACTGGAGTTCTTAAAGCTGGTTTGTGAAGCGCTCCATCCTTGCACTTCCTGAACAGTTTTCCCGCAAAAAAAAACCCCAGTGTAAATAAAAATTATCTCATCAAAGTGAGACAACTAACAGCAAGCACCTGCATAAATGCAATAACAACACTAATTATAATGTATCAACATAATGTACAATACGTATGGGAGATACAAGCCTCTGCAACCTTACAGTTTCAAACAAGAGAGTAGTTTGAAATAGAACAGCCCAAGTGATTGAGCATAATAAGAACATGTTAATGATGTGATAAGATAAAAATGCAGTGGAATAATATCAAAATTAAAATGGGCAGTAAAGTCAAACCTGTCAGTAAAGTCAAAAGATATGCTCCAGACAAAAAATTAAGGCATGGACAGAAACATGGCCAGAAATATAGACAAAGCAGCAAGTATATGCTCTCCCTTTTGGTGAGCATGAAAAGACATTTATTATTATGCTCCCTAAAGGGCAAGCATACAGTCGCTGCTTTGTCTATCCGTCCAGTCCCATTTGTTCATCTGTCTATCATAATGTTTGGTTGGAGCATAACACAAAAACTGTACGAGTTACCAACATGAAACTTCATAGGCAGATAGATCTATATCAAGAGAAGTGCAGTGTTTAAGAACCATAACTCTGTTCTGCATATTTAAGGAGTTATTGCTTTTTATTATTTTTAATACTTAAATTTTGTCCAGAGAGTAACACCAAAACTATAAGAGTTAATAACATGAAACATTATAGGTAGATAGATCTCAATGAGGAGAAGTGCAGTGTATAAGAATCATAATTCTCTTTTGCAAAGTTAAGGAGTTGTTTTCCCTTTGTTATTTTTCTAACTTTGATATTTAAACACACATCTATGGAAAAACAGAACAAAAACATTTAAGATCCAGTGTTTATACGGTGAGCATCCATTACTAACATATCCATCCATTCAATATACCCGTACTGCCAAAGCAAAGCAAACACAAATGCAGAAAAAACAACATTATGTAATGTGATGACATTTTTTAATCTCCTGATTCCAGTAGTTAATATTTATTTCCTTAATGATTTCACACAAAAAAATGACCCCCCTTGGTAATCCTGCACAGCAAATGTCTTTTAAATGATGCAAGTTTTCCAATTTACATCAATTCCTGAAGGCTTAAATGACAGGCAGATTTAAAACACTTGTCAAAAAGAAAGTTAAAAATTGAGACAAAATTGTGAAGAAAAAAAAGGCAAATCGCAAGCAATAAATGGTGTCACACCTCCAAGGGTCCTTAAGTGCTATCATGTGTTAAAATGGAAGGGATGTATTTTTTTTGTTACCTCAGTGTGAATTCTTAACTCTTAACGTTTCTAATCGTATTTATCATGCTTAAGCAAATAGTGCAGATCCAGGTCAACCTGTTCATGCTGGTGGCTATCTGATCAAGATCTGCGCTATCTGCTGATGAGGGTCTGGAAATATGTTTAAACTTGCATTTGTGACATATCAGGGCTCCACAGTAGAATGCAACATCGTCCAGCAATTACAGTTTTATTAGTGAAAGTTACATTTTTACAATCGTACAACAGTGTAGCATAAGTACCTCTCTCTAGCCTGTCCATTTTTTGCTCTTTCTTTCTCTTGACCTGCACCCCTAATTTATACTGTATACTAACTGCGCATCTATTCTACTAATTGCATCTATTCTACAAATCGCAAAGCCCCCACCTGACCTTGCAATTATCTAGACTTACTGCTTGAAACAGGCCTCTCATTGGACATAATTTTGATTATGGTTCAAAAAACAACCAATCAGATTCAAGACTTATCTCAGACTCAAGTTTAAGACCTGTGTAGCAAATATTACAGATCCTTATCAGACAGCATGGAGCAGAAACTGAGTTATCAGGGGCTACACTATTTGGTAAGGTCTTGTCCATGAAATGCTGAGGGTTTTAGAGTAAAGATTTGAAGCACCTGGTGCCTGACAATCTGATGCCATTATCTTGTTTGTGTTATCATCCCACCAGTGTAATGGTGTTTGATTGATGGTAAGCAAGGAATATTTTCATGTTAAATGATAGCTGATACTTAATTAAAAGAAGTGCCCAAGGTCTAGAAGTTGATGTTGCTGCCTTGTACACGTAACTCGTCAGCCTCTCACGATATGGGCTTGAGTCTCAGTCGGGGCAAGAGCTTTCATGTGGGGAAGTCTTTAAGGGAACTGTGGATCATACATGTGAACTTTTTCTAAGGCCAAAGTGGGAGCATTTCACTTGCAAAGTGGGGTTTTTTTTATTTTCATATAAACAAAGGAGGAAGTTATCTGTTTGAAAATAGCAAGATTCCTGAAAATGTGTAAAACACCCCTCATTTTCAAGTAATTCTGAACCTTAAAAGTGGGAGTCTCCCTCCCAAAGTGGGAGAGTTTACATGCATGGTTAATGCACCAATTTGACTATCCAGTTATTTCTTTGGGGTCAGTCTCCATAGACAACATCTGGACAATACTAATATGACAGTAACTGTGTACAGAGTACAGTAACTAAAAATCTTATCAGATCAAATTATACATGGAAACAGGCAGGTATTGCGGAATGACATTTCAAATAGGGTTCATTGCATATTACACTGGCACAATACACAGTCCCTGATTCATCGGATATTTCATTTACAAGTTGCATATTCCATGTATGCAAAACAAAGCAAAATTTACATAAATTGTCCTTTTTTCTGTTTTGAAAATAAATAAATATTTGCTTGATAGACTAGTTTTGAGAATTCCTGCCAAGAAATTTGTTTCCTTTTTTCTACTTTAAAACATACTTTTAACCATAATATTTTGCAGACAGCTAAAGTTAACTTCATCAATGACAGTATTTTGAGCCAGTTAACAGTTTCAACTAACTGCTGTTGTTTGTTGTTTTGTCAGTTCATTTATTTCTTCTAGATGTATTTATATACCCTGATATCTATACATGATTGTGGACTTGCCAATGAATCATGTATGTATGTACAAGGAATAAAGGACGAAGAGACATGTGGACTTGCAAATAAATAATGTATACATGCTTGAGGAATTAGGGACAAAGATACATGTGAACTTGCCAATAAACCATGCACAAATGCATAAGGAATCAAGGCTAAAGATACATGTGAACTGCCAATAATGCATAAGGAATCAAGGCTAAAGACACATGTGAACTGCCAATAAACCATGCATAAATACACAAGGAGCCAAGGATAATGACACATGTGAACTTGCCAATAACCCATGCATAAATACTCAAGGAATCAAGGATAAAGACACATGTGAACTGCCAATAAACCATGCATAAATACTCAAGGAATCAAGGATAAAGACACATGTAAACTGCCAATAAACCATGTATAAATACACAAGGAATCAAGGATAAAGACACATGTAAACTGCCAATAAACCATGTATAAATACACAAGGAATCAAGGAAAAAGACACATGGAACTTGCCAATAAACCATGTATAAATACGCAAGGAATCAAGGAAAAGACACATGGAACTTGCCAATAAACCATGTATAAATACACAAGGATTCAAGGAAAAGACACATGTAAACTTGCCAATAACCCATGCATAAATACTCAATGAATCAAGAATAAAGACACATGTGAACTGTCAATAAACCATGCATAAATACTCAAGGAATCAAGGATAAAGACACATGTGAACTGCAAATAAACCATGTATAAATACACAAGGAATCAAGGAAAAAGACACATGGAACTTGCCAATAAAGCATGTATAAATACACAAGGAATCAAGGAAAAGACACATGTGAGCTGCCAATAACCCATGCATAAATACACAAGGAATAAAGGATGAAGACACATGGAACTTGCCAATAAACCATGTATAAATACACAAGGAATCAAGGAAAAAGACACATGTAAACTGCCAATAAACCATGTATAAATACACAAGGATTCAGGGAAAAAGACACATGGAACTTGCCAATTAACCATGTATAAATACACAAGGATTCAAGGAAAAGACACATGCGAACTTGCCAAAAACCCATGCGTAAATACTCAAGGAATCAAGAATAGAGACACATGTGAACTGCCAATAAACCATGTATAAATACTACAAGGATTCAAGGAAAAGACACATGTGGACTGCCAATAAACCATGTATAAATACACAAGGAATCAAGAAAAATGACACATGTGAACTTGCCAATAAACCATGTATAAATGCATTAGGAATTCAAGAATAAAGACACATGTGAACTTGCCAATAAACCATGCATAAATACTCAAGGAATCAAGGACAAAGACATATGTGGACTAGCTAATAAACCATGCATAAATACGCAAGGAATCAAGGATGAAGACACATGTGGACTTGCCAATAAACCATGTATAAATACTAAAGGAGCCAAGGATAAAGACACATGTGAACTTGCCAATAAACCATGTATAAATACACAAGGAATCAAGGACAAAGACACATGTGGACTTGCCAATAAACCATGTATTATTCATACGTAATCAAGGATGAAGATGCAAATAAACCACGTACTCTATGTATGTACATACAAGGAATCCAGGATACAAGGAAGCATGGGGCAAGCTACCTTGATCAGTATAGCCTGTGTTGTTTCAAGGTACTGGGATGGGATGGCTCATCATCAGCCATGGAATGAAACTGGATAATCCAGATATCCACACAGGCATGTAGGAGCCACAACTTTGATCAAACATAGGGAGAAACTTCTTCTTAATTACCAACAAGACCACCCTCCCACTGATGTTA
Organism: Sinonovacula constricta; assembly: GCA_007844125.1. Lineage (NCBI taxonomy): Eukaryota > Metazoa > Mollusca > Bivalvia > Cardiida > Solecurtidae > Sinonovacula > Sinonovacula constricta. The sequence continues at coordinate 34,198,956 of CM017569.1, forward strand.
TTTATCCAGCGATGAAAGTTTAACATAAGTCTTGACAAGTTCCATTACAAAAATCAGACACAATATTACTGGCCCCCACTAACCTCAATGGATTTCATCTTTTATTATCAGCATGGTGTAATGGTGAGCAATGGTAACCATATGGTTATAAAATACTTTTTTTTCATGATATACTACTCTGCATTTTGTCATTAGTCATTAAATCAATCAACAATATGGGATCATCAATCAACAATATGGCATCATCAATTAACAATATGGCATCATCAGTTAACAATATGGCATCATCAATTAACAATATGGCATCATCAGTTAACAATATGGCATCATCAGTTAACAATATGGCATCATCAATTAACAATATTGCATCATCTAACAGTTTAATATAGACATGGGGTTGCATTTTGCATTAGTTTATTATCTGAAATTATTTTGCTTTTTTGTTGAGCAGCCTTAATTTACCCTGATCTGTTTATAGCTGATTAGGAAACAAAGTCTTCAGAATATATGTACTTGTAAATAATAAAGAATGCAATAAGTTTGCAATAAAGAAACATGCTTCTTTAGCTTATAATAATCCTTCTCACTGTCCACTTCTTGGTAGAATAAAGTCATGCCAAAGAATAAGGAGCTAGTGTGAGAGACTTGGACCTGTGACCCCCTAATCCTATGTCCAATAACCCAATCACTTAATGAAATAAAGGCAGAGTTGATAATTTTCTCTTACCACAACAAAATACTTAAATTAAGGAAATTATATTTTCAAGTACAGACAAGAAAACAAATTTGTCCTTCTGAAAAGAAAAGATGTACTGGAGTTCCCGTAGCCATAAATTACTCGTTGCAACCTTCATGAAGATTCTCCTGTGAGAGGACATTTCCCAAGCCCTATAGGTCTACTATATTTACTATGCCTACTGCTGATTGCCAATATAAAGAGACATCTTCCATTCTAGTCCCACAATCTATTACACATTCACTTACCGCGACCAACTCAGATCATACAAATATACTTAGACATTTTTTTTTCTGAGCCCCACAATCCATTACAGTTACATAGACCTACCGCTGGTCACAAATATACAAACATACAGATATCATTTTTGCCAGCCCCACAATCCATTATGTTTACTCAACTCACTGCTGGTAACAAATATACAAAGACATACATCTTCACTGGACAATGTATGCTTTGAATAATTGATGCCAAACACCATGGAATGCAATGAATTCAAAGCACCATGGATACAGTGTTTCCTAGTTATCTGTGAATCCAACACATTTGTTTTAGCACTCCAGAATCAACATGCCTATTTCTGTTCTGAATCATAATTTGTTGATTCAGATTATATTTTTTATATTTCCCACTAACTTATGCTATGACATGAATTTAGCAGCAGGACACAGCCACATTGCTATCAACATTATTTTTAAAAAAAGCGGAGGAAAATAACATAATGTGAAATATGCATATACCGGGTACAGAGATCAACTGTTAATGTTTATTGTATCTGGCACATCTTATTACATGTAGGATGGAAGAGCATGATAGGCACAATAAGATTAAAATACTAGCAGACTTATGAATATGTATAACCCATGTACTCTTACTTAATTTTTGGCCATTCAATTATTTTCAAGAGAAATTTACATTACACTTGTCTGATTTTGTTTTTAATCACATTTTTATTTAATGTTTGAAAGAAAGTGTTTGGTTGATGATTTATTTAGAAACATTGGTATGTATTTCACTACTATGAATGTCCAAACGTCTGATCTGCATTTTGTTTTATCTTCAATATTTACCTTATAATTCTAGCAGCCAAAATTAGAATGAAGGCATATTTAACAAATTATTTCTATCACTGATACATATATTCTATATATGTACTATATGAAATACGAGTTAAATTAACTTGGTCATGTTTCCTATACCTTGCAAGTGACCTAGTTTGTTGCTGCTAGTTTGCTGTTTAAATTATTTTAGATTCTAATCACAACTTTCTGAATTCTGTTTGTTTTGTAACATGAAAAATGAAAAGAATCCATTAAAAGCTGTTAAAATTTATATTCGAGGTTAATTTATATGGCAATACTAGTCTCCCCTATTGCAACTTCCTCTTTTTGTTTATCTCTCCTTCAATGAACCTTTAAAAAACACTATTGCAGAAAACTACTTCAAATAAATTGCCAAACCAGTTTACAGTATTTTAAAACCGTAACTGGTATGGATGCAAATGCAGCGGACATGCAAACAAACTGAAACAAACAAGGAAAACAACCATTTGTAGATTAAGACAATTAGGAAATACGCATTAAAAGTCTTGATGAATTATCAGTGAAGTTAGAGCAAAAGGTGCAGACACATAACTTAATTATATTCCTTCCTTCTGTAAAGTTAGCCTAGTGCTGTATCACAAAAAGCAGAATTAAAATTCATGAGGCACACAAAAACGTATCTAGTAGAAAGCTCATCAAGAAAGCACCGTCATGATTGGAAGTTTGGTGGATAGGGATAAAATAACGGAATAAGCGTAAGCCACATCCTTCTTTCGTATTTGTTTTGGTTTTTTTGCTGAGCAGTTAGAGATGCCAGTAATCCCTTATCCTCACTGCAAGGGTCCGAGTCTCCTGGGATGGAGGTGAAAACAGTCCAAGAACAAACAATTCAAGTTATCCAGTGGTGGTGTTCTCATGATGCACAGTGCTGCCTTCATGTTTGTTTTATGTCAGAAACTCTGAAATGTCAGCCAAATGTATGGAGTTGAAAGAATTGTAGTATTTAAGACTAAAACTTTACATATGGATTGGTAAAGCTGAATGTTTGAGCAAAACACGTCTATACTTTCTTTTCTTTGTAAATATCATTTAGCAGCAACAAGTCCTTTTCTTTTTTCAACATCTGAATCAAGATAGCAAATTTAAGTGAACCATGTTATTCAGGATGTTAAGAAAAGGAAGATTGTCTGTTTACTGTGACACATATTTGGATTGATTTACACATGTCGTAGGTCCTGGGTGCTGATTATCATTTTGCTACTGATGTTCTGGAGCCCTTTCAGCCACCACACACAGATTCTCACCTTAAACCTATACTGATTGGACGATATTGTTAGTGAACATACAGTACACCGGTGGTTCTACCCAGCCACATAACCAATACTTAGGTGGAAGTTGCCAAAATGATCATAAAAGCGTTAGAAACAAACATTGCTAGTGAGACGCTAAACCAAAACCAACAATTTCTCCCATCTGGTTAGACCAGCAGCCTATTAAGTTAAAACACTACTATTTCATGGAAACCTTGTACTTAGTAATATGTTTCCAGTAATTTCAACAATTGCACAAAGCGGTTATGTCAAATGCCAATCAGTGTGTGAAGCAATCATTATACTGGTGTTCACCAGATAAAGTGTATATGATTAATAACCTCGTGTAATCTTATAACCTGCCTCATTAAATCACTCTTGAACGTTAAAAGCTCAGAAAACTTAATTATGCAGTTATATTACAGCCACTCATAGAAAACACATTGCTCGGGAAAAAGATTTGCAAACACACTGATATTAAAATGTTGTGAAATAGTGAATGCCTTTACAGTGTAAAAGGAACAGGCAATTCATCATGAAAAAAAAAAAAAAAAAATCACATCAGATACTCAAAACACGTGATATAGCAGAAGTTATTACTGAGATGTTTGGAAAGTTCTGGAAAATATTTATGATAAAGAGCATAATTGAGATAAGTTAATTAAAGTTAACAAATTGCAAAACTGGCAAAGCAAACATTTCTTAGCAAAGCTGACTAATCTGCAATGATAAATAAAATATCCACAGGAATCTGACATTTTGGCAAGAAATTGTGTGAAAGATGAAAGATTGTATCTATCATGTTTGAAACAACCATGTGCAACATTGTATGCATTTGAACGAATGGTAATTCATCTTATGTAAATGCACAAAGGGAATGTCACCTTATTTCTTATGTTGTTCAGGTTTGTTTGCTTTTTTATGATGTTTAATTTGCACCACACAATTAAGAAAGTTGGCACAGTATATGGATCTTAAACCTGCATGGTGAGACTAAGTAGTAATTACTTTCATGTCTTACTGTTCAGCAAAAAAACCCAAAAAATCTGGACTTTGCCAATATGACTAAATTATAACAAATAAATAAAAAATAACCAAGCATAAGGAAAACCTAAAAAAATAAAAATGGAATTTAATCTGTTTTGTCTTAAGAGTGGTGGTCTTCCTACATCATCTCCGAAAAAACAATAGTTTCACTGGTGTTCAAAAAGAGGTATATGAAACATAGTTTTTTTCTCTGTAAAAAAAAAAAACTGTATCAGAAAATGCTGTTTCTTTGTAAATAATTCTTAACCTGCCAAGCTTAAAGTGATCAGGTATCTGTGGAATAGCATAGAAACAGATCCGCCAACTTCTGCTGGGAACTCTCCGATCTGGATCTACACGATCTGCTGCTAGTTCTCTAATAATACAGATTGTTATGTATGGGTATTATAATAAGCAGAAAAATAGAAATTAGGTATTGGTTATTAAAAATAAAGCACGATAAGGATCCAGACAATCTTTGGCAGAGGCTTTCTCAGCTGGGTACCATGTACTGAAGGCAACACTTGAGCCATGGGTTATCTCCCCATTGCTGGGCCAACGTGCAATTTGACGTCGGCCAAACATGTAAAACCCTGTAAAATGAGGGCTTATCATAGGCACTCAGAATACTCCGTCCTTTCTATGCAGGCACTTCTTACCAAATATCTTGGCTTCATTAGGCAGTTATGTCTCCCTGCGTCTTGCAACAAATTACAGCACTATGGGCATCCCGATATATTATCAACTAAATGACTGCCAGTCCCCAAAACAGCTTGAAGCCTAAAAGCAACTTAATGTTACCACTATCTTCCAAAATATTTAAACTACAAGGGTCTCTTACTTCTCCAGATAGTCTGCAAATGCATGGCAGACAAGAAACAAGAAATCTCATCTGGGGAGAAAAAAAAACTATAATATTTTCTGTGATTTTATTTCTGAAGACTTGTAAACACTCATGTCCAATTGTTGAAGAATACCTAAAAATGAAACTGTCAAGTGAAAAAAGGAAGTTCACTTGATGAAAACAATCTTGCTGGAAATTTTTAAGATATTTTTATCAGCAGTTTATGCAACATTTACAGTGCAAACCACTTTGTTACCATTTCTTCCTCCAGTGATGAAAAGTCAAGTCAAGGGAGCTAAACTTTGCTATTTTTTGTAAAATTTTTTTGCAGACTGACATTTATTAACATGACAATGCAGTTGACAGTTTATGTCACATATAATAAGGACATACCTTTGAAGTGGTGCAAAGTTCTTACAAGTGAAATGTATGATGACACCTTAAACCAGGAAAATGCATAACATTAATACTAAGGTAGAAAAAATGTTAATAGTCATACAATAAACTTAAGTTGACATGAATATTCATAGAAACAGAAGAACAACCATTCATAAGACAAAATAAATTTCATATTACTTCACTGTTATGTATGTAAGAAACAAATGAAACAGCAAGGAAAACTCTAAAAGATGCTAGAAAAGCATATATGCAGTGGGGGAAAAATAATTTGACTAGGTCTTTTTGAATAAGGTATAAAGCTTAGACAGGTGTGTCTACATTTTTCCCCTCATCATGTGCTCCAAAGGAATCTGTTTGCTAAAATTGTCAAAAATGTGTTCCCTTTTAGTGTTAAGTGTAACACATTGGTAAAAGTAACCTAACAACACAAATTAAAATTACTGTCTATGCATCATTCCAATGACATATAACAAAATCAAATCCTTGCTGACATGTGTTGCATATTCAAACCTTCAGAGCCTCCTCAGGGGTACAATATAGATGGAAAAAGTACTGTGCACCCATTTCCTCCCTAGAATTCCCTGACATATGTAAAACATGTAAAGAAATTTATTTAAAAAAAAATTACTAATACATCATTCCGCTTGTTCCTTATACCTGTCACAGCACTTCTTCTGACATTCATGAGATAAAGCGTCAAACATTCTCATTCTTATTTCCCTTAAAAATAGTTTCCATGTAATGTCATAGGCACAGTTTAAGCAGCATCATGGAAGGCAGAAAGTAATTGCAGGACGAAATCTGGAAATATGCACTGTATTAAACTCCCCACTGTGTTTTTATTTTCCAGTCTTTTTTAATGAATGTCATATCAAATTAAACAGCTTTTATGAAGTATTTTAAATATCAAAACTGTATTTTTTATAGTTTTAAAGGTAAAAAAATACAACCAAAAAAGATAAACTCTTCATTTCGTTTAATGATGAGCCAATAATTTTATTTATTTCTGTATATTAATTATTTGTACATTTATCAATTTTAAAAATATTGTATTTTAAAAATATGAATTTCAAGAGCTTTCCAACAGTGTGTAAAGCTTTTAATTTTTGGACTAAAATGAAGAAATTACAAGAAAATAAAATTTATGCTTCTATAAAATAATCTGAAAATTCCCTGAAGTTGCCATCAAAGATGGCTGCCAAGATAAGGGATCTTCACTGATGTGGAAACTATTTTAAATAAAGCACTGCCAGTACCGTGGTATTCACTGCTTTAGAAAAGAAGCAACATTTTGAGACAGTGACAACTGCTGGGAGATCATACGACGTACATAATTTTCGTTTTAGATAAAAAGCTTAAATTCTTTAATTAAACAACTATTCTTGCAGTGTTATAAAAATAAACAGGAGGTTAAAGTCAAGAACGAAGAAAAATTTTAACCACTGTAAAAATATGCTGGTATTGTCACATGGTATGTATAGTAATTTTTACACACTCTGGTGGCAGTTTATTCATAAATTTGAACTTAACCAAGTGTGTGTCTATTTTTAAACATGCTATATTATTATGAAGATCTGATGACTTCATTTCACTACAGGATTTTAACAAGGTTACTCTGCCTTTTGTTTAATATAAAAATTATGCGAATTCATATCACTACTTTTGTCACGAAGGCAGGAATAGTACTGCATTGTTAGGTGTGGCCGCTTCCTGTTTGAAGCATTACACAGTAAGTATAAAAATACCCCCCAACTTCCCCGCTACCCGCCCCCCCCCCCACCCCCAGCCCCGCCACTCTAAGGTATAGTCCTAGATCTGCCCCTGCTGTATTGTGTTTGAACCCTAATCATTGAAACACTTTCCTATCAAGAGGACTTCCAAGTGATCAGGACCCACTTATAGAAACATTTCTCAGCGTTTACTCAAGCTTTAATTTTGACTGTCAGAATGCTTTGTACAAATGCATTATGCTACAATTCCCATTTTGTATATTCCATTTACCTGGAAAAATGTAAACAGTGGTTCTTTCCAGACATTTGGTAAAACATCACTAGAGCCCATTCATTTTTTTATTTTCTATAATTATAACCAATTAACAATGTTTGTCCTTTTAATCACTTCTAAGATATGACAGCAAGGTCCTGTAATAGCCCTTCATTACTATAATTTCCATTGTTTATTTTTACAGTTTTGAAGGCTTATCATCCACAAACCATTTTCTGTCATCCAGAATCGGTTAAGTTGTATTGACTCTCCTTCGCCAGTTTTAATATCCGCAGAAAACTCAGAATCTATAAGATCAATTCTCTTGAGCCAAACTTTTATAGCAAGGACTCTTTATTAGGCCTGAACAAGTAGCAACATATGGATACAATCAATTTAATGTTTCAATAGAAAATGAAAACTGTTATCATCAACTACTGCAATGGCTCATTGTAAAATTTACGAGCGGCATAATCAGACAGAAATCTGCAACTCTGGGTCTTGCGTAACAATGCCGACCTGAGTGTGCAGAATGCCGGCGTGGAATTGTCCTAGAGATAAGATTCAATAGAAATCTATAAACACGATTCAGACTTGGACATGTGGAGCTAAACACCCTGCAATAACCTGGCTTATCTGCCCATAGTTGTAGAATATCTGAAGCAATTTGCATAAAACAATGATAAAATCATAAATTATGGGGCGATGGATTGGGTAGTATTTTTTGTCTTGTTTATTTTTTTTTTTAGTTTTAAATGCCCCCTGTCAGAGCTTTTGTCTGAGACAGTCTGTGTCAGCTTGGACGTGTGTCAGGATGTGTAAGAGGATAATTACAGTGGGCTAAAATGTGCTCGCCTATTATTAAATTCTTTCAGAGAGGGTCGTTACATAATGCACATAATGGGATTGTCAATTACTGAATTGTTTAAAATGGGGACATTACATCAAGTTCTTATTGTTTAAATTTATCCTTTATTGAATTATTGCTAAGAGGGCTGTTACATAAGGTTAAAAATGTGCTCACTAAACCCTGCATGTTGTTACTGAATTCTTTTCTAAGAGGATTGTCACATAAAGTCAAATAAGTGCTTGTCCTTTATTAAATTATTAAAAATCAATTCTTTTCTTAAGAATTGAAGAATTGAATTTATCAGATATTAATTGACAATTGTTGGTAATACTAGACTGTATAATGTTTTCAACTCAACAACAACACTGATAAAACTTAAAACAAGTAACTTGTAAATTTGCTGTTATGGACTCCTTTCCACACTAAATTGTGTTGTCATTTTTTCCAAATAAGCTAAAATAAATTAAATGAATGATCATTAATATAACTGCAGAACGGTTATTTTCCATTTCGATATCTCATTATTTACTAATATTCTTAAACAGCAATGGGCAAAATTACAGCAATGAAAAAGCCTCATATCCATTTAATACGATTCTAGCCAACTGACTAAATTTTGACAACATGGTTATAATCATTAACCACAGCAATATCACCAGCTGCAGTACATTACACTGAAGGACAAATTCAATTGACCGTCTCGACTAATCAATGGTTCCGATATCACGACAATCTTTATGGGGCATTCATAATGGATATCATCATCGTGTCAGAATAATCACTTCTTATCAACAAATTAGCATGCAAAATGAAAACAATTGATTTACAGACATTGTCATTGCGGAAATACTTCTGCGACTGCAAAATTCAGACAAGGTTATGCACAAACCTGCACAGCATAATTAAACCAGGCTTACACCAATGGTGTGGGTACTGGTCAATCTGTCCTTTGCTGCAAAGTCTTTAGCTATATATCTTGTTTTGTAACTAAACTAATGTAAGCAAAAAGGTAAGAATTGGTGTAAATTATGAACAATGTTCCATGAGCAGGATAAGGTAGAATATTCATTTCCATCGAACACAATGGCAATGTCTGTAATAATCCAATCATGAATGCAAAACAGAAAACTTTTTTAGCTTTGTTCAAGCCATGAACATAATAAAAATAGTAATTTCTTTTGTGTGTACCATGTATTAATGCTCACTTGATGGCTGATCTAACAAATAGGAAGAACAAAGATTTAGACATCGATCAAAATGACATTTATTCACAATTTTATGTCTTAAACATAATTAACATTCAAAGCACCTTTATACTGTGTTGTAATTCCACTTTTGAAAGTTCTGACCTTTTAATATCAAGGTAGAACCACACAAACATTGTATGTCAGCTGGTCCATTACATTCTCACATACATGTGAACTCTCCTATTTTTTGGAGGCAGACTCACACTTTTAAGTTTCAAAATTATTTAAAAATAAGGGGTGTATTACACCTTTTTGGACTTCTCCCTATTTGGAAAGAGATAATTTCCTCCTTTGCTTTTATGATAATAACAAATCTCCCACTTTGCAAGTAAAAATCTCTTTCTTTGGCCTCAAAAAAAGTTCACATGTAAGCAATAATGCTTCTGCACAGACTTTGGATTCAAACCGAATGGTGAAGGACTGTATAGTTACAAGTCAGTGACTATTGACTGCTAGCATTGTACCGGCACATTATTTTGTTGATCATATATCCCATGTTCATCTGCTATTCAAGGCTCTTCAGTACATTTTAGCCTCATACTGATTAACCTCCTTTCTGTCGTCTGCTTCTAATATTTATTGCAATTCCCGTTTTAAAACATTTCCTGTGGGAATTACTTTCAATTGCTTTAGAAATGTAGTAAAAAACTTTTCAACATCACATGTTCAAAATCAGATCACTTCATCAAGAACTGATCAACAATTTTGTCAATGATGTATGTGGCCTGACATTTTTTTCAATTTATCAATGCCCTAAACAGCTTCCACGGAGACAGCAGTTAAAGAATTAAAATTGTTTCAAATCTTAAGAAGTATTTATCTAGGGAGGGAAGTACCAATAAATTTTAACTGATTGAATTTTGGCAGTAATATTGTGAAGTATTTTTTGCCAAATGTTGCTGCTCTTTCTTTTCTCTAAAGAGTAGACAGTTTATCATTTATTGGCAAACTTTTAATTCTCTAGAGTGTCTTGGCAATTAATAAGCCTGGGATGTTGTCTATAATCTATCATGGAGGGACTGGGGACATGACAGATTGTATGTCAAAGTCAAAAAACAGAGGAGGGATATATATATAACACAGAATCCTTTCAATTTCCCACTTTTAGATCTTTCTCCAACTCCATTGGTTTTGTTAAAACTTATATTTCCCAATCAATGATCAGCATCAGCAAATCACCAATCCTACATGTTTACTTGATGAAATGGTTGTTTGTTTGACTGTAGGTTTGATTGGTTCACCAAGTCCTTTAGATAACTGGAGATGATCAAAATTTAATTTATTGTATAGCTTTCACAAATGTGTCATTTTAAACCACTATGAAGCAATCACTACTATCAGTCTAATCTTTAGTAGAATCTGCACTTACTTCAAGTTTATATGTTGCCCAGTTTGACTCATGGATTCACTATTAAATGATGAAACAGACATGTATAAGAAATTCTTTGAACAGTTTTAAAGAATATAAAAAAATAAGGTAAAGTTTAGAAATCATATGCAAGAACTATGAATGAAAGGGTTAAGACATTGTTTCTTTGTTCATACGGTATATCATCCATTCCGAAAATTATCTTTCAGTTATTTGGAGAACGTAAAGATGGTTATTGTTTACTTCAAGGTTTTAATCATGAATGCCCCAAGCTAACAGCGTAGTTACTATATTATCAGGTAAGGTGTTTAAGACATGCTATTGCTGTGCCTGTCAGTCCAGTAACAATCTTCCAGAGTCTATGAGATGGCACTCATTAACAACAGTTTAAACCAGACACATCAACCATATGCATTCATATTATAGAAAGAGGCACATGTGGTGTAGTGGTAGAGTTGCTGATTGTAGTCCTTTGACGGCTTACCTTCTCACTGCTTGGGTTTGAGTCCCATTGGGGGCGATGGACTTAATATGAGAAGGTCTTCCAGCTGACCTACGATGTAGCCATGCGGTTTTACCCAGACATATGTCTCTGGTCTTCCTCCACCAAAATAGCTGGACAAGGCTATAATGATCACAACCTGGTTGAGGTGATGTATTTCCAAAACAAAACAAAAACATATATCAAAATCAACATATAACATAATGCCAAGTTAATATATTTTGTAGCTATAAAATAGTTTGAAGATTGCAAGTGAAATCATCTTTGGAATGTGAAGAGCATTTTAAAGACTGCATTGTAGGAAGCTTCTTGGCCTAATCTCACTTAAATATGGAAATACATATTATCATCACTTATACATTATAATAGCTTTGGAAATGATATCAATAAACATTTGGACAAAATTGTGAATATAACAAAAAAATTAACAAATACAAATTATTTCGATTGATATAAAATGTTTGTTTACATAATTATGTTCCACTGTTGTCAGTTTTTTATATTTTCACTGTATTACTTTACATACTGTTACATCAAATGTGTTTTTTGTGATATTTTTTTTATTCAATGTCTTACATTATTAAGCCCTGCTACAGAATACATAACAATATGTAAACACACTCCATCAAAAAGCATTTAAAAGAATAATTAAACTCTATGACAAGCATTATCAAAAACAATTAAACTCTATATTAAGATTTAACAAGAACAATTACATTCTAGTACAAGCATCTACAAGCACTTTCTGCTCATGTTTGAGAGTCCTAGAAAATCAGCCAAAGTTAATGTTGCAGACAGGGTCCATCCAGCCATGAGTTAATATTAACAATTTTCCAGGCAAATTCACACTGCCATCAGAAGCCCTATTCAAATGCCACTTTCTGCCCATCTTGCTGACATTCAAGTGCAATAAATGGCCACCATTATCTGACACTGCTGGTGAGCGGAACAAATATTAGCCAAAGTCTAAAAGACTAGCAGCCTGCCAACATGGTGGCAATATAAGGAATTCAAATGGAACCAATATAAACCCTTATCATGCTACAGTTATTAAAAATTATTTCAAAAATCTGAGTTATTTGCTGTCAGCTTTCCCTGAAGTCAAAATACCAAACTTTCCAGCAACTGCAGCAAAGCGAACAGATCATGATATGACAGTACTCACAATTGATCTGGACCAGTAATACTTGCCTAATTAATCTGCTCATACTATGATTAGCAGGGTAAGTGTTAACATAGCTGGCTAGATTGCGCTTGCTAATGTCGCTGCCAATAGGTGGAACACAAAGTTTGACTCTAACCAAGCAAATTAAATACTGTAATCATATATGGAGACATTAATTAGAGCCACATATGACGTTTAACCAACTATATTAAATACTACAATTATTGAAGTGAAATGAGTTGGTGCTTCATTCATAAACATAGATCAATTATCCATAGTTACTGTTGCTAGGTCTCAAAATAAAAATATAAATATATTTTTTTTATTGAAAACTAAAACTTAAACCCTAATAAATGTCTCAAAGTGGAGAGCTGACCATTAAGTTTAAACGTGCTCACATGCTGAGGGCTGACAATTAAGTTCAAACAGTTTACATGTTGAGGGCTGATCATTAAGTTCAAACAGTTCACAAAGAGAGGGGTGACCATTAGTAGAATAATTAACTGTTTAGTGGTCCATCACCAGACTTGAGTTCTGAGAAATAATGCGAGCTCAAGAAACACTAGCTGCTTATTGAACGCCCCTTTCTAAACATTTATAACTTGATATTATTACAATATCCTAAGAAGTTTAGTTATCATGGCCAGATCAGTACGTTGACCAAGTACCTTGTTCCCATGGTAACAAACATGTGATCTGTGTGTCGGGATAATAAAATTCACATCTAACTATTAAGGTTTTTCTTTGATCTACAACTTTAATTGTTATTTGTTAATGGGTGAGACAATTTTAAGATGTACTTTTACCTCCTGGGACAATCGTTTTACATGTCTTAAAACAATAAACAAAACCATAGATCGCTTACTAGATAAGACATTATGTCAATTGTAGCAAGTGTAAAATGTCCTTGACACCTTGTGAAGGATGTTTCATGTTTAATTCCGATAAATGATGTAACAAAAAAAAAAAATTGTAAAACAATCCATTCCCATAATGACTAAACTAAAAAAACAATAACACTCAAACAAAATAATAATAATAATGATCACTTTACAGCATAAAAAAAGACATGTTGATGGGGTAATGACCCTTCCAAGCCACCATGAAAATAATACAAAAATACTTAAAGCTGAAAAACTGACAATGACCCCTACAACCCACTGTAAAAAGAATAAAAAACTAACGACAGCTGAAAAACCGATGACAGAGGGTACATTTTGTTGTCGTTTTGCGATAGTGAAGAAGCAAACTAACGACTTTCACTACGTAAACAAAAACCTCAAAGCAAACCCATCATAGAAGTAAATAATTATTCAATACTATCTATATTCTGGAGCTTTCTATATTCTGAATGTAGCTGTCAATATCAGTGACAGTTGGTCCGAGAATGACATGATATTATTAATATTGCATCTCTTTCCCTCATAGTCTTTTCCCACCATTGATGTGCCTTGATACTGAAGGGAAAACTTTGTCCAGGAATACCCAAGCCCTTCATAGATATGGCATGGCATTTTATGTAGTCCAATGCAATATTATTTTGTTGTTTGTGTTTGAAACACAGTGACCAATTATCCACCATTATGTAACATCCAGCTATATTAATTATATCTCAATAGAGCTTCCAGTGTATGGCTAGTCAGTTGAAATTCCCTCCAACAATAAGTTCTTCAGCCCCAAATAGGACTTGAAACAATGTGCGGTCAGAGGTTATGCTGCCAGATGAGTTACAAGTCTGCAACTACCACTAGGCTCTGGGATGGGATGGGATTAGCTGGCATTTTTGCCGATACTGTGCAGCAACATTTCTATCATTATAGCACAGCGGCACTTATGAGGTGCGCAGGGACTGAACCCGGCCGATCTATTATACTGACACAGATGAGTCAGGCGAAATGCTGTCCCCTTAGCCTTGAGCATAAGGAGGGAAGCTACTACTACCAACTTTAAAGTCTTTGATTTGACCCGGCCGGGGTTTGAACCCACAACGTCCCGATCCGCAAGCTGACACTCTACCACCTGAGCTATTGCGGCTGGTCACTAGGCTCTGGCCAACCCCGGCAGAATACCAATAAATTCAATTGTTGCTGTAATATACTGACATTTAGCATGGCAGTATTTTTTTTATATGTTCTCTACATGGAATGTATATTATTATATGTACACTATATAAAACTGCCTTAGATCTCAGATTATTTCTATTTGTATGCCATTTCCAATTACATAGAAAGTTTAATACATTTAAATAGACAAATATTTACAGCACAATCTGACTTTCTGGACAACCCTCATAAAATATTTTTTTTTTATTATAAAAATTAATATTTGAATGAACACATAAAAAATATCAAAAAAAATATCATATGACTCAGAGATTATTGTCAAACGTACCATGATCCAAAACAAATCTGATATTTGAGACATTTCCTGATGTTTACATTGTTTTAGAAATATTTTATAATGGCTAATTTTAACTAAATACACAATCATAATTTAAAGATCCAACCAAACACAATAAGCAGATTGTTTTCTGTCCTGAAACCTTGTTTGAAAATCCTTACTAGATTTTATCGGAGATGCTGAAAACATTTATGATCCATAGCTGCATCAACAACTGCTGGCTGACTTTATAACTCAGTTGTCTAGTTGCAGAATGTTGTATCCTATATCTCCTTATTGTTTAGTACTAACATAACTTTCAATTACATTTTAACTTTTATTGCAGGATAAGACAATTCCATTTTCTCTGCGGTCTGTTATGAGGTAATAGAACTCATTTATTTTCCAATGTGATGATATATCGGTGTATTTTTGTCATACAAATAATAGACCTGTCACCATATTGCTGATAAAATGATCATAGCCTGCAAGGACACTGCAAATTGTTGAAAAATGCCATGCTAGCATTTGTTTTGTAGAAAGTTTGTTCTTGATTTGTTTTCTGAAATAATTACAATGCAACAATACAGTAACAGTTGTTGTTTTATAGACGTCCAGTTAATTTCTCCTCTGACTGCTTTGGTTCTTACCACCTTGACTGAGTCTGGATCGAGAGGCGCTCGTGGCGTAGTGGTAGTCGCTGATTTGTAACTCCTATGTCAGCTAAGCCTCTCTACCGCATGGGTTCGAGTCCCATTCGGGGCGAAGGATTTAATGTGAGAAGGTCTTCCAGCTGACTTGCAAAATGGTGATTCTAGCCAGACATTTGTTTGGGGTCTTCCTCTACCAAAGATCTGGATGTTATCATAAATTATCATAAATGGTCACTGCAATGTATTTTAAAAACCAAACAAAACTGAGCCTCAATCAGGGCAAAGGCTTCAATGTGGAAAGGCCTTGCAGCTGTCCTACAGTGCTCCAGTGGTTCTACCCAGAAAGTCATTTTCTTGCACCAAGAAAGCTGGGCATTGCTGTAATTATTATCATTCATTACTCCCATAATTTAAAAAAGCCACCTACATTAAATTTTTTGTCCACTAACAGTGCCTCAAACCCCTATAGTTAAAGAGGCTTCCTGTAAGAAAAGTTTAGGGGTAAATGTAGGGGTCCGGACAATTCTCAGTCCGGACATTTCTCAGTTAGTGAAATTTGCAGGGTCGGACAATTCTCAGTTGGTTGATTTGCAGGGCCGGACATTTCTCAGTTACTTGTTTTGCAGGGTCGGACAATTCTCAGTCCGGACATTTCTCCGTTTATATTTTTCAAAGTATAGCACTGTAATTAAATACTGAAAGACAATCATCAAAAACCAGATAATTTTCTTTGCTGTCAATCATCAATAAACCTATGAACCAAACAAACTATTTATCCTTACAAATTGCATCAATAATTATTTCTATACCCCTTGATTTTTATAACAAACGCTTTGACCAAAGCCCCGAAAATTCTTTAATTGACCAACTCATTTAAATGTTATAAAACAACACTGTAATTAAATACTGAAAGACAATCATCAAAAACCAGATAATTTTCTTTGCCTGTGAACCAAACAAACTATTTATCCTTTCAAATTGCATCAATAATTATTTCTATACCCCTTGATTTTCATAACAAACGCTTGGACCAAAGCCGCGAAAATCCTTTAATTGGCCAACCCACTGTTCTTTAATAATGACATGCTTTACTCTAATTTCAAACTGAGATGCTTGTTAGAATATAAGTCTTAGCGCAGCCTACGATCATTATTCCAAAAATGGAAATTCTAACAAGTAAGACAGGCTCCAAGAAATTACTTCATGAGGGTACGTCTACGTAAAGAACCGGACGAACAAAACAACCATCAGATGGATGTGCTCTAAAAGAGCGTCAAAATCCTCCAACGGCGCCCTCGTCACCGATATAGATGTACGTTTTAATTAAAAAAATAAAAGCCAATGGCAAATATACCCAAACCAAAACACCAAAATATAAAAAGCTGCTAATCTTAATCTTAAAATCAATCATTTTCATATCGTTTATGATCACAATCCTTACAAACTTTCTTAAACCTTGAGATACCTTTATATAGATTTTTTAAACATTTAATTGGTACCAGTCTTGAATTTTGTTCTTCAATGACGCAAATAGCGATTGATGCATTCATATCAAATACAATATCTGCATCATTTTTTAAATTATTTCACTGTAACGTCAAAATGGATTTATACAACAATTTTATCACAAATATTGCTATACTTTGAAATATATTAACGGAGAAATGTCCGGACTGAGAATTGTCCGACCCTGCAAAACAAGTAACTGAGAAATGTCCGGCCCTGCAAATCAACCAACTGAGAATTGTCCGACCCTGCAAATTTCACTAACTGAGAAATGTCCGGACTGAGAATTGTCCGGCATTCGTAAATGTAGCATAGGTAGTTTTGTTTTGTTGTTTCTTCCTTTTAAAAAGCATGATACATTTAGGTGACTCTTAATTACAAGACAGGAGGTATATATATTATCAAACATATTGTAACGATACATCACAATGCACAAAAAACCACAATACATAGCTATGATATGATGCATCATTGAGGTTGACTGCCCAAATTTCAATTCGGTTCAATATTTAGACTAATTTGTGCCTTTTTCAATCATCTTTAAAATAAATGTTATTATCTAGTTACAATATTTACTGTATCTCTTTATTCTTTTATTTATTTTGTTTTCTATTCTAACATCTATAAAATATTTATAAGTACTTTACATTGTTGTAACTGTGGTTTTTCAGTCTTTTTCATGTTTATACAGATGACTGCTATTTATTTTCACAAAAATATCTTGTTCTTTAACTTGATAACATATAAACAATAATACAAATTTTATTTTATCAGTCAGTAAAGTTACACACCAAACAGTCAACAGTCTATCTTAACTATCTCATTTTCCCCAATGTATAAAATCATAAAATATTGAATTGAGGCATAAAGTGATGATATGCATCTCGTATCATGGATGGAGCATTTCTTTACAGCTCTAACATATTGGTTCTTATTATTCTGGATAAAGGTTGGAACACAACAGTTGGGTCCAAACATTTTGTTCCCAACTAACCAAATAAGTTCTTGCAAAATGCAGTTCATTGATGCCAGAGATCTGTGTGGCCAGTTAAGGATAAATACCCACTTGTCATTTGCAAACAGGTATTTCCGATCTAAGCCATGCTGCAGAGATAGCCATTTTAAAACTACGGAAATCACATGATAACTTTCATTTTAGATTCTGTTATATCGTCATCCTGGTAATCAGAATCTGATGTTGATATCTATTTTTAGTGCTGATCACTATCGTCCTTATTTATAGAATTGGAAAGAAGGTAAATTTTGCAGTGTTTTTTCTGCGATTTTTATGGTCTAACAATATAAGTAGCATCCTAATTCTTCATTACTTAAACTAAAGTATGAGTTTATGCAAATATTATGGCCATGTTCACCATAGCAGTAAAAAGATAGTGTTACATGATCTTGATGTAAACTGTTGGATACCACCTTTAAAGGGTCATTCAACAAATGTTTGACGTTTGTTTGTTTGGTTCACCTTCAGCCCCACAATCTTTCAATAATCAGGAGACAGTTTGTTCAATCTGGTAACGCTCTACAAGAAAACAATATAATTTGATAAAATATTGCAATCTGAATTGTTCAATCTTTTCAGTCTAGACTGTAAGATCCCTGTATGTTTTATTCTGCATGAGTTATTTGTGGAAGAGGATGCAGTTTTAATGTCCCAATAAAAACCAGTGCTTAAAGCTACCACAGGAAACAATGTAAGACATATACAATAATACCCAGATAATGAGGGATAATTGCATAATTTAATTGTAATAATACTCAGATAGTGAAGGATAATTCATAATTTATATTCACCAATAGTCAGATAACTAGAGACTATTTTATTATTTATCTGCAATAATACTATGGTAACGGGGCCTATTTCATAATTTATATAAAATAATAATGAAATAAGGGGGGTATTTCATAATTAACAAAAATACTTAAATAATGCAAGATAATCCATATTTTTCATACAGAAATACTCAGATAATAAAGAATGATTTCATAATAAACAAAAATACTCAGATAAGGCAGATTATTTTCCTTATTTATATGCAATAATACTAAGATAATGAAGGTTAATGTTATAATTTACATAAAATGATACTCAGATAACAATAGATAATTCCTAATTCATAAAACAACAATTTTTTTTTTCATTACCTAGCTACTTTTGTCATTTAACATTGACAAAACCTCCAAAATTCTTATTACAAATATTTAACACTTTCAGCTCACACTTACAATTATTGTAGAATTCTGGTACTCTTCTCTCCTAAAAAATGCATTTCTCTTTTGCTTTTCTAATTAGATGGCACCTCATTAACACATTGGCAGGTGCTTGGTTCAGCACCTGTAAATGGGGAAGGGATGAAATGTACCCTTTAATGGAACACT
The DNA here is from genome assembly GCA_007844125.1 of Sinonovacula constricta. Taxonomy (NCBI): domain Eukaryota; kingdom Metazoa; phylum Mollusca; class Bivalvia; order Cardiida; family Solecurtidae; genus Sinonovacula; species Sinonovacula constricta. Next base: position 34,218,359 of record CM017569.1, read on the forward strand.
GTTGACTTAATGAACAGATGAACACTGACCCAGAGTTCAATGACTGATTGATGGGCAGACTTTTATGTAGCTCCCCATTAGCACAGACTGAGATTGTTGGGGAGATTGTTGGGGAGATTGTTGGCGTAATAGTGTAGAAGTTTCACTGGTGGAGCATTTTGCCTCTAAAGCTCAGTTATTAGAGTGACTTGTAAGTATTAGGGAGGTCCATGACTTGAATCCTGGCTCACTTTTTCCACTCTTGATTTAAAATATCCCTTAATGCTTTACCAAAACCTTAAACTACCTGGGAAATATGACCAGGAACAGATATAAAGGTATGTGCTGACAAATATTACACTGATGTTGCTTATCACTGCTATAACCTTTCACCATGGATATAAAGTGCCAGACAATGGGGCTCATGTTCAAGCTTATCCCACTATTTCACCTTTCAAGCCTGTAAATGTAGTTTGGGTTCGCATAAGAATGGACTCGATATAAAAAAATTGTATGTGTATCCAAAATAGTACATTGAATGTCTGGTCAAGAATAATCGCTCACATAAAATGTTTGTATGTGCATCCAAAATACTATATGGTCTGGTCAAGAATGATGGGGTAAATAGCAAAACAAGGTTGACTTCTGATATCTCAATCACTTTAGGCATTTAATCAAATTGCAGAATGGAAACCAGACACTGCCCTTAGCAACTGTCACTAACTATTTACCAACAAAAAAATGGTCCTAGGTTGTTGTTTTTTTTCATTTGATATAATAATTATGGCAATTTGAATTTTCTCATTCAATGATTTTGTATGCATAAAAAAGAAGAGAGTGTGTTTTAGTCTGTCTCTGAGAGATATTAGGCCATCTGTCAGCAAGATCAATGACACTGACCGGGTCTGACATTTAATTTAACCTGACACTGTTTATTCATGTCTACTTTCTATGTACTCTCAGTAAAGAGGTGCTGATTGGCCATTTCCTTCCACTGACAACAGCATGAAAGGATGGAGATGATCTGGAGGTAACTGTGGGGGTTGGGGTAATAGCAAAGGATTGGAACAGATGAAGAACTGAGGATATTTTGCAGATTGCATTTCTCAGAAGTTCTCGGTCTTGTCTGTCCAGCTGTCAGACAGTGTGGACATAGATGTTTGATCAGAGAGCTGATGATTAAGTACAATAAATGTGGAAAATGACTAATAGTAAAACTCTGTCTACCATGGGATATATGGAATATAAAAATGTGGAAATATGGTGGCTTGGTAGGACCACTAGGTCAAAATTTCTGATAATTTTAGTGTGCTTTTTCTGTCATTTTTTGTGTGTTGTTGTAAACTTATAATAATGCTTTTCATTGTACTTTGATATGTAAAACACTTACATCATATTATTGTTTTTTTTATTGGGTTTATCGTCCCACCAATAGTATATCAGTTATCTAAAAAAACAGTGTCCACTTGAAGTAGATACCGTGCTGCCTTCATTGTGTATAACATGCCGTAAACACCTGGCATGATACTACACCCAGTCACATTATCCTGACACCAGGCAAACCAGTTGTGGAACTACCCTCATATTTCCAAAAGCGTTAGTAAGGGAGCTACACCACTACCATTTTTCATGACTTTGGTATGACAAACGGCCAGGGATCAAACCTGGGGCCTTCTGTACCTGGAGCAGACGCTTAACTGACTGTGCTACTACTTCCAGTATACATGACATATTAGAGGTACTGACATATTTATAGGCATTTAGAACAACAACAACTATTTTAGGGATCAATGTGTCAATGAGCTTGGCCTCATGAATCCCTGACACATGACAATAACAGTATAGTGATTGAGACAAAATTAAGGAAAAATTCAGATAGATTAAGATGTAACATTGAGGTAAAATAATAATAGCATTTTAAAAACCTAATTTTCAGCAAGGATTGAAACATATATTCTACTGCTTGGGATTGTAATGATAAAAGTAATTACAATGATGATGCCACAACTGCTGTAGTTTTATCTCTCACAATGTGCACATATTTCCTAAAAAGGTCATTCCTCCATTCTACCATCTACTCAATCTTTCTGTTTAGAAATTGAGTATTCACCCAATAGTCACACTTGAGTGACATGCTATTTATATACGATAAATCTTCTCAACAAATCCCTTCTCTTGTTTTTAATTGTAACTAGATGAGATTGTAGGACAAAATGAAAGTATGGAACAATCGATACAAACAATGGGATTACTGATAAATGCAGATGTCAGATAAAAACAAAGTATATATACCTCACTACATTGTGAATTTCTTAACTTTCACTACTTTCAGCCAACTTAGCATGACTTAATTAAGTTAAAGTAAAAGTGTGTAAACCCAGATGAGCCAGCTTCCAATAGAAGCTTCCTAATCAGAATCTACAATTAACTGATTTATTTAATAAAAGCTGGCGTGCACACATTCTACGAGCTATTAAAAAAATCCATTTTTCCCCATCCTTGACTGTGAGAGAGTATATTGCTGACCGCCATCGACCATTTTCTATCGTATTCGGTAAGTTTTCTTTTTAATATTTAAATTATTAAATAGTTTGTTCCTTACACACACATAGATGAGAAGTTATATATTGATTAAAGTTAAAAATATTAATTACAGATTGGTTTCCATGGTGAATTTTCTGTGCAAACCGCTGAAATGCTATTAACAGGAAATAAGCACTGTATTACATATATACAGTATAATTCATTGACATACAATATTTGCGGGTATATTGTTTGTCTAGGTAAATTCAAATACATCACCAAATTGAAAACACATAGATCCTTCTAAATTTGCAAATGCTATAATAAAAAAATGATTTTAAGTCTGAAGATATGTTATATCTGCGAATGAAAATACCATAAATAAAATGCAATGAAAGCATTTTCCTCAAATATTTACCATATGCTCAATATTTATTTAAAATGGTTTGACAAAGTGGCAAACATCCTTACCATTTAATTAGCAGACATAATCATACTGAGTGTATTGCTTATGCATAAAAATTACAATAGCTATCAATAAAGCTGCTTTTGTGGTAATAGATACGATAAATAGACTTGTGACACTGCAAAGTTGTACATGAATTTAAAATATGTGTCAAAGGCCAATTATAATTCTGCATGTGATTCACTTAACATAGACTATTAAGCTAATGGTTTAACATATGTATATCCCATTTAAACAAAAGAAAAAAAATCATTAAACTTTCTCGTTTTGATGATGTTATAAGCATCCACATGTTTATTTACATAGGGTCTCTGTTTATATATGTAAATTGTCATGTGGTTAGGGGCTGAGCAGGTGATTCTAGAGGATCGGCCATGGGCGCCCTGTATCATTTGAATTGTCTGATAGACATGTCTAAATACTGGGCGCCCCTAGTCATTTGAAATGTCCAATAGAGAACGTCTAATAGTGGGCGTCCCTTGTCATTCGAATAGTCCAATAGACATGTCTTAATAGTGGGCGCCCTTTGTCATTTGAATAGTTTAATAGAGACATATCTAAATAGTGGGCGCCCCTAGTTATTTGAAATGTCCAATAGAGAACGTCTAATAGTGGGCGTCCCTTGTCATTCAAATAGTCCAATAGACATGTCTTAATAGTGGGCGCCCTTTGTCATTTGAATAGTTTAATAGAGACATGTCTAAATAGTGGGCGCCCCTAGTCATTTGAAATGTCCAATAGAGAACGTCTAATAGTGGGCATCCCTTGTCATTCGAATAGTCCAATAGACCTGTCTTAATAGTGGGCGCCCTTTGTCATTTGAATAGTTTAATAGAGACATATCTAAATAGTAGGCGCCCCTAGTCATTTGAAATGTCCAATAGAGAACGTCTAATAGTGGGCGTCCCTTGTCATTCGAATAGTCCAATAGACATGTCTTAATAGTGGGCGCCCTTTGTCATTTGAATAGTTTAATAGAGACATATCTAAATAGTGGGCGCCCCTAGTCATTTGAAATGTCCAATAGAGAACGTCTAATAGTGGGCGTCCCTTGTCATTCAAATAGTCCAATAGACATGTCTTAATAGTGGGCGCCCTTTGTCATTTGAATAGTTTAATAGAGACATGTCTAAATAGTGGGCGCCCCTAGTCATTTGAAATGTCCAATAGAGAACGTCTAATAGTGGGCATCCCTTGTCATTTGAATAGTCCATAGAGACCTGTCTTAATAGTGGGCCCCTTGTCATTCGAAAGTTAGAGACATATGTCTAAATAGTAGGCCCCTTGTCATTTGAAAGTCCATAGAGACATGTCTTAATAGTGGCATCCTTGTCATTGAATAGTCCATTGAGACATGTCTTAATAGTGGGCACCCTTGTCATTTGAATAGTTTAATAGAACATGTCTAAATAGTGGGCATCCCTTGTCATTTTAATAGTTATAGAGACATGTCTAAATAGTGGGCATCCCTTGTCATTTGAATAGTCCCATAGAGACATGTCTAAATAGTGGGCATCCCTTGTCATTTGAATAGTCCCATAGAGACATGTCTAAATAGTGGGCATCCCTTGTCATTTGAATAGTCCCATAGAGACATGTCTAAATAGTGGGCATCCCTTGTCATTTGAATAGTTTAATAGAGACATGTCTAAATAGTAGGCATCCCTAGTCATTTTAATTAGTTTAATAGAGACATGTCTAAATAGTGGGCACCCTTTGTCATTTGAATAGTCCCATAGAGACATGTCTAAATAGTGGGCATCCCTTGTCATTTGAATAGTCCCATAGAGACATGTCTAAATAGTGGGTGTCCCTTGTCATTTGAATAGTTTAATAGAGACATGTCTAAATAGTGGGCATCCCTTGTCATTTAAATAGCCCCATAGAGACATGTCTTAATAGTGGGCATCCCTTGTCATTTGAATAGTCCCATATAGACATTTCTAAATAGTTGGCATTCCTTGTCATTTGAATAGCCCCCATAGAGACATGTCTTAATAGTAGGCATCCCTTGTCATTTGAATAGTCCCATAGAGACATGTCTAAATAGTGGGCATCCCTTGTCATTTGAATAGTCCCATAGAGACATGTCTTAATAGTGGGCATCCCTTGTCATTTGAATAGTCCCATAGAGACATGTCTAAATAGTGGGCGTCCTTTGTCATTTGAAAAGCCCCATAGAGACATGTCTAAATAGTGGGCATCCCTTGTCATTTGAATAGTCCCATAGAGACATGTCTTAATAGTGGGCATCCCTTGTCATTTGAATAGTCCCATAGAGACATGTCTAAATAGTGGGCATCCCTTGTCATTTGAATAGCCCCATAGAGACATGTCTAAATAGTGGGCATCCCTTGTCACTTGAATAGTCCCATAGAGACATGTCAAACTAGTGGGTGCCCCTTTTAGTCGAACAGAGACATGTCTAAATTGTATGAGCAATGTATGGTTTTAACAAGAAGTCTGCCTAAGACAACCATAATGAGCAGCAATAATAACGGGTTTTCAGAAACGAAACACAGGAATTTGCCATAAACAACTATCACACACGGGGAAACAACATCTTTTAAAGCACACAGACTGCAATAAAACCAATATATCCTGTCAATCAGGCCTTTGTTAGAAGACCCTTGGCTCACAGAATCCCTGAGGGATACTCCATTACCATCATTACCCTGCCATTTGTGCAGCTGTATCAATGGTTTCTCCCACAATTTACAAATTCTCAATCTGTTGCATGGCCAAGCCATTTATCATGTTATCTCATAAATTAATTTCCTCCTCCACAAATTGACAAACATTCCCAGAAGATACATGTTTAATCCAGTAGTATGGACAGGGGGTCTGGTATTGTACTGCTTGTATAAATAATTTAATGTGTTTCGGTGCAACTTTGTCTTAACTCTTAGCCTGCTAAGTGTAAAAGTGGCAAAGTCTAGACACATTGTGTAGATCCAGTTTTCAGAATCTGCTGGAAGCTGTTTGATCAGAATCTGCTCTGTTTGAAGTTCAGATTCACTCGATGTATGTCTAATTTACATTTGCAAAAAGTTCTGAGTGAAAAGAAAAAAAAATAGTAAAGATTATGTCAATGAAGCAGAATAGGGGTATAAAATCATCAATTTTGCTACACAAATGATGAAGGATTGAAAAAGATAAAGCCATTAATAAGTATTGTATCCTCTTTAAAAAAATGAATGACACATTGAAATGCCCACAAAAAATCAAGTGATATTGGAAACAATTTTTTTTTTAAAATAGGAGTCTGTGAATTTTAGTTTCATTGAAGAGCAATTTCTTTTGTTTCTTAGAATAATGGATAGTTGTTATGGTGGATCATTACAAATCCATAAACTTTTATAATTTATGATTTTTTTTTCTTCATTTTTTAATGACAAGAACAAGTCTATATAAAATAAAAAATATCACTTTCAACAAAAATGCTGGAGGATTATACATCTCACAAGAAGCACAATAAAGGAACATGGCAGATTTAGACAAAGCATTGTAGTTAAATGAAAAAAATGAACATTCTCAAACAAATTCTTTTTTTTTTAAATTGATATCTGATAGTTGGCCTGTATCTAATACATGGAACAATATCTCAACCTATTTCTGGGGAATTATGCATACTTGCTCCAACTTTAAAGTCTTCGGTTTGATCTGGCTGGGGTTTGAACCTGCGACCTCCCGATCCACAAGCCGATACTCTACCACTTAAGCTATAACTTTTTATGTAAAGACTGTTAATAATATTGACCCAACTGTTAGACATTACAAATCATGAAATATATCAATAAAAGTCCATATTTTACAAATCTATAATTAAATAAGCATGATGGTGATTGCAGAAAAAAACAATTGATGTCAGAGCTTGATGGTCATGTAATATGATCTTAAAGTAAGTGGTCACATGGTTTAAAAACAGCCAACTGTGTGGCATGGCTTGGACAGGAAATACAATTTTGTAATGACAACTGTGGTGTTTTGCTTTACTTTTCACAATGGTATACAGGGCACCAAAAACAGCATTTCACAGGACCTTTTCAAGTTACAATAAGTGAGTTGGATGCACAAAAGAGAAAAAAATGGTCTGATACCACCGTTGCCAGTACCTCAAGCTACGAGTGTTTGTGTTTTTTTAACCAAACTACTTTCATGTAAGAAAACTAGAGAGATATGCATAAGTTATATGAACCAATGAACCCTGGAGTATCATGGTGTTCTTAAGTGTTGTGCAACAAAACTGAGGGACCACTTGCTGTTTCAGCGCACAACACTACAAAGTGTGGAGGTAATGATATGTTCCAAAATTCTTAACCAAACCCCATATTTTGGAGACTTATTAAAATTGGACATTCTAACAAGTACCAACAGTAAGGGGTATTTGGGGGGAAAAAGAAATTTGGGTTGAATTATCATTCAACTATGGCCTTCCCTTATCTTGGGCTTGAAAGTCAAGATTCCGACTGACAAAATATGGACATCTTTTAGGACGCTCTCATCCCATACATACTCATGGAGTTTTCCTAGAATAAATAATATACCTATGACTTTTAAATTTTTTAGACTTTGGGAATTTTTGCTTTTAGGGTAGTTTTCTTGTAACAAAATAATCAAGTATACTAAGTCATTTTTCAACATTTCTTAGTAAGTTTCTTCAGAGTTTGTTACAAAAAATATTGTTTAAAAAATATATGTATGTGTATATATATATATTATTTGTAAATCTGGTTTAGGACTGTTTATTAAAATAAATAAACAAACATTTTTTTGCCTCATTTGTGAATTTTTATATAACAATTGGGAATGTAAAAAAAATCTTTCACTTTTAGGAATATGACTCAATAACTACTACAACAGTAGCATCACAACATGTCCAATGGTCAAGCCATTAGTGCACACGTATTTAATTCATTTGTAAAAAGAAAAATCTGCTGTGAATAAAGGAGAAGTTGTCTGCACCAGAATTTGCAATGGTAAAACATTAACAAAGGGCAATAACTGCAGGAAAGAAAACTAAGCAACTGTCTGAATTTGAAATGTGAAGCCATTTAGTGTTATGAGCTTCAACCCTGTCATAAATTATCTTCCTTCTAACATGTTTTTTATAAAATAATGTGACTTATTATGCACAGAGTTGAGTGGCTTAGGTAATTTAATACAATACCTCAGTGATATACAGACCCTATTTGCAGGCCCTTAACGCTTAGCCTGCTGAGTGTATTCTTCAGCCTGAAGGACAAAATAAAGATCCTGATCATCCGGCTCTGAGTGGAACCAAGACATAAGATTCTGCACTTTTTGCTGCAGATCTGTGGCCAACAAAAATACATTTATTAGCAAATTTCTAACTTAGTTTGGGTCAATAACAAACAAGGCAGGTTAGGAGTTAAAATAAGAATTCAACTCCTGTTCACAAAGCAGCTTTTGTTCACACAGGGTTATGAATAATATTTTACCATAACATTAACATATTAATGGGACCTACGGACAACAGAAGTCCTTTTCTCTGAGGCTCAACTGTAACAAATTTGAGTACCCAACAATGGCCACCTAACATTTTCTCTCGGATAAGTGTTGTAATTATCCTACATGTGAGATTTCAAATTCTGATGAAAATATTCTAATGCGATCAGTTTTCAAACAAATCACATCCTCACAAGGACCATGCTGCGAGATAATAACATAAGAAATTATGAAAAGCGAAGGCTGGTTTGAAAAGTGGACTATTTACATACAGGGTGTCAAAAGCAATTACTAAAAAGCAACCACTTTGATTTCCTTTTTATTGGATACCTACAATCCACCAACCCAATTGTGGTCATTAAGGCAATGTCTAGTGAATATAAGTGAAAGAAGATTCCTGACAAATATTTATGATAACAATGTCATACCTGGTAGACCTTCTTCCATAAACATCTTAACTTGGACACCCACATGGCATGAGGAGTAATAAGTTGGACTTACTGATAAGATGCCTTTAACAATTCCTTTCCTTCTGTCAAGAGTCTACTACTTGTCGACAGGAATCACATTTCTTTTTGTTGTTTTTTGCTAAAATGCACCGACACAACTATAGTCATAGTGGGGACGTCCAGCTAATGATTGGCTGAGAAACACCCCAGACTTATATCTGGGTAGACCTACTGGCATGTTACCTGGAAAACCTCTCCACATGAAACCTCTCACCCTGACTTGGACTTAAACCCACATGGTGGAAAGCTGACGAACTACAAGTCACTGACCCTAACCACTCAGCTAAAGGTGCCCCTGTAGGAATCATAGGAGATGGTTCATAAATGAGACAAGAAACATGAAGCTAATTCTTTAAATTGTGAAAGAAAGCATGGTTCCCTTAGGGGTGCCTGTGGTTTACTGACAGAGTTGCCGATTTATAACTCCTCTGACTGCTTAGCCTCTGACCGAGTGCATTTGAGTCCTGTTCCTGACTTATGTGAGGTCTTCCAGCTGACTTGTAGTGGTTCTGCCAAGACATGTGTCTGGGGTCTTACTCCACCATAAAGCTGGACGTTGCTATAATGATCATAAATGGTCGTTGCAATGTCTTTCAAAAACAAAACAAAAAACAAAACAAACATGGTTCCCTCTTCAACCATTAAACATCGATTTACCACATCTATGCAAGAAGTGTAGATCCTGATCAGGGAGGTAGACAGCTACAACTCAAAGCACTGGGTCAGAATCTGGACTGTATTTTTCATCCAAGTTTAGAGCTTGGTAATGTCTGAAACTGCTAAACTTTAAATAACAAGATGTATTCATCAGCAAAATAGCATAGATCAAGACGAGCCAACAGCCACTGACAGGCATTTGCCTTCCAAGGATCTACACTTCTACTAAAGTCTATAAACTAGCCTTACATTAAATTTTAGTTACCTTGAAATAATGATTGATGTCAAATAACTACTAAATTTTATGGCATATTATACAAATAAAAACTTATGTTGAGGTCGATATGATTTGTGTTGTTTTGCGGACCTGGGTAGTGCGATATCGACCGGCAAAAATATATGAATATAAGTATTTACTTGTTATATATGTTTTACATTTGAAGCATTCTGATGGTTTGATAATATTGACCTCAACTAAACATATGATAATTTTTATGTAGTATGTTACCAAAATGAAGACTTACTTTTAAATATCAAGCACAGGATCTTGAACACAAAAATATTTTTAACATTTAATTTTCTGTTCTGATTCAATATTTTCCTTCAAGGCTTCCAAATCATCCGAAGATGTGGTTTGAAACATTCTCGACTGCTTGCTACGTGAAGTCAGTGTTTTTTTACAATGGGCACGTGAAAAATTACCACATCGTGAGAATAGCAAAGGTCAATATTAATTCCCAGAGTAGTTATCACTTTTCTCGGACTCACACAGTCATGCTGAAGCTCTCAACCAATCAAAATACTTTAAATTCATAGGGTATATAATATAAACAAATATTGCAGGTTAAGGGGTTTAAGGCAAGAGGGCCACCCTGGTATATAATGGCTGGCCCCTTGAGGAGGCTTAAATATAGGGGGGTGAGATGACATCTACAAGACTACAAAGAGTTTCAAATGACTTCCACTAGCCAGCTTATAATGATAATAGATGTTTACACATAAGAGATCAGCAAGCCTGGCAACATTAAGCCAGGAAATGTCTCTGGACCACTTGAAGATATGACAGAGTACACAGTCTGGTGAAGGTTTACCAGGATTTTCTCTCTCCTAGGAATATCAGAGGTCTGTCCAAGAGGAGCTTTGTTCAAGAACCACATTGCAGCCAAACAGTTATGTCAGAAATAACATTTATCTATTATTGGCGATGCAAGACCTCAGACATATGAGAGAACAACCAGAGACACACTACAGGTCAGATGGCAACCCTACTACATGTACATAGCTTGCTACCTTTTGTTAAAAACCCATGCTAAATTCTAATTTTTATTTTGCTTTAATATTACATGTTACACGCAAGGGTTGATATACTTACAAACAGAGACTGAGCATCAAATAGCATAGATCCTGATCTGGTGGCTCTCAGCAAGAAGCTGGCTGATCTGGATCTACACTATTTGCTTAAGCCTTATAAATGTGGATAGCAAGCTAAGAGTTAGGTTTTTGGTTCTGACCAGGACTTGAATTCAAGTACCATGATGGACAAATAAAGTACATGTTGGCAACTTCCAGTATGTAGTAAATAAAACTTTCAACTTTATGTTTCTGACATATTTCAGAGATCTGATTGGTCAAACAATTTTGAAATTCAACCAATTGGGACAGTGGGATTTGTCATAAATTTGAGCTCAACGATTATAACCTTAATCTTGATTTCAAGAAACCATTTTCCCCAAAATTCTCCAATAAAAGCCATCATTATATATAATATAAAATGAAAAGTTGATACAATTGTCAATTTAGAGGAATACTTACATAATATAATTTGAAAAATAAACAATGGGAATAGCCTGGAAAAGTACTTCTAGCAATGCAAAGAGCACTGAGGAAAGAAGCAATTTTCAGCCATACAGGGTTCTGACTAGGACATTATCCAAGCAAGGAAAACAGACCCCTACTACAGCCTGTGTACGCGCATGGAAAACATTCATGCGCACTGCAACATTTACAACAGTTATGACATTTACGTCTGCTACTTGCAATGATCGCAGGAGGCAAAGCGGCATACAGCAGTGTAAGCTTGTTTTATAGGCAATTTTAGTGCAGGAAATAATCTTAAGAGCTTTTACAGTAAATGTAGAATAACTACTCTCACATAATCTAATTTCCCCTCCCACTCTGTGAATACTGCCTCTTTCCATCTGAAACTCAACAAGTGCACTGTAGATTTTACAACAGAAAAGCGATCAACTCATTTCCTTCTGGTATATAGAGAATATTTTTATGAGCAAAAAACGTGCCGCACAAGAAAGAGAAAAAAAAAAACATGTTAAGCTTGAGAGAGTTAAAATGTTTAATGTCCTATCATCTACTATCCTCTATTCTAAGCCACAGATCAACTAAGTTATCATCGTTACAGCTTCTGAAGAAATCTGTTTTGGGAAAAGTTACAAAGGAAGCTATAAAAGAGGAAACTGTTTGGTTAAGTCATAGAACTGAGGCCATTCTTCATACTGTATCTAGGAAGAAATATTACTTTTCTTACACCTGTCAATCACATCTGACAGATGAATGACAGATTTAATACAAAAACTAACAGAACTTGTGAACATCGTATTAGCTCTAAATAATTAAAGTGGTCCGTTTGATTTGATATATTCATCGCATCCTCACTACAATGATCATAATGAGGAGGGAGGATTATGGTTTTAGGATATGTAATGGTTAAAAAAATCAATATATCATCAGTAATAAATAAAAGTACAAATCTAATTACTCACTCTTTGCATGCCTTTGTCGTTGCTATAAAAATCTACCTTGCATCATCTAAGTTCAAATTATTCTTGATTGTATTTTGTCCACATTTTTCCTCTCATATTTGATCCCAAATCTCCATAAACCATGTTTCCTTTCTTAGCACTAAGCATGTGTTACTTATCATATTTAGTGTACGCTATGTATCATAACAATGATAATCTATTTAGTCTACATTTAACCCTCCATCATTTTAACCTCATGCATCCTCCTCATTTTAGACCTCCCTCAACAATTTTATTTATTTTTTTATAATTGTCGGTTGAGGATGGGAGGACTGTACAGAAATCCAGTTGTCTACTCTCTGTTTTTATGTCTGTTTATCGGGTCGACACAATTTTTTTTTCTTTTTCCCCTTTAATTGTGCACCAATTTTGATGAAAACTTCACCATTATCTGTAGTAACATGGAACCCTGTGCTTCTGCAGTTATCATTACAATCTGAAAATTGCATGAGTTACTGCCCCTTTTAACAATATTTCCAATGTTGATATGAGAGAAAATTTATCAACAGGTAGCTAGAGGGGGTTATCTGTTAGCCAGTGAGTTACAATTCGAGTTCGTTTTTATAAACGTATGTTATACGGCAAGGTGTCAGAATTATACAACATGGTGTGGTATCATGTCATTACAGTTCTGGGCATGCTTCCTCTGTGAGGACAGCACTAAACTGCATTACCTGCTTCAAATGACATAAAACCATCATTTGCCAGCTTCTTGATAAGACATTCATTAAAACAAACAATATTTTGCATCAACAATTTTGTTGAGGCGCAGAAAATGGACAGAATACACTTGACATTACTGCAAAGATAAATTCAGTAAAACAAGTGGAACATACGTATAAGCAAGAGATTGAACAACATACAACACCCACTCCACTTTGGCTGACAGTTTCTAGCCTGCGGCAAGATTCTAACAATCCAACCAACTGGTATTATGGTTGTTTATACTGTTGTATTATGGGTAATTAATTGAGGGTAATTAGACTTTATCTTACTGGTGCTCAGCATCTTAATTGCAATGTAACCTATCAAATGCCGTTTGATGAGGTGTAGTGATATTAACAGGTTCTTATCAGGAATCTTGGGGGATTTAACATGATCAGCCTTCCTGAAAGTTAGATTTATGTTTACCTTGATAAGTGTGCAACATGTGGAACTTACTAGCTATCTGCATGTCAGTTCTTGTTCAAGAGTAAAGCAGACTTGAACCACATTCCACTATAGCTTGTAAGTAACTAAACAAACAAACCCTAAGTTATACTGCTTAAATACTAAACATTTAGTAATACTAATTTTTAGTCATCAAACTTAATTAAATTTTCAAAAAGTATAATACATAAATTCATGACATATAAATTCTTAGTTGTTGGGTTTTTTCAATTCATTTAGAGACTTAAGTCGTACAATTTCTAAGTCATTTCAATATTTTTTATTTCTTCATACTTATTAGCCATATTTATTCCTAGTTACAAAACTCATTAGCCACATTTAATCTGAGTTATTAAACTTATAAGCAATATTTATTCCTAGTTAACAAACTTATTAGCCATTTTCATTCGGAGTTATTAAACTTATAAGCAATATTTATTCCTAGTTAACAAACTTATTAGCCATTTTCATTCTGAGTTATTAAACTTAGCCATATTTATTTCTGGTTATTAAACTTTTTTAAATATTTAAAGTTGGTCAAATAAGTTGGTCAACTATGGAACATGTGATGTAACCACCATAGGGCAGCAGTGACCACCTCTCCCACGTTTAGTTGGTCAACTATGGTACATGTGATGTAACCACCATAGGGCAGCAGTGACCACCTCTCCCATGTTAAGTTGGTCAACTATGGTACATGTGATGTAACCACCATAGGGCAGCAGTGACCACCTCTCCCACGTTAAGTTGGTCAACTATGGTACATGTGATGTAACCACCATAGGGCAGCAGTGACCACCTCTCCCACGTTTAGTTGGTCAACTATGGTACTTGTGATGTAACCACCATAGGGCAGCAGTGACCACCTCTCCCCCGTTTAGTTGGTCAACTATGGTACTTGTGATGTAACCACCATAGGGCAGCAGTGACCACCTCTCCCACGTTTAGTTGGTCAACTATGGTACTTGTGATGTAACCACCATAGGGCAGCAGTGACCACCCCTCCCATGTTTAGTTGGTCAACTATGGAACATGTGATGTAACCACCATAGGGCAGCAGTGACCACCTCTCCCTCGTTTAGTTGGTCAACTATGGTACTTGTGATGTAACCACCATAGAGCAGCAGTGACCACCCCTCCCATGTTTAGTTGGTCAACTATGGTACATGTGATGTAACCACCATAGGGCAGCAGTGACCACCTCTCCCACGTTAAGTTGGTCAGCTATGGTACATGTGATGTTACCACCATAGGGGCAGCAGTGACCACCTCCCCCATGTTTAGTTGGTCAACTATGGTACATGTGATGTAACCACCATAGGGCAACAGTGACCACCTATCCCATGTTTAGTTGGTCAACTATGGTACTTGTGATGTAACCACCATAGGGCAGCAGTGACCACCTCTCCCATGTTTAGTTGGTCAACTAGGGTACATGTGATGTTACCACCATAGGGCAGCAGTGACCACCTCTCCCATGTTTAGTTGGTCAACTATGGTACATGTGATGTAACCACCATTGGGCAGCAGTGACCACCTCTCCCATGTTTAGTTGGTCAACTATGGTACATGTGATGTAACCACCATAGGGCAGCAATGACCACCTCTCCCATGTTTAGTTGGTCAACTATGGTACTTGTGATGTTACCACCATAGGGCAGCAGTGACCACCTCTCCCATGTTTAGTTGGTCAACTATGGTACATGTGATGTAACCACCATAGGGCAGCAGTGACCACCTCTCCCATGTTTAGTTGGTCAACTATGGTACATGTGATGTAACCACCATAGGGCATCAATGACCACCTCCCCCATGTTTAGTTGATCAACTATGGTACATGTGATGTAACCACCATAGGGCAGCAGTGACCACCTCTCCCATGTTTAGTTGGTCAACTATGGTACATGTGATGTAACCACCATAGGGCATCAATGACCACCTCTCCCATGTTTAGTTGGTCAACTATGGAAAATGTGATGTAACCACCATAGGGCAGCAGTAACCACCTCTCCCATGTTAAGTTGGTCAACTATGGTACATGTGATGTAACCACTCACCATAGGGCAGCAGTGACCACCTCTACCATGTTTAGTTGGTCAACTATGGTACATGTGATGTAACCACTCACCATAGGGCAGCAGTGACCACCTCTCCCATGTTTAGTTGGTCAACTAGTTGGTCAACTAGTCTTCTCAACCCTTTACCTTTTTCTTATGTCCACTGCATGAAACATTTAATAGCCTAAGAATGAAAGGCTAATTAACACAATAATGTGCACCAGTTTATCTACAAAGGTTCTCATTGTTTCAAAATATGACTTTCTTTTAAAGTGAATACCAAGTGTTTTGAACAGTAGGCATGAAGCATAGAGGCTGACTGGTCAGGGTTGCCAACTTACAACACCCTCACTACACAGGTTCGAGTCTCTGACTGGCAAACCCTTAAGAAATATAAGAAAGACTGATCTGTTGTGTGTCAGTGGTTCTACAAGCACATTACATTTGATTCTCTCAGCTAATTTCCAATTTTATGAGCAGAACTGTATCCATGACAACACGTCAAAGGCAACAGAGCATGGGAAGGATAAAATACAATTACAACATCTTAATAGGAGGTTAAAAAAAGTTACTAAATGCCAGAATATATCAAGCATAATATTATCATTCATGAAACAAGGCAATAGTTCATGTAATATAGCACAGATTACAGAAAACCAGGACTGCAAGAAGGCTGCATTAGGGGTCCTGATAAACAAAACGTCTGTATCATTAAAGGGGCCATTAGCCTAAATGAGTGTCCCGCGTCCAAACATGTGGATGTAATCTTTTCTTAGCGTGAAAATATTTTCATTTGAATTATTAACATGTTTTATGGGTTAAGACTTGTAAATAATTACAGTATGTGTGTTAAATTAATATGCAGGATGAAGGGGAGATGATTTAGAATTGTTAATGCTATTTTTAGAATATGTATTATAAGTATAGATATTTATGTACAGTTGCAATATCTGTTTAAAAGAGGATTATTTCAAGCTTATTCATTATGAACTTTTGTCTCTTTACAAAGAAGAAATAAACAAAAATATCAATCCGACTGGGATTAAACACAAATTTACATCATTTTTAAGCTAACCCCCTCCCCCCTCAAACACCCTCTTCTTGCAAAAAAAAAAAGGTTTTCCACAAAAACTGAGTCAAATTATCTTCCTACATCAACTGATGTACCTGTTCTGATTATCTTCATTTAACAGTAATATGTAAAATTTGGAGAGAAAAAAATTAAAAAAATGAGTTTGAAAATGTCTTGTTACTTATTTTTGACCAACTTCCCACACCCATCCTTAACAGAAGAAACCAATCTCCATCACCTGCTTCATCCCTCTGTACATTATTTCAACCTTAAAATACCTCACTCTATCAACAGAACTTGTGCAGTTTTTCTCCAATCGAGACTAAACAATTTCAGATTTCACCCTAGAAGAAGATTTAAATCTCTACCTGCCAATCTTGATCAATCCTAGACAAACAATGTAGATTCAGATCAGTAAGCTTCAGCTTTGGAGCCTACACTTGAGTTCCTGCTCTAACTCAAGCAATATTAGGTTACTAATATGTTTGTACAAAAAATATGTTTATCATAGTTTTAAATACAATTCTAGCAATATAAGGGATAATCCATACATGATGATATCAGATTCCATATGTTTCCAGTTTCAGTCTTACCAATTGGAAGAATGTCTGTGATATCCGGAGAGATTTTCTTGTTTTATATTTGAAATTTACTTCTTTTTCTATTTGAGAAGTGTCCTTGTTTTTCAGTTGTTATTTCCCCTTGTTTTCCAATTGAACTTTGTTCTCATTTCCTACGATATTTGTCCTTGTTTTTTTCTTAAATATTTCTACCTTAGATTGGGTCTTGTTTTCTGCTTGAGATCTGACTTCATATCTTCACTGAAGTTTTACCATCCTTATTTTCTATTTAAAGTTTATCATAGTTTTCTACTTGAAATTTTTTAGTGTCTCACTTGAGATTTGTCCTTGTTTTCTATTTGAGATCTGTTTTCCTTGTTTTCTGTTTGAGATCTGTTTTTCTTGTTTTCTGTTTAAGACTTGTCCTTGATTTCTATTTGAGATCTGTTTTCCTTGTTTTCTATTTGAGATCTGTTTTCCTTGTTTTCTATTTGAGATCTGTTTTCCTTGTTTTCTATTTGAGATCTGTTTTCCTTGTTTTCTGTTTAGGATTTGTCCTTGTTTTCTATTTGAGATCTGTTTTCCTTGTTTTCTATTTGAGATCTGTTTTCCTTGTTTTCTGTTTAAGATTTGTCCTTGTTTTGTTTTTTTTCATTTTAGATGTGTCCTTGTTTTCTGTTTGAGATTTGTCCTTGTTGTTGTTTTTTTCATTTAAGATTTGTCCTTGTTTCCTGTTTGAGATTTGTCCATGTTGTTTTTTTAATTTTAGATTTGTCCTTGTTTGTTTCTTTTGCAAGATTTGCCCAAGTTTTTTATTAGAGATTTGCTCATATCTACAAATTGGTTTTCCAGATATTTTGGAATCTTCTTTTTCACTCAAAAAATACAGTGAGGTAGTTGGACAGCATAAGCCACTGATAAGGATATATATTAATAGTCAATATTTGTCTTTGGATATATTAAATATCAGTATTATGAAAAAAATAACATCAATCAAGCCCTACCAGTAGTTTAATCTTCAGCACAATTCATTTAAGACAGCAGCTATAATAAATGAAATCATTTTCATAACTCATCAGTTAAAATTAAAACAAATAAAAAATATAATGCATGTTTATATATGTCATCTTATGAAAAAACAAGAGGGCCATGATGGCCCTTAATCGCTCACCTGATGACACAGGCTTTACGTAGGCTCAAATCTGGCATTAAGTAATTAAGAGTTATTTACTTTAGAAATCTTTGGTGAAGATTGGACCATTAGTGTGGCCACTGGGTTGATAACATTTCCTAGAATTTTACCAAGTAACCTACTGAATCCACATGTCTCACTTCAAAACATATGTAAGATTTCATACTGGCAAACATGATGGTCAAGTTTGGTGAAGACTGGGCCATCAATGTAGCCTCTTAAGTGTTTTCACAAGCTTTTTCTAAAATTTGACCTAGTGACCTACTTTATGACCCCACGAGACCCAATACATACTCATCCAAGATTTCATGTAGACAAACATTCTGACCAAGTTTGATGAAGATTGGCCTATAAATAGGGCCTCTAGTGTGTTAACAAGCTTTTTCTAAGATTTGACCTTGTGACCTACTTTTTGACCCCACGTGATCCAGTTATGAACTCATCCAAGATTTCATGCAAACAAACATTCTGACCAAGTTTGATGAGGATTGGGCTATAAATGTGGCCTCTAGCGTGTTCATAAGCTTTTTCTAAGATTTGACCTAGTGACCTACTTTTTGACCCCACGTGACCCAGTTATGAACTCATACAAGATTTTATGCAGACAAATATTCTGACCAAGTTTGGTGAAGATTGGGCTATAAATGTGGCCTCTAGTGTGTTCACAAGCTTTTTCAAGGATTTGACCTAGTGACCTACTTTTTGACCCCACGTGACCCAGTTACGAACTCATCCAAGATTTCATGCAGACAAACATTCTGACCAAGTTTGGTGAAGATTGGGCTATAAATGTGGTCTCTAGTGTGTTCACAAGTTTTTCCTAAAATTTGACATGTGACCTACTTTTTGACCCCAGGTGACCCAATAATGAACTCATCCAAGATTTGATGCAGACAAACATTCTGACCAAGTTTGATGAAGATTGGATAAAAATTGTGGCCTCTAGTGTGTTCACAAGGTAAATGTTGACGATGAACGACGGACGACGAACGACAAACGACGGACGCTGGACGACGGACGAAGCGGTATCACAAAAGCTCCCTTTGAGCACGTTGTGCTCAGGTGAGCTAATAAAAAAATATTAAAAAATCAACAACAGCATCTATACTAAAAATGTCCTTTCATTGAAAACAAAAAAAACTTACAAAAAGTAATGTAGAAAAAATATCTGAGACAGAAAATTGTAGAATCATACTTAGCAACAAATCTAAAAAATGTTTTAAGCAATATAATGGGTTATAAATACAGACCAATTGAATACAATTACGACCCATGTCCTTGGTAATGGAGCATAGCAATAAACAAAAGGAAGCAGAAATTTCTCAGCAGCTTATTGACAAAGAGGTAGATAATAAAAACCAACATCAGGAAATGGGAGTGAATTAGTACTCTGTGGAACGTGAATGACTCACTAACTTGGAGAAAATATATACCTCCACATTTGCTAGTGAGAAATAGAGCTGTACATACCAGTACAATAATGCTGCATTTGTATCTTTTTTAATAAATATTTTGTAATAAAATAAAAAATCTGGCATTAGTACACACCTTTTATAGTATATTGTACTAATGTCATAGTGTCATGTTTTGTACACTTTATGTTGACTAATTTAATAAAAAAAACAAAAGAAACAGCTGCTTATTATTTCTTGTGAAGATGATTATACAAGCTTTTTTAATTAAAAGATGTTTTATAGAGTGCTTTTGACCCAAGGAAAATAGGGCTTCAGGTTCAACAACATAATACTGGTATATTTCCTATGCTTATAGTCATTTACAAAAGTAGTTCCAAGAACAACCTGCCTTGTTTTAGTTTGTTTTATTGTTTTGATATAAAAGCTGGACCATTTTTGTTTCAGTGTTATATAACATGACAGTGACACAAGGTGGTACAGCATTTATTGGCGGAGGAAAAGCACAGGCAAAAGTCTAGGTAAAGTGGGTCAATCGGTCTTTGTTCTCAACCTTTACGGAATAACAACTACGTTGATACTGAAGTTGCAGAGCTTGATCAGGAACAGTTCATCCAACTAAAAAAATGTCTACAGCAACTTATCTCCACTGGCCGTCATTGTCTCTGAGGAAACTACTTTTTTCAGAGGTGTGCTCGTGGAACATTTGTTCGAAGTCATCTATCCATCAATAACAAGCTGGATGTATGACCACACTTTGTCAACGTGATGTAAGAAAACAAAAAACAAACATTTCCAGATCATCAATTCACACTGACAGAATAATGATCAATTTGCAACATCCTGGGGAAGGCAAGTCCCATATAAACATCTGGGAAAAACAACCAGTGTCAACAAATTTGTTGCACAAAAACAAGATGCCAGCGCAACCCCAGGCACCTTGTTGTGATTTATTGTCTGCCACCAAACTGTCACAAGTTTCAAGTGAAGGCTGCAAAAGATGTCAAAACATTCATTAAGTACTTAACCTAATCTTTAAATCTGCTAAATTTAGGAACTGTCAACACGTCCAAATAAATGTTCAAATTAAACTCGTCTTGTCTAGAGACACAACCAGATAAGGGCTGGCAAGTCTAATTAAATACCGCCCACCATACAAAGACAGTGATTCAAACTGATTTAATTCACTATGTCACCTTTATAAAATTTTATCAGCTTATGAAAAATGAATAGAACATTATGAAAAACAAATTATGAATCCAAAAATAATAACAGCAGAGACTGACACATTCCTTTTCTCTTTGGAACACTACCATAAAGTTTTATGGATAAGACGCAGTTTTTTGCCCCAAATTATGATAAAAAAGTGGGGGATGCATCTTATCCATTCGAATTTAAGTTTTCCCCTTTTTTCCCAGACCAAAATTGACCCTTAGACTAATCCGACCGCAGAGAATATCTCCGATAGTATCGGCCATAGACAACTGTATTGTGCTATTTTAAGGGAAAAGTTACGTTGTTTTTACCTAAAATTTGACATTAACCATAAAAAGAGACATTTAAATTCGTTTGTGTATACATAAAACAACAATATGCAATAGATATTTGCATAAATATCAATTTATTCTAACAAAATCGGCGAAGTTTCATAATCTGGAAACGGTTCATTCAGTTTTAGGGGAATGGGCATATTCATTGATGACGCTGTTATTATCATCGTCTTGGTTATATGGTATTATTCAATTGATCAATTTTGATTTGAAATTTGTTTTATTTTAATGTTAACAACGAATAAATTTTAAGTTGAAATTAAAAACCCACTTAACAACAACAATAAAATGTGCATCAGCTATTTGCGTAGACAACTTTTCACACCTCTTTTGGATGTTAATAGATCGTCCATCATCCGTAAGTAATTACAAAGGTGCATAGAACTAATTTGTTAGGTAAGCGGTCACTTAAATAGCATGGTGTGAAAATGAACATTTAAAAGCCTTTAGTTGTTATTTTAAATGTCATTTGTGTGTTTGTCCCATGTGTCGAGAACTTAATTATAGGCCGAGAACTTAATTGTTTTTATGACATGCTGCCGCGTGAAACAGGATGTTCTCTCATGTGTAGGGCTGGGATAGCCGTGAGAATATCATATACCACTGCTGTGAGCATAATTTCTGCATAAACTAATACATTAGTCTAAGTAAAAACGATTTTGAACACTACACATATTGCTAGACAGTACAAATCAAAAAATAAATCACTCTTAGCGTTCATTCTTTTCAAATGTATAAATACGCGCCATAGTGATCTCTGATAAATAGATATCGTTGTCAGAACAGATTACTCAGATGAATATACAATGTGATCTCAAAAGTAAGTTGTCACGTGTTGTTTTTTAGTTTAAAAATAGATATCGGCCCGCGCCGCGGCTCAGATAGAAAATATCTGTTTGCAATGAGAAGTAAGGATTTATGCATCACTGAACACACAGGCCTACGACATCAATGGACAACAATTTTTCAGGAAATTTTCAGGTAACAATGGCTTACCTGTTTATTTGAGAAAAAAAGGTGTGGTCCAAACTGCTGGATACCACCTTTAACATTATCATCTTACTAGAAACCAAAAACATCCTGCAACAATAGTTTAAAATGTATTTTTTCGCAGGTAAGCTTTATCAAAATATTACCTTTAAACAAGTTTAAAACTTTCCACTTACCCACTTCTTTATATGTACTTTCATTCATAGTTCATCTATAATTTTGAAAATTCACCTGACTTGGTTGTTTTTCTTTAAAAGAGATAAACGGATTTTAATAAATGTATGTTCAATTTATAATAATAGATATAAGGCTGAACCAGTCTACACATAAACCCTTACTAATTCCCATTCTGCTAGTGATTGTGAATGGTTTGTAAAGGCGTAGACCTAGATTTCCTAGGAGAACACAATTAAAGAGGACCTCATAGTTTCATGCAGAACGATGTTAGCGGAAAAGTGTGAAAAGTTTCTGCAGACAAAAATTTCAACCAAGAACACATGAAAGATAATTATGTTAAACAAACTGATAATGATAATAATAAAACCTATAGAAAATAACATATCTATTCATGAAAAATACTTCCTATTTCAAATTTTTTGGACAACTTTATTTAAGGAATCCACAGTTACTAATTGATGGTCAATTTAAATAAATTAAATCTTACAATCATGCGAAAAGTGAATTGAAATCAGCAATAAAGCTGATTTCCCCATCAAACTGGAATTAACCCCTATACTGCTGCATTCGTTCATTTTCTAAAACATTCTTTCTCAAGAGCTAATGACAGGCAATGTTTACAATTCCTACTGGCTGGACAATTGGACTGAATATTCACAAATTGTGCAGGTCTTAATTAGAAAGCTTCCAGCAGGAACTAGCTTATGTAGATATAATCCTTTGCCTAGGGTTGGAGCAATTCGAACTTAGCAGGTCAGGACTTAAGTTGTGACAGATTACATGGCTGATAAAACAAGGCCATGATCTGGAGATCCTGGTTATACAAAGCCATCGACATCTTAATGGATGGAAGCAATAAACTTCACTCTGCCTTCAACTCAGGTCTAATGTGACAAGTGTTTTAAATTTTCCAAGCAAAATCAAGCAATCAGCAACAGAAAACAGAAAATACAGCAAAATTCAGAATCCTTGATATTTTTTTAGATAACATGTTAAAAAGTTGGGCATCAAAATTTGTCAAAATGCGAGACCTTTAAAAGTTTTGCAACAATTGGACAGCTTCATTGCTCTAAATACTGGTGCTGACACAATGTTCGATTAAGGTGCAACCTACAGAAATCAGGCATCAGAATTTGTCCACAAAACTGGGAATTTTGAAGATTTTAGATTTCAGGATCTGTCACAATTTGACATATTGGAAGCTTGACACTGTTTCATGGTGAACATGCCTGTTAAAGGAGACCCTTTTGAAAGATTTCAACATTAAAATTTGTTATCAAAGGTGATCTTCCAAAAGAATTTGACATTTAATAAAAATTAACCCTAATGATAAAGTTGGGCCTCAGAACTTGTCAATGGTAGTGACCTTTAGGATCATTTTGTTATCAGAATGAGAGCATTAATGAATAGTCTCCCCTGAATAATCCCTATATGCAAGTAGGTCCTTTCATTTCTTTTACTCGTGTTTTTATGCTTGTGCTCTTAAGAGTGTATGTTGTCTTTTCTGCCATTCTTGTGATACCCAGGTTAACTATCATCAACAAACACTTCCATTTTCTTTTTTTTAAATAACATATCTCTACGAGTATTTAAATGGATGTTAAGCTTATATTTATGCAAAAGTAAGAAATTACAATGCCTGTAATTGCAATATCTACAACAGAACAGGCGATAAAGTCCATGAATTCCAACTAAAAGGACCTACTGTTTGGAATACCTCGGATATTAACTAACAAGGGAGATGATTTCCATTTCACCAATGTACCCCATTGGTCTGTCCTCAGTCCAAAACCATTTTTACTTTATCTATAATGTCTTAGTTAAAAGATTCAGTCCAACCATCCAATTCAATACTTCCAATTGTTCAGGAGAGTAGCAAAGAGACATGATCGAAGAACAAATGTTTCCCATAACAATAATTATTGCACTATTGAGATGGTAGCCATTCGGTGGTGTACTTTAGGCTAGGATAAACATATTGGCTGCCAGACGCTTACGGAGATGGGTTGCAAGACTTAATTTTTACTATTTTGATTAATATCTTTTTTCATTTATAAATACTTTCAAACTTGTGCATAGTCCAGACAACACTGAAGTCTTGCTTATACTGTTTGATTATTTATTTTTTCAAACTTCTTATTGTTATATTTTTATTCATACGGGTAATTTAGCATGCAAATGAAAATAAACATAAATTGTATTACAAATAATATTTCATAGCTGTATCTTACTGTGGGATAAACTTGAATTATTCTTTTGGCAAGCAGTCTCGTATTCCACCATTATAATATATATTATAATTGCTTGTTGAAGTTGTCATATTAAATACAATTCTGATTAACACCTAACACCAGCAATTTTTGGCTTGGTTTTGGCGTTTTGACAAGTTTGTTTGCATATGCCGACACCACAACCTCTCCAGGTAAATGCTGTACACACATTAAGACTTTAAAGATATCTATTTTAATTATTCTTTAAATCAAAAATTGAGCTTAAGAAAAATCTCAACTACCGATTTCTGCAAGTTTTTATAAACTGCACCAACACAATTATGTTTATGTTGTGGTAGAACCACTGGCTCAGGAAGAAGTGATACAGGGTTTCAGATAGATGGAGACATCAACATCATGATAAAATGTATACCATTCATTGAAAACCATTCATTGGTTTTAGGCTTCAGACTCAACATTTTGCCAGAAACATTTTCCTTACAGTTGCCAAATTGTGGGAGACACTACAAGTAAAGTTACTCAGACCAGCCTTGTCCTCGTATCCATTTCTCTTGGAAAAGTAATTGTTTGGCAAGGTTCGTATATGCGGCTAAAGCAAAACTCAGAAACAGATCTGTAATTCTATAAATGGATTGGGTCCACAGATTATTGTATAGGTCTAGTGGCCTGGCTTGAAAGGATTGATATCAGATATCTGCCCTAGCATAAAGACCAATCAAATATAATATTAACCATGATTATGACATGGTTTGCAAAATAGGATATTATAAGAAATAATCTTTCTGCTTTTTGTGCATAAATTTAAGAGCTCTGAGTACATGATCAATCATATGGAGGTGGGGTTTTTTTGGTTTTCTTTGAACAACAGCTGAAAACTACAGTCTTCGTAAGAAGAAATGGCAGTTATAGAAATTCAGAGAAATTAAAACCATAGACTATGTCTTTCTTTTAAAACCTAGACAATAATTTTCAAACTTATACTTCTTGTGAGAATTGTTATTTGTAAAAGATGTCTTCTCTGTTGATTTTATTATAACAATCTTTAAAATATTTCTGGTTTACATATCAATGAAACTGCAAAAAAGCCTTCCATGCAAGAGTCAAAGAAGTATGATAATTTAAAAAATGAAACACAAGGAAATCAAACAATGTTCTTACAAAGTAAAAGTGGGTAAATACATTTAATTTTATAGATATCATCATTTTCACGTATCACACAAAATAAACCAGACTTTAAATTTGACTCCGATCACTTACCTATAACAATCAATGAGAAGTTGACGTTGATGCTACCGAACCCATTGGTTGCTTTGCATACATATAGGCCCTGCATCCTCTAGCATGATGTCACGTATCCGTAGCGATCCTTCCTTACTTATTCTGAAGCGAGGCCAGAGCCCCTCGCTGATAGTTTCCCCATCTTTGATCCATTGGATCATAAGAAGATCTGGGGGATCAGCTGAGACCGGGCAGTCAAACCGTTTCTTCTGCTGTCCCACCTTAGCAATCTGCTTGGCTTGGTATGCACCCACCTGCTTTGGTGGTCCTGAAATTAGAAAAGACATAAAATTAAGATATTGTTTGTGTGTTGGGTGTAAGGGTCCACTAACAGTCTTTCAGTATACCAAGATATGTATATTATATTATGATAAAATAACCAACAAGTTAAACCAATAGGCTAAAGTGTTTGGTTTTCTTCTTTTTTTCTTGTACTCTGTTTAGTTACTTTTGTGATCTATTTTATATTTCTTTTGTTATCATTGTAATCATCCTTAAAATCATCATCATGACCATCACTATAATCATCATCACTTCCAAATTATAATCATTATCATAACATTATATTATTCAATTTGTTCATTGTATTGATATGTACACAATACTTTTTTATCAATAAAATATTTTATACTATATTCACGCTATTCCGCATATCACTGCATAGCACAATGCCTATTTTAGAACCAAAGCAAATGCTTCCTTTACGTCAGCATTTGGTCCTTATCTCTTTCAACCTAATGGTTTGCATGTAACTCTCATGTCAGGGTGAAAACAGATCTCTCCAACCATCACCTATGTCCTCCCACTCCTCACCCCACTTCAATTAACTACCTCAATTAGTCTAATCAATATAATGGTTCAGGGGTTGTCTTTTTTCTGTCCACAGATAAGAACTTTATGAAGTCGCCAGACCATGAATGATATTTTTTTATCAATTTCTTAGTAATAACATGCCTCTAATGGCATTGTTTAGTGACCCTGAAAACTCTTAACTCTTAAAGTGCTTTTATTTTTTAATGTTCCTAACTAACCCTTTAACCTGCAGCATTTGTTAATTACTCTTTTAGGCCTTAATCTGCAATATCTTTTAATTACTGTAATACAGCCATAACCTGCTAAATTTGTTATTTACCCATAACATGTTACTTTTGTTAATAGCAATAAATAACGATGAACCTGCTACTTTTGTTAATAACCCCTATTAACACTAAACCTGCTACTTTTGTTAATAACCCCTATTAACACTAAACCTGCTTCTTTTGTTAATAACCCCTATTAACACTAAACCTGCTACTTTTGTTAATAACCCCTATTAACACTAAACCTGCTACTTTTGTTAATAACCCCTATGAACACTAAACCTGCTACTTAAAAAAAAATAACTGACCTACTGTTATTTGATATTATTTGTTTGATATTTGTTTCTTTGCTGTTCTGTTTTCTGCTACTTCTGATAATCATGTCTACTTATTTTTAAATTTATTTTCTATTCCTTGTTTTTATGTTTTGGTAAATCAAGCCACACTTATTTTTAGTTAATTCTTAACCCTTCTTTTGCAATACATGTATTGTTACTTACTCTTACTGAGGCTTTAGCCATTTGCTATCAGTTACATGCAATCGCGGTAAACTGAAAACACTTGGCAAGATAAAATGCAGACCCTGATCTGATTATCCTCATCATTCCAGAGCTCTCAACAGAAGCCATTTGCTTTCAGTACTTGCAATCACGGTCAACTGAAAACACTTGGCAAGATAAAATGCAGACCCTGATCCGACAGAGCTTCATAATTCCAGAGCTCTCAACAGAAGCAGGTCAATCTGGGTCTGCACATCTCGCCTGGAACTGATCCCGTCATCCTTTGAAGGGTAAGACTCATTATCAATTAAGACTCATTATTTGAATCAAAGAGAAGAAATTAACCTTTGTTAAGGGTCGCCTAATTGCTAGGGACAAGAATGATGCTAAGCTGGATGAAAGATAGGATTTGCATAGCCTCGTGCTTGATCTTGTGATGGGTGAAACTAAGTACAGTTTATCATACAAGCTGATTAAGCATATAGGGTTTCCTAAAGCTTTATATGGACATTTACAGCCTTTAAAGTCAAAGGTTCAATGGTCATCTCATAAATACTGATATACAGTCATACCTGTAACATCGTATCATATATCAAAGTGAAAATATAAAAAAAAACTTCAGAACTGAAGCCTAACAAAGGTAAAATAAAGTAAAATAAGTAAAAATTGCTAGCATTTAAAATAAAATAAGAAAGGTGATTTATTTTTGTGTTGACAGATCTAAAGAGGTTTAGCTTTATTGTCTCAAAGTGGCGAATGTTCTACAGATAAAATTGAAATAAAAAATTATCTGTTCCAGCAACAAGGAAAAAAACAATATAGTTCTGTTCTTTTTGTGGCTGTTTGTATGTAATTAATATAAATTTCACCAAAATAACTATTGCCATGTCAACTTGAAGATATATTTTGCAGAAACAGTTTAAATTATCTGTAGTACCAAACATAACTCACTATGTGTTGAAAGGGATTTTGTAATTACTTTTTCTACAAATTACTTTGTTGTTGTTTTTAATTTTTCAACAAATTACTATATGTTTTTTTATATTCATCAATTAATCAATACTCATTTCCCTACAACCTGTGACATGACAACAGGATGGGTGAAAACTAATGAATGAAGCATCAAAATCATTACCATGACAACAACACAAAACAGGCTTCTGACCCTTAAAGATGCTCTGCTCAGCTTGATATGCACCAAGTATAGCCCTACACATCACACACATACTGTGGCACGAATGTGAGTATAGCCCCACACATCACACACATATTGTGTGGCACACATGGAAGTATAGCCCTACACATCACACACATACTGTGGCACAAATGGAAGTATAGCCCCATACACCACACACATACTGTGTGGCACACATGGAAGTATAACCCACACATCACACACATACTGTGGCACACATGGAAGTATAGCCCTACACATCACACACATACTGTGGCACACATGGAAGTATAGCTCACACATCCCACACATACTGTAGCACACATGGAAGTATAGCCCCACACATCACACACATGCTGTGGCACACATGGAAGTATAGCCCCACACATCCACACACACTGTAGCACACATGGAAGTATAGCCCCACACATCACACACATGCTGTGGCACACATGGAACATACAGTATTGTCAGTAAAATCTTCATTATTAATACCATTTTGCCAAACTGGTGCTACCAAATATGGTAAATATGGTTTTTAACTTATAATAATTTCTATGTAACAAAACTCCAGACATTTAAAGGTAAAATATGAGGTCCATTTTTAAAAAAAAAATACAAATAAATAAAAAATCTACATCAGCCCTACAGGCCTGTTTAAATAAAGTAATACAACTTTAAAACTATTGAGCCCTTCAAGCCAGTCAAAAAAAAAACTTGAGAGTAAGTAAGTGGATTTACCCATATATTTTTCATAACAGAATAAGTTTGTACAAATTACATGCATAAACTTAACGAAAAAAAAACGGGGAAAAAAACAACACGGACAGACAGTTGTTAGTGGTGGGTATTCATTGTTAATTTATAGTGTTTATCATGTGCTACGGCTCCCTTTAATGAGTATTATAATTGACTAAAAGCATAAATGGGACGCTTAATTGGCAAGTGCCTTGACGTTGCCGACAATGCATGCAAGAGGGCCATCAATAGCGCATTAACATTGTCTCCGCAAAGGTTGTGGGGCTGTGTCAAAGTAGATTTTTAATCAAACCTTCTTATCGACAATAAAATCAGCCATTTTTTTTTTTGCTCAATGAAGTACTTAATGAGAAATTGCTACAGTTGTTGTCCTTTCTTGTATTTTTGCAACCAGAAGTGTGTTATTTTCTAGTTTGTTTCTTTTGTATGTTGGGTTAATGGTCCCATCAACCATCTTTTAGGTATCAGGAAACAATTAGTTTGTTGCCTAAAATATAATATGTTTAAAATTGAACAACTGCAATAAAAAACGTGATTCAATTTTTTTTTTTTTTTACGCTACAGCCACAATTAAGTTTTATAGCTGATTTAGCGATAATGTTCTAAGTGCATCAGTATACCGGCAAATGTTGTGCTACACATACTTCTCATCACAGAACATATTGAAATATGATCAATGAATCAATTACCAGACAGAAGCTGTCACCCAACTGTTCTCCTTTTTGTTATGTAAAACATATAAAATATTTAAAAAATGGTTCTGACATTTTAATGACAGTACCTTTGTTTGAAATTGTATAAGGAGACTTTAAATACAACATGTACATTCCTTTAAGTATGACATTTTTACCTGCTATATATTTATTTTTTTATCAGACATTTCTTGTTTGACAAAGGAAATTATTGTTCTGTGATAGTAAGCACAAAAATTTAACCCTTTCAATGCCAGGCACTAACTTTCCGAAGTATCAATGGTCGAATATATACAAAATGTGACGTCAATCAATTTCTGGGATTATTTAATATTTTGGGGAATTCCTAAAACAGATTTACCCATCTTGAGGGCAGTATGTATGACATTTTGTGCAGACGGGTCAACCCGTCCTGATGGCAGTGAAAGGGTTAAGATATAGGGCCTGTCTGCTGTAGGTAATATCATATTTATCAAATTAAACGTAATTCATATGCCATTTTTTTCCTTTAATATTTCATAAATCACTGTGCAATGCAGATCCGAATCTGAATGACCGTGACTATAGAAACTGGGTCGGATGACACGACAAGCCTTGCTCTGTTCATTTTGCATAAAATATAAGTGTCAAATCTCTGGAAAAAAATCTCTTTATAATTAGCTACTTGCTATTAGGTATTAGTACAACTTAGGGCATATACCCCTTACAGCTCAAGCCTTTACCAGCAGGACTGATGCCCATTTAAAACCCATAAGTCACCCATGCCTATGCCTATGGTTCCTTGCACAAATGGACGTATGATTGCTCACTAATTAAATAGGCTATTTATCCCGTGATCTGCCCTTTGTGTAAATTTATACCTTTCTCAGGGTTGTTTTTCTCACTAGATGCACATGGTTAATAAGACATATTTCTGTAAACTGTACATAACACCAAGAACTTGGTACCATGAAGTGAAGACTCTGATTACAAAGTTCCATGTGACAGCTGTCAGTTAATCTGGATCTAAACAATTTTCCCAGGCCTGAGACAGAATTCCTAGTCAGCAGATGGGGAGTTGATCTAATTGAAGACATTGTTCTGGTAGGTGAGATTAACAGAGTAAAAACATTACAATTTTGGTTGTCATGTGATGCAAATGTGAAATTAACAGAAAGCATGCAGCTCTGCTTAAGCAAATAAATGGATTAGGAAATGGAAACGTTAAGTTAACAGAAAATGAACATGTAACATATACCACATGGGCAAATGTGTAAAAATTAGGATATAGACTTTTTCAAAAAATTTTCAAACTATTAGAATGAGAGGTACTGATGAATAGTCTCCCATGAATAATCCCATAATGCAAGTAGGTATTTTCATCTGTTTGAATCGTTTTTTTTTGCTTGTGCTCTTTGACTTTATGCTTGTTGACTTTTCTGCCTTTCTTGTGATTACCCAGGTTAACAATAATCAACAAACATTTCCATCTTCTTTTTTAAATAACATATTTCCATTTTCATTTAAATAACATATTTCCATTTTCATATTTAAATAACATATTTCTGTAAGTCTTTAAATAAATTTTAAGCCTATATTTATGCAAAAGTAAGATATTTCAATGTTTGTAATTGTGATATCTACATAAAAACCAGCGATAAAGTCCAAGAATTCCAACTAAAAGGGCCTTTCTACTGTTTGGAATACCTCGGCTATTAACTAACAAGGGAGACAATATCCATTTCACCAATGTTCTCCATTAGAGGAGACTCACATTTAAGGCATTCAACTTTGATTAAAAAAACACCCTTTTTACAAATATCTTACAAAAATACGAGTCAATCAGAAGGAATATCTAGCTCCTAACGAAGTCAATTTAACACTAAAATGTTAAGACATGGCCTTATGTATTGAAATCTTTGATAAGTTA
Source organism: Sinonovacula constricta (assembly GCA_007844125.1). NCBI lineage: Eukaryota > Metazoa > Mollusca > Bivalvia > Cardiida > Solecurtidae > Sinonovacula > Sinonovacula constricta. Next base: position 34,250,559 of record CM017569.1, read on the forward strand.
AAGATTAATCATTTTGGGTTCTAACATTTATAGAGACATTGCATTCATCACGTAAGTACCACCATATTTCTTTCTATATATTTAGAGACACATATGTACAGCATGCTCAACTTTCAGCAGATTTATAATTGCACTTGGTACCACATGCCATATTGTCACCTAACATTCTAATCTTGACGACTTTATCTCTTTCTTAAGTTCATAACATAGATGACACCCTATATATAATTTCACTTGGGTACCACAAGGTACAAAGTCACCAAAACTCAATCTAATGACTTAATATCTTTCTCCAGGTTCACAACATTGAACTTTTTTTAATTCGTCCTCTGGTATCCTCCAAATACTAAATCTCTTTCACCTCACAAATCTGGTAGATGATACTGAAGTAACAAAGTGGGCAAATGACTTTTCAGGTAGAAAGACCTTATCAATTTAGTGCCTTACATTTCAAAGCTAACTCTACGTCCTTTGTGCCAGAGTAATAAATCACAGCCCACTCCCATTAGAGGAAATAGAACACTTTGTTTATATTTCATAATAATATCTAGACAGGGGTGTTCCCTATGCCCCCTATCCATGCTCGACATGCAAAAACACAATTTATTGGAGAGACGGGTAAATGAATACCCTGTATAGAATTAGTGACCAACTATGTCTGGGTATCAAAATGTCAGCCATCCTCACTTAAACGTCTTGTTTAAACTTCAAAACTGCCAGTATGAAGGAAGCAGACAAACTGGCTTAAGCAAGAAAGAGCAGATTCAGATCACAAAGCTGCTGGGAACCATCTGTATCTACACCATTGTCGACATTTGTGGGAACCATCTGTATCCGCACCATTGTGGACATTTGTGGGAACCATCTGTATCTACACCATTGTGGACATTTGTGGGAACCATCTGTATCCGCACCCTGTGGACATTTGTGGGAACCATCTTTATCTGCACCATTGTGGACATTTGTGGGAACCATCTGTATCCGCACCCTGTGGACATTTGTGGGGACCATCTTTATCTGCACCATTGTGGACATTTGTGGGAACCATCTGTATCCGCACCATTGTGGACATTTGTGGGAACCATCTTTATCTGCACCATTGTGGACATTTGTGGGAACCATCTGTATTCGCACCATTGTGGACATTTGTGGGAACCATCTGTATTCGCACCCTGTGGACATTTGTGGGGACCATCTTTATCTGCACCATTGTGGACATTTGTGGGAACCATCTGTATCCGCACCATTGTGGACATTTGTGGGAACCATCTTTATCTGCACCATTGTGGACATTTGTGGGAACCATCTGTATCTGCACCATTGTGGACATTTGTGGGAACCATCTTTATCTGCACCATTGTAGACATTTTTCTAATAAAACTCATACTTCTGCTTATGTGTTTGTAAATAATTTAAGAAAAGGAAGATGTGTGGACTGCTTAACAAGTTAAGTGGTAGGGTTAAGGTCTAAATGATGGCTTTTAACAGTCATAAATGTACCAGTCAGGCTAACCAAGCCATATCAAAATGTAACCCAACACACTGGACAGCTTCCTACTTGCTACCTTATACACTTAGTAATATGGCTAAACTTGCAATTATGAAAGAAAAGAAATACTCTAAAACCTGATACAAAAAGTTATGGAACAAGTGTGACTACAAGGTATCAAATGCTGTTTTAATTATTGTGTATCATCTTCTTGTGATGACCAGAATAGATGGCTTGAAAAGAACTCTGAATAACAAAGAAGTATGAATTGATGTGATATGAATGGGAAATGACAGTAAAAGGCACAAATATTCAAATTTAGAAAAATCCCTGTTAACTTGTGTTTGTCAAAGTTATTTGATGTTCATGTTACACATGCTATGAATCATTTAAAATTTAATTATTTTTAGCTACAAAAAGATCTCAATCAATACCAACAAACATGAAAGTACTTAAAATAAAACCAGTACAAAAATAAACCAACCACAAGGTTGTGTTTATAATGGCAGAAATATCTAATTAACATTTATCTTGCTTATTTACAATCCGTGTAATCTATGTCATTGTCTAAAAGCTGTTATTTCAAAACGAATAGTTTAAAAAAAAATGCTGTTTTTGTCATTTATATCTGGTATAGACAAAAGCTTAATCTCGGTAAAAAAGGCAGAGATCACACTTAACATAAAAAAAGTTTAATTTGGCCAAGATTGTTCGATGCATTGTATCGTAGTTGTTATCATGGTTTTTGATGTATAATACAATAAATCATTACAGCTCTAACTGTTAAAATTGTTTATTTTTTATTTTTATCAAAAAAACATCCATACATAAGCAACATAAAGCCAATCAATTATATCGGCCCCTGTTTGCATGAGCAAGTCTTTATCTCGGGCTGGCCAAAAAGTTTTATGTGGAGAAGTCTTCCAGCTGACCTGAAGTGTTAGTGGTTCTATCAAGACATTTGGCTAAAGTCTTCCTCAACCAATCATAGCAGGACCCTGCTAAAATTGTGTAGTTGTGATGTATCGAAAACTCAAAATTGAAGAAAAGATTCCCTAATGAAATCAAGACCTAACATAATCACAGTAACCCCTTGTGAAACTTATGAACACAGCAGGGGTTAAGAGCCTTGCCTGGGGTCAAACCCAGCTGCTGATGATGGCCCTTAATGAAGTTTATAAACATGTGATTAAATATGTGAAGCCATGCTTCACTTCACTGACCCCTGATGACCCCTAGTGACCTAGATCAAAGAAGGTCCCTGTGACCCCTAGAACAAACCCTCACAACCAGCAGCTCAGTCCTGGGGGCCAGAGTAAGGCTATCATGTTTAAAGGAAACACTCTCAGGTCACTTTTTCTCAAATGGAAGGAGGGAAATTGATCTGAAATTGAAATGGCTGATAAGAGACTTATTAACTTTTCACTAGTCGACTTTGTCAGTTAATGTTATGTGTTTAGCTATTTTAGAGGGCTTTAAAATCACATGAATTTAACAACTTAGGAGGGTTGTTTTTTTTTTGTTAAGTGGCTGTTTCTCTTAAAAAGCACCTAAAGCCTTTGCTTTAAAGGCAACCTGGCTGAGAAAGTTGTATATGAATTACCAAAAAGGAAAATTACATAATTTTGAAAAAAAGTCAGTTAATAAATTGACAAAATGTAATCAAATTTTCTCTAATTTTTGTATCAACTTTAAAATATCTTAATAATTTTTATAAATTTTACTTATCAACAAGACAGAAATTAATATTATATAGCCAGTATCATTTTTTAAAATAGGTTTTTGACTATCAACACATTGTCCTTTGAGGCAGAAAAAACACTCACAGACAAAACCAAACTGGGAAAAACCATATAATGTCTTCTTTATGACCTCTTTGTGAACTTTATCACCTGACTTAATCAATGAAGCCTTAATAAGAGTTGCATACAGTATCAAAGAGCTACAACAAGGGGAGTGAAGCCATGCAACTGATGACAAGCCTCTGCCTCTCATGTCTATTAAAGAGACAGGCAACATCATCATAGCAACGTTTCTACGTATTCCCTCCATTATACTGTCAGTTAAGTACTTGAATCATTTAGAAAGTATTTCTGTCTTTTTCATTGAACCAAATCATTTAGCATTTAGTAACTGCCAATAATAAGTATTGTATTATTTAGGAACCATTTCATGCACAGAATATTGATAAAGACCTGGCAGCAGACAGTGGAGACAGCTACCAGTGCAAGCTGACTTAAGAAAAAAGAAAGACTAGGTCTACTTATCCTTATATATCATGTTGAGGATAAGGAAATAATTCTGTCCACCAAGTTTACAAGAAGGGCTCTAACAAAATCTATTATCTCCATAAAACAGGATTATATGCCATTTACCAACCCCTATAAAACACACCTAAAGGAAAGGGTTGTTAGGATTTGTGAGGCTTCTAAAGTCAGTGTAAAAGGCATATTGATGCAGGCCTTAATGAGATATAATTATACACTAGGCTGTACAACTTGTAAATGACATCTAAAAAGGTGGTATCAGACAGTTTGTCTTTATCAAATACATGTTACAACACCGTACCATTGCTTTGGGGGATTTAGTCATAATTTCTGAATAAATTCATACTTTAGTATAAGTAAAGACAGTTTTGAACACTGCCTTCATTGTAAAACAGTAAAAATTGTGAAAAAAACACTCAAGGTTCAGTCATTCCGAATCTATAAATAAGCACTATAGCAATCTAAAAATAGTCATCAACGCCAGAGTGGATTACTCAGATGATGATATAACATAATCTCAAAATGGTGTTGTCATATGTTTTTCCAAGTTAAAAATATAGCCATCTTTGTAGCATGGCTAAGATAGGAAATACCTGTTTGCAATGAGGAATAGGGATTTATGTCTCACTGTTCACACTGATCTAGGACATCAATGAGCAGCATTTTTCAGGTAACCATTTGAAAAAAAAATAATTTTGGTCCAAACTGTCGGATTCCACCTTTGAAAGTATTGTTAGAAATAAACCAGTTAAAAATAGCACAATCATGGAAGTTGTAAATAACATCACTTCACTTAAGCCTTTTCCTTAGAAGGGTGTTCATCATCATTCTTCTCCATCACCACCATCATCATCATCATCATCAAATTTTTTGTAGTACTGAATTCTAACTTGAGAATGTTTAAAGCTATGCAAGACTAATCACTACATTTCTGCAAGACTATAAGTGTCAGTGATGTAATCTATGCAGTAACTAAAACCTACAAGAAAAGTTTACATATTCAATACTCTAATTTTAGAAAATAATGATAAGTTGTATTTATAAATTTTATTTTGATACATCTTACTGACACAAATTCTATATATTTAAAACTTTTATAGGTTCCTCTTATATTCAAAAACAAATAGTTTTTTTATTCCAAAACTACTTTTTAAATGATCACCTATCATAAAAGCAGTCATGTATCTTAAACATTTTGCCTATATAATACTGCACGATATATTCCAGTTTCAAAACTCATATAATCATAAACCTAAAAAGTTTGTCCATTGAGATTAAAATACAATGAAGTCCCTGAAATGTGAAGTATTTTTAAGTGAAATTTGCTGTTCATATCACTAATTAAGACAGTGTACCATCATGGCAGGATGATAAACCCTCAATTTTATCTCAACACTTGATATTTAAGCCATCAATTTGAAGTGTCAACACTCCGTCTATCACTAACGACAGTATTTATTGGCACTTTGATGACTCCAGGGCCCCAAACAGCTCGAACAACTCAACTTCTCTAATCAACCTCTCAACCAGACCATAAGAATAAAAGTTCATTTTGTATTTCTCCATTTAAATTATTATTCTTCCTCCAAATCCTGTATACCTGGTATTCCAGAGAATCGGAAAAAAAACTAATATAAAAAAAGGGTATCAACTATAAATGGTATATTTGGAAATTATGGGATATATTCAGAGGTTCAATCACATATTACTTCTCTTTATTTCTGCTCGTTTCACCATGGTTTTTAAACAATGCTGCTTAATGAAAATGTTTACCAACACTGATGCTAACAAGAGAGTCATAGAAAAAGTTCAAAACTTTATTAAAAAAAAAATATAGCATAAAATGTCTTACTACAGGAACTTATTAGCAGCACTGCAAAAAAAGTACACATACAATAGAGAAGTATCCGATATATTTCCTCCAATAAATTTGAATTACTTCCCTTGTCTGGAGCTCTTCTTGAAAACACATACAACCTCTCAAATACATGTTGCAAGTTGCTTTCTTCTTGATCTATTTTCACAACCTGATTACCTTCTACACTAAATCAAACTTGAACTTTCAACTAGAGTGGAAATTCTTTCATTATTAGAATTCTGTTTCTCACTGATAGAGCGAAAATTTGGTAATTTTTTGCTTTAAAATATATTTCTAAAGGAATGTTACAATAATGAAACTTGTTGGAAAGTTTAATAGTTTGATCTTGGTTTGTGTTTTGCAATGCATTTTACATTGTTCAGATTTATTTATTTTGCAAAAGTGACACAAGGTTGTTTTTATTTTTTATCACCTATTTCAAAGATCAATATTGGGTAGTGTTTCCTGATACAAAGAAGTATGCTTATATCCCAATTTCAAGAAAAAAAGTACCACTTCAAAGAACAGAAAAAATATAATAATTCACATCCTTGGTCATATAAATGACTTTGATAATTGATTACTTCAGTCATATGAGAAATAGATTGCTTTGTAAATTAATGAAATATGAAATAAGTTTAATGAACCAAATATTTTTAAAAAATGTTTTATTTGATATATATAACATGGTTTGAGTTTTGCCCAATTTTGTCTAAAACAAGAAAAATTTTGGGGTCAGCTCATGTTCCCCCCCAAAAATCATGGACACATATATCACTACATGACACAAAACAGGAAAAGGGAATGAAAGCTGATCTTATTAAAGGATATGTTTAACACATTTTCAGAAATATCACTACTTGGAAACAGATAACGTACTTCTTTTCTTATATGAAAATAACAAATCCTCAACGTTGCAATGGAAAATCTCCCACTTTGGCTTCAGAAAAAGTTCACATGTATGCAGACGACTAACATTACAGCCTCTAATTACATAAATAAATGAAATTGGAATATGTCATAAACAGTAAAAAAATACTTAAACAAACAAAAATTTAAATACAAAGCATCAACAGTAACCATTCTCATTTGTGAATATATGATGCAGACAGAAACAAACACAGACTTATTAAAAGATACAAGATAAATTCATTAAAATAATGTCCATGATGTTGTAATCATCATAAATTTCTTAATTAATGAGAACTCCACCATGTTAGTTTTGATAGATTAGTGTAACAAAATATAATACACAGATGCAGCTGCTCCAAAATGGCTGTATGAAATCAACTCTTGATATTTTCACAACTTCCTGTTTTACAGCCATAGCAACTGATTCATTCCCAGAATTCCATTGCATAGCCTTTAAGCCACTAACCTCTAAACCTTTTCAGTTGCCCAAAACCAACAGGGGCATAAGCAATCAGGGATTTATCATTATATTTGTTTTCATTTTGTATCATTTTTCAAGAACTCTCTGACAATCATGCTCTCCAGTTATAGACTGGTTTCAGACTGTCATGTTTTCAATAATTTTTCTGACAGGTTGAGCCATGTGACCTTATCAGGAAAACGAGTCTGTTGGCAGACTCACAATTGACAAGGATAGATTATAACAGGGGATCTTAAACATGCAGTAATTAGAATCAGCTCTGCAACTGTTCAGTAACTGACTAATGGTGATTCATTTTGTTATAATTTCAAAAATGAAATCCCCAATGGAAATATGGTAATTTAATTTGATTTGGAAGCAGAGATACCATAATTTTCATGACAGGGGTTGAAACCATTGTTACAGAAAAAAATATTTCTCTGCTTGTTTACTTGTTAGTTTTTTAAGTAAAAGGCTCAACAACTTTTTTCCTTTACAACACTTTTTCTGTAACAGCAAATACATGTTGCACTATGTCCAGTATTTAGCACTTTTTCTGTAACAGCAAATACATGTTGCACTATGTCCAGTATTTAGCAAATCAAATTAATAAAGCTCTTAATACAACTAAACATAAATTTCAGCATTGTATCTCCAAATGCACCAACAACTGATATAATCTTTTACTATAGCACTAAATGTTTAAACAACAAATTGTTTTAGCTATGCCACTGGTGCTAAATCTTTTAACTACAAAATTGCTGAAGCAATAATTCAAGCACTAAATGCTGTAATGCAGCAACCACATGCACACTGGTTATGCAGATTTTTCTTCTCTGATACTACCACTGAGAATTTCATTAAATTTACCATCAGTGCCATTCTGAGATTTGCCATCTCTTTGGTACATTTGGTAACCGAGGTTGAGATGAGGGAAGTCAACGACAGCCCATGTGAGGATATATCACATAATTCTCAGTCAAATCAAATACTTCTTGGAGCTTATTGAAATGATCATGCCGGGAGTGTTCTAATGAGCACCAGGTTTATAGGTAATGGAGCAGAAACAAAGATTCTTCAGTTATCGCCAGATGGTGTCCACTTATAGCATTTAAAGTGCTGCCTTCACTGTAAAATGCTTGTTATATTGACCCCTTGGCATAATACATATCCCGGTCACATTATCCTATAAACCAGTTAGAGAAACTAGATTTATGTTTGCTTGAGACCACTTCTTTATTACTTTAGTATGGTGCTGATGGGGATTGAACCCAGAACCTCCCTTTAGTACATTGACAATGTACCAAATGTCTGCCAATGCCAGTAAAAAGAGCAAACTACTCTTGTAGTATCTCTTGATTAGTAGCAATCACCATCATAAATTACAAAGAATATTACTTTAACTAACAGTCAGAGAAAAGTTTTTAATACACTGACACAATGATGCTCATATGGGTGACGTCCAGTTAATTATTCAAGGAGGAAGATCCCAGATGTATGTCTCGGTAGAACCACAGGCGCAGTGCAGACTTTCCCTACATGAGAGTTCTCTACCAATTCAGGAACTCGAACATATGCAGTGTGGGGTTACTTTTGCCCACTTTGTCATGGGGATCCAGAAAATAATTCACAGTGAAAGAAAAAAACAGTAGTACAAGTGTTTACAAGTTATATGTTGTATCTTAGAGAGCAGGATAGGGTAGACGGGTGAAGCATGGCTGGATGGAGGGAGGTGGGGTACTTGTCTGTCAATACTGACTTGATGTTAAATGCTGGCTACAGAGCTTAGAAACATGTGTTTTTACAACTCAATGCGTTGAAATAATAGTCACCATGCTGCCCATCTGCCAAGTCTAATCGGTTCATCAGCCTGTTTTTTCATCTTTCTTCCTTCTACACTCCTTCTTTTCGAGCCAACATACACACACAAACATCATGAGTCGTTGTATTTGTCTTGTAATGTGTGGACTTTTCTGAAGAGGCATCACCTCGTCTCAGACAGCTATGCTGTATGTTGTCATAGTGATCAATTTCCCCTAATTACAGTTTTTGCTAGAAGACTTTATACTGTTGAAAGCCTATCAGCTTTTTCAGTAATTGGCACAAGATCTACACTGCAAACTGCTGTCTACCTAATTTACCTTTCAGTAAAGGCAGTACATGGATACTTGTTAGACAATTTTCTTGGCTACCTAACTATAGCTAAGCAACCATAATTGCTAATTTGCTCATGCTTCCTTAGCCAATTACTGCATTTTCAAAATCTTTAACGTACTAGCCATATTCTGTTGTTTTTTTTACGTTGTTGATTCAGAGGTTGTCTGTAAAGAAGTTGGGCTTTGATGAATTGTATTATGTTACTGTTACAGGGTGTGTTTTTTTGCCTGATTTTAAGACCTATATTGGATCATGTTCCTATTGCAAAAAAAGTATGTCCCCCCCTCCCCCCCAAAGTCAAGGAGAACATTCACAATTCAAAGAACTAAAAAGTTGTTATTCTCACCCCTGGTCAAATAAATGACATAATTGACTATTCGGTCATAGCAGAAATTGAGATATTTCTTTTTAAATGAGTGAAATAAAAAAGGAGTTGAATGAACCAAATATTTGATTTTTTTATAATTCTAATCGATATATATTTAAGACAGTTTCAGCTCAATTCTGGTGGCTCATCATGGTCCCAAAATGGTGAGCAAAAACCCTGTGTTTAGGAACATGGATTTTTACAAAACCTCAAAACATATTATTTCCATAACTAAGTTTTGCATTCACAGCTTTTAAAGTGTGTGTTGTTTTTAACAATGGACTTCAAAACTAATTCTCTTTTTTTTTAAAGCGTAAAACTTTAAAAAGTTTCTATAGACTTATTCTTTTTTAAAACAACTTATTGTGTTTTTTACATATACGTTTTAAAGTTTTAAGTTCTAAGTTTTAAATCAAATGTGCAATTCATGCTGAGACTTTGAAATATGATATTTTTTTTTATCATCAATTAAGTTGAAAAACAAATCTAATAAAGCTAAGCATGAACACCAATCATCCTCTTAACAAATAAGTATGGCTTACATAAATTAAATAGATCATAGAATATATACAATATACATCCGCTTCTCTAATGATCTTCATATCAAAGATCAATTATTTAAATTACATTAAAGACATTAAAATAAGTAAATCCTCTTTGAAACAGTTTACAAAAATATATAAATCATTGAATAAACAAAATTACTCAGTGGACAAAAAATAATAAAAAAATCTGTGAATATATACTGACAGTTATCATGATAAATATATAACAGTAATTAATGCTTTCTGTATTACAGGAACAGATTTCTCTGAGCCACAGAAAAAGTATAGAGTGCAATGTTAGAGAACCCAAGCTCAGTTTTACAGCCAGTCATACATCACACACCAATAATAAACCTTTCTAGTTCTGCAGACATTTTTGTTCCATAAAGGAACTGGCAACAGATCATTCACGACATTATTGCCAATTAAGTGTATTTCTCTCATTTCAAATGCGCCATTTTTGTTGGTGTTTATGCCGATTTTACGAGTCCTTAGGAGCCTCTAATACAACCTCATTGCAGTCTTAATGCTCGCATCTTGCATGTGTAGGGCTTTTGTTAATTAAATTTGGAAAAGCTGTTACTATCATACGTACCGAAATCTCTTTCAACAAGTGATGCATTCCACTATTTTTAGAAACATGTTGCATGTGTCTTAGGACCTTTCATTATGCCATCATCCCTAAAATACATCTGCTTGTTAAAGTGACATTCATAACCGTGCATCTTGAAGTATTTGAAACTATTTTCTTAACAGTATTCAAGCAGACACAGAAAAAAAAGACCGCCAACTTCAGAAGATAGTCTTAACCATGATAAAAACACTGCAAAACAAAGGTGTTGAATAGCTGATTTGACATTCACATGTCCAAACTCTACATAATAAGGCTTTTTTTCTGGTACAATTGATGGCCCATGCTGATTGCTGGAACTTTTGGAACATTCTTCTTGCTAAAAAGATGTTCCAACATCCACTAAACAAGTGCAACACATGTCAGGCTAGACTCCATTTGCTGAATGATTTACCGTTCCATAATAGATGGAAACTTCTAAATGAATATTTCAAGATGGAACTCGGCAAAGTTTCCTAAGATTAACACCACACGGACCACAAACTTAACACCTGGTTGCATAAATTTTGCAAAACATACTTTTATAAAACGTAAAATGCAATATATTATGAGGGTACAGAACATTTAAAGATTTAATAAATTTACCAGTTCTGCATTTGGTGCTAATTTATGTGTGAATGCTTAATGTTATCTAGAAAAATGTTTAAAAACATGGGACTAGGGAGATATTATCTAATAAACTAATCTAAGAGATGTGAAACTAACACCTTCTGAAGTTGGGCAGATAACTAATGAGTGTTAGAAGGCATTTGTAATAAATAAACGAGACATTGTAAGCCAGTGCTTTGAAATGACACATGACTTGCACTACTGCATCATTTGACTTAACAAGTAATGGGGATTGGGGTCCATAGAAACATTTATTTACAAGTCCTTGACAAGAGTAGATGCACAATGCCCCTGTAATTATGTTGTATCATGATGAAGATGTGTTTTTCTATCTTTGCAATAGATTTATTATAGATTTAGACACAGATTAGGGACTTGTATGTTTATTTTTAAAACCATCACCATCACTCTCAACATCATCACAATAATTTTTTCACCATCATTATGTATCATCATTATAACTAATTATACTATTATTAAAATAACTACTACCACTATCAGCTACTACTTACTACTATTACTACTACCAACATCAGCACCATTAAGATTATTACTATCAAAATCATCATTATCATCATCCTCAATAACATTCATTCTCATCCTCATCAATATTATCATCAATATTTCTATTATCAACATCATCATATTTCATTTTTACTGTTATCATTACCATTATTTCTGTCATTTTATTACATTATTATATTAATTTTAAATATATATAAAAGTAAGTTATTTATCAAGGTGAAGCATGCAGTTTTTTTAAACATCTTTCTTTTGTGCATAACATTTACTAGCCCAAAAAGTTACTGAACCATTAATTTTAGCGAGGTTTAAGTTATGAGTCTCGTTTAGTTTCATTTTAAGGAAACCTCATTCATCCAATAATAAGTGGCACCTTTAGATAAGCAGCTCTTATCCTGATAAACACATGTGCTCTGGCTTAGCATTAACAGAAACACAGCTGACTGTGTCGCAGAAAACACATTAAATGACAGTGTCGCAGAAAACACATTAAAGATTATCATTTCATACAAATTGTCAGCTGTCCCATAAACAGGATTTCAGGGTAGTTTTACAAACCTTCATGTTATTCTAGAAATTATTATTGTAAAAAAATGTGATATTGTTTTTAAAACATTTTGTTTCCAACACCTGGGGACTTTATAAAACAGCAATGACTATTTTTGGAATATTGTAGAATATAATGCCTTGGTTGAAGATGTAAAGAGATCTCTTTGTGTTGTTGGTGGTGTTGTGTGTTTCATTTTTTCAAACCTATTTATACTTTTTTCAATAACACAGATGGGACTGAACCCATATGCTACTATATCCATTAAAGGTGCTAATCCGACAGCTTGGACCTGATATCTTTTTCTCAAACAACCATATAAATTAATGTTACCTGAAAAGATAAAAAAAATGCTGTTTAGCGATGTCCCTACATCTATCTGATAAGTTCAGCATAACACCCAACTTGTCATTACAAACAGGTATTTACTTATCTGAACCACGCTGCACAGTCAGCTTCTTCATACATGTGAACTCTTTCTGAGGCCAAAGTGGGAAATTTGTCATCTTCATATGATCAAAGAAGAAAGTTATCTGTTTTCAAGTAGGGACATTTCTGAAAATATGTAAAACACTCTCATTTTGAAATGATATTTATTGTTAAATTAGGCAGTCTCCATTCAAAAGCGGGAGAATTCACATGTATGCTTCTTTAATGCTCAGAGAATCATGTGACCACTTAAATTTGAGATCATCAGCCTAGTAATAACCTCTGACTTCAGAATCTATTTTTAGCAGAAATACTCATCATCCTTATTTATAGATTTAAAAGAATGAGAGTTTAGAGCATTTTCTTTCAATTTGTAGTCTTACAATCAGAGTTTACAATATTCTTTATTTCAACTAAAGCTTGAGTTTTTACAGAAATTATGCCCCAAATTTTCCAAAACAGGCATACACGTGAACTTTTTTGGATGCCAAAGTGGGAGATTTTCACTTGCAAAGTGGGAGATTTTGTTATTTTCATATAAATAAAGAAGAAAATTATCAGTTACAAAGTAGGTAGATTTCTGAAAATGTGTAAAACACCCCTCATTTTCAAATAATTTTTTACCATTAAAGAGGGAGTCTCCCTCCAAAAGCGAGAGAGTTCACTTGTATGAACAGGGAAAGGTTTTGTTAATTGTATTTACTCAAACTGGCAGATAGCACCTTTAATAACCCACACTAAATTCTTATTTGACATTCTTAGAAGATCTGTAACTATCTTACTGTGGAACAGCAAAAACTGTGGTTCATGGCTCTGATTTGGTGCAAGGCAATATTTACAAATTAGTATTTGAAATGGCAGACCTTGATATCTTCTATTGATTTCTTTGTAATAATTAGTGATTGACAGCACAGGACAAGTTCAACATACTTTGAATATTTGAACAGAAATATACTACATGTAAAGATTAGTGAAGGGAAACATCTGGCTCATCTGAATCTACACAATTTGCCCAAGCTTAGCAGTGCATGAGAACGATGTCTTGGATTTGAGGTATTTGGTTTAACTCTTTCAGTCATAATTCATCCATTATTTTGAAAATTCACCTGACTTTGTTGTTTTTCTTTAAAAGAAATAAAAGGATTTTAATAAATGTATGTTCAACATGTAATAATAGATTTAAGGCTGAACCAGTCTACACATAAACCCTAAGGCATGCAGAGTCTGCCAATGAGTGTGCATGGTTTGTAAAGGCGTAGAATGGCATATTACAGTTAATTGTTTGTAAAGGCGTAAAATGGCATATACATGCAGGAAAGAGTAAAAAAAAAGGGTGTACACTTCTGGCAACTAAATTCTTTAGCACTGTTCCTTTTTTGTCAAGTTCTTGAGCCAGTCATGTTCTAAGACTTTTAATTCCCTGTCATTAGAATATGATAAAAAAGTTTTTATTATCTTTAAAATAGATGAGGGAAAGGAACTTTAACATTTGTTCTTTTCTGAGATACTTTGTTTTCTTTATTGTACAGTCATATAAAGTTATTGAAACTGTTCATAGTGTGGATTGATTTTTTTTATGGAACTGGCAACTGGAAAAAAAAAGCTTAAAAGAAAAAAAACATTTTCACAATGAACATACTTGCATAAAATAGAAAGCAGAAATGTTACACATTTTTTGCTTTCCTTTAAGAACAAGGGTATATTATTTTTTTATGATGATTTAATTGTTTTTGCATCAAAAATGTTGTTACTACTCTGAATAGATACAGAAAAAATTATAATTCTAACTAGACAGGGGAGCAGGGTGGCTTTATCACTTATAGCTTGCACAATGTAAGACTTAAGTTTCCCACAAAATTTATTTTCATCCTGCAAAATTAGTCGATGCAATTATTCTAGGCTCGTGGGGAGTCTATAATTAACTCCGCCCCTCCTTCTTGAAAATGGAAGCTAAATCCTGAACGCATTTACCAGCAGATTTTGTTGCACATGTAAATCAAGCATGCTCGTTTAGCAGCATAAAATCCCATCTTTTAGAATTAAAGGATAAACACGAGACAAGAGCAAAGTTTTATCTGCAAAAACTGGGAAAATATCATTTTGTTAGGAAATCTGAACTGATGCATTTAGCCGCAAGTGGTCGGAATGAAAGAAAACTAAATTTCAATTTTTAACTGAATTTTAAATGTTCTGCTTGCAGAAAATGAAAAACAGGGCACACTTAAATGGAAATTTATAGACTGGACTTAACACAAAATCAAGTCAAGGATTTGGTTGAGTTTGAATCATTTGTTAAAGATTTGTTTTCTTTTGCATCAAAGAACCTGACTGTAACTTCTCAGGTTGGTTTTATTCAACTGAAATGACAAAAATACAGAAGAACATACTCATTTTTGTGAAACTAACAAAATGGAATAAAACTAAAAGTTCCCACACATTGGACAAATTTAAGATCCAATATATACAAATAAACTTTTAAAACAGTTTAATATAAAAAATTTAAAAAAAAATTCATAAAATATATAAGCATAACCCAATTGAAAATGAGAAAGTGGGCCAAAATGTCAATGAAACAAATTACATTTTTCAGCGTAATAAGTTAGCACCATACGAAATGGGGAACATTTTTTGTTTTTAAAATAGTTTAAATCTCCAGCACACCCTTTACACTTTAAGATCACTTGACTTGTACTAGCAAAGGTGTACATAAAAATAAAGATGATTATGTAACAGTTATTTAACATTACTAAGATGGTTGTTGACACTATGGAATATACACAGGTGAAAACTTACAGGATTACAAACTTATGCACATATACTTCTTGGCGGCTATGTTCTACTGGCCAATAAATTTTGTAACAATGTCAATAAGAAAATTTAATCACACTGGACCTGGTAGCACAATAGGTACAGCATCGGCTCCAGGTACTGGAGGTCCTGGGTACGATCCCGGGCCGCGACATACCAAAGTCATTAAAAATGGTAGTGGTATTGCTTCCTTGCTAATGCTCAAGAACATATAAGGGTAGTTCCATGAATGGTTGGTCTGGTGTCAGGATAATATAATGAGACTGGGTGTGGTATCATGCAAGGTGTTCATGGCATGCTATATACAGTGAAGGCAGCATTATATATGCTTCAAGTGGACACCATCTCCAGATAACTGAATTACTGTTGGTGGGATGATAAACCCACTAAACAAACAAAATAGAAACATGATGATACATCAACTTTGTCATCTGTTTATAGGACCACCTGCACAGTGTGCAAAAAGAAAGTTGTGTTCTTCATGACTCTTAGTTGTCTTGCCACCCATCTAGAAAATGCAACTTGACGAAATTGAATCTCTAGTGTCTAGATTTGACACGTTGGATAGTTAAAAAGAATCTGTCTTCAACATCTTAATCATTTAATATCATCCATTGACAAAATGCATCTGAAAATGGTTGAAAATGACACCAAAGTCTAGTTGCCCCTCTCTGTATATTTCATATTAACATAGCAAGGAATGTCTTACAGGAATATTGCATTATGATAGTTAACATCAAAGGACAACAACTACCCAAACACCTGGATAGAACCACCCATGTACCACAAGTCAACTGAAAGACTGAAAGAGATGTCTATCAATATAAAAAAGAGAAAAGAAAGACCAAAAAGTTGCAAAGAACATTCTGTGTGAAAACCAAATATAAATGATAAGAAATGCTACAGCTAAACTCAGACTTTCAGACCTCAGCACAACCACATACTTGCATTTCCATTTTTGATGAAACTTTTGATATAAAATTTCTAGAAAACATTTAGCAATCTGATTGTCAAGAATAATCTAATACTAATATAAAAACAGCAAGCCACAAGGCCATCGAGGCACAAGCCATTCAATTCCATTAACAATATGCCCATCATTACAATAATAACAATTTCTGTAGTGCTAGTCACGAAATGATAGTTGCTACAATTACTCCTAATGCATTATTTACTTTGCTACAGTTACTTTTGTAGCATTCTTTACTCCGCTGCAATTACTCTTATTACATTATTTACTCATCCTCATCTTCCATTTCAAATTTACCAAAGGGATGTAATTTGAGGACTTGATAAAAATGGCACATGGTTGAAAGAACTGCCATCTTTGAAATGTGAAGTAAGTAAAAAAAAATTAGAGACCCAACTCACCACAACCTGATACATTTGCTGTTTTAGATTCAAGGAATTTGTTCTTGTTTGTTTTTGACATACACTGCAGTGACCATTTATGATCAAGAAATTTTATAATCAATGTGACCTGGATTTACATAAGCCATGTGGTCTTAAATTATCTATACACATAACAAGCAATCAGATCGGCAGGTGGAAGGAAGTATTTTTCATTATTTATAGTGGATTTTATCTCAAAATTATAAAAAATAATTGATTTAACTTGGAATTGTGTCTTAGTGACAGTTTTAAGGAAAACAATGACACTTTGACAGATATAGTTTAATTATTGTCATTCAGTAGTGTGAAAACACTGAATTCAAACTAAAAAACATCTTTTATTTTTACAATCTTTTATTTTTACAACTTAAAACAAAGATGATGATATACTTACAAACCATATAGCACCATACTAATTGCTTTCCTATTTGCAACCTGCACCATGCATGCTATCAGCTAATTAGAAGAGATGACCCAACTAACTAATTGGTACTAATTGGATGGTGAGGATCAATCAACAACCAGTTCCAGACATCATGACTCTCTTCACTGGTGTGATAACATTTTGCAAATAGTTTCATAGCAATAACATCATGGCATATATACATTATGGTCTACTCATGGGATGTTTATTGCACAGAAACAGCCAGAGATGAGCTATTGTCCTTTGCTTTTTCTTCTGGAGTTTTCACTGTCTGTTTTCCTATGTAATGATCTGTTTCGGAGCAATGTTTTGTTACAAAAAAAAATCTAATTTTGATTTTGTTGTTAAAATATCCAATTATTACCCTAATAATGTCTAACAACAGTTTTCAAAGTAAAATTAAATTGTTCCAAAAACAATCAAAAGAATTTCAACTATAATAAAATGTTTTTAAAATAACCAGCACGGAAACTAACCAATCAAAATTCAGATTTTTGGCGAGGCTTACCATGAAAACTAAGGACAGTCCAATCATTAAACCTATTATTTATCTTTTTATATGGATATGGTTTTATCCAATAAGTAAGCTGCAAATTTTGAAGCTTGTGTAGCAAAGCCACAGAAGCCAGGAAAGTAAATTGGTATATTTACTCTGCCATTTGTACTATACCATTCACTCTGATAGCAGATAGAGAAAAAACATGCTGTCAACACTCGGCCAGCTTTGTCTGTAAACTGAGATAAAATGTCACAGAATTGTTCCCATATTCCCTGTGATACAATATGTCAGTTTTTTTATTGCACAGAACATATTTTATAGCTAAGAAGTGTTAAATATCAACAATAACTTTCTGATACAGTTTTTCCAGATATTTGGACTGAAATATGTTCTATTTATTTCAAAGTAACTTTATCAAGCTTTGCAATTGACAGAAAAGGAAAAAACAACTTTTGATAGCTTATGAATATTGCATATTAATAATAGCTGAAACTAAAAATGGTATTATTACATGTACAATTTGTAAATTTTATTATAGTGATATAAATAACAAGGATTGCAAATAAGCAACACTTACCATTAGTAAATTTCTTTATAGTGATATAAATAATGAATATGCAAATAAGCAACATATACCATTAGTAAATTTCTTTATAGTGATATAAATAATGAATATGCAAATAAGAAACACTTATCACTTTTGACATCTAAAATCATTGGAATTAATAAAAAAAATGCAATACAATCTCTATAATTATGTAAATAATAACACCCTGAACAAAAAAATAATAACTACATACTGATAATCATAAATAATTCCCCCCAAAATCCTGATTGAACAACTAATGGTCCTCAACTATACAACTGGCAGACATTGTGCATGCATCAATGTACACAGCTACACATTCCCTATAGTATTGGCTGTTCCAGAGTGAGCCCATCTATACTGTCAAATGCTTATCTGGTAATAAAACTGTGAATTTTCCATAATACTGCCATAAACCAAGATCGCAAAGATACTACCATTTTAACATAATGCCCTATCAGATAATTATACATGATAACAGACATAAGCATGCATAGACTGCACTTTCATAGCAACTCTATCAGTCGGCAGAATAATACTGGTGGAGCGACGTACAATAATGATACAACAGCAGGACATCTTATGCAACTACAGTCTCTATACAATTCCTGCTTTCATGTTGTTTTTTGTTTGGGTTTTTTTCTGCTGATTTTTTGCCCAGTCGTTCTTGGGAGAGCATCTTTAGTAAGAAGGAAAACAAAGAATTCTTATCGCTTCTCAAGGTTAAGGAAATGAGTTACATTAGTTGGGAGGTTCTCTTCTTTTTTGTGTGTTAGGGGAATGTTTGGTTCCACTATCTGTGTATTCTTCAGCCTGTCATTAAGTGGTGTTAACTAGAAAGTTTGTGACCCACCTTCACTTTGTTAAACCCAGATATGATACCACACACAGTCTCATTATCCTGACAAAGGTCACATATAATTTGTTATTAAAATCTGGCCAATCAGATGCTTTAGACTAAATCAACCAATCAGATGCCTTAAACTAAACAGAACAATCAGATACTTTAGACTAAACAGACCAATCAGATGCTTTAGACTAAACAGACCAATCAGATGCTTTAGACTAAACATATCCATCAGATGTTTATGACAAAACCTCATTTGCACACAAATTAAACTAACTCAAAATATACTAATTTCTTTCTTTAAATGACTCAAGATGCATGTTTTTAGTTTTATGCTGTATTTGATACATATTTTTAAGCTAAAAATTATGAAGCCTGTTTCTCACACATTCATATGATGGTCCCACCTTTTTCAAAATGAATGTGTAACACATCTCACTTGCAAACATTTTATTCATTAAACTGTTATGAATTATTTACATTCTATATTGGAAAACACATTCTTGTGGTGCTTTTCATAAAATTGTCAACTTTTGACATTTTTTATGATCTTGTTATTGTTTATTTATGTATATAACACTACCTGCTAACCACAAATTGATCTTGCTAAGGCAAATACTGTAGATCAAGACCAGCCAGCCCCAACTAATGGGTGCCAAACCTTCATGAAAATCTCATGTTATTTACACATTCATACAGGTGAACTCTCCCACTTTAGGAGAGAGACTCCCGTTTTTAAGGTTAAAAATTACTTGAAAATGAGGGGTGTTTTACACATTTTCAGAAATCTCCCTATTTGGAAACAGATAACTTCCTTCTTTGTTAATATGAAAATTACAAATCTCCAACATTGGCCACAGAAAAAGTTCACATGTATGCACATTGAATAATAAACTAATTAATAATGTAAGATTTAATATTGGCTATCAACAAATATAGCTAGCTAAGAATTAACATTAAAGGTGGTATCCGACAGTTTGGTAAAAAACATTTTTTCTCAAATAACCAAACAAGTCATTGGTACCTGAAAAGATCTTGCAAAATGCTGCCCATTGATGCCAAAGATCTGTTTGAACATTCTAGGATAAATCACCACTTATCATTGCAAATAGGTGTTTCCTATCCGAGCCATGCTGCAGAGATAGCTATTTTTAAACTTGGAAAACCATGTGACCACTTAATTATATAGATATCTTGGTAAGCCGCTCTAACAACGTTATATCCTTTTAGCAGAGACCACTATCGCGCTTTTTTTTAGAGTTGGAAAGACTGAACATTTAGAGTATTCTTGTTGTAATAAGTACAGTCAAACAATAAAGTTAATGTTCAAAATCCTCTTTACAATGACTAAAGTATAGTTCATGCAAACAGTTTGACCAAATTCCCAAAAGCAGTGGTTAGATATTGGTATGTATATACAATATAGGCAAACTGTTAGATACCACCTTTTAAGGTGATGTTTTGTTAATTGTTTAACATGCATTTTTTGTGTTCTCAAAGTGTTTTGGTTCACCAACTCAGATACAATAAGCACATCATCATTCCTTCAACGTTGCATCTCGTACACTGTGATTGATGGAGCATGCAGAGGTTTGCAATATGCCTTAATTGATCAGGATCATCTGGGAGCTTTTCGCATTGACTCCAACTATTAGTTAGTATAAAAAAAATAAAACATCATTACTAATTACTCAAGTACGATAATGTGCCAAGTCTTTCAATCCAAATAATTATTAGCTCTCATATTTTTCCCCGGAGTGTGATATGTAATTATAAATGATATTTTTCTGATACTTTGCTAAAGCCCACCATTAGTTAATGGTTTAATAGTTAAAGGAGATAAAGTGGAGAAATGTTCAGAAATATGTTGCCAAAGGTAACCTATGACATAAACAACTTGCAACATTTTATTTTTTTAACAGGATACAGATCAATTATGCCCTTATCAACTTCTTAAATAAATAATAAATTTACGAAAAAATGTAATAACGTATATCTTCCACTAGTACATCATCGGACACCCATGCCTTTTACTACACTCACGCTACGTTACAAGCCATGGGTTAATCGACTGCAGTATTTTCGTTTCTGCCGATATGAATATTCATAAGCTGACCAATGAAACGGCTCGTTACGGCGGTGAATACTCTTCAATTAAAGGTTGGAAACGAATACTACTTGAAAATGGCTGCGCCCATATCTAACATTTGTGATGCCTGTCGAACACAAATTATTAACAAAAAATCGTATAGAAAGGTAAACACGCCAGATTTTACGAGCATGTTTGACCAGATTGGAATTAACCGACTGAATACGGCGTGCTACCCTTGTTTCAACAAGTTTAACAAGTTCAAAAATTTCGAGAATGACAGAAAATTAAAACCGTTTTGTAACGAGACGTTTCATTGGCTGATTGCTCCGTGGTGAGAGGACACGGAACCAATAAAATGCCGCATTAATTATTCATGAGTACGACGTCTAGACAGTCAATAATCCCACGGCGTATAAATGAAGTGCTAACGTAATGGATACGACGTGGGTATCCGACGATGCCACTAGTATAACATAAATTAAAATTCATCAAATATAATCTAACAACAAATTTATTATTTGAGGTTGCTTCTGACATGAGGTGATGAGTATCACCAAGACTAATGGACATTTAAAATAGAAATATCAATAATGCAAAGTTTTTACCCAAAAAAAAAATTCTTACAAAAGATTTATCAATGCCATCTTGTTGATTTTCATTCTGACTGATTTAAAAGTTGAAAGTATTATGAAGTTAGAAATAATAACTTTAGTACAAGAAAGTACTAGATATATTCTCATGTCTGTTATATTTAATTGTGTATATTATGTTTTGCAAAAGCAAGCCTTGCATTTAAAGAGGCAATTTTTTTGTATGTGAAAGATATATTTTCATGTCCAAAAGGGTATATTATTTTTGAATCCATGAGACATTTATTTTGAGATAAGTAATTGTCTTGTATATTATTTTTCACAACTCATGACTTGGATTTCAAGATATGTTATTGTCTTATCAGCAAACAGAGGGTACATGTGAAACACAATCTTCACTAACTGTGAACAGGCAATGTCATTTTGTCAATTTGTTCCTCCTGCAGTTCATTTTGTTTATGAAATACAAGCTGTAGTAATCAAACATTATTTATATTTTGTATAGGAAAAGTGGAATGCTAGACGCAGAGAAACATCTGGTTTTACTGGGAGTTATGAAAATCAGGGAGGAGGCAATGTCAACAAATTGGTGCTCATGGTATAATGATAAAACCATATGGTGAAGGCACCTCCATCCACGAACCACAGATTAAGTGAGTATTTTTCAGGCTACAAAAGCGTCTCAATAAATGACTGTGTTTTTCATACTAACTCCTTTATTTCTATCTCAATATATACCTGTATCCCTATTCCTGGAGCTTATTAGGCATGTCTGAATGTGACAGTTGCAATCAGTACCAACAAGAACAAGATAAAGTTTTACTGGAAAATTATTGGATATATTGCACAGATTACCTGAAGTTCAGCCCTAAAATGTGACTGTAAATGTTTATTTGTTTTTTTGTTACATCGTATCGACACCATTATGGTCATATTGGCGATGTCCAGCTAATTATTGATGGAGGAAGACCTCAGACTTACATCTGGGTAGAACCACCGGTGCACCACAGGTTAGCTGGAAAACCTCTCTGCATAAAAGTTCTTTCCCCGACCGGGACTCGAACCCATGCAGTGAGGGGCTGAGGAGTTTCAAATCAGCAACTCAAATCACTCGGCTACAGGTGCCCCGTTGACAGTTAATGAACACTGATTACTTATCCATGAATGTCAAGGAGAATCCAAATAAAGGTCCAGATAAATTATGTTATTCTGACGTTAGAAAACTCTAAATCCCATCATTCTCGGCCAAACACGATTGTTGGCGTTCAGGAAAAAATGGCACATTGGTTTGATACTGGTGAAAATGAGGAATATTAGCTTTAATGAGAAATGAGTAATTTTTATGGGATAACTATCAGAAGCTCTAGAGACAAAAAGTGAGTTTTTGTGCACTCTTAACTCGGCTCCTCCTTTCTGATCATTTGTTGTGCAAGTTATTAGACTGACTACATCAGGAAATATGTTTAGTCTAGGATCTTTATAGTGGCAGATGCCACATATAGTTCATTTTATGTAGGATTGCATTGTATCACTGACTAAATGCAGAGACTTTTTTGCCAAGACTTACATTAGAGAAAAGTTAGTTTTTGCCGAGAAGTACCTTTAAGAAGTGTATGTACACAGAAAAGGAAAGAATGCTGTTAGGAGACATTTACAGGAAAATGTGAATCCATGCAACATTTTATCCTTAGAAAGACAATCCAGCCTTTAGTCTAATCCTGTCACATGTAAATTAATAAAATGTCCCATTAATCCAGTTGGTGAAGCTGTTAGTGAGAAACAATAATCACCAAGGAATAAAACCATGTCAATAACTGCATATCCTAATGGAAAGAAGCTATTAATCCAAACCTGGACCAGTACTAATAACTGTAGGCTCAACTATGTTAATAATAAAATGCCATCAAATCTTCACTCTCAAGATGCTAGCATTTACATGTAGAAGCACATTAATTTTATAAACTAACTGATGAGTTGCCAAGAGCCAAGCAATTGGACAGTAAAATCAATTCCACATCAAGAACCATGCAGTGTGGGTTCAAGTCTGATTCCAGGCATAGTCTTCATACAAGGTCCATCCTCCAATTAACCTGCTCTGCATCAGTGGTTCTACCTAAATTTTTGTATTCACTGAGTAAGGTCAAACAATAAATGGTAATAAATATATTTAATAAGCAAAACAATCAATCAACATCCTTTCTTTATTTATACCAGCATATACCAGAAATGTTTTTGGCTGAGTTGTAAATAGCTAATATGCAGCACCTAAGTCTTGCACCCTGTTGGTTTGTTGCAATAATGATCATCAGTTTGTCACTATTATCTATTTCAGGTGCAAGCAATAATAAAAAAACCTTAATCTTGTGCACCAATGTTATTTTTTTATTTTTCATTTTTCTTAGCAGGAGGTATCATAATATATCTATAGCAAACATTCTTATGACCACTGATCCTTATTACAAGCCCAAAGCCTCTGAATCACCCTGAATAACCTTTGAAGACTCATCAAGGTTGTCAAGAAGCTTGGAAACTTCTTGAAGACAGCAGGCAATGGAAGCTATAATGACATCAAATTGCTGTCTCTTATGATGAAGGGGCCAAAGCTAGACAAAGTGCAGAATTAACTCCTAACCTGCTATACCCTTGTTTACCAGATCTAGACAAGTGCTGTTATCCTGATCAATAACACATGCTGGCAGCTACCTCATCAGGATCTACACTTTCAGCCTAGACTCTACTAAACTTTTCTAGTCTCAACTAAACTTACCTGCACATGTACTGGTTAACAAAAAGCTATATTTCTATGGTTTAGGTTAAAAATTTGAAAAGTTAAGGGATAATGGACCTTAATGGAATTGCTGGTCATCTCTTGCCCATGGTAATGGGCCTGTCCATCATTGGTCTGATACATAGCACACGATTCAAGATGACCAGACAGAATTTATGACAAAACAATCAATCATTTTCTTTGACAGTCTTTATCTGTGTAATATATCATCTGATAAAAGATGTCTTGCTAGGTAAGGTCTAAGAAGAAAAAAAAGCTTCTTGCACAATGCTGTATTATTTTCTTGCACAATGCTGTTTTATTTTCTTGCACAATGCTGTTTTATTTTCTTGCACAATGCTGTATTATTTTTTAACTTAAAATATCTGAATTGAACCAACAATATGCCACAAATCTCAACTGCATTGACTCCCTAGCTGAAGGTTTTTCATGTAATACAAGAACTTGAATCTATGCATTAAAGAACCAAGATGTACAGTAAGTCTAACCACTCAAGCTAAGGGTCCTGTTTGTAGCAGTGGTCAATTTATTCAGTAAAGTAGAGGTGGACAGAATGACTAGACAGCCCTTTCTGCAGGTGATAATTGTTTTATGGCCGTTGGTCAGTGACAGTTACTAGACTGTGGCTGACAGAGAAGCCATGTCCTATGACAAGAAACTAATTACCTTCACTATGTATGGTCCCCGACACTTATAGATCACAACTATCCAACTTTCACCACACCATACTGCTACTGCAAGGATAGCTAACCTCAGTCACTTTTTTTACCTACAAGTTTGCTATATTTTTAATATTATTTAGCAACATTAACTAGGCACTCAGGCATATTACTGTTTTCAGCATCATGTAGTGGCCAATCCAAATCAACTGATTTTATCCAATCATAAAGTGGCAATTCATTTATCCCTATTATTAAAGTGTTCACAAGATAAGCAACAGAATCTTTAGTGCAACTTTAAGTGTGCTTGAGTAAACTTAGTTTAGTTTAAACATATTTTATTTGGAAAGGCAATCATTTATAAATCATGTTATATAATATATGGGGATACCAATGAAAGAATAATATTCTTATCATGTTCTTTTACCTTAGTAAACTTGGCCCTGGTCAAGTCAACACTAGAGAGCAGTTCTAAACATCCATATTTTGTGAGTTACAAAATCATACCTTCGTCCAGCTGTAGTGTACAAGTGAAGATTGCTAGTAGGCATCTCTATTGAGTGATAGCTAAAAATGTGATCAGATATCTACAGTTTACTAAGGACATAGAACAGTGAAGATCCTGAAGAACATGTGGCTGATAATGTTTTTGGATGTTATTTATTTTCCTGCCCTCATGTTCTCATTTAACAGTTTCTCTATAAACTGATCCTACAAAGTTAGATTTATACACATTACACTGATCTGTATTACTGGTAATAATGTGCCAGTGGTTCTACCTAGACCTAAGTCTGGGGACTTCCTCTACCAATAATTAGCTGGACGTCACTAATATGACTATAATTGTGACCATAATTGTGTCATCACCAATATGACTATAATTATGTTATCACCAATACAACTATAATTGTGTCGTCACAAATATGACTGATTGTGTCATTACCAATATAACTATAACTGTGTCATCACCAATATGACCATAACTGTGTCATCACCAATATGACCATAACTGTGTCATCACCAATATGACCATAATTGTGTCAGTGCATGTGACAAAAACAGCAACAACAGATAACAAACATAACCATGTCCTTCACCTTTGAATGTCACTGCAACCTTTCCACTGACATTCACAATGACATTAATTTTGTTGTTTTTTTTAAATTGATCACCAGAAATAATCATGGAATTGTAATGCTGAATTGGAAAAGTTCATCCAAAACATTTTTTCCCACTAAAGTATATAGGCTATATTACAAAATGCTGATGCAGGTTTCATATTACAATGGATATTAAGTTAAAGCTAAAATCAATTCCATTAAAGGCTTACAACAATTCTGACAAAATAAGTAGACATTTGCAACATTAATGATCAATTAAGCCAACTCTAGCTTTTAAATTAAATGCATTACATTTACACCAAGATGTGATTAAATGGCACAATTTAACCCATTCCAACCTTGTATGTTTCAATCAACTCCCCACAGAGAACTTTCAACTTGGGTCTGCTATCATCTTGGTACACTGTATCTGATTGGTCTAGTACAATTTGTCACTTTTAATTCATCTGACCAATCAAGTACCTTTAAAAAGACAATAAAACTTAAGCTCAGGTTTCTTTCATACCCATACAAATAAACCATTTGCGGTTTCCTTTTTTTTTTACATAAAATTAGATATAAATTTTCTGACCAGAAAATAAAACAACCAGCTTAATGTGATTTCGTTAGATGTTATTGTGATAAAAATGAAAGTAACTCTTTAATCTTTTTATTTTTTTTTCAAATTAAAAAGCAATTAATACTTACAGGAAGACAAAACTTTCACCAATTATATTTACAATAAAATTCACCACAGCATAATCATGCCCGAATTTCTACCTATCATGCCCGAATTTCTACCCAGATGTAAGTTTGGGCCTTACTCCACCAAAAATAAGCTGGACATCGCCAATATGATCATAACTGTGTCAGTGCGAGGTAACGAAAAAAAAAGAAAAGAAGAAAGAAAACCAACCACTGAACTACTAAGTCTTCTGAAACACCTGCTGAAGCAATAATTTACCAATAATAACAGGTCTAACAGTTGGCCGATATGTTGAGTGCTATGCTGACATTTATTGGCGAGTTATCATCGTGGGCACACCTCCGACCCTAAATGTGACCAGGTCCGTCAACACTGGTGTGAAACTAACATAACCACTGTCACTTACAACCAGCCAACATAAAAAATTATTTAAAAAAATTAAGAAAACTGCAACACAATTAACTAAAAATGTCAACTTCGAGGGGTTTCAAGAATTAACAATATATATATGTAAATGAGGTGTAAATCCTCAATTAGTGAAGGCTTAAAACTTAAGGACATTTATACCCATTAGTGTCATTGAAAAATTAGGTAAACCTTTGATTTATTAAATTCCATGACTACACCCTGAAATCTTCTCTTTCTAAAGTTTGAAGACAAGATGTGTAATGTCTTCTTGATAATCATGCCAATACATTTCAAGAAAAAAGATTTCAAGGAAAAATAACTGATTCTTAAAAATCAAACGACAACCTTTTTTTTTTTTTTTCCCCTAAAATTCATGGACCAAGTACATTCAATTTTCTTTAATTCATGCCCGAAGCAGTCATTTTGTTACAGATTTTAATAATGTTACAGAAATCAATTTAGGTAATTACAGCAAAATAGTGCACTGCAAGTCAAGAATAACAATTGAATGAACACAACACACAAATATGGCAAACAATTTAATTATCCTAACTGCTCATTCAAAAAATGTATGGACAGATTGGGCCATTTAGAACCATGATGTCAGTCCATGGCATCAAGATTGATAAGATGCCAGCCATCTTGCAGCTGAGCAGACTATTTCAATGTTAATTAAATTACAATGAATTTGCTTCCAGCATTAGAAAATGAAAATTTTACAATATAACTTTAAGGTTTTAAATTATTTGCTATTGGGGACCGGGAACGGGGGGGATGAGTGTGCAAGTTTTACAAAGTTACACAGTCTTCTGCACCTTAAATCTTGACCCAACACCCGCTTTAAAAAGAATTATTCCCATATACAGGAAAACAAGACTAATTCGTTATCTCCCTATAAACCTGACTGATCATTTTAAACTTTTTTTCCTCATTTGTTTCATTTTTTTCTGTGTCATGTTAGGAGACAAACTTTGGGACAGTTGGCCATGGGAGACAACGGACTGAACGTAATGTCAACACAGTGGGGCGTCCCATTGTACACTCATTCAGTTACACATGTCAAATTATTCTACAATAAATGTTAGGTCCCCTACAAAAAACTAGCCTCTTTATTAAGACAATTTATTTCCATTCAACAAAATTGTAAATAATTGCTCTCTCTCACAAGCTGAACAAATGATATTAACAGGATTGAGCAAGTGGGAAAGGCGTTAGAAGGGACCTATCATTACCACCAGATCAGCACTGTCAGTTTGTTGTCTTCTCAGGGTCGGTGGTAAAAGAAACCTAATTCAAACATTGTCAAGACTAATAAATAGACCTTCTGGTTAATGAACTAACAGTATTCACTTGAAATGATAGAAATCAGAAACTCGACAGTCTAAGGGGTCAGTCATTGTGGGGAAGCTGAGAAACCCCAGTGTCAATTTGTCCGCAATTCTGTATGGCGGCTCAGAACATCAATCATTTCCAATTATCACATTGAAAAGTGTGCGGAAAGCTGTCCTTTGCAGGCATTGTGGGTAGGAGGGGACTTGAAGGTGAAACTGTCCGATCAGACTCAATCAAACCTTTTGACCATGGGCAGTCAACAATGGAGGACTGGAGTTCATTATCTTCCCTGTCCAAATGTGTGAATTTCACTGAAAATTAAACTAAACAAGTCCCTACCTCTCAAATCACAGTGCAAGAATGTTCACTGGTACAAGTTTTATTATCAATACTTGACTTCATCAGCAACATCTTCTGAACTGCCAAATTTTCTTATGGGGATGTGATTTTACTTTCAAATTTCTCATAAAATAAGTCTTATAACATTTCACTCTTCATTTCTCATAAAAATAAATTATATCCAAATTTAACTCTTCAATTTTCATGAAATAAATTTTATCAACATTTTACACTTTTCATTCCGATATTTCTATACAAGTTCAACAGAAGTAAGGACCCATGCTTGTAAACTAAAGTTGATCCTGTAAAATGAAATAAATTTCTGTTTTCCTTCAACAGAAAAAATATGTATAATCTTAGAAAGTCACAACAGTATATGTTTATGAACATATGTCATTTTCCAATTTAGATCTTTTAAGCCTTATACGCTGAGCCGATCACCATTATAAGATAAAAACTGACATAATGATAACAAGAAAGTGTTTATGTAGCAAACAAAATTGACCCAGCTATCTAACAAGCCAGCATAGTAATATGTCATAAAAGTGCTTGAGAGAGATATATAACTGACCATCATACAGCCCCCAGGACTGCAGGTGTCCTGGGCAGAGAAATATAACACCTGCCCTCACCACCGTACACACACACACCTCCGCCAACCCCCCCCCCCCCCCCCCCGCAACCCCCCCCCCCCCCTTCTTACATCACCAGACTCTAAAGATACTTACATTTCTGCAATATTTGCAGTGATTTTGTTTGCTTTTTTAAAAATGTCCTATGTTTTATGCATATGATATTGATAGGTCATTTACACAACTATTTGTTATAACGAGGATGTCAGGTATAATTGATGAAAGAAGACAATTGCACGGAAACCTACCTACAGCACAGCAAGCAGGTCAGCTGGGAGACCTCTCGATGTGAAACATTTTCTCCTCAACTGGGACTTGAGCCCATGTAAAACGCTGGCTACGGGTTGTTTTCTTTAGCAATATGGAATAAATTGTATGACCAAAAGAGACCTGGCGAAGGACTGTTTGGAAAGAGCTGAAAAGCAGGGGATTGACATTCGATACAGCCCCCAGGACAGCAGCAGACAGAGCCAAGTGGAGATCCCTTGACCTCGCCTCAAGCACCAGACGGTGCAGAGAGGACTGGGTGTATAAATGTAAGTTAATTTCTTCCCTAATGGGTCATGAGCACTGTATAGCATTGCTAACACATGATCTGTTTTGGAATGGAAACTAAAGAAACATGATGATGATAAATGAGTAAACTTTGCAATCCAGGGTCAAGAAAAAGACTGAAGTGATGAAAAGTGACAAAGCTGTTATGTAAGTGCTGAAACAGAAGAAATATCTTAGAATGGGTTACATCAGTGAAGATGCCCTCATGTCTGGCTAGATGTACCTTAATGTCTCCAAGTCTTTCAGAAATTGTCAGGAAAACACATCACGTATAAATGCCAAATATTTGCTTAATCTAGGAAGCTGTTGCTGGTAAACATGCCACAGAATATTCTTGGAGCATATTTAGGCACTAAACAAACTTGATCATATTGATGGAGCAGTAATTCTATTGTCTGGGGATTATAGTTCTGTAAAAGATAAACTCTTGCTGATATTTTGTATAAATATAATCGACAAAGGGTGAGATTAAAGTGATAGACATTAAAGACATACTGTTACAGTTTATAGTCAGCTTTATATCTGATTAAACTGAACCCATTCTCTTCGATGGCTAAAAAGTGTTGATGTCATTTTAAAAGTGAACACAAAGTTATCAAGATATCTACTTGGCTCAACTCTTACCAATACGTCTATGACAGAATGACCAAGGATTAAGTGTAAGAATATTCTGGCTACATGTGGTGTCATGTTTGTATCATCACAGTGAAGGCTACATGTGGTGTCATTTTTGTATCACCACAGTGAAGGCTACATGTGGTGTCATTTTTGTATCATCACAGTGAAGGCAGCACTATTATATCTACTTAAAATACTAACATCGTCTGAATGACCAAATGATTCAATGTTGTAAATTGTTCCATAATGAACTGTAGTAATTTTTCTAAAAACGCTCAGTACTTTTAAATTCGACAAACTACCTTTTTCAAGAGTTAAACAAAAACATTTGCTCTCTCTACATATTTGCAAAGGTAGCGCCCATTAACGTCTTTAAATATATAGAGAGAGCAATTATTGCTTATGTTTTAAACTCATGAAAAAGGCAATTTGCCAAAAATTAGTGTAAGCATTTTGGGAAAAAATATATGACCAAATACTGTTGATACAACTTTCAATCACTACTCAAAATGTATCAAGTCCCTGGGTTATCAGAATAATGTTATAACATTAAAGGCAGTACTAAATAGCATTCAAGTGAACTTCAACTTTGCCAAAAATTCCCCCACACCCCACCATGAAAAGTCTATAAGTACTAAAACATCCGTGGCTTGTCAGAATAATGTAGTAACAGTAAAGGCAGCACTTAATAGTATTCAACTGGACTTCATCTCGACCTGCAACAAAATCCCACACACCTGCACCGCAAAAATTCTAAATATACTAAAATATCCCTGGCTTGCCTTTAACACATACGAAAATCTTTTGTATTACAATAAGTGTGAGGCGATCTGTATTTTATCTTGATTGATATTGTCTGTCTTCTTGTTGTTTTATTATCAGGAAGCTTCCTTTTATTGTCCCATGTATATTGATGCAACAATTGTCTGGGGCAAAAGCTACAGAGTAAAAAAGAAACAGTTGACATTATTATGTAAGAATGTGATAAATTTTTCTGGGTTATTCCTGCCTTTCTAATACATTAAGGCTCAGAATGAATGTATATTTACAAGTAAGCTAGAAATAATATTCAGAAACAGGCCAGGGAGTACAATGTATCTTCTCATCAGTTTATTTTCGTTCAATAATAGAAAAATATCTTCTTTATCAGTCTCAATGCTTTCAAGACTACATTGTATAAAAGTGTCTTCCTTTATCCAATGTTTTTAAAATTGTATTATACTTGTGTAAAATATATATACATGGCACTGTAACGAGGTTTGTCTGCAACATTAATACCAATCAGAGAAAATCCAGAAATAAATCTACATCAATTAGCTAATTCAGGCAATTGAAAAGATAAGTTTTTATTTAACATGTCTGAAGATGATAAGAAACTGGGCTTATAAGTTATTTTTTATCTTAGTAAATTTCTCATGTCTTATTGCCAAATAAAACATTTTATTATGATAGATATTCAGGCATTATAAAATAAATTTAAATGTAAGCAAAATTAACAGCATGTAAAATGGTTTATACAACTGTGACTGACTTTAACACTTTTACTTTACACCTTCTTAAAATAGATCACATTGCTTCTTTTCATTAATCATACAAAAATGATTTAATTAAAGTTTATCATACATGCTCCTTGGTAGTTTTTCTTTTTTCAAGTGCTGAATTCAAGGAGAGGTGTAAAATGAATTAAATATCCCATTATTCTCACATTGGAGCAACTCCCTTAAGAACTAAAAATAAAGTGTTTTGAGCAGCAGTGAACACATATAAGAATGATATACTTTCTGTTTTGTGTACCTTAGCAAAGAATAAATATAAGAAAATCATCATTTTGTAATGAGTGCTAATGCTACTAACAAAGTAGTTTGAAACATCACAAGCTGGTAATCCTCTTTGTATCATAGTAAGGTTGTTTGCATTGTCATGTCCATTTCAAAACACTAACATGCTTTAAGGTACATTTCCCATCAGCCATATTTCAGCAATGTTTTCCTTCCTTCCTTTGAAGAGAGCTAGGTGCTAAAGAAGAGCAGCAGGGCTAACTGACAATGAAAGTCTGCTAGATCATTTAGTGTTGTCAAAACGTTAGTAAAACTAGCTAGCGAAGCATTCCTGCTTGTTAAACTAATTGTTTTATGAGTTTGCAGATGCCAGGATGTGCATTTAGTTTTATTTACATTTACGTAGCTGTAGTTTTCAGGAGATCTAGAGGTAAATGAGGATGGTTGTATTGTGATAAGTTTTATAGACTGGTAACTTATGGGTGATGGATGGGGTAGAGAAAGGTGAGATGTCCCAAGAAAAACAGAAGTTGTAACAGCTACTTAAAAGGATAGAAAGACTTAAACGTCACACTCTACAAGACAGACAAGTATCTGTTTTCAAGTGTTCTGCGGGATTAATGTCACAACATAAATCATTCAGTCTGAGTCATGTGGCGATTATATTCATTTAGAGAATCAAAAATGCTGCATTTACTGTGATGGCATACTATTAAAACTGGGCATAATACCACATCCAGTAACACTACATCAACACCAGATCAACCAGTCAAACAAGGAGTCAAGTCAAGGAGATACACCACAACCTATCAACCCTAACTGAGACTGAAAACCTGCATCCACATGAATATAGATTGGACATAGAGTTATGTTTGTTTGTTGGGTTTATAGTCCCACCAACAGTATTTTAGTTATCTGGAGACGGTGTCCACTTGAAGCAGATATAGTGCTGCCTTCACTGTGTATAGCATGCAATGAATACCTGGCATACCACACCCAGTCACATTATCCTCACACCAGGCCAATCAGTCATGGAACTATCCTTATATTTGCTTGAACATTAGCAAGGGAGCTATACCACTACCATTTTTAACGACTTTGGTGTCGCAGCCCATGATCGACCCATGGCCTCCAGTACCTGGAACCGACGCTCAAACGGTTGCACTACCAGGTCCGGTCCTAATCTAATACTGATGCTTTACCTACCAAGCAAAAATTAGGGAGTGGGGGGGTGGGGTGGGGGGGGGGGGGCTTGGGGGGGGCAGGAACTGGGTGAGTTTAATCTGGATTTACACAATATGCCTTTGATTGACAAATTCCTGTATAGCAAAAAGAAAATATTTGCTTACAACTACTATAAAAGGAGCAGAAAAAGTAAGCCTTCACTGGGATTCAAACCAAAGACCTCCCAATACTAGCGCCTGAGCTGTAGAGGCTCTGTGAATGAACTACCAGTGAACTGCTACACTCCTCTCTCCTTACACAATGAGATTCACCCAAAATCTCATCCCTGGTTCTACTCTACAGCCCCATTGCATATCATACTACCAACAGACTACTGCAGTAGGTCATGGCATTAAATATAACAGGAGTGGAAAAAGTGAGCCTCCACTGGGATTCGAAACCACAGACCTCCCCAATAGTAGCAGGGTTGCTCTACCACCTGAGCTAAAGAGGATTAGTAAACGAACTACCAGTCAAACTGCTACACTACAGCATAGGTTAACTATATATAATGAATGATCATCTCATTCTTAGCTGGTTTGTAAGAGCTGTTTAGACAGTTGAGATAAAGATCGTGACAACTGTCTTCCAACCAAGGCACTATCATCTACCTCTGCTACAACAAAATGAGGAACTGGCAACAACAACAACAAAACCTTTTCATTGAAGCCACCTTTCAGAACATTTGTTTTTATCACATGTCTGAAGCTGACACAGATTGGCATGTCACAGCTGTTGCTTCTAACAATTTTTCACTTGCTAATGCTGAATGGTTTTACTTTTGTTTTCAATGCTTTTTGTAAAAAAACAAGAATATTTATGACCACTGGTTCAATCCAGACGAGCACCTCAAACTGTCTTTCCATATCAATTATAAGAAGATTTACCTACACCAAATGAAGTAGATGCCCTTGATATGTCCCTAAACCCTTTAAGGAAAATGACTTTTAATTATTTCTAAAAACTTTCACAAGGTTTTAATAGAAACTTTGTACATAGCTTCTGCAAAATTATTCTTTGCTGGGTTCATCCCACCAACAGTATTCACT
The DNA here is from genome assembly GCA_007844125.1 of Sinonovacula constricta. NCBI lineage: Eukaryota > Metazoa > Mollusca > Bivalvia > Cardiida > Solecurtidae > Sinonovacula > Sinonovacula constricta. The sequence continues at coordinate 34,285,778 of CM017569.1, forward strand.
TAAAACAGATATTTGTGCTTCCTTTATTGGGTATAGCATGCCGTGAACACCATGCATGCATTTTGTAGGAGTGAACATTCGCTAACAGAAGCGAACAGTAGCTAACAGTGTCTACTGAACGAACAGATTCAGAAGGTAGAGAGCGAAGAAAACGAATTGTACAATAACACTGTAAGCGGCAAACATCATAACCGCCAAATGTTCACTCTTACCGAACTCACGCTTGGCATAATACCAAAACCAGTCATACTATCCTGAAGATGGACAACCAGTTGTAGCATTACCCTTATATTTGCAAGGTAGCCATACAACTACCATTTTTACTGACATTGGCACAGGTTTTAACCTGCAGTCTTCCATACCTGTAGTTGACACTATCTGAATGCGCTACTATGTCAAGACTTTTAAATGCTTAGCTCCTTTTTAGTGGGTTTCAAGACCTATTCAAAAAATGTATTAAATGGCATCGTCCAGTTGACCTGCATTGTAACTGTGGTTCTACTCAGTTATTTTGTCAGGGTCTTCTTGATCAACAATACTGTATGTAGGCCATATCATGACCATGTTTGCTGCCAGTATGATTAAAGTATAAAAAAAATCTGAATAAGAAATAATCAAGGGCAAGGCAACTTAAAACGACTGTCACTGTTTTGGAAGATGAAGAATGAAACAAGAAATTACTCCATAACTTTGTTGTCTATGTATTTTTCCCAAAGTTAAATGTTTTGAAAAATTAGTTGTCAGATAAGTTTCCCCTGGAATGTTGTGTGCTGAGATAAAAAAAAATTATCTAACCTCTTGGAAATTATAGCATAACTTTCACCTTCCTCACACTTTTGTTCCATCATGGCTGTTTCAGTGCTACGCTTGTTACCGCTGTGTCTCCTTTAATTAGACTGACAAACAAATTTTCAGGTGGGTTTTATGTTGCTGATTTTGTCTGCCACTAACAGGTATTTTCAATCCTCCATAGCTACTTGTTACACTGAGTCACATTGTTGTTTAGAATGGCTGTTGTTTTTCTATAGTTAGTATTTCCCCTGCTTTATAAGGAAATATTTCATCCAGTACATGTCTTATTGCTATAGAACAAACCAAAACAAATGTCTGGGTAGAACCACTGACACACAACAGACCAGCATTGAAGATACTTTTTTCAATAAGTCAAGGTAAGCCCAAACCTGACATATCATCAAGGTGATGAAACACTACCTGAGCTGTTTTTACTGTGAGCAACAGGTAGGAAATGTTGTTTTTCAATTTTGTCATTTTATTGACACTTTGCCCTTACTATGTCTAGCCACATGGGTCTGTATGGACGGGCATACAGTTTCATGTCAGCTGTGGGTCGTCTCATGTGACAATTTTTGTAGCTACTAATGAAAAATCAACATGCTCTCCTACCTTCAAAATGGTCCAAGAGGACATGTGGTGGGACAGTCACAATGGTACAGTGACGGTAAGAAAATATTTGAACATAACAAGCAGTTGTATGGCTATAGGAGCACCCTCCTGTGAGGGACAAAATGTGAAGTGTGCTGAATGTTTGTCTTGCATTATGAACCAATTTTTGGATACTACTGGAAGACATTGGTGGCAAATGTGTCATATATTTGGAGTGGTCACAAAACTGATAGACAGATTTGCAAAACAAGTGAACATGGTACAAACATCTGTGTGCCAAGGATAGTGTTTAATTTCAAATTGTTTGTCCAGATTCATACAAATTTTGAAGTCAAAAAATAGTTTATGAGTTGCTGTTAGCTTGATGAAATAATCAAGAATCGTGCCAGTAACTTATTCGGAGACAAATGTTTGATATAATTATGTAAAAAAAAACAAATATATATTTTATCAAACAGTTCTACTTCCTTATAGTTACATTACCTTTAAGGGGTTCTACAAAGATCGTAGGTGGTATGAAAATGCTAAACATTCCTAAATTTATTTTCTTGAGTGACAGAAATGAGGCTGAACCCTCTCTATTAGTGTAGGTGCCTGTGGCCCTATGACCAGGTAGCCCTGTTCCCAGCCAAGGGGGTTTCTGGCATCTTTGGGTGGTTAAAGAGATTCACACCCACTGCACTAAATTGACACAACTCATTAGTCTGCTTTCCAGCTGACCTTGCCAGCAGGGGTCAGTGCTTACCAAAACCAGGGAACCATCCTTTTCCTGTTTAAATGGTACCCACATGCACTAAATAAACTTCTCACTATGATTTGATTGGCAGATATGCTCTCAAATCTCTACCAAGGGTTTTCATTAATTAAAAAATATGAGGAAAAAAACAACACATTAAGCGGAAAACAATAACGTTATGAGGAAAAACAACAAAGTTTAGGAGAACAAATTAATGGTTTGTAGGTGTAGCTGCACAAATATTTTGAATCAACCTTTTTTTCAGTTACCCTAAAAAAATGATATTCATGCAATTTAAACCTTTGATTTCCATGTGCATTGTTATACATGAAAAACCTGTTGTTATAACAAAACTCCTACAGATGTGCTTAAAATCATTAAATCCTTATTATTTATGTATGTCAATCTACATTTTTAACAGCTTCCCATCAACTGAAATAACTTTATAGCATAAGTTGCATTTTAAATATACCAGAAAAATGGTATCATCATAAAAAAAAAATATGTTGAAAATATTTATTTTTATTTTTGTATGTCACTCAAATTGTGGAAGCAATGGTTACTGTTGTGCACTGTTACATGATGGTGTATGGATTGTCTTCTAACTCAAGTCATAAGCTTGGTTTCCTGTTGACCCTGCCACCAGGGGGCAGTGCTTAATATAAAACAGAGAACCATACACTTCCTGTCTGGGTGGTACCTACAATGCACTGGATAAACCCTCTCAATAAATGTAACCAGTTGTTTTGTGAGACTGGCATGATTTTTCTGTTTAATCTGCAATATTATTGTGTCGTTGTACAGTAATCTTCAGACCTGAGATGCCACCTGGTATATTGGATTCTTTTGTAAATAAATAGACAAGAAAAATATGTTTAATATGTAAAAAATTAAGTATAAACATTGTTTTGGTTTTGGGAGAAAGTTACAACATTGCTTACTGGAAATAAAATCAGTTACTGTGGGTTTTTTAACTTTTTACTTGTACCTTAATTAAAATAAACTTTATCATTTTCATTTTCTTATACTTTAGATTCTGGATTGAACATATTGTGATAATTATTTTAATTATTATAATTATCAAAATGTTCTCTTCAGTTTGAATAAAGTCCTTTTTTTGAAGCATCAGACCACATTCTGCGATGCATTTTTCATACCCACACAGAAAAGTTATTTTTGAGTAAGTGCATCCAGTGTATAGAACCCTGTTTTTTTATCCAATATTTTTTTTATATTCTTCTGTACAGACATTGCACCAAGTCTTTGTTGTGGCATATAGTTTTTTCCACAGACAATCCAATCTCTCTAGAAATGTTCTGAACCTGTTTTCAATTTCCATTTGTGACAAGACATCTATTAATCTAGGAAAACCACTTGACACGAGAACTTCTTGTAGAACTTGTTCTTGGGCCTTCCCAACACAAGAAACAAGCATACCACTTCAAATTGACTCTTGTCTGAAACCAAATGCCTCTTGAAGAACCACATATATACAGACTGGAGAGCTCCCTAAACAACCCAAGGAGCTGTCAAAATGATTCAAGTTTTTGCAGCATGTACTTAAATCTATTATAGTGGAACCTAAATAGTTGGGCTCCCAAGAAAATTGTCTTATTTTCACAACTATGCACAAAACCTTGAGGTACTATTTTCCATTTCCTTGACAACAACGTGCCAATCTCAGAGGGAACGTTAGTGGAATTTTGAGACCAGATTCACTGTCAGTTCTTTGGTCTGTTGTTCATTAATAGAAATGGTGGACAAACATAAACTTTTTCTGATAAGCTAGAATATAACAATTATTTTCACAACATTGTCCTTTTAAAATAATACTGAATTTAACTTTTTCTGGCCAAACATTGAGCACTGTCTATATATATACTTTGTCACTAGAGTGACCACAATGCTTTTAATTGTGTAGGGAAGATGTACCTCAACACAGTCGCACAAAAAAAGAAAAATATTTTTTTCTGGGTGCTGCAGTCTCTCAAAGAGTACAAGAAACAGCTTATCTCCTGTCAATCTTGAAATCAGGAATCACTTGCCACTCTAGGATGGGAAGTAAAGAGCGTGATAGGTCAGGTCTCACCTTAGAGCTCCATACCTCCACTGGGAAGAGCTACACATATATTTTCCCCTCCATTAAGATGAGCTTCATTTCCTTCTAAATGAGTAAGAGCTGTATTTATGTCCTTCTGCATGAAGCAGTCAAACCTATGTGATTATATAAAAAAAATTGACACACAGATAGATGCTTTGTTCTGTAATAATGGCATTATGCTTACAAATGTATAACTGCATGTAAACATATTTAACATTAAGAAAAATGCCAATGTACAAAACATAAAAACTTCAAACCTAGTTTACAAGATTGAATCATACAATTATGTTGATTTGATTATTTGTAAATAAATCCAAACAAATTTTATCAACAACTATGCAAAGGGAAATTTTGTGAACATTGTCTTCTATTAAGCAAAATAAAAGTGCCCAGTTGTTCGTTCACATTCACTTGAATCCCATTATATGTGCACAACAAACCACTTACCCCATACAAACAATCATCTACTGAGGCATTTTAGACAATCAAATAGTGTTTAGAAATTACATACAGAAATACATATCAAACACTGCCTAAATGCACTCAATCATCAGCATGCAAAATTAAAGTTTCATTGTTTAGACAGTTTAGTTCATGAAGCCTTTTCACCACTTCATGGATTTCCTTTCTAGACATTTAATTTCAATTCACAGATTCATCCTTTATCTGCTTCATTTGTTAAAGGTGGTATCTGAAAGTTTGCCTACATAAACTACAAATAATAATATCAAACCATTGCTTTGGGGAATGTGAGCATAATTCTTGTATAAGCCCATACTTAGTCTAAACAAGTATGATTTTGAATACTAATTCAATTGTTAGACAGAAATAATTGTGAAAAAAAAATCACTTTGAATGTGCATTCTTTCCAATTGTATAAAAAAGCTTGATAGAGGTCTCTGCCTAAAAATAGATATCGACAACAGAGTAGATTACCCAGATGGCTTTATAATGTGATCTCAAAAAGTAAGTGGTCAGGTGGGTTTTTTATGTTTAAAAATAGCCATCTCTGCAGCATGGCTCAGATAGGAAATCCCTGTATGCAAAGATGAGTGGGGATTTATGCTTAAATGTTCACAAAGATCTAGAATATCAATGAACAACATTTTGAAGATCTTAAAGGTGCTATCTGACAATTTGGTCCAATTTCTTTTCTCAAACAACCAAATAAGTGCCTAAAAAAAGGTACCTGCAAAATGCTGTTCATTGATTCCAAAGATCTGTATGAACAGTTAAGGACAAATCACCACTCATCATTGTAAACAGGTGTTTACTATCCAGGCCACAATGCAGAGACAGCTTTTTTTTAAATCAGAAAACCATGTGACCACTTACTGTTGAATAGTCATCCGGATAATCTATTCTGACATCGATACATATTTTTAGCAGACTTCTACTGCATTTTTTATAGTGTTGGAAAGAGCAAACATTGCGAGTATTTTTCTTGCGATTAAAACAGTCTAACATTTAATTAGTGTTCAAATCAATTTTATAATAATATAATATATAGGATTATGCAGAAAGTATTACCAAATTCCCCCTAGGTGGTAAGATATTGACATGTGTATTTAATATAGGCAAACTGTCGGATACCACCTTTAAGTGACTAATGACTAATATATTAAGATTATCACAAGAAATGACAATATTTTTGTAAGAATCTTTCATTAATCATCATAACACGCAAAGAACACAACATGTTTTTAGATCCTGTCATAAAAAAAAAGCAAGAAGAATACTTCATCAAAAACTGAAGGGTTTCAATATGACAGTTTGAAATTCGAACCAGTCAGACCCCCATATTCTTAGTGGTTTTTCTTGAGGGTCCAATGTCAGACAAGAGGGAAGTTGTGATCCTGACCCATTTATTGCAAGATCTTGAACACTGCAAACAAGTTTACAAAGAAAGGTTTTCTTGTCTAGTAAAACACGCACCTCTTCACCAAATCACATAATGAAGTCCGCAGACATAAAATGAAAAGTAGCCCATTCTTGAAACAGGTTCAGCAAGTGGCCGTGATGGATAACTTACACATATTTTGCATTAGTGGAATTAAGTGAACAATATCAGCACGGGTTAGGTAGTTGGAAGCCATATGCTTATATGAGACAACAGCTGGATATATAATTCACAGACAAATCTTACATCATCCTCCAGTCAAATTACGGAAGATTAGGAAAACAATTTGTTGAAAGGTTTTGACTGCTGATCCATCATTCCTATTGTTTGGATTGTTAAATTGTCATCATCAATTTAATGGGCAGTGACATGTTTATTGGATTGTGTCATGGTGGTGTATTTTTTTATAATGGCAACAAATGGCATAAATGTACTGTGTCCTTTTATAATAAAATAGGACAATGTTTCCAGAAAAATATCAGTGTAAAACCAACATGACATTGCAGGTCAGATGAGATTTGTAGTTTAATAGTGCATTCACTTTATTGAAATGCTATGGAAAAAAAAATCAATCACTAGCTAGCACGAGGACCTAAAATCTAATGAAATTTGTTTAGAAAAAAAAGGATTACACAGGGTCTTTATGCCTACTGTTGGAGAAGAACCAGCAACTCACCACTGACTGACTGATAGACCTTCTAACATAAAGTTTTAACCCTAACTGGACTCAAAACCTGCATCCACATGAAGAGAGATTTGATGTGGAGTTATGTTTATTTGTTGGGTTTATCATCCCACCAACAGTATTTCAGTTATCTGGGGACGTTAGTCCACAAGAAGCAGATATAGTGCTGCCTTCACTGTGTAAAGCATGCTGTGAACACCTGGCACGATACCACATCCAGTCACATTATCCAGACACCGGGCCAACCCGTCGCGTAACTACCCTTTAGCGTAAGAAATGGAGCTATACCACTACCATTTTTTACAACCTTGGTATGTCGAGGCCTGGGTTCGAACCCGAGGCCTCCAGTACCTGGAGCCGATGCTTTACCGATTGGAGTTATGTATTGGTAACTCTCACCACTTGGCCACATGTACCAGCTTTGCCTTGTACCACTAGACATCAAAACATGTCTGAAAAACAACATGTCAAACAATGGGAAAACTAGGTTTTCCAGTGTCTGACCCATATAAAAACATATGTTTAGAGTTACAATGACTTTGACCCAGGCAATAAACCAGAAAATAACTTTAATTCCAAGCTTCTGCTTTCCATAAGGTATCTATCTACCTGCTAAAACTGATCATCTTGGTAGATTCTAAGAGAATATAGGGTACCTGATCGAAATATAAAATCTATCTATAGTAAAAGTGACCTTGACCTGCATCACAAAATGTCAACAGTATGCATTGAGGCGCATGGTGACAAATATCTTGTGAAAGTTTCGGTGAATTCATTTGAGAAATGAAAAAGAAGAAGCACTCAGTAGAACAAAGAATGAACACCAGCTTTCTTTAGCCAATCTTATAACCAGAATTTCCCTTCAGAGAATGTGATTAAAAACTGAAGGGGATAAGCTTGTACTAATTTATACACTTACTAACAGATCAATCCTTGCACCACAACCTGCTGGCAAATGACAAATGAGAAAAAATGCACCCAATTTCCTACATAAATACACCATTTATAACAGACAAATTATTACGAGCTGTTAAGATAATGCAGTGCAAGGAAGGCAGGTTGCTAGATAAAGCCACAAATTAATGAGCAAGGTTGAGTTGACAAACGTGCATGGGAGGCAGTGGATACTTAACCTTTCTGGAAGCATGAGGCGGGGAAAGTGACAGTCCAATAAAAATGGGTCTTCAAATGTTTTGAGCATTTAACAAGTCTTCGTTCAAATAAGCCATACCGAACGAAACGAGGGATGGAAAAACCACTGAACAAATACAATCTCCAGTGTACACAATGTCACATAGTGACCATGCTATGCCATGCAATGCTTAGCAAGTGGATTCTTTTTCGGTTTGTATTACAAATGTTATGCCAACTGAGGTAGCTACAAGGTCAAGTGAAGTGACCATTCTGATATCAATCAAATGCCATTTAACTAGTGCACATTTTGTCTATAGTTGTATGAAGCACAACCAATAATATATGTATGCAAGATGTATGCAAGTTATATGTTTGTTGTTTTTTTACATCTCACCAACACAATTATGGTCATATAGGTGACGTCCAGCAAATTATTGGTGTCAAGAAATACCCCAGAATAATTGTGTCAAGGTAAAATCACAGCAGATTAGTTGGAAAACCACCCCACATGAAAGTTCTCACCCCCACCAGAAATTGAAGTGAGGGGTTGATAAGTTATATGCCAGCTACTCAAACCCAGTACCCTGATCCAAGTTATAAAAAGAAAGAATTTAAATTTAGTAAAATACTAAGAAATTTTGAAAATAAATTAAATCATAAGTAAGTTATTTCTTCTCAAAAATTGTAAAACCACATTAAAGTAACCCAAAGGACGTAATCCATTTTTAATAAATATTTTATTTAAATTCACTAACAACATATAAACGTACACAAACAGAAGTTTGCAGTAATATAAGGTTAACCCCAAATCCTACACCACCCAGTTATTGATGTCATTAAACTATCTGTTAAGGATCCAGATTTCTGAACAAATAAAAACTCTCCTAGCCCAAGAATCAAAATCAAACCAAAATGGCACCAACAAGAAAGGCATCTTTAATATCTAAACCTCAGCATCTCTGAATGTGACATTATGCCCAGTATCTTATGTACATCACACAATGTTTCAACAACTGTAAAATAAACCAGATCACCAAATAAACTGCACTTAATGAGGAACAAGTAAACATTCAATCCAAACAAACCATTGTACGAATCAAACCTCCCATCTCAATAAACCATCCCTGCTACATGCTAAAATCCCAAATCCTGTAGTCAGCAATTGGGGTCGGCACCCGGATTCTTGAGTTGTTATCATGGAATGTAAATAGTTTCTTTTTTGCTTCTTTATTATTGTTTCTATTTGATTAAGGACCCTCCAGCAATACGTGCAGTCATCTCAAGAAAGTGTTCACTTAAAGCAAATATAGCACTGCCGTCATTGTGAAAGTCCATAGATATATATATATATATATAAATAAGTCTTTTGAAGATCACTTTAAACATATGCTGTGCAGCCTTAACTATGACAGCATGTCTTGAACAATTGGTAGGTTAACCACGTCCATGATAAACACAATCAGACAGTTTTCTGACACCATGTCAACCAATCATGTGCCATCTTATTTTTATGTATATTTATGTTAAGAGAAGCAAAACTATAATTTTAAGACATTTTATACCTCTGCCTGTGCTTAAACCTATGGCCCCATAGAACCTGAGGTCAACCCTTTACCAATACTCCGCTACAAAAGCAAGTCTGCAACTGAGAACAAGCAGTGGATCTTCAGGTAAATTAGTTCACTAATTCGACTCTACATCTGGCCATGATTTTGGCATCTCCCAGGTGTAGGTAACAAAACAAACTACTTCTTTCCAGGACCTGAGCAAGTAAAATTTATCACCATCTTTAATATAGATCTGATAAAGTTACATACAACAGATGCCTTATTTTACTGCCAATACCACACTTAAAGGTGGTAGCCTACTGCTTGTCTATATTATCAAATTAATGTAATAATATCTTACTACTGCTTTGGGGGATAAGGGCTTAATTTCTGCCTAAACTCATACTTTAGTATAAGTAAAATGGTTTTGAACACTGTTTGTATTGTTAGACAGTAAAAATCGTGATAGAAACACTTGAAAAGTTCAATCATTGCAGATCTACAAATAAGCACAATAGTTATCTCTGTTAATAATAGATAACGACGTCAAAGCGGATTGGATGATGCTATAACATAATCTCAAAAATGAGTCGTCACATGGTTTTCCTAGTTAAAAATAGCTATCTCTCTACAGTGTGGCTCAGATAGGATATACCTGTTTGCAATAAGGAAAGAGGATTTATGTTTCACTGTTCACACTGATACCTGTTCAGGTAACAATTACTTTTTCGGTTATTTGAGAAAAAATACTTTGGTCCAAACTGTCCAATACCACCTTTAAAAGTTTCCAGAGCTTCTCATTTCTTGTGAAGTCAGATGCAGGGATTCACTCTCATTCCCTGTCACACATAAAAACTCTCCCCAAGTTTCCATCATGGACATACATATTTGTGTTCTCGATTGTTTGGTACAAAAGAAATCAGGGTGTTTGGTGCACAAGAAATCAGAGTTTATCACTTTATATTATATATATTCATTCATTTTCTAAAGTTTCAATGTGTTCTCTATAAGGGTTTTCTAAATGTGATAGTTGATTTACACTATACATATACTCTTTTAAGTTTTAGTGTGTTCTTAACAAGTGCTTTCAAAATGTGATAGTTAACTTACAGTTAAACTATGTGATATATATTTGTTCTTGCTGTAATCATCGTATCCCATTCAATCAAACATTTAGCGACACAGTGAATGATTAAATGACTTGATCGTTGTAAAAATGCAGCCTTTTCTGCAACATCATGGCATGAAAACATGATACATTATCCTGATCCATTTGGCACACTAGTCAAGGTTATAAAACTTTCTAAAGCATCTGATTGGTTCGAAATGTATACACTGATTCCTATCTGACCAATGTTTTTTAATGGTCTCAAAATGACTTGTAAGAGTCATAATGTCTTAGAGCAGGGGGTCAACTCTGTTGAATCTGCATAAATAAATCAATTAAATCTTTTGTTTCTTGCTTTGAGTTATGGTCCTATCAATACTCTTTCAGATGTCTAAAGACAGTGTCCACATAAAGCAGATATAAAGCTTATCTTAAATAATCTAGCAGTATGTTTATTTATTGGGTTTATCGTCCAACCAACAGTGTCTCAGTTATCTGGAGACAGTGTCCCCATAAAGCAGATATAGTACTGCCTTCATTGTGTATATCATGCCGTGAACACCTGGGATGATACCAAACCTAGTCATATTATATTGACACCGGGCCAATTACTGGTATGTCGTGACCGGGGATTGAATCTGGGGTCATTATGTGATATGCCCTGAGTTTGAAGCATGGGTCTCAGGTACGTTAAGCCGACACACTAGTCAATGTTCTAACAATGGAAGCTTTACAAATTCTATTTTTAAGTTGACCTTGGACAAAGATGTCTCCTACCAAACAACACAAAAACCTAAATTTCCAAAGATAAAAGTAATAAATACATAAACTGAAAAAAAAACACAACATTTTATAACAACATAAACATAAAGCTTTTTTCTCCATTAATAAGCCAGCAGTAGACAAATTGTTTTTAAACCATTTACAACATAAAAACAACAATTACAACACAAAAAACAACAACTACAACACTGGAAAACAATAACAAAAAACAGACATCCTGCTTATAAAAATGGAACTTTCACTTTTTTTCCCCAATGGATTTAATTTTAGTCTCCATTCCTGCTGATCTAATCTCAGCAGATTGTTTGTTGTAATGTCCAGAATTCCATGGAGAGAATACAGCCTAAAAATGCAAATTAAATTAGTATGAAATTTCACCATTAGACTCGACTTAAAGGTAATGGAACAAGTATAATTGTCAATTTAAATTCAAATGTTTCTATCAGTGTGTCTGGTTTTGTATCCGTAATGGAGGTTGGTACATCGCAATAATTGAAGAACAGACATATTTCCTAAACAACAAGTCTATAACAATACAATTCCATGCATGAAAGAATGTAACGAAAGATGTGATTTCGCTTATTTCTAATTTTTTTATTGCACAAGACTTTGTGCTGCATTAAATTCTGTTTGAAGCAAATACGGGTAGAAATTTCGTTAAAAGATCACTCTTATATCTGAAATTCCACTACACATCTGAAATAAATATGAATTTTATCTTACTTAGCATTTTCACAAATTTTAACATTTACCATCAAGGTACATTTGTGTTGCTCTTTTTGTTTTTAAAATCGTAAAAACCTCAATACTTTTATTTGTACATGCAATTATTCTCAAGTGTAGTACAATGTAAAGTTAAAATCATTTTTGTTTTGATAAATTAATTTGGAAAAAACAATTTAAATTTAATGTCAATTTTCCTCACCTCTTTTCACTACAGCCATGTATCATAGCTTTGCATAGAGCATAGAGAGCAAGAGATACCAAACAGCATTTTTGCATGCCATGCCACGGTCAATTAAAATGCCATAACTTGTGGATGGAAAAACAAACTGGTCATAAATTTTATCACAAGGTCATTAGGAGTGACAGCATATAACTGATACTTGGACATTACAGGCCTCTGTGTGTTCACTTGCTGCTCCCTCACTTGCTTGTTAGAAAAATCCTCCAGCACTTAAAAAAAATTGACAGCATTTCTTCTGTTTCTTCATTCCTCCAACAAACCCTATAATTCTACAACTCATGTGAATCATCTTGACAGGGTTATTTAAATGAGTACAATCAATGTTTGGTTGTGTATTTTTCTTTAAGTTTCTCCTATATTTCTCTTTTAAATCCTTGTCTTAACAAGACTTTTTAGATAAGCATCCACAAGATAGTTTAGTTTCAAGAATTATGGGATATATCCCTATATCAATCTACTTCTCTACCCTGCAGCAATACTTAACACTTCTTCACTCATACACATGAACTCTGCCACTTTTGAAGGGAGATTCCCATCTTGTTAGGTTCACAAATACTTGAAAAAAATAACAGGTGTTTTATACATTTTTAGAAATCCCACTATTTGAAAACAGATAACTTTCTTCTTTGTTTTTATGAAAATAACAAATCTCCCACTTTGTGAGTATCTCCGACTTTAGCCTCAGAAAAAGTTCACATGTATGTTTACTTGGCCTCTGCAACCAACCTAGAATTGCTCTAGAATTACAACACCAAATATGGGACATTGAGGAACACCAATGAAATAAACAGTGATATTAGATCTTGTTTAAAAAGTAACAAGTGTTTTTTTTTATTCAAAATGTTAATGTTTACTCTCAGAGAACAGATCTAAGACAGACATCTTCGAATCAGTTCTAACATGGACATCAAAATGACTGAATGAACTTGTTTTACAATACAATGTAGTTGTAAAGGGAAGGCTGATAGTTTATTAATTGCAAGGGTTATCTATGAGAATTTAAAGAGAAAATTTAATTAAATATATGGAACAATTTCTGTTAATAGTTGTAAAATTAAAGATTTCAAATTTCCTCATATATTTAAATTAGAGGTAATTAATTAATGTACATTTTAATTGTTTTGATTAAAATTGTTAAAATTGCATTCAACATGCAATTCTAAATTTACAAATCTTTCAACCAATTATATAAATGTTAGCAGAAATAAACAAAACAGTAATTGTTGCAGAATTCTGTTGTTATTTTTTCTTTCTCTCAATGCACGAAAAAAATTGGTTTACTTTCTTCATCCAGCACATATTTTACCAACCACTAATATAAGCCAAAATATCCTTAGATACTCTTCAAACAAAAAAAATAAAATACAAATATTACAACTCTTCAGTGATTGAGGTTACACAGGTCTTCCAAGTTTGGCAGCGACTTGACATGCAGCAGATAAATAAGGGCAGGAAGTCAGAGGTATGGTAGGATGGATCTCCAGCTGAATGGTTATTGTGGTGACTGGCTTACAGACTGGTTGCTGTTGGCGATTATGCCAGAAATCTAATTGGCCGATAGGTGCACAGCTAATGAGGCTGGGTGGATGGGAAGATGAGAAGCTCAGAAGCTTATCTAGGGTGTCATATGTCAGATGTAATAGTCTGTTTTATAACCAAGACTGTGACATTTTGGAGTAGGATCTCATAATTGGCTTGTACAAGCAATTAGCAAACATGCTTTCAAATGCTGAAAAAGCAGACAGAGTGGTAAACATAAATAAAAAAAAATATTGTTTGTTTATTCATTTTATCATCCCACCAACACTACTTCATTTATCTGGAGACAATAAAAATATAATAAATAAAAAAATTATACATATATATATATATACAATATAAATACTATATATATATATATAAAATATTGATTAAGATAGGGAGAAGAATGGTGAGTTCAGACAATGATGAAGAAGAAGAGGAGGAAGAGGAGAAGGAGGAGGACATTAAGGTTTGGATTTTAATACATCACTGTGACACAATTTTAGTCACTGTAGCAATGTCCAATAATAACAGGTGGATAATATAAGAAAGTAAAAGAATAACGGTAAAAAATAAGTATCAAAATTTCATATTAAAGGACCAAAATATTTTTGCACAAATACTCTAATAAGTCATTGTTATATGAACAGATCCTGCAAAATGCTGCTCATTGGTGCTCTAGATCAGTGTGAACTGTGAAACATAAATCCCCATTTGTCATTGCAAACAAGTATTTCATATCAGAGCCACAGAGCCACACTGAGATAACTTTTTTTAACCAAGAAAGCCATGTGATGTGACAATTCTTTTTTGAGACTACATTATATTGTTATCCGGGTAATTCCCTCCTAAGTTTATATCTATTTTTAGCAGAGATCACTATTGTGATTATTTATAGATTTTGGAATAATTGAACTTTTAGTGTTTTTGTAGTGATGTGTACTGTCTAGCAGTAAAGTTGGTGTTTAAAACTGTCTTTACTTATACTAAAGTATGACTTTATGCAGACATTCCCCAAAACATTGTTAAGATACTGCTACATATATCTGATACAGGCAAACTGTCGGATACAGGCAAACTGCTGATACAGGCAAACTGCTGATACAGGCAAACTGTCGGATACAGGCAAACTGCTGATACAGGCAAACTGCTGATACAGGCAAACTGCTGATACAGGCAAACTGCTGATACAGGCAAACTGTCGGATACAGGCAAACTGCTGATACAGGCAAACTGCTGATACAGGCAAACTGCTGATACAGGCAAACTGTCGGATACAGGCAAACTGCTGATACAGGCAAACTGCTGATACAGGCAAACTGCTGATACAGGCAAACTGTCGGATACAGGCAAACTGCTGATACAGGCAAACTGCTGATACAGGCAAACTGCTGATACAGGCAAACTGTCGGATACAGGCAAACTGCTGATACAGGCAAACTGCTGATACAGGCAAACTGTCGGATACCGCCTTTAAAGTTTATTGATTGAAAAACTATTTATTTTTGTCCCAGTCTGACCTAAAAACACAATTTAAAAAAATGTTCTTCACTGGTAAACTGCCAAGACATATATTTAGAAATAAAATAGCCCAGGCACTTTTTTCCAGTTTCGTAATCATTGTCATAAAACAATATTGCCAATAATTTTCAGACTTAGATATGGATTACTGAGCTCTTGCAAAGACCAACACAGAATCTGATACAATGTACATGAAAACAAAGATAAAAAAGGAGGTCTGGTTTGAATTGGAGAGATGTTAAAAATATCCCCATTGATATGGGCAGACGGATAAATTTTGTTTGTTTTTAAAAGATGTCTAAGCCACACAATAATAGCTATAAGTAATTTCCTTTAAGTTATCAAGTGTGGGTTTTTTAATAATAGTTTAAACATTCTGACAAAAATTAGAAAACTGGATTATTTTGTTCTACAATAACATTTAAACTGTGTGGCCCGCGGTCTTTTATTTCACATTGCAACATGGAAATATGTAGAAAACTACTTTCTGTTGTACTGTAAACAAGAAACTGTACCAGGACCGGGCAGCGCAATCGGTTGAGCGTCGGCATCAGGTACGGGAGGCCCCTGGTTTGATCCCGGACCGCGACATACCAAAGTCGTTAAAAATGGCAGTGGTATAGCTCCCTTGCTAACGCTTAAGCAAATATAAGGGTAGTTCCACGACTGGTTGGCCCGGTGTCAGGATAATGTGACTGGGTGTGGTATCATGCCAGGTGTTCACGGCATGCTATACACAGTGAAGGCAGCATTATATCTGCTTCAAGTGGACACCGTCTCCAGATAACTGAAATACTGTTGGTGGGACGATAAACCCAATAAACAAACAAACAAACAAGAAACTGTCTTAAATGTACCTATGTAAAGCAGTTACTCTGATTTAACGGCTAATGCAGCAAACAAAACATGGACTAAACATAAATACATCTCTGTCCCCCTTGATGAAGCAAGGTGACAAATGCTGTCAAAAAGGCTGAAATTTCTGCCACATTCATTGAATTAATTTCACTTTAAAACGTAAAAAGTCTGATATGATAAAAAATAATTGAAAAACAAAATTTGAAAAACAAAATTCTATCACACAGAAGACAGCAAAAACAATTATGACATAAAACTGATGGCTGGATATTTTTCCCCAAGGTTTCATTACACAGGGCAATTGTTTCACAGGGCGGATAAAATCACCCTCAATCTGTTTAATATGTCAAACAACTGACAGATGGTGAAAAAATTGCAGATAAGTGATAAAAATTATTTAGCTTCTTCACAATCTTGATAAAGTTCTCCTGAAATGGATGACTAAGATGTGGACTTTATTTCATGTTAAGTTTTTATTTGTAGGGCTTTCAACATCTCACCAACAATCATACAGTAAAACAAAGCCATTTTGAGAACAAATGCTGCCATCACTGTAAAAGCATGCCTACATATCAATATATGTACCCTGAATCAGTCATCGCTATTACGACAGCAGGCCAGCAAGCAGTACTGAAAATTACCCCCTTAAAATACAGAGTTTAAATAAGAAACATTTTAACAGTGCCATGTTAACCCTACATTGACTGGAAACACCATTTATTCCAGTAAAACAGAATCTGAAGGTGTTTCCAGTAAGTAAAGGGGGCGCCCATGGCCGAGCGGCTAGAGTCGCTGACTTGTAACTCTTCAGTCCCTCATCATGTAGGTTCGAATCCTGATCAGGGGAGAAACTTTCACGTGGGGAAGTTTTCAAGCTAACCTGCTGGGGCTGGTGGTTCTACCCAGACATAAGTCTGGGGTCTTCCTCCACCAATAATTAGCTGGACTGTCAGCTAATATGACCATTATTGTGTTGTTGCGATGTAACACAAAAATAATAACAAAACAAACCAGCAAGTTATGGATTAAAACATCTACTCTAGGCCAGAGATCTAACCCAAAACCTTCTTATACAATGGTTCTACCTTGTAACGCCATTAGGGCTAGATGATTTTAAGTCACATGTTAAAATCACAATAAAAGGAGAATGCAAGCAGGTCTCTTACTTACAACAGCAGTGTACATCTAAAGCAGTATTTTAGGTTTAGACCTACATCATGCATCACTGACATCATTCTGACAACATGTCACAAGAGTTACCTCTGACCTACATCTAGACCTGGTCAAGCTTTGGCAAATAGTGTAGATCCAGATCTGCACCTAGCATTGTTTCTACTCACAGATGTATAAAGAGATTGCCCAAAGTTATTGTTATGGATTGAACAATATTGCAGTAAGGTAAGAGTCCTGCGAGTTTACTTTCACAATAAAGGGTGAAGTGCAATGAGGGGCCAAGTGCAATGAAGCACCAAGTGCAATGAAGGGCCAAGTGCAAAAGACTAAGTTTTTTTATCATCTGAAGTATAAATGTCAAAGTGTCATCTGCCTGACCATGTAAATTTATGTCCTGTGTTGCTGTTTTTTTTTCTACTTATTATTTCGGTTGTCATAGTTTTTGCTTGCATTAGCTTAACTAGCTAGGCTAATAGCCCTTATCATGCTACATGTTCAAACAATATATAATTCCTAAGTCATTTTATCAGCATATTAATGCCAAAGTAGCAATACGTATTGACACAGACCAAGCAGCAAACAGTGCTGATGCTGATAAGATAAGAACAGGAAACTGGCTGATCTAGATCTACACTATTTGCCTAAGCCTGATCAGTCCATGTTAAATCAGGCAAGGGACTAGTTGGACAACTCTCAGTCGGGCCTTAAAACACAATGACATACAATCCACAATAAACAATTAAGAGATGACACTTCATGTTTTTATATTTGCTCCATGATAATTCTTCATTTTATGCCAGTCTCTGTCAATTTAGCTAATTAATCAACTGATTATTACTGACGTGTCAGATTTAAAGCTGAAGTAATGTTTGGCAAGCAAGCGAATTTTTTGAATGAACAATTTTTTACAACTCAAACTTGTTCAGCATCAACTAATTAAACCAAGTAAAACAAAACAGACAAGCAGATTTTATTTTTGCATTTATTTGTATACATGACATTGTCGCAATTACAGCAACAGCTAGCTGTCACTGGTTGAAGACGATTTCAGACAATGGCCTGGGTAGAACCACTGGCACATGGCATGTCATCTGGAAGGCCTCAAAAAAAGTTACAAGAAGTTTGAGCAGGAGCATAGCAAGGTCAGCAAAAGCGTTGATATAAACACAAATGCCATCCACAATTTATGTTTTTCAATTGTTTCACTATTCATTAGGTCAAATGAAGTTGTTAGCAAATGAGATTTGAGATGGAGATCCAGCCAGCAGTCCTGTCCATGTTGGAACATGGCATAAATATGAAATATGATACCCTTGAGACTTCTACTAGAATGCCAACACAAGAGCAGTGAACAATGTGAAGGAAAAAAACTTTTTTTAAATTATCTGTTTTTTTCCCTTGTTTATCCCCATAACTTTTTCTTGTTTTAATGCATAAATGCCAAAGACAGGAATTGTATTTCTTGTATTGGCAGTATTCTTTGTTGGATCTTTTCTTGTTTGTTTTTAGTTACCTCTGCATACCCTGACCCGGCAGTCACTAGTCAGCATGATTAGCAAGCCAAGAGTTCATCTATGAACAAAAGATTCATATGAATACAAGTATATTCATGTACAATCCAAAAACCTTTCCACTTGTCATACATTTTGATAAATCACTTCTCATCTTGAAATATAGCTTGTTAAAAAAGCTTTTGTATTAAAATTCATCGCAATTAAGGTATGTGTTACGTGAATGCATTCTTAACTAACATATTACATTGTGATTGCTCAAAAGGTATGTGTATGTAAAAAACAACAACAAGACAAAACAACATGGAGGGAGAGACAGTGTAGGCCTCTCATGAACCCAGTGATGGATGGATCGGACTGTCTGTCAGCTCTACTTGGACCTAAATAAATCAGAGCATACAAAAAACAATACTGCTTAATAAACCAACATTTAAGTGCAGCCCCAGATCAAATTACAGCAACAAATGTCTCCAATTCAAACCTATGCTAGGACATCATTGTGGAGATCTAGATTAGTTTATATCAGCATAGGTCTTTGATTTCAGTCCTAGCCTGAGACAGGCGGGTGCCCATAGAGTAGTGGTAGAGTTGTAGATTTTGGTAACTCCTCTGACTGCATAGCCTCCCACGGGGATTAGAGTCCCGATCGGGATTCCCATATGTGGGAAGGTCTTACAGCTGACCTTCGGTGTGCCAGTGGTTCTACCCAGACATTTGTCTGGGGTCTTCCGCCACAAAAATAGCTAGACATCACTATAATGATCAGAACTGGTCGCTGCAATGTATCTCAAAAACAAAACAAAACTATCGTGAGACATCTAAGATTTGTAATAATAGTGTAAACATATATGGTAAACTTGCTACTCCTTCCACTCTCTCTAGCAGCATTTCAGTTCAGGTCTAAGTCTGTTGATCAATTTGCTACCAATCGCACTCACAACAGTTTGTTGAAATGCACTTAAGTGTGATCGTAAGACTGAAATTTAAGAATGTTTTTCAATCGATCTTAAGATTTATTATGAAATGCACTTTAATGCTATTAGCTGTTCAAGCTTACCTGCCATTTGCCAGTGGTTCTACCCAGACATTTGTCTGGGGTCTTCCACAAACCACAATGTAAAACTGATAGACCTTATGTCATGTTAATGCGACTGGGTGTGTGTCTTGACATTGAAATGTTAGTATGGCATGCAAGGAAAACATTTAATTAAATACATTTGGATAAAAAATCCTAATAATCAGATGCGTTAATGAGAAAGTGTTTTTTGGCTGTTTTATTGTGGGGTTTTGATCAGACAAAATGTCATTAATGTTTCTCAAAAAACCTTCTATATCCAATTATGTTAATATCTTGTATTTAAATATGATATCCAACAGTTTACTAATATCAAATACATGTAACATGTTTTTCATGGTTTCTGGAAATTCAGGCATGATTTCTGCATAAATGTACATTTGAATCTAAGTAGGTATATGCAATTTTTAACACTACTAATATTGTAAGACAATACAAATTGCGAAAAAAAAAATCACTCAAAAATGTTTATTCTTTCCAAATCCATAAATAAGCAGGATAGTGATCTCTGCTAAGAATAGACCTCAACGTCACAGGGAATAATCTGAATAACAATATAACATAACATCAAAATTGAGTTGTCTTGTACAAACTACCCAGATGATGATATTATGGGATCTCAAAAGTAAGTTGTCAAATGATTTTCTTAGTTTTAAAATGCGCAGACAGGAAACACCTGATTGCAATGACGAGTGAGGATTTATGCTTCACTGTTCATATAAATCTAGGGTATCAATAAACAACATTTTGCAGGACTTTTTCAGGTAAAAATGAATAATTTAGTTATTTGATCCAAACCGTCCGATACCACCTTCAATGTGTTATAAAGCTGAGATATTGCTTTTATAAGAAAAAGTAACACAACCTACCAACATTTTCTTCATGTTTTGCACCTTTTTTAAGACTTTAAGGTACAAAATATCTAACGTGGCCAGAAAAAATAATGCGGCGAGGCCAGCTTAACAAATCTCCAATATCTTTAGTTTTAATGTGAAGGGAATTAAAGCATAAAGGCATGAAAAAAAACAGACCATACAATTTTTAAATATATATGTAGTATGTTTGTCTGATGCCTAAAGTTAAAAGACATTTATATATTATTAAATTATATATATTATATTAAACTATTATTATTGTTATCATTGTCATCATTATTATTAATATTATTATTATTATTATCATAGGTAAATAAGAAAAGGTCCTATCAAAATGTCCACAGATATTTAAATTTTATCTACCTGTAGACAAAGGCAAACAGGGTAAATGTAAATGTGACAAAAACAAAGAGACAATACATAACACAAAAAAAGAAAAACCATAAGTTACTGCCTTGGAACAGTCTGTTGGCAATAGGGATAATATTATTACTATATAATGTACTTAATGACAACAATACACTTTGAGATTTATGAAAAACCAATTCTACATTAATATCCTGGTTAGTTACTAACAACAGCAACATTTAAAGTTGATCTTTTGTTGAACCTACAATGGCAACAACAAACCATTGTTCTATCCTGCCCTTATAAAAACATTTAAAAAACAAAGACATATACACCCTGGCCACATGATACTAGCCTGTTTAACATTTCTAAATAACTACAATAACTGTCAAGTGGTTTTAATTTCATTCTTTTCCCCTCCAAGGTTAAGAAGTATAAAAATATTGCAAGTGTATTAAAAATAGCCTCACTGCTCTACAAGTTGTGTTTTATTGTCCCAGAATGCAATATAAAACAGTGCAACAGTATCTGGCATTCATGTCAGTGAAATGCTTTCATGTCTCCTGGGAATTTTTACACAAATGATTTATTTAACAAGACTTTTAGTGCATATGAAAACATTTCAAGTGCAAATAAATAAATTAACCCAATCACAATGGAATAAATAATCAGTTGCAATATTAACGATCAAAATCATTAAAAAAGCAGAAATATGCAACAACCTTCATGTTAATTATGGGAGAAAAAAAATAATCTGAAAATGCAACATTCTTTTGCGATTTTTTTTACCAGATTAATTACACATTGCTTTTCCCCTGACATTGGGACCCCTTTCAAAAAATTGCACCCTATCTGCCACAATGTCAGGAGAAAAATAATTTGACAATTGCATGATGCAAGCCATAATCTGGTTTTCATTAGAAACCCCTTCATTTACTGTTTCACAGACCAAAAAGCACTGTTGTGACAAAATACATTACCAAGTCAGCTAGCTATAATTTGGTAGACACTGACCACTCACAACTGTTCACTCAAAGGTGAAATCAGTGGTATCCGAGGGCTTGCTGATGGTAAACAAGTCATACTGTATTGTTTGTGAATATTAACCCCGAACTGATGAATACATTACACGGTAGTTGCACACGCTCCAATATCAGTTGTAAAATAAATTAAGAACATGTGCTTGCCGAAAATATTTCGCCGTGATAAATGATTTTTTCGTTATTCACGAGATTTTCGTGCTGTTAAAATGGTTAGCGCGGGAAAGTGAACCAGCAACTACCGTGTAATGTATTCATCAGTTCGGGGTTAATATTCACAAACAATACTTGGTCACGTTTAACTGGAATACTGAATTATTATGTCAAGGTAAACTAGGTACTGAACTTAGAGTAAACTAGAATACAAAGTCAGGGTAAACTGGGATACATAGGGTTAACTAAGGTATGTACTTAGTTTAAACTTTACTTAGTCAGGGTAAACTAGGATAATGTACTTGGAGTAACCTAGAATATATAGTCATCATATATCTTCAAAGTCTTAACAAATAGTCATGGTCAATCTACTTAAGCAGTGAACTGTAAGGGGACAAACCATGTGATTGTATGAAACTCTTAGACAAATGAGGGTTTTCCATGTCCAATCTTGTTAACTCCTTGACAAAGCAGGGCATAAAAACCTTCATTCACCAGGTAAGCAGTTAATTTGGCTACTCAATTTACAGCCCCACACTCCAATTCATACAAAAATGCCCTATCTAAATAAAACAGAAATTCAAGATCTGTCACTTTCATTTTCACTCCTTGTCCACAGAACAATGCAACAAGCTTCTCCACAGTGAAAGACTTGGAGAATTCTTTAACAGAAAGGTCAAGACCCCTAGTAGAATAATTTACTCTAATTGAAATTCAAACTGCCAAATAAGCTCATTAAGATCTGCATCATTCAGGGGCTTTACTTCACTTGAGTGCACAATCAAGGTCCTTGAAAAGCTTGCCATCTGAAACCATGGCAACCAAGTGCAGGTGCATTTAAATTTCAAATGACCATTGAAGGTTGTAAGTTGTAAGGAAAACTGACCAATTTTTATCAAATTTAAAAGAAGCCTGGAAACAATGAACATTGTAAAGTGGCTTTTAGATATTGATTAAAGAGTTTGAAACCCTGATTCTGAGTTTGTTACTAGGTCTGTCCATCTGGTTGTCTGAATATTTGAATAGTCAAAATATACAGCCCATAATGATAATGTACAAACCCAGTTTATCGGCTTACAGGTGGATACGCTGTGCCACATTGTGCCAAATAAATTATCAATTATAACTCTGTGTGAACTATGTTTTAAAGATTAACTACACTCTAGGGCTTGCAAGAATACAGCATCCAAACCCCGGTAAAATAATTACCAGTTAAATTCTACCCAGATGTAAGTCTGGAGTCTTCATCCACCAATTATTAGGTGTATGCACCAATATGACCATATTTGTGTTGGTGCGATGTAAAAAAAAAAAGAAGAAAATTCACATAACAAGCACAGTGTGTAAGTGACCTACTCTCCAGCAGTGAAGTGGACCAACCGGTCTGTTTGTTTCTCCTAACCTCCTGCTTATGTCCACTACATTGAATGCAGGTTTGCATCGTCTAAGAACTTATGGTTCATAATAACACAAAATATATGTTCAAAAGCGTACCTTCACCAGTAGCCATTGTCTCAAATGTGACTTCTTTTCTGGAGCACTGAATACCAAAGTGCTTGCAGCTCTCTAATTTAAGATATTTTTCAATTCTCAATTTAACGTCTCAAAACAATTCATAAAGAGGCTCATGCAGGCTTATAGGCTGTCATTTAGCGCTAATTGGTAATGCAATTAATTCCGTTCAAGGTGGTAATGTATTCATTTTACACAAAGTGGCAACATATGCCAGATTTGGACAAAACTGCAATTTATCAGATTTTAAGTCATACCTTGTCAGTCTGGAGAAATTCTTGTCATCTGACAAAGTCAATCATTGTCAATATTTCTATAAAACAGATGAGATGTGCAACATATCAGATCAAACAGAATCTGCAGCAGTTCAAGCACTTAAGATTTATGAACTACGTGCATTAGTGATTTGTTAAGGAAAAATGGTGCAAAAGTGTGTCTCTGTAGTTTAGATATTGGATTGTACCAAAGAGCTTAACCAAAAGGTGCTGCACAGTTCTAAATACCTGTAATTGACGTTGTTTCAATACTTTGAATAGATATCTGCTTCAAGAACTTACCAACAATATTACACTTGTATGTTTTACAGTTATTTTGTAGAAATAGCTGTTATTATTCTTAATGTCACATGTAAGGGTGACCTTCCCAATTATGTGTGGACACAAAATTATTTTAGCACTTTGAAAGATTACACTTATTGGAATTAAAATTTCAAATGTATAAATCTCATCAAAACATTTTTTTGTAATTTCCAAATTTTGTCTTTATCATCTGAATTTTGAAATAAAAAATGTATTACATTTTAAATAAATATTCAATCTTTTATCCACATTTCTCTAGTCTTAAAGAAATTGTTCACTGAAACCTTGTATCTTGTACTGAATCAGAGAAAAAAAATGTGTTATATGTCTTGCACCCCACCCACCCCACCAACACACACTCATACAACTCTAAACATATATTAATTTCTGAACCAGAACAACTTGTAGTTTTTAAAGAAAGAGACACTTAGACACTTAATAGAGGTCAATCACATAATTTTTAGGAAGTATCCTGTCGACCCTCCTTTTATCTGCTGATAGACTCCCTCTAATGACAGTTTCCTCCCAGACAGAGACTCAAACCTAAGCTGTGAGCGGTCAAAATGTTCAAAGGTTATTACATGAACCACTTCAGTCAACCCCTTCTGCATTATGCTTTATCAGTCGTTATAAGTACATCCGTTTAAAGATAACTGTCTACACAAGAACTGAATATTCAGTCATACCATCAGAAAACATGATGTGATAGACATTCACATAGTAATTCTATCAATCGAATCAGTATAAAAAAAAGGTTCTAAATTATGTCTGTTTTGCCAATTAATTTTGTGATATTATTGCCATAAACATGATGTGGTAATTGGTTTTTTTTACTTCCTTGTAACAATTTATTGCTGGAACTAGATTGTCATTCAATAACAGCCTAGCTGGTAGCCATTTGTTTTACAAGAGCTCTCTAGTTCATTTTTCTGTCTGCTTTTTTGTATGCATGTTCACCTTCATCACTGACAAATGAGAACTGCTACATACAGGTAATATTTAAGGTTAAATGTGCCAAGGGCAGATGCAGAAAATTTTGGTGGTGGTGGTGAGGGGGTAGTGTATTCAACTTTATCGCAGTGAACATTACATATATATACATAGTAAGGGACCCGAACCTCGACCTAAGCAGTCAACAGACAAAATTTACTTTAAAAGCTTACTATTTTTAAGCTTACATATATGTGTTTTCACAACTCTACTCTTTTACCTGGTTGGTGTGTGTGTGTGTGGGGGGGGGGATGCATCCCCACATCCTCCCCCCCTGGATCCATCCCTGAAATATGCCCCTAGATTACATCCTCATGTAGCTATAATATAAAATGCCCTTTAAATGTTGTTTAGTCCACAAATGTATGCCAGTAGCTGAACAGGAAAATTTGCCCACAAAACCACGCGCCTGTTTGGGTCAAGTCCCAAATGGGGCAAAAACATTCATGTCATAAGGTCTTTCCAGCTGACATGTGATGCATTGATAAACACTTTTCCCAGACATTGGTTTTATTCAACGAAGTTTTGTTGATGATCTTGTAGATGATCAACACCAGCAGGATACAAATTTGTGTTTTGTTGGGATTAAAGTTGTAAAGGCATTTTATAAATACCAATTTTTATAATGGCCTTGCTCTATAAACCAGATCGCTTGGATGAAATCATTAGTGTTTATGAACAATAGGAAAGAGTAGGATGGACATGTGTGTGGTATGTGACTTGACACTCCTATCCACTTAGTCAATTGTTACAAAGTGGGCAACAAGGAGCATGGAGCAAACTTCAAGTACCACAAGTACATTTTTCTCCTTTTTCTTCGTTCTACTGAAAACAAAAGTTTACATGTACACAGTAGGGAACACACTGCGTTGTCAATAATATTCACCAATAGGTAGATCTGAAGTCATTTCAGAGCTTATTCTTGCTATTTTCAGCTTACTTAGAGGTCTTGTGATATCTTGTTAATTGCACTTTGAAAAAGAAAAGTCCTTGCTTGAACATGAGTTCAGACTAAGTTAACACATTTTATGTACCTGGGGCATCCTTAAAGTGAAGTCACAATGCCAGGCAGGGATGGGATGGAATTGCCAGTCAGGCATAATGCTGTCCTCTTAATAGACCCGAGCGTAGGGAAGGAAGCCACTACTACCAACTTTAAAGTCTTCGGTTTGACCCAGTTGGGCGACCTCCTAATCTGCAAGCTGCAATGCCAGGCGGTATTTAAATGATAACAACAAGAGATTTTCTTTTTCTTACACAAATGGCCGAGAAAGGTGATATAAAATGTCTGCAACATTTTTTTAAATTAATTATTTAATTATACATTAGAAAAAGGACTCTACAAATTAGCCTGGGTAAAACGAACAAGATTTGTATCTAGAAACTTAAGACTGCCTTTTGCTCATTTAAACTAAGGAATTTCCTTTAATTTAGAAAAAAAAGAAATTTCCACACTTCCCTATAAACCATCTCTTCACACACTTATTTCCCTGATACACTTGCCAGAATTTTTGCTCAATTTCTGTCTGACTTCTTATCATCACCAAGCTCTAAACTATAAGTAGATAAAAATGGCTTTCAAGTGACATGCAACAAGTTTTGTATATTATATATGAAATTCACATGAATTGAGGTAAGAGGGCGAGGGTTAGGAGAAGGAAGTAAATAAGCGATAAGGTGAAGCACCTAAAACTCACTATTATAATCACACAGGAAATCTGTAACCACAGAACAAGTCTGCTACAATTGTGGGAATGTTACACATTAATAATTGGACAATAATACAATACTTCGAACAGAGAGTATTGAGGAAAGTACTGACTCTGAACAGAAAAGCACACCTCAAGCAAACTCCCAATTAAACCTCAAGCAAACTTGCACTATAAACCTCAAGCAACTTTGAAATATAAACATCAAGGAACTTTAAACTATAAACCTCAAGCAATGTTAAATAAAACCTTAAACTAAACCTCAAGATATGTTGAACTAAACCTCAAGCACCATTGAACTAAACCTCAAACTAAACCTCAAGCAATGTTGAACTAAAACTCAAGCAAACTTCAATTTAAACATCAAGCAAACTTCAAACTAAACCTCAAACAATTTCAATCTAAACCTCAAACAACTTCAATCAAAACCTCAAACTCCAATCTAAACCTTAAACAATTTTAATCTAAACCTCAAGCAACTTCGTACTAAACCTCAAAAACTTTGAACTAAAACTTCATGCAAGTTGAACTAAACCTCAAGCAAACTTTAATTTATATATCAAGAGAATTCTAACTAAACCTCAAGCAACTTCATACTAAACCTCAAACAACTTTGAACTAAACTTTAAGCAATGTTAAACTAAACCTCAAGCAAACTTTAATTTATATATCAAGAGAATTCTAACTAAATCTCAAGCAACTTCAAACTAAACCTCCAACAACTTTGAACTAAACCTTAAACAACTTCATACTAAACCTTAAACAACTTCATACTAAACCTTTAACAACTTTGAACTAAACTTTAAGCAATGTTAAACTAAACCTCAAGCAAACTTTAATTTATATATAAAGAGAATTCAAACTAAACCTCAAGGAACTTCGTACTAAACCTCAAACAACTTTGAACTAAACTTTAAGCAATGTTAAACTAAACCTCAAGCAAACTTTAATTTATATATCAACAGAATTCTAACTAAACCTCAAGCAACTTCATACTAAACCTCCAACAACTTTGAACTAAACTTTAAGCAATGTTAAACTAAACCTCAAGCAAACTTTAATTTATATATAAAGAGAATTCAAACTAAACCTCAAGGAACTTCGTACTAAACTTCAAACAACTTTGAGCTATCCCTCAATCAAATTCAAATTAAACCTTGAGCAACTTAGAAATAAACCATTGGCAAGTGTGAACCAAACACTCAGTAAGAGTAACAGAAGCAATGACCAAAACGTTAAGAATGAAACAGACCAGGGAATAAAAACAACAAAAAATGAAAGAATCTGGGTTTATCTTGTTTTGGGATAAAGGCTTTGACAAACGGGTAGATTGGGTGAATGTGAATGACTGATCATTCCTAGCTCAAGGCCGCTATCAAGATAGAAGAGGGCCCTTTATCTCAATTTATACAGTACGAAATACTGTGGTCAAACTCAACCATTTTGTTTTTCAAATATTGCCAAAACACCATTTAGATGCCTTTGTTTCTACTGATCTCAAACAACATTTGTTCCGCCATTTAATTAGATGAAACTTCACTGGTTTTGGAGCAGTCTAATATCAAGAAGCCAAGCAGTCAGTGTATCCTTTACAATGCACTGGGTAACAGATTAAATTCTGATGTGTATGTTCTTGTGATATATACAGGGCTTTGCCCATATTTAGTCATAATAGTTACAACTATCGATGGTGAAAGAAGACCCCTGACAAGTCTGAGTAGAACCACCAACGCTTGCTCAGTTATTATCCTGTTTAAAATTCAAACCAGTTTAGTTGTTATTGGTCCAGGAATTGAATGTTACATTGTACAAGGCTTACTGACCACACTGTCCCATTATGTATAGTCTAAAATATTTCAAAGCACTAGACCTTCAGTCCACCAAGCTGGCACTATCTACTGGAACGGACCAAATTGTACCTGACCAGTATGATTTGGGCATTTTCACACAAAAGGTTGGCAGACTAACCGAGGTGTTATGAGCAGTTGGGTTCACTAAAAGGCTGTGTTAAGTTTAGTTTAATATATATGGTCATAATAATTCAGAATTTTGAAAATAATGTGGCTGAAAATTCTGTTGGACCATTGGTCCAGTTAACTTATATAATTAAATTGACCAGCAGAGATTTTGGTGGAATCGGGTAACAGTTCACTGGGTTTTGTCGAAGACTGTGTATACCAGTCAAAATATATTTTGCCTGGCATACTGGACCTGCTGAAAGCAATCAGTTGAACATCAGTCCTAGTATGGCAGGTCCCAGGATCAAATCCAGGTTACAATACACCAAATTTGTTAAAAATGGTACTGGTATACCTCCCTTGCTAATGCTCAAGTACAAGTAAATGTAGCTCCATAACTCGCTGACCTAGTGTCAGGATAAATGTATGAGTGTAATATCATTTTGGGCATTTACTGCATGCTATCACAAAGAAGGCAGCGCCATATCTACTTCAATATCTACTTCAAGCGGACACTGTCACTGAAGTATAGATGGTGGGACAATAATAAACCCAACAAACAAAACATTTTTCTTGGCATTAAACCATCATCACTTTAGACGATGTCCTAGCTTCTAGTGATGTTGCATGAAAACATACACAACTTGTTCTGAGGTTTGATTGACAGAGCCCAGGGGCCTAGATTAATTATAATGTCATGAAAACACTGCTTAACAACACAACAAATTTCACATGAAAGACATCTACAGCTTCTCTTATCTTCCTCTCACCTCTGGACCATTGCTCCAAAAGACAACCAACTCCTGAAAGGAATTCATGGATAAAATATCTAACATTGAGTAACTTGAACTAGAACTAAAATTCCCAGATGAAGTATTGCACACTGACTGACTGACAAGAATGTAATTTGTGAGTTAGTTATTTCTTTTTAGTAAAGTAAACATTACACTCTTGAATGAGTTTCCGATAAAATATTACATGACGACTTGGTAGTTAAAGGTGGTATGCAACAGTTTGGACCATAAATATTTTCATTATACATCTTAGTAAACCATTGTTATCTGAACAGATCTCATAAAATGCTGTTTATTGATTGGTCCTACAACTGTCAGAAAAATGAACCACAACGCCATTTATTATAGACATGTATTTCCTATCTGAGCCACACTGCACAGTAAGCTATTTTTAAACCAAGAAAACCACGTGACCACTTCTATTTTAATTCATCCACGTCAGCCGCTGCTTTCAGCAGGAATCCCAATGGTTCTTATTGACTGATATTGTTACATATATAAGATGTAGGCAAACTGTCGGATACCACCTTTAAGGTATTCTTCCGTACTTGGAAAGTTTTTACCCTGACAGAGGCTCAGACCATGAAGTAAGGAGCTAAATACAGTATATGTAGTTATTAAGTTAGGCCATTCTGACAGTTCAGCCACAGACCATCTACCCATTAAAACTTGAAAAAAAGTTTCTTAATCCTTTCATTCATAGTTCATCTATAATTTTGAAAATTCACTTGACTTTGTTGTTTTTCTTCAAAAGAGATAAAAGGCTTTTAATACATGTATGTTCAACTTGTCATTTAAGGCTGAACTAGTCTGCACCTAAACCCTTAGTAGTGCAGATTCTGCTAATAATTGTGGGTTTGTAAAGGCGTAAAATAGCATATAATTGTGAATGATAAGTACAGGCGTAAAATGACGTATACATGTGTTAATATAAACAAAACTCTCTTGATGAAAATAATTGATTCAGTTGATGAAATTACCAAATTATTTCTTTTGTTAACTGTTTTTCATTTCGATAGGTCAAATAAAAAAATACAAACCAATTTTAAATTACCATGTAAGACATCTTTAGTTTTATAGCACTGAGCCATTTCAGATAAATTTGACAGAAAAAAATCTTTAAAAAAAGGCTGAGGCAACATTTTTGCCTGGTGATCATAAAGAGCAGTAAACACATAAATAAAATATGACAAATGTTAGATGATTTAGAGAGTTGGTAAAATAATTTTCACATTTTGTTCATTTCTATCACAGTACTCTCACTGCTGCTAGACATTATGCCATCTGGGTTTGGCAGGATTTTAGTATCTTGTTACTTCACTTCAGTGTCATTCAATTAATTTTCTGTAATTAAAGGAGAGAAAGTAGGAGCTTTCCAACACCGAGGCTTGCTACTCTTCATACTCTTTAAAACAGAGAATTGCTACTCTTCAACGAAGAAGGTTTGTAAGTTCAAGTGTTGCTTGAAGTTCACTGCGCAATAAACAGGCAACAAAATGTGCATAAAGGGACATTCTGGGGTGATGTAACTGTTTTCTGTATGTTGAAAGAAGGCACATTACTTTGTTTTTGTTTTCTGTAATAAAATGAATAATAATTTGATTCCAGACAGCATTTTTTAATAAAGCTGTCATGATGTCATACATAAACATCAACATGTATTTACTGCATACATTTCTTTTAAATATTAGGAGAAATAATAAATGGGCCCCTATATTTACATTTATCCATAAATGCCTGTTTACAAATAGCTACACTATCCATTAATTTAGCCTAGTAAATCATAGAAATATGCATATCTCAATATAAACATGACTAAAAACATCTAGAATGAATTTGCATATTGTACAAGTTTTCTTAACAATCCTCACATAGTCATGTATGTTCTGTTAAACAATAAAATTACAAGAATCCCAAATATTCAAGCCAAGACAAAAACTTACATGGTGCGCCCATGACCAAGCGGTTACAGTCGCTGACTTGTAACTCCTCAGCCCCTCACTGCGTGGGTTCGAGTCCCAGTTTGGGGCGAGAACTTTCATATGGGGAGGTTTTCCAGCTAACCTGCAGTGCGCCAGTGGTTCTATCCAGACATTAGTCTGGGGTCTTCCTCCACCAACAATTAGCTGGATGTCGCCAATATGACCATAATTGTTTCGGTGCGATGTAACAAAAAATAAAACAAACAAAAATGAACCAGGTCATTTGTTTTGTTTTTAATACAATGCAGTGACCAATTATGATCATTATAGCAACATCTAACTAGTTTAGTGGAGGGAGACCCAAGACAAATGTCTAGTTAACAGCCACAGGTCAGCTAGAAGACATTCCTACGTTAAGTCATTTGGCCAAATGGGACTTGAACCATAGGGTGAGAGGCTATGCAGTCAGAAAAGTTACAAATCGGGCTTGAACCATAGGGTGAGAGGCTATGCAGTCAGAAAAGTTACAAATCGGGCTTGAACCATAAGGTGAGAGGCTATGCAGTCAGAGAAGTTACAAATCGGGCTTGAACCATAGGGTGAGAGGCTATGCAGTCAGAGAAGTTACAAATCGGGCTTGAACCATAGGGTGAGAGGCTATGCCGTCAAAGAAGTTACAAATCGGGCTTGAACCATAGGGTGAGAGGCTATGCAGTCAGAAAAGTTACAAATCGGGCTTGAACCATAGGGTGAGAGGCTATGCAGTCGGAGAAGTTACAAATCGGGCTTGAACCATAGGGTGAGAGGCTATGCAGTCAGAGAAGTTACAAATCGGGCTTGAACCATTGGGTGAGAGGCTATGCAGTCAGAAAAGTTACAAATCGGGCTTGAACCATAAGGTGAGAGGCTATGCAGTCAGAGAAGTTACAAATCGGGCTTGAACCATAGGGTGAGAGGCTATGCAGTCAGAGAAGTTACAAATCGGGCTTGAACCATAGGGTGAGAGGCTATGCCGTCAAAGAAGTTACAAATCGGGCTTGAACCATAGGGTGAGAGGCTATGCAGTCAGAAAAGTTACAAATCGGGCTTGAACCATAGGGTGAGAGGCTATGCCGTCAAAGAAGTTACAAATCGGGCTTGAACCATTCGGTGAGAGGCTATGCAGTTAGAGAAGTTACAAATCGAGCTTGAACCGTAGGGTGAGAGGAGTTACAAATCGGAGACTACCACTGCCACAGGCATCCCTAGGGCATTTTTAGGGGTCAATTGTTTTAGCTGTTATTGATAATGTTCAAAGGTAAAATGTACACCTTTCATACCCAATGTTTACAGAAAAATTATTGATTGAGCTAATATAACAATGTCCAAATCTGAATTCTAAAACAAGATTTATATGAAGTTATTTTTATATCACAAGCTTTGTTATAGATATCCAAAAATTATCAACTATTTTATTTTAATTTATATTCTCTTATAGAGAAACTGTTTTGAAACATTTCCTAAATCAGAGCAATTTTTTTATAAATGTACTCAATGTCACTGGAATTGGTCCATTTGGGGAAAAAATGTTTGTATACAAATGTAGTATACAAAATGTATAGATGTATGCGTACATGCACACATAATTGTAAGCTATTAATTGCATCTAGCAGCATAAATAGCAAATTTACAGGAGTCTCTGTCAGGCTGATACTCCATACATGTGAAAAGGGCTTCTTGCTGACCCACCATGTGTGTTTGTGGTTCTACCCAGACATTTGTCCGAGGTTTCTCTATCAATAATTACTGTACTGGGCCTTACCAGAGAGACCATAATTCTGTTGTTGTAATACAAGCACGGAATATAAAAAAAGCAAATACAATGCAATTAAGTTTGCAAATATGAGTGAAATAACTTGCATAGAAATATGAAGTATGACAGCAGAAACGATTACAACAACAACCTGAAAAACAACACCTAGGAGCTAGACTAGTGGCTGACTGGACAGAAGGCACATATGATGCATTTTGCCTGGAGCGCATTTCATCAATCAAATGTATTGTTTCTATTGCCGGTATT
Organism: Sinonovacula constricta; assembly: GCA_007844125.1. Classification (NCBI taxonomy): domain Eukaryota; kingdom Metazoa; phylum Mollusca; class Bivalvia; order Cardiida; family Solecurtidae; genus Sinonovacula; species Sinonovacula constricta. The sequence continues at coordinate 34,319,740 of CM017569.1, forward strand.
TAATGAGCTGAATATTCAACATTATGGATGAAATATCACTCAAATAAACAGATAATTTATAGCAATATGGAGTCCACAAATGTCATTTCTGTTTTAAGTCATGCAGAGAATATTTGTAATAGACAGATATTTCTATGGCGTCATGATACAGCAAAAACAATGAAAGGTTAGGTTCAGGGGTTTCATTGCCAGATTTGTTGAAGTTACTTTTCATAAAAAGAAAATCTTATCGAACCTTATAAATTCACAACTTATAATTTTCTTTTCAATAAAAGACATTCTCAAACAAACAATGGTGAAATTTTGATAACAACACCACCATAGTCTTATTTCTTCAAAATTACAATTACTTCACTACTAAAAATCAACATTTTTATTCTTATTTGTAGGAATCAAAATTAAATCAATGAAAAAGATCCTGCTGACCATATAAATATGAACCTAGATACCCACTTTGTTACTAACAAACTTGATAGCCTGAAACAGTTGTTTATAACCCTTACTTTATCTCTAAAGGCCACATAAATATGAACCAAGATACCCACTTTGTTACATAAATATGAACCAAGATACCCACTTTGTTACTAACAAACTTGATAGCCTGAAACAGTTGTTTATAAACCTAACTATATCTTTAAAGGCCACATAAATATGAACCTAGATACCCACTTTGTTACTAACAAACTTGATCGTCTGAAACAGTTGTTTATAACCCTTAATATATCGTTAAAGGCCAGATAAATATGAACCTAGATACCCACTTTGTTACTATCATACTCGGAAGCCTAAAAAAGTTGTTTATAACCCTTACTATATCTTTAAAGGCCACATAAATATGAACCTAGATACCCACTTTGTTGCTAACAAACTTGATAGCCTGAAAACAATTGTTTATAAACCTAACTATATCCTTAAAGCTCAGATAAATATGAACCTAGATTATAAATATTCACTTAAAGTGTAAAATTAATGTTAGTTACTGCAGTAATAATCCAAAAATATAGAAACACTTAAGAATATTTGCCAAGATTAGTTTTAAACATGGCATCTAATGATGCTGAGCAATCAACTGCCAGAGTGCAGTAAAAACTAAAATGATTGATAAATATTTTATCATTTATATTTTATAATGTTTACCATTCAGGTTATTGATTGAAATTAATCAACAATTAAATATTCATTATGCAATGAGCTGGACAGGTATCTGATCCCTATCAGTGTACAAATGAGTAATCAAGACTTGGACATAAATTTCAAGGAATTCCAGGCTAATATTCTACAAAACTTACCAAATTGAGTTATTTGATACAATGAAATTAAGCACATTTCAACCAAAATAGGAGCAAAACACAATCTTAAAGCAATTATAATTGATTAAGAAAACAAACTTGACAGTGAACAACTATTAATAATTGATATTATAAACATAAAGGGGCCCATGTGGCACAAGTGGTAGAGTTGTTGATTTTTAACTTAATTCCTCTGACTGCTATACCTCTCACTGTGGGTTCAAAAAACTTAATGCAGGAAAGTCTTCCAGCTGACTAATGGTGTGCCGATGGTTCTATTATTTGTCTGGGATCTTCCTCCACCAAATAGCTGTATGTTGCTATGTTAGTCATAAATGGTCGCTGCGATGTATTTTAAAAAACAAAACAAAAACATCATCTTCAGTTTAATAGCATCTAAGGAAGCAGGTATGAGACATTTGGAGAAATAAAAAAAGCGAGTATTGAAGACTGAGTTGTCTCTAACCTCAGATAAGAGCTACCAATTAGGAAACCTTTATGATTACAACAGGGCAATAGCCACATTATTCTGTAATCATAACTGTATTTTGCACGAACTGGGTCACATTTATTCACAAATTTTCATTTTGTTCAGTGTTTTGGCTCTGTTAAAATCAGACTTTGTCAAAACATGTAGACCCTAACAACCCATCTCCTGCTACTCTTTTTTTTTATACAAGTCTCTAGCAATAAGTCTATTTAATCACATGATTCCCCTGGTTTTCAACTCAATACACACATTAAATATGTTGCTATATTACACAAGTGTAATACAGCTTTTTGATTGATGACATCATCAACATCATCATAATGTAGATCATCTCATACCACTATTTCACCAAGTATTGTTGTTAAAATTTTGAAAAAACATATATTGTCGACTAAAATCATGTGATAAAAAGAATCTGACGCTCATTGTCATTTAATACAAATATTTATTAAACTTGCCCCGGAAAAATGATAGTAAGCTTGCAATAGGCTCACTTACTTTTGCTTTTCCTGAACTTGTTTAATAAATGTTTATATTAAATGACAACTTGTGTTAGATCCTGTAGTTATATAGTGTCTTGTCACTGTTTTGTTGTAACTTGTACCTTTGACTGGCATGTGAATACCTTTATCCTGTGCCTTTTCAAATTTAAATATATGCTGAAATACTCTTTGGACCCTTGTCATCTTCTCATTACCTTTGCATGAATAATTAGAAGGTAATGTAAGATTTTAAATTGCTTCAAATAAATTGGAAAATACATGTTTACAATCAATCCTTCAACAAAAGAAAGTTTCTTAGTTTTTCTATCTAAAGAACTGACTTTGTAATAATATTAAAATGCATTTAAAGAGTTGAATCCAAAAGTTTTGATTTTCTCCCATTATAATATTATCAACATTTAAATGCCACAGATCTATTTTAGAATAAAAAGTCAACTCTACTTTTCATACCACATTAAAAACATGTGTCCTTCTGCATTTTCTGTAAATTGGATTGAGAATTATCTCACATTAATTTCCTTGTTAATTGTGACTGAAATCTAAACAATTGCCAAATGAATAGTTCAAACAAGTGGCATTAACAATTGTATTGATTGAGAGACGAAACAACAGATTAACTATAGCAGAGCAAAAACAAAAATACCTTTTTTTAAATTTCATATTTGGTGTTACATACATGTAACTTACAATTTACCAACTGATGGCTCCATATTGATAAAAATGGTCAACAAATGTTTGTTCATTGGGTTTATCGTCCCACAACAGTGTTTCAGTTATCTGCAGATGGTGTCCACTTGAAGCAGATATAGTGCTCCCTTCACTGTGTATAGCATGCCGTGAAAACCTGGCATGATACCACACCCAGTCACATTATCCTGACACCAGACCAACCACCCTTATATTTGCTTGAGGGTTAGCAAGAGAGCTACACCACTTCCATTTTTAACAACTTTGGAATGTCGAGGCCCGGGATCCAACCTGGGGCATCCTGTACCTGGAGCTGATGCTCTAATGATTGCACTACCAGGTCCAGTTAACAAATGTAGGCTGTCAGATTACAGAATAGGTTAATCTTAAGAACTCTATTAACAATAGTTTCCTTTGCTCACTTAATGCCCATTGAAAAAATGCCTCCTACAACATGGTTGACAATTACTTCCAATTCTCAAAACTCAGGTGTTAAAATATTGATCTAAACTACATTGTAATCTTAAACAAAATATCTCTGCTTCATATCTGTCATACATGTGTTAATCAAGGGGTGGGTTTGTGTGTGTGTGTGTGTGTGTGTGTGTGGAGGGGGGTGGGTGAACATGAGGATTTTTGTAAGGATTTTGACAAAAGGAATCATTACATTTGTACCTAGGAGCACCTGGAAATGTCAATCTGTGTCAGTGAAATGCTTGAGTCAATCTTACACGGTCAATATTTTCATGTCAGCCCCCTCTTCAGCCCTCGAAAGAAAGGGTAATGGTCCCGGGGGAACAAAACAAACATCTACAGGGTTGGCAATGTGAGTAGTTTCAAATAAGCAGTACTCCAAAGCCTTTTAAAGTAAACGAAGATAATGCTTATGTAGTTTACAAAACACACACTGAAACAGCGCTTTTGTTGGGTTCTCAATCTTGATCAATTTAAATCTTGAAATCTTCTGCCAGCAGCAGTTTGTGTTTGTCAAAACTACTCAAGATGTCTGGGGGGTTTTCAACCTTAAGTCTTTTGATGGGTCAATATATTCCTCTACAATTTTTGTCAAAAAACTTAAAAAAAAGAAATGAAACAACATGTATGGATTTGACTTTATTATAGAAACAGGTTACAAGAATAGATAGGGTTAATTTATTCCTTGCATAATAATGTCATAAAAGAAGCACTGCCTGTTTGCATTACAAAAAACTTGAAAGCATGTCATGATAAAGCAGAGTTTAAATAAAGGATATCCATGCTACTGTGTACTTACAGATACATTTATAAAAAAAAATTTAGTCACTCAAACCTTTTGTCGCATTTTCAAAATTTAAGGATTACAAAGATGGGGCTTTGTACAGAAAAGTTGAACAATAGGCCTGTTCCTTCTGATAGCTTTTTCTATTTACTGCAATATCCAACAACTCTTGTAACCTTTTCATGTAGCTTATAGAAAACAACTTTGACTTTGTATGTGCTAGTAACTAAATCTAATAAGGATCAAGGGAAAAATGTATGTGGATGTAATCTTAAATCCAGTCAAAATCTACATACCCATTCATCAAATTAACAAAACAAAAAAATATTAGGCAGGTTACTGAAAATAAACAGAATTATATATAAAATCCTTTTATTTTGATTAAAACTTAATGCTATATTAATTCTTCAGACCACTGCAATCCTAACAGCATTTTTAAATGAAATTATTTTATTAATAATTAATTAAATTATATGTATACTACTTCATTAATATATCAATAATTAAAATAAGATGACAATATTCAAAGAAGTATATTAACATGAACCTAACCCAGGTGGCTACACATGTCTTTTAAATCATACTGTAAGATCAACATCATGAGTGAAATTAAAAGCTAAAATCTCAAGTTAAAACCCCTGACACAGCTATATTTTATTCCTTAACAGAAACATATCTTAACAGAAACATATCTTAACAGAAACATAACTTAGCAGAAACATAACTTAGCAGAAACATATCCTTATTACAAACTAATTGCTAACAATAACATCATGAATAGATAACAAGGCAAAATGACAGAGACTTCACATTAAATGGTGTTCATAAGGACTAAATAGCATTGATTAGCCAGTGTGTTTTTTTTTTCCTTCTCTAGTAGGAGCCATTCACAGGCGCCTTCCCCTTAGAAAATGTCTATAAAATCATGCAGTTCTCCCCAAAAAGTAACTTAACATGAGGTTTTTACATTTCCCTTTAAGGAAGAAATGAAGCTATTTTCCCTAAATTACAAGACATGGGCCCCTTCCCCTGGCAGTGAAAAGAAGCCTTGTTAGCACCAAATACTGCTGATTCCTCTGGCTGCTGACTGACCTAGATCTGCACTATCTGCCTAAGCTTGATCCATGCTCACTAGGTCTTAATCCCGGGACCAGCCTGTTTGATACAAATCAGCATTTTCTTTCATCAGTCAGAAAGAACAGTCAATGTCCTTCACCAAATAATACAGCAACACTATAACTTTGTAATACCAGAAGGGAACTCCCATTGTATGAGATGTAACAAGAGAGCCGATTGAGGACACCGAAGACCCTGTAGATCCCGATCGGATATCCTGATTAACCCGATTCCCCACAGTCCCTGTCTAGGACCAACAATACACAATACAAAATACAGACTGGATTTTTTTTTTTTTTTTAAAAGAGACATGCAACCTTTATCACGAGTCAATCTGTCCTTACCAACCTCGGAGCATCAGTTTAGCCCCTACGACCTGTCTTGCTAGATTAAAGGTAGGGCAAGCGCGTTTCATTGCGGTTATTAGTTCCAGTAAGATCCACACAATGACAACACTGAAGAGGAAACAAAAAAATGTGCCTATAGATGTCCTCGACTGGCCTAGAGTTACCTGAACAGATTATCGTCAGGTGTGCTTAGGCCTTGAACAAGCCACAAGGAACAATGGGCAGAATAGAGGCATCAAGTAAGTGTTCAATTTTTGATCACTTGGGAGTTGAAAAAGAAAAGAACCTTAGTAATTAAGAAATAAACTGATTCCAAAAATAGATAATTAAAACTCATAGATACTTTTATAACTTCCTTCAAACCTAGTCTTGATCAAAGAGTTTCTACAAATTGTCCGTTAATGGAAATTATATATGCTATTAGTGTGAATCATGCAGTTAAACTTACTTGCAAATATGCAATGGCCAACAGATATAATAGAAGATGCATTTTTCTTCTCACAATAATACTTACCTACCTGTTAGTTATTTACAATTTAACCCTTTCATTCATAGCTCATCTATAATTTTGAAAATTCATGTGACTTTGTTGTTTTTCTTTATTAGAGATAAAAGGATTTTAATAAATGTATGTTCAACTTGTAATAATAGATTTCAGTCTGAACCAGTCTTCACATAAACCCTTAGTCATGCAGATTCTGCTTATGATTGTGAATGACTTGTAAAGGCATAAAATGGCATATACATGCAGGACAGGGTTAGGTAATATGTAAGGAATACAAAACAAAAACATAATTTTGTAAAACAAAAAGTAATTTCTTATTAAAATTTCATTCAACTGTGAAAAGAAATAATAACATAAAAAGTAAAATCCTTTAGACCTCCCAGATCCTGGGTCGCTATGATGCTACAGACCGTGCCCTGTCTTACAATCAATGGCGGTGAGCCGCAAATACCTGACATCAATAACATGTGATCCATCGCACTTTCATTCCACCATCTGTGACGAATCATCTCTAAATGGACTTCAATTGATTCCCAATTGGAGAGAAATTATCTAACAACTCAACACTATATAACTTTCACTAAGCTGGGTAGAAAAAGTTGACGAGGTAAGTCGGTACAAACATTTGAATTTATTAAATTTAACCTCCCATTTGTATGTGACCGAAGAGAAGCATTTTCAATAAAGCATCATGTTAACTTTCTTCTGGCATTCACAAATTCAATTTAATAATAAAGTGTCACTTAAAACCTGTAATATGGCAGCCAGATGCACTTGGTGATATATTCATTGAAAAGCAAAAGGTGTTCAGCAATATGCATGCATAGTTGAACAGGATTAAATTCTCTTGCACAAAAAGAAAATGGAAATCAAAAAGAAGATAAACAGACCTGAAATGATAGGGGTTAATCAGGGTAGGACTATTTAAGGTGGCCATATGTTCAGAAAGGGACTTTAAAGCTCAAAAATAAAGTTTGAGAAAAATCTCAACTGAGGAATGTGTTTTTTTAAGACAGACCTTAGTGTTTCCAGCAGGTTGTTTTTATCCTTTTGTGCATAAATCCATTTGTGAATTTTAGCATCATAAAAATCATAAAAAAATCTCAACATCCAAAAACAAGTTGTGAATTTCAACAGTTCATCATATTGCTCTTATATACATTTTGGCAATTGTTCATTTTGAGAAAGTGTTTGAATAACCATTTAGCATTACTATTTATTGATAACCAAAGTATACCCCTTATATCTGTCTACATTATTTCTTCTTTTAAATTAAAAAGAAAATTGTAATTATGTAGGATCTAATCAAGTTAGAGAAGGATCGTTAATCAATTATGAAGAAGTCTCTTTACAGACACTGTTCAAAGAAGAAGAAAAAACTGGAAACCACAAAAAAACCAAGCAAGTTCCCTACTGTCTACCACAAAATGAGTAATACCAGCAAGAAGTGCAGTACTAGATCAGCCAGCACAAATTTGAAATAACTATGGATGATGAACAAAGGAAATGTTTAAGACTAAAATTGCCTTTAAAAGAAAACTATTATTAAGTTATATAAGTGGACAGCTCAGAATAATGTTATACCCTTGACTGACAGCAGAAATGCCATTATTAATACAGTATCCTCAAGTAAATATCTTTATGTCAAAAATGACAACAATAACAGTATTACTAAAAATTTAGTAAATCATTTAAACATTCCAAACTGTGGACATAATATCCATTATTAGATCATTTCAAGTTCTGCATTCACCTTTTACCTCATTTCCAATTGAAATTTAGCAGCCAAGTACTTAGGGTCAAGGTGAAACTTTGTGGAAGGGGCAGACAACCTGCCTCTATAAATTATCCACAGTGAGCTTTATAAATCACTTCAACCTAGAAGAATAGGATGGCAAAATTTACAACATTCTAGTTTTTCAATAGCTGTGTAATAGATTTATAAATAATTTCACACTTAAGCGTACACATGGCGTCCAGATCAAAGACCATGTTATCAGTAACGTTTATAACTGGCCTTACAAATTTTACAATGATATTTGTAGTGGAGTGACAACCCATAATTTTTGTACAGTCTTTCTAGAGGGGGTGGTGGAAAGGGTGAGTTCAGGGGCGGGTGTAGGTCTCGGTAAAACCAGAGTGGACTGATTTATTGGAGTAGTGATAAGGGGACTTGATAAATGTGCCTCTGGTCTCTAGTATACGGTGCAATGAGCTTGTCACTGCTCAACAATACAGCCTGAATGAAAAGCAAGCCACGATAGGAAAAAAAAATGTACACACTCGTCTTGTAAGATATATGACTACAAGAAAAACAAGGCCAAGGCGTAATGTGAATGAAGTACACATTACATACAGATACTAATTGTAGGTTACAAAAACTGAGGTGAAATTAACCGAGTAAAGATGTTAAAAAATTAAGGCCTAGAGATCTTGCAAAAAATATATATATATAATGTTTGGAATATCACAAAACATGAATGAAACAGGATGTCCCAAAAGAAATTATACAGGCATTATAGGCATGACAGACAGGAATAAAAAACTGTGTGCCACCACTAACATGGTTTTGACTAGAAAAAAAATAACAGTACAAACTTCTCAAATGCATCAAACATACAGGTACAAAGTATGTAACAACACATTTATTAGGCAAAACATGTGAGGAAAAGAGCACTAGCAAAATCTGTAAGCAAAAGATCTTTTGCAATGTTCTTTCATTTGATATAAAACTGGAGGTTTTTTTATACAATTTAGTAGATATTACCAGGTAATTTGTTGTTGTTTTATACACTAAAGGTGGTAGCCTGACAATTCACCTTCAATAAATATACAGTTTTTAAATGTAATCATATCAAACCACTGTCTTTGCATATGTGGGAATAACTTTCCACGGATACAAATAAAATAAATTCCGTTTTTTTTTTTTTAAACATTGCAGGGACCAATTAAAGTGACGTCCATTTTTTTTTGTGGTGGCCGACCCCAGACGAATGTCTGGATAGAACCACCGGTACACTGCAGGTCAGATGGAGTTGACTATAACCTTGTGATGTGTTTGTATAGAAAGCTAAAACCCAGTATGTAACAGATGTCTATGTCAAAAGATTTGACCCAACAGTTTAGGAACTGTACATGAGTACACACAAACAGTGTGTATAGAAAGTACAAAATAAGCTGAAAGCTAAATCATTGAGAATTTACTGTATTGTTAGCCATTGTAACCATATTTGCTTAGCCAAAACATTGTCCAATATAATTGTACTAAAGTGACCACTTGCTTTAACACACTCTTAAAAGTTCCTTTCAGTTCCTCAAACATACAAATCAATCTTTAACTACAAGTACATTGCAGTAGTGACAACATAGACAACATAGAAATTAATCAATTAAGGACAAACTAACTTACTTATAATTAATTTGTACACCATTTGGCATTGGTATTGCATCTAACTCGTAAAGCATAAATAGGAATGAAGGAAAATACCAAACCAATGCAGGCTCATATAAGAAGTGTCGCCATATTACAATTTTTCTTTGTACCAACATAATAGAGGATAATGGGAAGAAGGGCGGGAGTGCCTGTGTTTGAGGGGAAGAGTTGCAGATTTCCAAATCCTCTGACACCTCATCCTCCCACCAGGGGGTGTTTGAAGTCCCAGGTCATGTTGAAGAATTGATTCTGAGAAGGCCTTCCAGCTGACCTTTGTCGTACCACTGGTTCTACCCAGACATTTGTCTGGGATCTTTTCTCCATTAAAATAACAGATGTCGCTACAATGAGCAAGAATTGTGTCAATAGAATGTTTTTCCAAAAAAGTGTGGGATACCTTCATACATGTATAAAGTCAAATCTGATTTGCAACAGATAGCCCCTTAAATGAGTCAATTTCCTTTATGTTTGATCAAGAACAAAGAAAATATGGGATACATGTAAATTAAAACGAAATAAGATTTTAATCATATATTTCTCTCACCCTTTACTGAGGCTACATTTGTTAATTACCAATGATTACTAAATTCTTTGACTAATTTGAAAACAATGTCATGATGTAATATGATGCACTGATGTGGATCTGCAGTATTTGCCTGGTCAATTTGTGTCGAAGAATAAACCAACAGATTATTGTTAGGTTAAGAATGGGATAAACCTTAATATCTAATCAGATTTACGCACCACCACCCCCCATCCCCTCCACCCCACCACCCACACACACCCTTTACGAGATGCTCTAATACAAGTGTGTACAAACATAAGACCAAAACAAATGTTTTCTGTCAATTGGGCTTGAGGCTGTCATAGGATACAAGCAGCCATGTTTTGTCACATAGCTAAGAAAGGTCACATACCATAGATAGTCCCACATCATGTATAATAGTGTAAAGTGGTATCCAACAGTTTTGTCCAAAATATTTTTTTTTCAAACAACCTGATAAGTTACCTTTATCTGAAACAGTTCTGTTAAATGCTTTTCTTTGAAGCCCTACAACATACCATGCTAATCATTATTATAGATAGGTAACATGTAAGTAAAAACAGGCATATTGCTAGAGACTTATGGCCGCAAACAGTGCAGATTCCCTTTCAAAGGACTCCTGGCTAGAAGTGGCAGATCTGGAGCTATACTATTTGCCTTCACATGATGGCTAATAGTTCAGTCTTTGACAAACCCCGTGGACAGTGGTTCGAGTTAAACAAAATCTCTGTCGGTCTAATAAATTTTATAAATTTAATTTACCAACTGTTCACCAGAATTTTTATCCACATCATTTTCAAACTATTCTGAACTATAATGACAACAAATATACTAAACTAAACTAAACAATTCTTTACAGCCATTAACTGAACCCTACCACTCGTAACACCTTGGTTAACTTACAAACCTTTTGTGTCCAAATGTCAAAATCATAATGGTCCAGTAAAATTTGGTCCGGTACAGTGGACATTGCCAGCTTGATGGACCAAAGGTCCCAGGTTTTTATTATTTTCTTTCAAGGAAGACCGAGGTTAAAAGTGTCTAAGCGTATAATATACATGTTGATTCCAGTAAAACAAGAACTTATCTCACACAAGTGATGTTAAAAAATAAATGAAACAAAATCCTTCAGGTTAGATTAAAATTCATGATTGATATGTTACTAAGTAAAATTATCAAGAATATAATTTATCATTTATATAGAAATTTTAAATTTTAGAATAAAATAGTTTTTGTCAGATAAGTGAAGAGCCCGTTTTATTTAAGAATACATTTTTTTTATTGTTTTGAATGTTCACAAAAAAAGCAAATCTTAAGAAATAAAATACCAGCATACCAGAAGCCAATCTTTGCATTAAAAAAGAATAACTCATTCTACATGTTAAACATTATTGTATGCACAGGACAAAAATCTTTTGTTTTGTTTGTATTTCTTCACACAAATTTAAAAGGATTTACATTTCCTATTTTATAAACAGTCAGCAAAACGCCCTACAAAATGCCAAGTGCAGAAGTGCTAATATACATTATCTTTTATAGCATGCATCTCTCATTAATGCCAATAAAGTTATAATTTATATGAATCGTCTGGTAAATTGTGTATAAAAGTATAGTTTCAACACTTAATATGATCGGTTAGGCAGTAAATGAATACAATTCAACAGATGAGAGGAGTGAAAATATGAGCAGAGCTGTCGTCAGTCATTTGTTCACGATGAATTGTGGGCAGAGGAGCCCGAACATTAAATGACGATAAACCATTTACACACAATGGCTGCGGCCAGTGTAACATAAAATTAAACGGTGATCTTCCACTAAGCATATACCCCAGAAGATTTATCTTATGATAATGAAGTTGATGCTTGTCAAACACAACATGAAAGGACATTTAATCTCTGTTTACACTGTTCACTTCATACTGGAGTCAGGTTGACGAAATAACGCTGTATAACACAACTCATTAAGACCTGTGTTCATAGGTGGAGTCCATTGGACTCAGCGATAATTTGGGTTTTTTGTTCTGACTTTTTAAAGCCATTATTTAGATATATTCCCAAAAGAGAAAAACATACCCTTTTCTCCCCAATTTATACATTACAATAACCAAAATGTAACAAAATTTTAAAGTTTGAAAGTTTTAATCTAAATCAAGAAAGAAGCTTTTTGTAACTAATATTGAACAAGCTGTTAGTGTTCTGTTTGTACATTAGAAGTCTTAACAAAATATCAACTATTTTATTTTCATTTATACAGAAATCTTTTTAATTATTCTCAAGTGTTGTTTTTTTATGCAAAAATATATCATAGGAATGGGCCATCTTTTAAATTAGTTAAAAACAGTGTTTCAGTTTGTAACACTACAACCCATAATGATCATTATTACAACAGTGTTGTTCACAATCCTCAAATCATTTTCCTTTTAATTCACAATGCTACAAAAAAATACAGCCTTATTGTTTATTTAAATCCTCCCAATACTCTTTGTTGTTTTTTTAAATAAAACTGACATAGTATGAGCATTTTAACAAGAGGGACATGATGGCCTTAAACCTCTTGTTTTAATCTTATTCAACAAACCCAATGTACTATTTTTCACAATGACTGAGGCTTCTATGATCTTAGTCACTTACTACGTCTAGAGACCTCTGGCATGAGTCATGTGACTCTCAGATTTAGTGTTTATGGTCCTTTCTGGATAGACATGTCTCTAGAATTTAGTGTTGTGTGTCTTTGTTGATCTTGTCACATAATCCATATCATGCTACATGTTGTAAGTTAACATGAATGAGGTAATTTGTTAACAACTTAATGAATACAATAAAAAAAATACACTGTTAAAGACACAGCAGCAAATAGTGCAGGATCAATTCCGATAGCTCCTTGCAACAACTGGCTGAATCTACATCCAATTGTGATTTGCAGGCGACGAGTTCATTGTTTTAGTTCAGCAATATTCTATACAATTAACTTTAAAATGTTACAACAAAAATGTTTAATTGCACAATGATATTTTATATCATTATTTAATGCCAATATTAAATACAACTTCTTATTCCAATAAAACAATACAAATTTATAAACTATCCTCAACTAAGAAGTTATATTGCTACATAAACACAATCTATTTATAGGTAGTTCCTTATTATTGTAATGAATGTCTACAGGAAAACAATCATGAATAAAAATTTGAACAAATCACAATTTCGTAGACTAAAATCTGAACAAATTTCTTGTGAGAGAGTGTCATTAAATATAACCTGACTGGAAAATTGCAGGGACCTTTGGAAGAAAATATCAATAATTGTTTTCAAGTATATGTTTAAGAATGTAACTTTAGACTTGCGACTGCAAAACAATTAGAGTTCACAAAGTTCTCTTAATGTGGATATCATATCGGGTTACAGAAGACCTGTCCGTCTATCTGCCGAGAATCTAACAAGTTTATCATCATTCAAAAGGAAGAGCTCTCCTTTTATCAGACATGTCCTTAATGGCGTAAAGGGTTATGCTAACAGGTTCACTCCAGTCAAAATAAATGTAAAATATTTCCCTGGGTCCTTGACATTGAAATTGAGCTGAATTTCATGTTTTGTTAATAAAAATGCCTAGACAGAACTGTCATCCTTGTCTTGTGATTATCTTAATTATGTAATTAAATCAAATATATATCAAGAAACAATGTGTTTCATTTTCTTTTACTTTAAAATTACAGTCAACACATTTGTTGGTTTTTTTCCACCTACAATTGAATTTGAACAACTTGAATTTGATCAAGAAACAATCTTAAACAAAAGACAATGGATGGCGGTCAATTGTCCAGAAAAAAACTGTTGTTCCAGTAAAATTTTGATTCATGTGTATTTTGCTAGCTGTGTTGACAGAAGGTCTAGTGTGTATAACTTTCATGAAGACTTAAAATATTGTCACTGTGTAAACAAATGCCCTGTAGTCACCAAAATCCATTATATTTTCTTCAAAGTATATAAAGATATGTGAACATCAAATAAAAAGCAATTGCAAGTGACCAATTGCATAACAGAACATTATTGATGGCTTCAAATGACCAATGGCCAGTTTTAACTTTTCTGCATATCTGTTGACAAGAGAAATGAACAAGAATTTGACTGGCTCTGCAGTCCAATGTTTCAAATTCATTTTTATGAACAAAACTAAAACAAAAAATAAGAGGCGCAAGAAATGCTTGGAACAGAAAGATGGAGATAAAGGTTAGAATATTATTATATAATAAAGAGAAGTTTGGTCAAGGCAGAATGCAGCAACAGAGACACCTGGAAAAATGACAAGAATGGATCCAGCTGAGAAATAGCACAACAAATAACAGACAGCCTGAAAAAAGTCAGAGAAAAGAAAACTTACCAACAGCACAGCAGAAAGACATCAGTAGACATGTCCCAATGAAAGCCTCAGCAAGTAAATATCCAGTAGACCGAGTCATGATTGTGTTTTATCTATGCTGAAACAAAAGTAACATACATTACACAAATTAATTCAAGAAAATAATAATAATCATCATAAAAGATCTACTTAGAGCAAATAGTACACTAGTTAGTCCTGTATGTTATAAAATTACAGTTAATTACAAGGATGGAGCCCATTCACAAGCCTGTCTTCACTCCTCCAGGACCCCATTCAGGGGCTGATCCCGAAAATGTTGGGGTGGGGGATGAATAAAGATCCAGTCAACTTTATCCAGAAAATACCAGATATATAAACATAGTAAGGGACCCTAACTTCAATCTAAGCAGTCAACAGACAAGGTTTACTTTAAAAGCTTAGGATTTTTCAAGCTTACATGTATGTGTTTTAACAGCTTAACTCTTTTACCTGGTTGGTGGGTGGGGATCACCACCCCCCCCACCCCACCCCACCCCATTCCCCTGGATCCATCCCTGGCCTCATGGTAAATATTAACAGAAATGAAAACTCAGTTAAGCAGAAATATTGGTAATTAGAAGTAAAGCACAATTATGAATTAATTATATTATAAAGACATATGGTCATTGAAATACAGAATGAATATATGTACATTCACTAGCAACATTATCATCTTATGCCTGAGATAGATGTACTTTAATATGTTAAGCACAATATATGAGTCTAAGAGCATTGTTGACAACAGTTTTTTCTTTTCCAGAGAACTTTAATTATTTATGGCTCATCGAGTGTCTATAAAGATGTGTGTGTTTGTTTTTTGCAATATAACGTGTCCAGGACAATTAATAAAAGATTTTACCTCCTTTTGTGTGAACGCCTCTTTAGTTAACTGAAGTTCAAGTAAAGTCGGAAAAATGACAAAAGAACCATCAAGTGCATATCTGCTAAAGCTGATCTCGCAAGAATACAGTTCGACCGTTTTTGCTAATTAGGCTTTTTAATTTAATTAATTTTTCATTTGCACAAATTACATTGAATAGTACTACCTTCGGATTTCATTTCTGCAATACAGGCGCTTTTTACCAGGACACTCCTATAAGTGTGTGAAAACTTGTGACGTCATTAAAACAGGCCGGATAGTTTGCCTCCCGACTTTTGACAAAAATATATTGCTGTGTTTTTAGAATCATTCAGACAAAAACTTGTTTTTGTGTAAGGATAAGTGATATTTGGCGATTTCGTTTGACATGACAATATATGTCAATTACCAGTGAATTTCACATGGTGTAGTAATCATATTTATCGATAAAAATCAAAATTAATGATTTATAAGTATGAAATGTTCCTCTGCAATTTAAAAAGAGGAGTTGTTCATTCCAAATAAAATTTAAATCTGTCTAATTTTATCTGACGCAAATTAACAATGTTTCTCAAATAATGTCCATGCACATTTCCTACTATACTCGACGGCTGTATTTATAAACTACTTTGCTGAAAAGTTACCTGTTTTATACAAAATAATATTTACGGACTGATAAAACGTCGGGTATTGGTCATTAAACTTAACAAATCAACGAAAGGTTTATTAAAACTATTAATGAGGAACGCTCAATCTTGAAGACATCTTTCTTCTGGAAACTAACTGATATCAAATCTATATTTCGAAATTTCAAGAGGATAAAATATGTATTTTATATATAAAAATAGCCTATTATCTAGTAAAACATGAATTTTCCTTTCCTAGCGACTTCTAATAAAATTTGCGTTTATCATAATTATATTTGGTGTTATGCATTATTAACAGTTTTGCTAAAATGGAATTCAAAACGGCACTGGCCATACATTATTTCTGCTGCTTATCTATTTTAATAACGAAGATTCAATATACTTTTCTTGCATTTCTCTTTATTGGTAGTGGAACTGATAAACCCTTACAATGCACGGATATGTGATAAACACTGGCACACACGCCATGCAGATTGTTCTTAACTAAATGTTACGAAATCTTCATATTTCACTGCTGCGCTTGGGAATTGAGTAAAATGGTGTCAAAGAAATAAACGGCTTTCTCAAGAAAGATTTAATCACAAATGTGTTTTGTTCTTTTATTGCCCCACGTTTAACTGATATAAGAGAGCAATAAAACGCCTTACAACATATGCGTATTGAACTAAATAACTACATATAAAATACTCGCCATTTAATTAAAATGTGTTGTTTTTTCTTCGCCTTATCGAATATTTTAACAAGGTAACGTTACAACAAACTGCATAGGTTCCATGTCAATTAAGTAAATCTTATTATCTACAAAGGCAATGGCAATTATCTGTAATTCATGATCTTGTTCGGTAAAAAAACAACATACCTTGGACAATAAAATGCTTCATATCAACGAATATTTTTCACATTGATTAGAAACGAGGGTTTATAAATGCATCTTTTAATCAAGATCTAATAATTCAATAAAAAATAAATGAATAGTTTCTATTTATTTATTAGCATTATCGTCCCACCAACAGTTTTTCAGTTAACTGGAGACGGTGTTCACTTGAAGCAGATATAGGGCTGCCTTCACTGTATATAGCATGCAGAGAACACCTGGCATGATACCACACCCAGTTACATTATCCTGACACCAGGCCAACCAGTCGTCAACTACCCTTATATTTGCTTGAGCGTTACAAAGGGAGCTGTACCACTACCATTTTTTACGATTTTGGCATGTCGCGGCCCGGGATCGAACCCGGGGCTTCCAGTAGAATAGTTGCTTTCCAGGTTGTCAGAAAAGCAACTTTTATTTAGGCAAACTTCAGCAATATTGTGATACAAAACACGTGTGGTAACTTCATAATTTTAAAAACAAGGAACATAATGCACCACTTGTTGTTCTTCAACATAAATCAACATTAATCAACATTAATCAACATTAATTAACATTATTCTACATTGAGCGGACATTCAAAAGTCGATTTTCGAAGAAAAAATAATATTCTATTAGTTTATATTCCCGTATATGGCATATCATTTTGGGGCATTTAAAGTGTTTACAGCTACACTCAAGCAAGCTTTAATAAATTCATAGCATAATAAAAATAATAATAATAATAATAATAATAATAATAATAATAACAATAATAATAATAATAATTACAGCAACAATGATAACAGTAATAGCAGAAGCAGTAGTAGTAGTAGTAGTAGTAGTAGTAGTGAAATAATCATAATCATAATAATAATAATAATAATAATAATAATAATAATAATAATAATAATAATAATAACGGCAACAATGATAATATTTACAGTTGTAGCAGTTGTTGTTGTAGTCGTTGTAAAAGTTTAAAACGTATTTTAACAATTTTAACAATAATTATTCTAAAAAAATCAGTATTACTATTGGAGCTGTCTGCTCCCTAAACTGTACCGACTGATGTGTTCTATGTATGCATTCGACTTAAAGATTCATATGTTCTGTAATTGAATACGTTAAATCAGATAGATTTTAACTGCGTTACTAGAATATGCATTACCATATTCTAACCAAATATATCATCAGACATATGGATCGTCTGCAATAACAAAATTGTTTTGCTATTCTAACAGTGGTAAATATGTGGATAACTTTACAGTATATTGTGTACATAAGGCCAACTTGAGGTATACGCCACCAAAGACAAACGGCCACTAATCAATCAACGTTTAAGTTAAAATGCGCGTGGTCCCATTATAAATAATGTCGTGTCAAGGAAAATGAATGATAAGTGTTTGTATGTAGAGATTGTCGGAGACTTATGTCAATATGACTTTTTGTGACTGTGAACATAGCATTCATACAACATGATCGTATCAGGGACATATGCGAGCCAGCGTCGCTCATATTCTTTCATCCAGTATGTATACAAACATACACAGCCTCTAGGGTACTAAAGAATTCACTGCACCGTGCATAAATAGAACTACCCTGGTTTGGGGTTTGGGGATTGTTTATTATATTACCATAATAATTCTAACACCTCATACACGCGAATTTACATAATAATAACAACAACATAAAAATTATTTACATAAATGATAATAGGACTACATATAAGATTAAACATAAATGATACTCACAAGAATTATGAAAATAACATCCTTTTAGTATTCATAATATAATAAATCTCGAATATATGAACTTTTTCGTCGGTTTATGTGAACACGCTGTTAATAAGATTTTCAAACCGAGTTAAACTAGGGCAGTAAGTCGGAGATACTGACTTTATAACACGAACAATCTTGATAAAGAGATACCAACGCGGCAAACAACTGTCTTAAATAATTCCAACTCGATCTCACAATCTCCCAATTCTGGTTCTCTCAACATTCAAACATCCAAAATGTGCACAATAGCCGTACGTTCTATATTACACTTTCGTTATCAGAAATGTGTATATGATTAAAACCAGAGATTAAATGACCACAAAAGTATGCCACACAACACCCGAGATAGTAATAGAAGAGTGTTGTATTTGTTTAGAAACAGAAAAATGACACAAAACTGCCACACGGTTTTATCTGAGACGGGACTCTTAACTTATACTTGACTCTTTAAGCAGACTTGTTTCACAAAAGTATATTTTCTAATAATCGTTTATTAGTATTCGAATACATACTATATACCAGTCATAATACTTTTCTTTTTGGCTTCCTAGCAGTTTTACTATTTCAAACGTTTAATGTTCGTTTTGCACGACAGATAATTTCAATCACTCATTATTTTTTTTATATACACATTCCTTTTTTTAAAATAATTAATCAAATGGCACAATCCAATGATAACACCAAATGGTATGTGTAACTCTTTACAGTAACAATGTGCATAAACCAACTCGTATCTTGGCGCGTCCAGTATTAATAAAAATCCTCTGTAGACATAGAATTTAAAACTAACGATTTACATCACTGTCAAAACGAAACTAGACTTGTGACATCAAATGTAACATTATAAAATCCACTATAACACCTATAAGATCCTAATGCCTTGGTTTGTCTTTATTTCTCCTCGTGAATGAACTTTTCCAAGTTTAACAGTAAAACCGAAACTAGACAAGTTTCATTGATGCCTAAGGGTCTCACACAAGTATAAACTACCGTACCCTCATGCTCTGCTACTGCAACTTGACTGACGGAGACCGATAGACCGCTTCGAGAGTCGTATAGCGTTGTAATATAACACGGCTAGCTAGCTAGCGATTCGCTCTCTCTTCTCCCTATCTCCCCCTCTCTGCATTCACTCTATTGCGATTTGAGACCATGATCTGACGGGCCTATGTCACCGACGCAGCGAACCGTGATACCAAGCTATCTCTCCTAACTCCCTATAAAACTGCTATCAAAGAAACTCCACCGACAAGCTAAGACTAAATCTCAGATGCTGCCAACAACGTTTCTGTTTGACAGAGGCCGGTTTTACCAACAAAATATTTAATGTATGCCCAAAATGGTAAATGTTTACGCCTCAGTCCATCTAGTTCCATCTAGTAATATTATCGAGTAAAATATGTAATTGTTGGGTTTCGACTGCCACTAAATCGACTCCTACTACACTAATATTTAAGGTTCATTTCTCCATGATTCACTGATGCTACATGCAAAGTTTCAAAGTTTGTAGTCTTTGACTAATAGTACAAAAAATGTATGTGTAAAAAAAGCACAGTGACTTTATTAAGGCGGCGATGAATTTAGATTGTGCTTTTATAGTTTAACAGCAAATAGAAGTGCTGCTAGAAAATAGCATGTGGTTTATTATTTAATAATATCGGGATATTTAGGGTTTAAGCATAGCATTGTGATTGTAATTTTTTTATAATTGTTTTTTCTTGCATTCTACTTAAATGTTATTCAAGAAATACAACTCAACGACTCACCGAATCTCAGATGGTTCTGGCAAAGTTTGAGAGACACGTAGTAATAAATGGCTAGTGTTAAAATGGCTATATGTTTTGTATGTTTTAAGAAAAAAAGCATAACCACCAAAGTTTCTATGGCAAATATCTCATTATATGCGGCTTTCATTATTTGAAGTCGCCGGAGGTAGGGAATGTTACTATGACCAGTATTTTATTACATTCGGCGTTTCATTGTTGATGATGAGAGTCGAATGTTTCTATGACCAGTATTTTATTACATTCGGCGTTTCATTATTGATGGTGAGAGTCGAATGTTTCTATGACCAGTATTTTATGACATTCGGCGTTTCATTATTGATGGTGAGAGTCGAATGTTTCTATGACCAGTATTTTATTACATTCGGCGTTTCAATATTTGATATCGATGGTGAGGGCTGCCTTTACTGTATATAGCATGCAGAGAACACCTGGCATGATACCACACCCAGTTACATTATCCTGACACCGGGCCAAACAGTCGTGGAACTACCCTTATATTTGCTTTAGCGTTAGCAAGGGAGCTATACCACTACCATTTTTAACAACTTTGGTATGTCGCGGTCCGGGATCGATCCCGGGGCCTCCCGTACCTGGAGCCGACGCTCTACCGATTGCGCTAGCAGGTCCGGTAGTATTTTATTACATTCGGCTTTTCATTATTTGATGTCGATATTGAGAGGGAAAGTTTCTGTGGCCTATATCTGCCTATATCACATATTATTCAATATATTTTTCAGCTGTTTATGTATATAAAGCAATTAAAATTATATTAAATAACAATTAAACTAATTATGCTGCTGCTTCTGCTGCTGCTGCTGCTGCTGCTGATGATGATGATAATGATGATGCTAATAATAATAATAATAATAATAATAATAATAACAATAATAATAATAATAATAATAATAATAATTATTATTATTATTATTATTATTATTATTATTATTATTATTATTATTATTATTATTATTATAGTAATAATAATAATATTAATCATTATAATAATAATAACCGCAATAACAATAACAACAATAATAATAATGCAATAATACAATAACAATAATACAAAAACAACAACATGGTATTCAAGCTCATCAAACAGTCGATATTCCAATCCCTACTCGACCAACTGTTTGGCATATCCGACAAGAACCGTTCTGGGATCAGGCTGAAATATCAGACAATATTTACAGGGTTCCAAGCAGACGAGATCTGGATGCTATCAAACAAGATCGCATATGACTACATACAACAGACCCGAGTCCGATGCAGCGTCTGCGATTAATTGGTCTTCCATCATTAATATGACGTCACGTAAATTGGACATATACAATCAGCATTCGTAACTACTCGACTGAGTTGAAGCGGGCTAGGTGGTATTCTTCAGAAAACTGTAATTAGGATTAGAAAATTAAAAGCGACCCAAATGTTTAAGCGTCTAACAAATCATCAAATCTGTTACATTTTTACATAAAGTCACCAATAACATTAATGAATTTCTAAATGTTTAGAACTATATTCTATTTGATCTCTCCAAGTTTATATTATTATTTTACCAAACGCAGCAATGGGTTCCGATTTATTAATCTTCTCGAAAATACTCGATTATTTCTACGAAACAAAACAGTATGCCTCACTGACACCGGCGAAATGTTCTGATTTGATATGGATCATCCGACTGATATATCAACATCCGCGATATTGTCTTTTGGAAACAAATAGAGCGCGTCTCACTGGCACTAAAAAATCATTAGGATACATGCTTGAAAATACACATAGTGTTTTCTGAACACCATGAACTGCGATTTTTTTCTGATAGAAGTCGAATCACATGAACTAATCTGAAGTACATCTTGTAAACGCACTTCTGGCACGAAGATAACAAGGCGCTATCTATCCTCAAATCCAGCAAAAGGTTCCCCAATTAAGCATGTGTTTACAGAATATGTACAACATGTACGTATGGCGTTTTCACATAAAAAATAAAAGAAAAAAATAGGCTTCAGGCCCGTTTATGTGAGCTCTAATTGACATTTCCGTTTAATTTTTAATGTGACAACTTCTGTCAAATTATCGAGGGTGACGAAGTGAAATCTGAAAGCAGCTGCCATTGGCAAGGGAGGTAAGCAGGCAACCATGTTTGGTTTGCTTGGGGGTTAAATACCCAAATAACAAAATCGATTCACCTGTATGCATTGCTCACTAGAATCCCTTGTATAGTACTGCCTCCTCTGTGAAATTATGTCGTCAACAATAATTTCGATATCCCGCATTCCAAAGTCACGTGGTTCGGAAACTAGGGCCACGAGAGACATTAATGAATAGTCTCCCCTGAATAATCCCTAAATACAAGTAGGTTCTTTCATTTGTTTTTCTCATTTTTTATGCTTGTGCTCTATATGTGTATGTTGACTTTTCTGCCTTTCTTGTGATACCCAGGTTAACCAGCATCAACAAATAATTTCATTGTCTTTTTTAAATAACATATCTCCATATTTATAGGTATTTGGGTGAAATTTCACTGTTTGTTTTTGCATTATATACAAAAGAACATGCGAAAAAGTCCAAGAAATCCAACTAAAAGGATCCACCTTTTGTTTGGAATAGCTCGGATATTAACTAACTAGGGAGACAATTTCCATTACCACATTAGACATATTTAAAGTTTATCATGACTCGAAGCACGATGGGGATCTCAGCTAAAAGTATATACATATCAACGTCAGCGCTGATTACCCAGATGATCATGCAACTTGATCTCAAAAGTAAGTTGTCACGTGGGTTTCTGGGTTTAAAAATAGCTATTTCTGCAACTGTTGCTCAGATAGGAAATACCATTTGAAATGACGAATGGAGATTTCTTCGCTACTCACACATATCTAGGGCACCAATGAGAAGTATTTTGCACGACCTTTTCAGGTAACTATAACTTACTTAATTATTTGTGAAAAAAAATATTTTGTCCCAACTTTTGGAAACGACAATTAATTGAAGCCAATTTGATTTATGCTGTTTCAGTGGTTTCAGAAAAACCTATTTGATATCATGAACATTTGTTAAACTAACACTTAAATAAAAGGTGGCAAAACGAGACGCATTATCTATTTTATAATTACTTTCTTCACATCTCTTATCCTTTTTATTCCCGCCTGCTTTGATTTCATTTAGAGACGCACTACTATCTGCTAATTCTTATGTAAACACTCGGTTGCGAATGTATTGATATTATGCAAAAAGTTTACACAACAACAAAACCCATGCCGTGCTGGTCTAATGCGTTAATCGACGTTAGTGTAAACAACATCAACGACGTATCTGACGTTACGTAACGTGCTCGTATGTAGGTGCGAAGAAGTTCTCGAGGTCAATCACTCGTAGATGATGTGTTTACTCTTGGCATCGTATTTATTTATAAATACGCCTGCATCGTCAAGAATCACTGTTGGGAATATTGCATCTACTAAATGACCCTAACTGATTGTTGTTTACTTCGTGCATAATTCAAACCAACATATACGTGCTGAAAAGATATGTATCTGTCTATTGTTTTACTCTTTATTGACATTTTAACCACCGCTATTTATAATCGCAGTCAGTTTTTGCGTTCACGTTTCGAATGTTTATCATCCGAGCAGGAACCTTTTAGTTATATGTACACAGTACCGTCATCATTTATAATGTAACTGATAATTGCGTTTTTTTACGTTAAAGTTAAGATTTCAAAAAAAAAAAATCTTTAGATTGCTTTAGTGAGCTTTTCGTATAATGAACAAAACAACTATATATAAATATTTGTTATTTTTATTACATTACTGGTACTTTTGTGTATGAGGCGACATTTCTGTTCTGTACACAGAGGTTAGCAACCCCAATTCCACCCCACCCCCACCCAACCCCATACACACACACACACTCACACAATAACAAAAAGAACCCCACAATACAAAAAGAATAAATCGGTTGTTTTTTAAAACGAGAGAAAGGAAAACGGTGGCTGAGAATTTTAATAATGGTGTCACGCTGAACGATCAGGGGGTAGTCCGGGCTGATTATATGGCCATAAAGTCGTGATTCTATCCGGGCTTATCAGACAAATGGCATACAGATGGAGATTCACGCCACGAATCAGGGTCCTAATCGACGGCCAAACACCGGAAACATGATTGAACTCTTTCTGAAAATGCCTGGCTTGAAGGCACTGAAGCACACAGATTGATGCACCCTATCGCTGTGTGCTTGTTTTACCGCAACGTTCTAAATGTCTTGCCCTGTTGGACAAATTTCCCAATAAAAAGAAATGGAAAGAATGGTCATAGGATTTTAGTTTAATAAACATAAGCAAGTTAATATATATATAAGAGCCTGAAACCTCCTCGGTAAATACAGGGGCGGATCCAGAAAATTGTGTGGGGTAGGGGGTGTGGTGGTGGGTCTGAATCAAGATCTAATTCAACTTTATCGCAGTAAATACTAGATATATATACACAGAACGGGAATCTAACTTCGACCTTCAACTTCGACAGTCAAAGACAAAATTTACTTTAAAAGCTTACTATTTTAAGCTTACATGTGTTTTTCCCAAACCTACTCTTTAACCTGCCTGGTGGGCGGATGCATCCCCCATCCCCGCCCCCACCCCCGGATCCATCCTTGGGTTAATAACTCTATCAAGGCAAAAAGGCAATTCCGATTTAAGGTATTAGATGTGTAATAGTGACAAAAAATATATCACATTATTCAGCATTGTATTCTGGATTATTTTCCAAATTTTAATAACTTTTCATCTCAGCTAACTTAAGCGAATTTTTATGTACTAGGTCGACGTCCTCAAATCTGACCTTTAAATAATCTCATACATGTCAATTTTGGATGAATAATAATTAATGAAAACACAGTAATGTCATTAGTTTTCAACATTTTTATTAGAGTATACTTTTCTAAATAAAAATACACCAAAAATTGTGAAAAACACACTTGTTTCTTTCTTTGCTTTAATTTTACTTTTTTGACGAATCTTCCTCGCTCACCGCGATTCCTTGGCGCCATTTTGAAGAAATTGATGCGATTTCATTGGATAAAATTAGAAAACTAAAATCCGGTGATTTTATTCTCGGAAGGCCGAGTGTTGATGTAAATGATCGAACATTTAACATCGTAAAACACTAAATGCCGACATTACACGAGTATTCATGATGAGATTGATTACACATCTTATACCTTAATGATCAAAATAATAAACAACAAACATTTTACAACTGTCTCGATGACCGAGTGGTTCGGCTGCTTGCTTCTCGTAATTGGAGTTTCTGGTTCGAATCCCACTGTCTTCTTTTTTCCAAATGATTTTTACTGAGATGTTAAGCACATAGAAACGCAAATCTCGCAATCGCGCCAACATATTGCGTTCAGCGGAATTTGGCAAAATTTGGAAATCGCAGCTGCTTATGTACTGTAAATGCGATGGGATATCACCTAATAAAATTTTCTTACTTAATTCTTACACGATTTATTGTAATAACCAATATCACTAAATAAAGTGAGAAAAAACATTGTCTTTGTAAATCTTGTACCTATCTAGCTGTCGGCATTTGTCCATGTTCGAGGCGAGGCAAAAGTCGTCTTTATAAATTTATGTTTATAACCGTCAGAGTCAACCATTGTTTTATTTTTTTCAATTTCATTATTATTTTCAAATTATATTACATCATCATCTTTTGAATGTTATAGAACATAGAATATAGACATACAATAGCGTTATTTTTGGGTATTCTGGCATGAAATCTCGGGAAAATCTCGTGAGGAAGGAGCAAGACGAGATGTAGCAGAACACCACTTTAGGTAATGAGCAGTTGTAAATTTCTGTGTCCACGTATCTGGTTCCTGACGTATTTTCTATCGTGTTTTACATTGGTTTTATTGATAAGATCCCATTTTACTTCGTGTGTTTCAAAGATTATCACTAAAAAGGAAGATTTTTCGTTGGACAAGACCTTTAAGTGTTACGGAAATAACGTCATGTTGGTATGTTGATAAATTAAAAAAAAATGTTCAAGAAAAAAGATATTTCATGGTTCGGGGAGAAGAATCTAATGCAGATTATCTATGCGATTAAAGGAGAGAAAACGGCCAAGAGAAAGTGGCTTCAAGAACATTACTAAATTATGTAGAAAAACAACGGTACGTAAAAAACAACTACAATGACAAGACACATTTCGTTGCGATACAGCTGTTAAAATGTAGGTCTGCTCACTGTAATTTGCAAAAAGTTACTGTTATTAGGAAAAGAAATCATCTTTCTTGAATGTGAAACCAGAAAATAACGAATTAGAAAAGAACTAAATAAATTAATGATCGTATTAATTACAATAAAGTCATTGTATTGTTTATATGTTTATAAAAGCATAAAGTTAAAATTAAAGTAATTACGTTCGATAACCATAAATAGTGCAAGGGTAGTGTTTATATTTATAGCTGGTGTATTGGTCACTTTCAATAGTAACCATAGTTGTATTAACTGACAATAACATCGTGATAAAATGTAAATAATACCGTTTTTTTCTTTTCTTTTTAAAAGGACGGAGACCAACAAACATATTTAAGGAGACATCGAAACTTATTTCTGAACATTTTTTCAACCTAAATGTCAAATAAGACTTTACAGCATCTGTTGTAATACATATGATTAGTAATACATGTATGCTGGTCTCCGCAGCACATGAAAGATGGTATCCGACAGTATGCCTATATTAAATACATGTACCGATATCTAACCACTGCTTAAGGAACTTTTTATGCTTTTTTTTATCTATAAACCCATACTTTAGTATTTATAAAGATGATTTGAACACTAACTTTATTGTTAAACTGTACTAATCGCGAAAAGATAACTCTAAATGTTCAGTCTTTTCAACTCTACAAAAAAGATCGATAGTGGTCACTGCTAAAAATAGGTATCGACGTCAGAGCGGATAACCCGGATAAATATATAAAAGTGAGTGGTCACGTGTTTTTTTTTTTAAAGTTTAAAAATAGCTATCTCTGCAGCGTGGCTCGGATAGGAAAAGCTGTTTGCAATGACGAAGAGGATTTCTCCTTGACTGTAAACGCTTATCTTTGGCATAAATAAACGACATTGTGCATGACCTTTTCAGTTATCAATGACTTATTTGGTTATTTGAAAAAATGGACCAAACTGTCGGCTACCACCTTTTAATCCCAGTGTTGGAGGCCCTGGCATAAAGGACACCTGGATTTGACTCCTGGACCCGCAGCTATGACAACAAACATGGCGTCGACAGCGACTTGCATGTGTACAATTGGGCCACGGTATCAAAACCACCTTACTTCCCCGTTTGATTGATTGAAAGAGAGGTTTGCTTTGAAAGTGAACCCGGAAGGAAAGGACACCACATTCACCATCTCAAATACTGCTCATTACTTGGCATCGTTTCACGAAGCAAAGTGGCAAAAACGAGAAGATGGATGGTACGTGATCAACAGTCACAGATACGCTGATACTGCCACATTCACCACGGAAGAGTATTTAGATTCTAAATAACCGTATTTATCAGAGGTCTTTCAGGGCTGGTGTCGACGCAACTACCATGATTTATCGCAGATTTCGTTAGGCAATAAAAACAGATTCCGTAGCAATTCAAGACAGTAAGCCATCTATAACGTGTATACTATTGGAAATTAATAGTGCGAACATGTAATGTTTCTCTCAAAATCAATTCCTGCTAGTGTGCACCGTGCTTTCATTACAAACCATATCCCGGTGTCAATAAATTAAGGCGGACAGTGAAACAGGGATTCGCAAAAGGGAGTCGTGAACTGTACCACCAAACGTGACGACGCACGATATTACAAGAGAACCTCGTTTCGAAAATCTCTGATCCCACCTTTTGAATGAAAAACATGGGGTTTGCATTGCAAGTAAAACAAGGAAATAAATAGTCGTAGTTTCTATGGCATCATTTCACAGAGCAAACTGGCAAAAGGTGAATTTGGATGGCACGTGTTCAACAATCACTGTCCCGCTGATACGCTGATACTAACACATTCTGGGACAGGATTTAGATTCTAAATACACATAAACAGCATTTATCGGGCTTATTTTTACGATGGGGTTGACAAAATGACCTTGATTCCAGTAAATACTGGAAAAAAGACATTCCGTTGCAGGAAATAGCAATTAAGAAATAATTTGATCAAACAGCGGCTATAAAACGCAAAGCAAGACAGGCTGCATCGGCAGTTGTTACCTCCTGAACGAAGACTACGATAACAATGATGCTGCAAAAGTTAAAATGTTTGTAATATTTACCCATATCCAGATTTAGTCGCTTAAAACCAGACCATTTTAGCCGCTTGCAAACAACTACACCCAAATGTTACCAGGTTTACGTGTATCACTTGACTCGGCAGCAAATTATCCAAAGTCTGAAAGGACATTTCAAGTGATGGATCCAGGGGTGGGGTGGGTTACCAACCAGGTAAAAGAGTACAATTGTGAAAACACATACATGAAAGCTTAAAAATAGTTAGCCTTTGAATGAAATCTTGTCCCTTGACTGCTTAGGTCGAGGTTATGGCCCCTAACTGTGTATGTATATCCAGTACTTACTGCGATAAGGTTGAATCGATCTTGATTCATACACCACCACCAACAATTTCTGGATCCGCCCCTGGTTATCCCCAGGGGCAGTTGGCTGATCTGAATTTAGACTTTTTTTGCAATACCAAGCAGGTTCAGTTAAATTTGAGCGGGAATTAAGCGGAGATGAGTTTCGCATACATATTACATAATTTATTATAAAATAATCAGTCATTGTCCTGGTCTCGGTGAACGATCAAAGTTTATGTCAGTCATTGCTAAAATTTATAGCTTTATCAACGTCAGCATCGTATTATAAACCAGTATCACGAATTTAAACAACGTTTCAGCAACTTTTACTGCGCAGGCAAACGACCAGATATCGTCTGTGTCACAGACCGAATGGCTGACCATTTTCAGCAAGCCGTTTGGATGAAAATACCAACTTCAGGCAGAGAAGGAAAGATGTAATCACACGAGCTTGGTCAATCGGCTTACATGTAGGTGTGTGGTTGCCATACCCGAAACACCACAAGTCAGAATGCGTTGGTTCGAAACAAGAAAGAGCGCGGTAGTGAGACATCCAATACGCCGCCGACAGCATGTTATTTAAACAAGAAGATGACTACCATTAGAACTAAACATTCTCTGACGCTGTCGAGTCATCACATAAATATATAAGAGTAACGGACCATAACTCTGATGGGAACTAGACTTTCTGCTACTTTGCTTTCTTCCTTGTTGTCTGCCACATCTGTAATTACAAAATCCATTGTCAACATCGGACTACCCACTTTCTTCTGGTAAACATAACCAAGCCAAACAGCTGCGAATTCCTACTAATGTCTGCATCCCCTTTATAGGGATGGTTACACTAAATACCGGCCGGAAGTAGAACCAGTGAAGTGGACTTTCCTCTTTAGTAACAGTCTGTTATGTTTTGATTTCCTATTTTGTAGACAATCTTAATTTTTTGGTGTAAAAAGGAAACTGGAACCATGTAGAATTAAAAATAAAACGCAAAAATCTTGAACACCTATGCACAATAATGGACTGATCCACTTTTTTACGGGAAGTACATATTTCATTGCTATTTGTGATTTACAGACTGCATCCTATGAAGCAGAACCTTCCTACAAGTTGCAGAGTTGATTTATTTTTGGGTCTTTCTGACAGACAATAAATAACACGTTTCACCTATATATGGTTATGGGGGTCCATTATAACCTGGTCATGGTGCAATTTGTTTCCAACTTTTCGCGATTCACTATAGAATATAGAACACACTTATTTAGTGGCGTCTAACCTATGGTTGCAAGCTATGCTTTATTGTTGCAAGCTACAGAGTTATAAGCGGAATTTTCGATTATATTATCTAAATATGGTCTAACCAGACAGCTGCGATTTCCTGTTATTGCCTGCTACACTATCGTCCCCTTAAAAATGCATTCTATAAGGGGCACAGACAATGAAGACGAGAACCTTCTTGTGATGAAATCAGACAAAAGGCTTTCAAAGCAAATATGGTTCTTCCTAAACACTGTGTGTCTTTAACGGTATTATACGCCAGTTTGCCTTCACCAAATACATGTAGTACTATCTACCATTGTTTTGGGGATTCGGGGCGTAATTTCAGCATAGACGTAAACTTAAGTCTAAGTAAAGACGATTTTGAACTCTACCTATATTGTTAGACCGGACAAATCGCGAAAACAATCATTCTAAACGCTTTTTCTTTCCAAATCTATAATATAAGCGCAATAGTGACCTTTGCTAAGTGTAGATATTAACGTCAGAGCGAACTACCAGATGGCGATATAACGTGATAGCAAAATGCAGTTGGTACGAGGTTTTCTAAGTTTAAAAATAGCTATCTCTGCAGCGTGGCTCAGAGGTGAAATACCTGTTTGCAATGATGAGTGGAGATTAATTTCTTACTGTTCACACAAATCTAGGGTATCAATGAAACATCATTTTAAAGGACTATTTCCAGTAATAATGACTTATTTGTTTATTTGAGAAACAATGGTCCAAACTATAGAATACCAGCTTTAAGGAGTGGGTTTTTTTCCCTGTTGAATATACAGAAATAAGAATATATGACAAAGTCCTATGAATATTGCAACATATACCAAACTCCGAAAAGGCACAGAACAAAGGTATTTCACATGCAAGCCAAGCGAAAAGTAAGATCAAATCTGTGATGAGTCATTTAAGAAAAGAGCAAACCCGACAGTTACCGCCTTGGAACGGTCAGTCGGCAATATGGACCGACTGGGGTGCTTAAACCGGTTTTACAGAGCTCTAACCTCACACTTCCTGACGAGTTTCTCAAATGCAAGCAACGAAAAGAAAACGATCTATTTGAAAATAAAATGTCCATGCGCTGATATTTTCTATACGTTATGACGAAAGTAGTGACGTCATCGAAAAAATAATGTCCACATAGTGTTCAGTAAAGGAATATGGTATTATTTCGATTTGAAAAACAACACAAAAATGGTTGATCACAAATAAAATTAACTCTCTGAATCATGAACAAACATGACCAGAGACGACTAAATGGTTGTAGCATCATGTTCATGTGAAGATGGAATTGAAGAACCAAAGTTCAATGTCCTTCAAAGGAAATACACGTAACAATCCTTATAGGATGAATTAAAGGACAACATAGAGTCGCACTTAAATGCATACGCAATTTTGACTTGAAATAGTCCTAAAACTTGAACATAATGCAAAAAGAGCAAAAACATTCAAAATGAAACAATTTAAAGTAGATTGAGCCTAATGAGCGCTAAGGAGAGGTGACAAATCACATTTTTACCGATGATTTCGATTATACCGATTAATATATTACATACCATGTTTGCTATACAATTTAGATTTTTTTATTCCTATAAATAAATATTTACATAAGAAAAGAAACAAATAAATAACATTTTTATTTCATAGCTTGATGTAAGAGATGCATAAATAATAGACAAAACTTCAGAACGGAGACAAAAAGTCGCTTCTTGGGTTTCAATCTACATTCCGCTTACTAATTCTGTTTACAGGTATTCTAACTTATTTGTAGATACGCTTTAGTTGATTGCAGTGTATAATTATGGCCAGCACTATCTCAAGCACTGAAAATAAAAATACAGTTGACCCATTTAATGTCAAACTTGATTGATCATAAAAAATACAAAACTATCTCATTAACTTTTCTGTTTATTTGTGTGTAAGTTGTATATGCGATACTGTTATTTTAAGAGCATCATTGACGGGAATATCTATGAAGAAGATAAATTAGCAGTGGCGACGAGGCAGGCTCAGTTGGTTAGAGAGTAAGTGGCAACCCTTTCTCAATATGGATAACGTGTTTTCTCCTAGTTTGATTGACCGAGTGCACATCTGATCTCCATATAAACTCTCCGTTCATCCATCACTGTACGTTCCCCTCATTAACAGAGAACATGGTACAGAAAATTGTACGTTTGGGAGTTTTGAATTACATCCAAAGAACCAAATACGAAACCAACGTGACCAACTTTACTTTCACAACATGTAAGTCAGCTTACTTGGTCATGCGGATATTCGAAGCGGTTTAAAGATGCTAATAGGCGTGTATTGTCAATTTATCTTAATCAAACCTGCAAAATAAATAAGGGTTAACAATTTAGGAAAAATCACTAACCTTGTATATTAACAGAACCTTATACTGACAGAAAAATATTCCTTTGAATTAAGAACACTTTACTATTTTGTGTTCACAGTGGTGTGTTCACGGTGTGTTGTACCGGAAATGCATACGTTAAATTAACAATAAAAACACAAAAGATAAAAAGAACAAAACAATTAAGCATATTTTTTGCTATTAACAAATGCCTCTCAATTTCAAAGTTAATCTTTTAATGGTTCTTGGTGATAAACAATGAGTTTAGATCCATTTACGCATTTCGTTCACGCCATGCACTTACGGCTAATCGAATAGCAATTCAATCAAATACAACTTGTTTAATCTGTTAGCAAGACCGACCTGAATTTTAAAGAGCTAAGTTTCTAAAGGTGTGTAATACTTTCTCTCTTTGTTATTACATAAGTTCGCATATTGTTTACTGGTTATAAGTGATAACGTGTCTATCCACAATTTAATGCGACATCAATTAAAATCAGTTGTCTGTTTATGTATCTCGTGACTGTTAGATAACTTCCATTAATGGCCTTAATTTCTAAAGGTATATAACGAGCCTCGTTTAAAAATTATTCTTGTTCATCTCGTTTAAGTGTTATAATAAATTACTATGCGTTACATTCTGCACATCTCTGAGCGGCATGCCATTTTACTATTTGTACCCCGCGAATAATGGGAGTGGGTATAAGTCCAAGACCAGGAATGAAAGACATAAGTGGATAGTCTTCCCCTGAATGCTCCCTGCATGCAAGGTGGTCCTTTGATTTGAAAACCTCGGTTTTTTCAAACTGCATGTGTACATTTTATTCTTTTTAAGAATACTACGGTTTTTGGGCTCATATTTATGTAAAAGTATGACATTTCACCGTTTGTAACGACCCAATCTAAATGAACAGGCGATTAAGTCCAAGAATTCCGACTGTGAGGACTTACCTGCTATTTGGGTAACATCGGATTATTATCTAACAAAGGAAAATTATTTACTTTTCACCAAAGTTGACCCTTCTTCGGATTAAATCCCAACCCGCAACTTCTTCAAACGGTACTGTAATAGCGCTTGTTTACATTCGGCTAATTATCTTACCGCGACAAGTCTGTTCTTTGAGACGATAATGCCCGCACACTGGATGGGGTATCCGGCCAGATGAGATGCTTTTACAGTTATGACACCACTGCCTCGTTTTCAAGTAAACACAGTTTCCGGATAACCAAAGTAATAAACAATCCGAATAACTTCAATTTGAACCAAAGTAATAAACAATCAAGTCGATGGTTTTAAGCGGGTCGAGCATCACTTCTTGAGTCAGTTTTCTTCAGGCAAAATTAAAGTTTCATGCGCAAGAAGTTTGAGGTATGTAGCTCACAAATGATTCGATGAGTTGATAAACAGCATCCCGCAGATAATAATTTATGACATGCCTTGAAACTTGTTACCTGGTTTATCTATAGAATCAGTTTTGTTCCATAAGTCTTTGAAGCGCCGGAATTAATTATAATCTTGCGATTATAAGACATACATGCCGCGAGAATTGCTGCTGCCGGATCAAATTACAAGCTCTTCTTTACAAATTCCCAACCCCCCATAAATCAAAATTACCATAAAACGAGATGATTATGCAGGGGCCGAACGATGCATCAGCCACGAGCCGCGATTCATCTTTCGTGCTCTATCAGTTCAGATTGTTTTGGTATTATACACTATAAATATGAATACATTACTAGTTTTCGCTCCTTGACAAGCCATGCGATGTCACAGAATCATTATCATGACAATATACCAACGCCGCATATTACACGTGTTCTTCAGCGGGAAGTGTATTTTCCGGCACCCGGGATCTTTTCATTTTAGTATATTAACGTACCCTATCATAATCAAGGAATTATGAAAAATGATGTCGCATGCAGTAACTGCACACCTGGGAACAGCATGCTTAACATATCCTGAATTCATTACTGCGATTATACACACCTGAACAAAATATAAGATTGACAAATCGCTTATTTTGTGGTGATTACAACTTCTACTCAGTTGGATTAACGGTAACATCTTTAAACATTCTTTAAATTAGACGAAATATTTCAATATATAGACACATTTCGCAACATGGCGAGAAGGCAAATGCTAAATTCGAATGTATTGACAAATTTTAAAACAAAACGTTTATAAGTATTTATAGAATGCCGAAGACAACAGAAACTTAATCTTAAAAAAGGAACCCATGTTAAGATATAACTTTTCTTCTTTTTCATTTCTATACAAACTTTGTTAATAATCATGCGGCCATTCATACTTGTACAGTTATAAACATGAACCTGGATATCTACGATTAACCACAAAACGATGGCGTTCAACATCACCAGATGGTTTTATTAATGCAGCACTGTTGAGCGAATTAGCGTATATACATTGTAATACCTCAAGCTAAGTTTGAACATATACTATGAGGTTGAGCTTAAATGGCTAAACATACATGTAGTTGAAAATTGTTGCAACCATTTTCGTTCATTCTAATCAACAAGCATCGCCATCTTATAAATAGTTAAAGATACAATCAAGTGAGAAGGGGATATATTGTATTCGTTTATTCATTGCGGTTAAACAAAGTTGCTCCTTGAGCAAAATAATAGCAACATTTTGACCGTCTTGTGACCTCGTCGCTTTAATAGTTTATAAGCTTGTAACATTTTTTTCTGTTAGCAATGTACCCACTTGTGTGAGGAAATACTTCATCGTTTTTGAATGTTGTGATGAAATTCCATACTGAACTAATAATTTAAGATTGAACGCACGACCCCAAAGGCAACAGATGTTTCATTATTTGTGAGAATGGCGATATAACATGGCGGACAAGAAGTGAAATAAAATCACAAACTTCATTAGCGATTAATCTATGGAATTATGTATGTATATTGTTTCTTGTCAGAGTCGAGATAAGCCCTTGACGAATCGCCACTACCAGCTCTTCCAGGAATTACACTTTTCCATTAGGCGTATCTTTCAATACTCCGAGAATAGAAAGCGATGATGGTTTGTAATGGGTATTCGCGACTTTTTGATAAGATTAAGAAAACTGTTTTCACATCAATCAGTTAAAGTGTTGCGTAAAGCTGGCAGTAATGTTAGACTGACGTACTGTTAGTTGATATTGTTAAAGTTGTAGTTATTTCACTTGGGTTTGTCCATAAATCAAATATTTCTTCACAAGGATCACGGCATGATCACAACAAGACGTCTGATTATTGTCATCGTGATGTAGTCGACTTGCAGACTGTGCAAATATAATCAGATCAAACGAGAAAAATACACCAGGTATGCTTAATTTATCGAAAAATATCAAAATGATAAATTCCCATTAGCGAGGCCTGCGCGAAATTGCCAAACTTGGCGCCACGCGTGCTCCTCAGAAACGCAACTTATAATCAGTGTTTTACAATGTATAATATAGAATACATACAGAACCAATATTATAGTGAAAAACATGTTTTACTGTTGAATTGTTACATATTCAATGTCAACGTTTATGATTATCGTTAATGAAAAACAATAACATCGAAATCTTGAAATTCATATTTTTAGAATACAATATTTTTTTAAATAGATAAATGCACAAAGAACTAACAAACAGAAATGAATAAAATTATTGACTCATCCTTAAACAAAATGAACAGTGCACCTTTTTACCTTCTATGAAAATATAGTTTTGATATTTAAAATACTTCACAAAAGCTGTTAAATTTGATATAAAATTCAGTAAAATAGACTGAAAAATAACCAAATGGTGAGTTTAATACAGTACATTTTTCCAGATTTCGGCCTGCATTAGCTTCTGTCTTCAAAGATGGCTGCCTTAAACTGTCTTATGACCTATGACATCAAATGGAAACTATCTATTGTATTTTTCCAGCTAATTTACGTAAGCATAACTATAAGATCAGTTAATTGTAGTAGTGCGCTGAATATCTATATCAACCTGAACATAATCATCATCAATAACAGCAACAACAGCATAAACTAAAACCCTCATTTAATTTCATTTACCGGAAAATAACGAAAAGTACCAAGTGGTTCCGATCACGGAGCTCTTACCCGCTTAAATGATAAACGACCCTAAACCCTAGTTAGCCTTTCTCAGACAGTCAGGAATCTTCAACCGTCGTGTCAGCCGACATCCTGTCTTCAACACCTCGTATGTTCAGGTGTCATATTTTTATATTTCTTGTTTTCTTCCTCTCTTCGAGTGCCCATTAATTGTTGTTTGTTTTTGTCGAGGTCCGATTTTGTGAACAGACGAACCCAAGTGGGTTGTAGTTGAAATTTCGTGAAATCTCGGCCTGACGTGAAGAGTCATTGTAAGCCATTACGAGTGCAAACAGATATGACAGCAGCAATGCGGAGACCGGTTTGTTTATTATTGAAAGTACATCTCGAGTGTTTGACATGTTTGGCCAAGGAAAACTGCCACCCGGAAAAGCTATGTCAAGTCAAACGCAGCGTGTTCGCAATTTCGAATACAGTTCATTTAGGACTTTAAATTCTAAAACTTACGATTTAAAAACAAACAAACAAAAAAACTGGAAAAATATGGCTTAACCCTATCTTGTAAGATAAAAAAAATCTTTGAATTTTCAAAATGCAATTTCGGAGAAAATTAACAACAGCAACACACACAGACACACACAGAAATTTGACATGTAACAGGCCTCGTTAATTTATTGTAAAAACTGTTCTAAAATACAGGGGGGCAGTAGCTGAGACGATTTCATTGATAGATGGTAACCATCTTGTAAAAATGTCCGCCATTGTAGATTCGATAGTGCCTCGCGACTTCATTGCTTTGATTATAGTAGTATAGAGCCAAATATTGTGTTTATTTGTAAAAAAAAAAACCTTTAAAATTAACCAAAATATAATCCTATTTCTAGTCCATCTTGAATAATTGCCTTCATGTTGAAATTGTCTAGCACTCCCCTTTTAAATTCTAGTGCACGATGGATGTTTCTACCAAAGGTCATTCTTGTGTTATCAAATAAAACTTTTGCTCAGTTTAACACCAGCTTAACTTACCCAACCATATCATTATTTCACCGAAAAACACCAACACAGGTCAGTAATAATTTAGCTTAAGCAACACACATGTAATAGAAACATTTTAGATGCAACAAATAGAAAAGCTTAAACAGAGAGTAAATCTGTCCATCAACTTATTATACAAATACTATGAACTGATACCTTAATGTACATCAGCACAGATCAATACTTTCTTGTAAAACCCTGTATAGTCAACATTGTTCCTCCAAATGAAATCGGACTTAAAGAAAGTTTACCTAATGCAATACTTATTCTTTAGAAATAGAAATAACGTTATTATTAATATGGAGAAAAATGTTTCAATGTAATAATTATTCGTAAATATATTGTACCTTTATAAAAATGTAAAAATTAGTCGGTAAGAAATTGTGCATATCTAATAATAATTATTTAAGTAGTAGTACATATGCTATATTTAATCTTCAAGAAAGCGTACCTTTTTAATTATTAATCTTTAATCTTTTTATTGTCTCTATGTTCCTATTTAGTACGTGTTCTTTAAAAAATTGTACCCATGTTATAATTATTCCTTAGGAAAGTGTACCTATGTAAAAATGATTTCTTAGTAAAGTGTACCTATGTAAAAAGCCATTCTCCAGGAAAGTGTACCAATGTAATAATTCTTCAGGAAAGTGTACCTATGTAATAATAATTCTCCAGGAAAGTGTACCTATGTGATAATAATTCTCCAGGAAAGTGTACCTTTGTAATAACAATTCTTCAGGAAAGTGTACTTATGTAATAACAATTCTTCAGGAAAGTGTACTTATGTAATAATAATTCTTCAGGAAAGTGTACCTATGTAATTATTATTCAGGAAAGTGTACCTATGTTAAAGAAATTCTCAAAGAATGTGTACCTATGTAATAATAATTATCCAGGAAAGTGTACCTATGTAATAATAATTCTTCAGGAAAATTACCTTTGTAATAATAATTCCACGGTAGAGTGTACCTATGTAATAATAATTATCCAGTTAAGTGTACCTATGTAATTACAATTTGTACCTATGTAATAATTGTTCTCCAGGAAAGTGTACCTATGTAATAATAATTCTTCAAGAAAGTGTACTTATGTAATAATAATCCTCTAGGGAAGTGTACCTTTGTCCTAATAATTTTCCGTCTTATGCAACACATGCATGACAGACACACAACCTTCTACCTGTATACAATCTTACAAGTCTCGGATAATATCTTTCCAATATGTTGTTTTTTGGCATTTATTATACTTTTATCTTAATAAGTAACGTTTTACATTAGGGTACCGTTGTAAACTGAAACATCCCCATTTTATGTTTTTATGCCAACTTTATGAGATATATCGCAGAACCTTTTCGAGCAAAATTAATAAATAAACGTCGGGCTGTAAACTACGTTTCTGGACCCGTATCCAAATTGTTTACAGCTTGCACATTTTTAAAGACACCGGCCGCATAAAACATCATTGTCTATCAAGGCCAATACTCTACAGATAAACGGACGGGAGTTTAAAATTTATTTTCGAATTACCCTTTCTAAGTGTTCTTCAATGGATACAATGGATCGGAAATTCACGATAACACCTCAAAACATCGGTCTTACGACCTCTGTTCGCCATTTCAAGCTTTATGGCGGGTTTAACACCATTAAAGCATCATAAAACTTCAGGAAATTGACAATCCCGTTTCTACTCAAATCACGTGACCCACGCGAGACCACGTGCCAGCAGGCGTGATGGTGTTATTTATGGCCGAATGTGGAGAGGAGAGAATCCCACGTTGAAGCAGTTACAGACAAAACGTAAACAAACAAAAAACGTGCTACATATTACTTGTATCAGCTTCTTTTTAAAGATGATATCCAGTATTTTTATGCTGCAAAATGCTTTGAAAAGAAGAAATAAAACAAATTATAAATACTTTGCAGGGTCATGCTAAAGGCACTAGATGACAGGAATATAATGTATGCGTAGAATTGCAGAGATTTTTAGAATTTGTTTAAAATATTTCAACCGACATGCTTGATACCACATGACGACAAACGCATTATCCGCGCTGTTAAAAGGTGGCATCCGACCACTTGAGACAGATTCTTGTCTTTTAAACTATATAGATTTTAGTTATCTGACAAGATTCCGCAAAATGTTGCTTTTTGATGGCCTACATCTGTGTAAAAAGTGAACCGTAACACTCCACTTGTCATTACAAACATGTATTACCTATCTGAGCCAAGCTGCAGTTATTTAAAATTTGTCACGGTTTGTACTGACTAGCAATTTAGTTAAAAATCGTCTTTTTTGGCAAAAGCATGTCATTTTCTAAGAAATTATGCCCAAAGTCCCACACACATGGGTAAGGTTAATAAATAGTTGTACTTGATATAGGCCACCTAAGTAACCACCTTTAATATACTTGCTATATACCAGAAGGTGAAACATGAGATAACCAAAACCCATCAATCTGTTTCAATAGGAATCATTTTGCTGCATAATAATGATGAATCGACCGCATTCAAAACATTTTGGAAAGAAACAAATGCCTATATTCCATTCTCGATATCTATAAATATCGAAAATACGCATAGCAGCTAAAATAGATTACATTTAAATAAAAAGTAAATCGTGCATTATACAGTCAAATTGTCAAACTATTGAAAAGATATTTTAAATCGTACGAATAAAATGAACGTATGGTTTATTACAATTGCTTTTTTTATTGACAGATATTGTGTGTTTGGGGTGGTGTCGCATGCAACACCGTCCAGAGTTATGAGAAAGATGGATTTCGGAAGTAAACAGGACGGACCCTGCATATGACATTGACAACTCGCGGTCAGTTATTCGTGCCTGGGAAGAAGTAGTGCGTGTGCAGAACAAATACATGTATGTGTGCATAAGGAGACTATACGCATCAATGCATGCTTCAAATGTTAATTAATTCAAGGCAGTTAAAATTTTATCAAATCTTATACGCTTTTATACCAAGATGGACAAATCGCAATATATTGTATGCATATTGATTAATCGTACTTTAAATTGTTGATATTTTGTAGATTACATTTTGTTTCATTTTTTTTTAAATTTTATATTCCTTCATGATATTATGTATGTTTTTATGTTTTATTTTCAATATTACCGTTCACTGAAGGCCACATGTTGGATAAGGTAGTGCAAACATGTTTTGTATTGCTTAATGTGCTACCTTCACTAAATAAAGCTACCATTATTTTAATGATGATGATAATAATAATGTTTTAATTATTATTATTATTATTATTATTATTATTATTATTATTATTATTATTATTATTATTATTAATCCTTTCCTTGTAGTTTGATTTGTGTCACATTGAGTACAAAGATTCTAAACATAAATAAGTTTTATTTAGAAAATACTAGCTTCAAACAGTCGCATTTTGGACACGAAATTAATACAAGGCTTTACAAGAAGGGTAATAAAAGTAATGAGGTCAGAACGCGTAGAGAGAGAATGATAAAAAATGAAAAAAAAATATAGCAACATAGAACATGGTACAAATGTTCGGCCGACGAAATGACAAGTTGTAGAATGTCGTCACGCGTGTGGAACACAGCTGAATGTGTACGCAGTCGTTTATAACTTCACAACAACACCGAGTGGTGTCCCCCTTTCTCCATCGTGTATCATGACAACATAGACAACAAAGCTAAAGAGCAAAATAAGGTTCTGAATATGGGCTTTACACAGATAGAAAATAAAGTTGCAAACATTTATAGAGACGAATATTTAATTAATGCATAAAGCGAACATTTTGTCATTTCACAACAGCCTATATAAACACGGCATGGACAATAGTTTCAACAGGCCAAGAACTTTTACAAAGACAAAACACACTCTTATAATTATAGTCCAAACCTTACAGAAATAAAAACAATTGAAGAAAGGGTTATAATTGCAATTGGTTTTCTTGCCTTTCTTGTACCATACTTAACTAAGTGTGTATGTTTGATTGTGTGTGTGTGTGTGTATTATTTATTTTTTCTTATGTTTGCTATGTCGCGGCTCGGGATCGAACCCGAGGCCTCCCGTACCTGGAGCAGACGCTCTACCGATTACGCTACCAGGTCCGGTACAATATACTTGAATATTGCGAACTCATCAATATCTTTGATAATATCACTTACATGTGTCCCTATTATATGGTCCAGTAAAACAATTTCAATAGGAAAAAAAAAGATTAAAAAATGGATTTTACAGAGTCTGAAAAATAACTTGTGATATCTTTCATAGTGCTTTGTGCTATCAACTCAACCTGGCCAACAAGTGATACATTTTATTTTACAGATGAATAATAATTGTATTGTTTTTCACTCCACATAGTGTTCTGGCGCCATCCCCGGCTGAAATGCAACGTATTTGAAGCACTACACAATAATTATTAAGTCGCGTCTTTACATGTGACTCA
Organism: Sinonovacula constricta; assembly: GCA_007844125.1. Taxonomy (NCBI): domain Eukaryota; kingdom Metazoa; phylum Mollusca; class Bivalvia; order Cardiida; family Solecurtidae; genus Sinonovacula; species Sinonovacula constricta. The sequence continues at coordinate 34,362,019 of CM017569.1, forward strand.
TGAATAAACAAAGTAATGGGGAAACATTAGTACGAACAATATTTAAACAAGCATGGAAGGCAGTTTTATGAACGGTGTCGCGTTCCCTTAAACGCAATGGACGTTCTTGCTTCGTAAACAAGCAACTTGTTCGATTTTGTTAATGAATGGAGTTTATAAGGTCACGATGTCGGGGAAAGCACATTAACTAGTAAACATACTTTGTTGCAAGAATCAAATCGTTTATGTCACACTTGTTTAAGTTTATATTTAATAAATTATGCAAGATTGAGTTTGTAAATGCACCACTATTGGATATATTATTATTATTATTATTATTATTATTATTATTATTATTATTATTATTATTATTATATTACTATTTAGTTTCTGGATTCGTTAGTTACAATGTTTTAAAGAGTCAGTCGTTTGTAAAATTATTAGTATCAAGGCTTTTTTCACTGCAAGGGGAATGGGCCCATGCAGTATAAGTTTGGGGAAAATAGCTTCCTTAAAGGGGAATGAAAAAACTGATGTAAAATTACTTTTTGGGGAAAAACTGCATGATTTTAAAGACATTTTCAGAGGGAAAGGCGCCTGTAAACGACTCCTACTAAAGAAGGAAAAAAACAGAGTACGGACATGCACAATATGCTCCAACTGACTCTAAACATTCTTTGTTGTCGTATATATGTGCAATGCTTATATAGTAAAGCAGTTAAAAATTCAGCTGTTATACATGATGTTGATGTGGATTGTAAAATAAAAATTAACCCCCGCCTCCTCCACGGTCATTAATTATTGTTATATCACATGTATATCACATCACGTATAGCAGCTGCAGTCTTTTATTACATGATATTAAATATAATTCAACAGCAAAATGCTATGTTGCTGAATACATGTTTACATTAGGAAAAATAATCACATCGCATGACTTCGGATCAATTATCTATATGACAACATGACGCTTCAATATTTTTTTCAACAAATATTGCTTAGAAAAACAAAAACAAACAAACAACCCTATCTATTCTCTATTACCAAAAACATGTACTTGTAAAATAGCTGATCTTTAAGGTTTAAAATTAGGCTTAAATACTAAACCATATCATCCTGGTACTGTAGGCAGGCCCCGGGTTCGATCCCTGGCCGCGGCATATCAAAGTTGTTAAACATGTTAGTGGTATAGCTTCCTTGCTAACGTTTAAGCAAATATAAGGGTAGTTCAATGACTGGTTGGTCCGGTGTCAGGATAATGCGACTGGGTGTGGTATCATACCAGTTGTCGACGGTGCGCTATACACAGTAAAGGCAGCCTTATATCTGCTTCAAGTAGACACCGTCTACAGATAACTGAACTACTGTTGGTGGGGCCATAAACCCACTAAACATAAACCGTATCAACATATATTGCTTTGTAAATAACAACTTACTAACATCTTATCAAATATATGCAACTTAATACGCTTAGTTCTAAGTACTTTCTTTGACAACATTTAGAATATGAACATTCTTAACCAATAGAAGCTGCTTAGCCTCTAACCGCGTGGGTTTGAGTCTTGGTCGGGGGGGAAGGACTTAATGTGGGAAGGTCTTCCAGCTGACTTGCGGTGCGTCGGCGGTTCTACCCATATATTTGTGTGTGTGTCTTCCTCCACCAAATAGCTGGACGTCGCTATATTGATCATAATTGGTCGCTGCGATGTACTTAAAACAAAAGCAAAAACAAAAAACAAACAAACAAAAAACAAGCAAAAAAAATCAACCAATTGTTTTCAGGGGCAAAAAGACTGAGTAATGTATTGCCAGATACAGGATTCCGTGAAAACAACAATTTTAGTAGCTCTGGTATATATGTTGTAAAGACAAGTCCCATAAAGAAAGAATAACTCGACCTTTTATGACAATATACACATTCAACATGTTTCAAACAAAATTGTGGTAATGTTATGAAATTTATTTTTTTACATAATAATAACATTATTCTGTCAACCACGAAAAGAATATGTGTATTTTTAATGAGATCCAGCCATACAAATGTTCACGACATATGCAAGTACGTATAAATTCCATTTATGTTCACTGTCCAGCTTCAACAAAAACCTGTAAGTGTTACGGCGGATGAACCGTCACATTAATAATTTGTTCAATGGGTATAATTGAAGTAGTACGTGTTTTATCAACTAACAATTGGAATTTCTTAGCTACTTTTGGTACGGGTATATCTTAAAACTAGATAAGTATGTGGTTTAATCAATAAACTTTGACATATAAATCGCATAATTTACATGTAATGGAAAAGAGTTTATACATAAAATGATCATTTAAACAGCGTGTCTATATATTTTTCCATTTATTAGTAGATTACCAACATGCCTAGTCTTGGTTAAAATTTAAATATATTAAAATCATAAAAAGATGGACAAATACTACGGACAGACAGGCGGACAGAGAGATCTAGTAAACGGACGGAGGAAGGGAAGGATGACGGTCGTACAGATAGATGGATGGACGGACAGACAGGCGGACAGAGAGATCTGGTAAACGAACAGAGGAAGGGAAGGATGACGGTCGTACAGATAGACGGATGGACGGACAGACAGGCGGACAGAGAGATCTGGTAAACGAACGGAGGAAGGGAAGGATGACGGTCGTACAGATAGACGGATGGACGGACAGACAGGCGGACAGAAAGATCTAGTAAACGAACGGAGGAAGGGAAGGATGACGGTCGTACAGATAGACGGATGGACGGACAGACAGGCGGACAGAGAGATCTGGTAAACAAACAGAGGAAGGGAAGGATGACGGTCGTACAGAAAGACGGATGGACGGACAGACAGGCGGACAGAGAGATCTAGTAAACGAACGGAGGAAGGGAAGGATGACGGTCGTACAGATAGACGGATGGACGGACAGACATGCGGACAGAGAGATCTGGTAAACGAACGGAGGAAGGGAAGGATGACAGTCGTACAGATAGACGGATGGACGGACAGACATGCGGACAGAGAGATCTGGTAAACGGACGGAGGAAGGGAAGGATGACGGTCGTACAGATAGACGGATGGACGGACAGACAGGCGGACAGAGAGATCTGGTAAACGAACGGAGGAAGGGAAGGATGACGGTCGTACAGAAAGACGGATGGACGGACAGACAGGCGGACAGAGAGATCTGGTAAACGAACGGAGGAAGGGAAGGATGACGGTCGTACAGATAGACGGATGGACGGACAGACAGGCGGACAGAGAGATCTGGTAAACGAACGGAGGAAGGGAAGGATGACGGTCGTACAGATAGACGGATGGACGGACAGACAGGCGGACAGAGAGATCTAGTAAACGGACGGAGGAAGGGAAGGATGACGGTCGTACAGATAGACGGATGGACGGACAGACAGGCGGACAGAGAGATCTGGTAAACGAACGGAGGAAGGGAAGGATGACGGTCGTACAGAAAGACGGATGGACGGACAGACAGGCGGACAGAGAGATCTGGTAAACGAACGGAGGAAGGGAAGGATGACGGTCGTACAGATAGACGGATGGACGGACAGACAGGCGGACAGAGAGATCTGGTAAACGAACGGAGGAAGGGAAGGATGACGGTCGTACAGATAGACGGATGGACGGACAGACGGGCGGGCAGAGAGATCTGGTAAACGGAAGGAATGAAGGACGGATGACGGATGTACATGTACAGACACACGTATGGATGGAGACACATCCACTGTTTCCATAGCAAAACACGCCGACAGAAACACAGACATACATGTAGGCAGAATCAACGGAGTAAAGCAAGACAAAATGACAGATTCAGAGGCACATACACAGTAAGCACTCATGTTTTACACATGCATCCACAAGCGATCTTATGAAAACATGGACAAATACACAATGGTTAATTCAGAGAAGAACAAGACACTCTCAAACATAGACTCACATCCCATTGTGTCAAAGATCTAAAGTCCTTCACCGCTTGGGTTCAAGTCCCGGTCGCCGTGAAAGCCGTCTAAAGACATGGCCGTCATGCTGGCCTGTGTTGCGTCGATGGTTCTACCCAGACGTTTTTCTGGGGGTCTTTCTTCAATAATAGTAGCTGCACGTCACTTTGTACTTTTGACTAGCCATACAAAAACAAAACAAGACAAACACTTAAACATAAAAGCAAACATGTATAGTAGCAAAGACATAAGAGCACACATTAAATTTCGAAAAAAAAAGGATAGTACTCTGACACGAAATCGGCACAAAACACTTATAAACAAACTACAGAATGCACTTTCTTACCTTTGTGGTAATACTCCAGAATACTAAAAAACCCTACCAAAAACACGAACACCTTCAGATAGTCAACTACATGTTGTCAACTTGCTGCCATTAAAGATTCACTCGCTGATGATTATGAACCATATCTGGCCAGTTAAGCTTAAGTTTTATCACACATTGACCACAATCATACTTCAATATTATGCAACGGCATAGGTGTTTTTATTATTTATTCCTTGTGCTTTTAATAAGCAATGTACAACCTTATTTAAATCCTCATGCCATGTATATAGTATACATGCTCTATAAAACAAAACGTATATTCCACAAGATTGATTTATCTCCGGATATTTCAATCACTTTGATACAATCCTACAGATAATGCACAGATGCACCTGTCCCCGTGTCTAACAGATGTTTGTGTCCCGTGGACTACTTTATGACATATAACACAACATGCGCCAATGTAGATATCTCGGCGGTGGACCGAGTTAGTCGGAGGACGGATGGGTCGCGTCACGTGATTAGTTTTTCAAGATGGCGTGCCTCCCTTGTGTAGCGATGCAAAAATGTTACACGGAATTGACCGGGCTTTGTTAGCAAGGCAAAGAGAGGAGAACAGTTAATGTTTAAAACAATGAAGGTCAAGTGGGAACCAAGCATATTGACCCAAATCTTCGGTTTTTGTCAACTCACGGGGCGCAGAAATACCTTGACAACACATCCCAGGCCACGGGACTCTTTTTCTGTAACTTTACCTCGTGACCTTAATAAGTTAGACTCGATTCATCAAACTTAATTACACGATGATTGTCTTAACGTTCGCAAATTATATTTTAACAAAGCATACTGTCGTCTGGTATTGACTGTGGCGTTTGCTTTTCACGGACGCCAGGTTTATTCACAGCTGGAGATGTGCGTGCCAGATATAAACACATTATGCAAAGTTAGTTTCAACTTTGAAATAATTATGTATGCCAAGACTTTGTTTCATTTTCGTTTGATGTATATACACGGCACCTAAGTAATTTTTGGAACGTTCTTCGAGCATTGCTAGAGAAACTCGCCGCAAGTTAGTTGAAAGACCTCCAAACATGTACGTTTTCGTCAAGGTTATGTAATATATGTATGTATTATATAGCCTTGTATATATATATATATATATATATATATATATATAAATATATATATATATATATATATATATATATATATATATATATATATATATACAAGGCTATATAATACATACAAAGTTATATAATACATACAAGGCTTTATAACACATACAAGGCTATATAATATATACAAGGCTAGATAATATATACAATGTTACATAATATAAACAAGGTTACATAATATACACAAGACTATATAACATATACAAGACTATATAATATATACAAGGTTATATAATATACACAAGACTATATAACATATACAAGACTATATAATATATACAAGGTTATATAATATATACAAGGCTATATAATATATACAAGACTAGATAATATATACAAGGTTATATAATATATACAATGTTATATAATATAAACAAGTTTATATAATATATACAAGGCTATATAATATATACAAGGCTTAATAATATATACAAGGCTATATAATACATACAAGGTTATATAATACATACAAGGCTTTATAACATATACAAGGCTATACAATATGTTCAACACTATATGATATATACATGACTCTGTAATACATAAAAGGCTAGATAATATATACAATGTTACATAATATAAACAAGGTTACATAATATACACAAGACTATATAACATATACAAGACTATATAATATATACAAGGTTATATAATATATACAATGTTACATAATATAAACAAGGTTACATAATATATACAAGGTTATATAATATATACAATGTTACATAATATAAACAAGGTTGCATAATATAAACAAGGTTACATAATATATACAATGTTACATAATATATACAATGTTACATAATATATACAAGGTTACATAATATATACAAGGTTACATAATATATACAATGTTACATAATATAAACAAGGTTACATAAAATAAACAAGGTAGCATAAAATACACAAGACTATATAACATATACAAGACTATATAATATATACAAGGTTATATAATATATACAAGGTTATATAATATATACAAGACTCTATAATATATACAAGGTTATATAATATATACAATGTTATATAATATAAACAAGTTTATATAATATATACAAGGCTATATAATATATACATGGCTTTATAATATATACAAGGCTATATAATATATACAAGGTTATATAATATTTACAAGAATATATAATATATACAAGAATATATAATATATACATGGTTATATAATATATACAAGTCTATATAATATATACAAGGATATATAATATATACAAAACTGTATAATATATACAAGACTATATAATATATACATGGATATACAACATATACACGACTATATAATATATATATATATGGCTATATAATATATACAAGACTATATTATATATACAAGTCTATATAAAATATACAAGGCTATGTAATATATACAAGGCTATATAATATATACAAGGGTATATAATATAAACAAGGGTATATAATATATACAAGACTATATAATATATTCAACACTCTATAATATATACAAGACTAGATAATAAATACAATGTTACCTAATATATACAAGGTTATATAAAATATATACAAGACTATATAACATATACAAGACTATATAATATATACAAGGCTTTATAATATATACAAGGCTATATAATATATACAAGGCTATATAATATATACAAGGCTATATAATGTATACAAAACTATAATATATACAAGGCTAGATAATATATACAAGGCTATATAATATATATATACAATACTATATAATATATACAAGGCTAGATAATATATCCAATGTTACATAATATATTCAAGGCTAAATAATATATACAAGGCTATATAATATATACAAGGCTATATAATATATACAAGGCTATATGATATATACAAGGCTATATAATATATACAAGACTATACAATATATACAAGACTATATAACATATACAAGACTATATAATATATACAAGGCTTTTTAATACATACAAGACCATATAATATATACAAGGCTATATAATATATACAAGAATATATAACAGATGCAAGACTGTATAACATATACAAGGCCCTATAATATATACAAGGCTATATAATAATACAAGACTATATAATATATACAAGGCTTCATAATATATACAAGGCTATATAATTTATACAAGGCTATATAATATATACAAGGCTATATAATATATACAAGGCTTTATAATATATACAAGACTACATAATATATACAAGGCTATATAACATATACAAGAATATATAATATATACATGGTTATATAATATATACAAAGCTATAAAATATATACAAGTCTATATAATATATACAAGGCTATATAATATATACAGAACTGTATGATATATACAAGGCTATATAATAAATAATTTTAATGTTATATTAAGGATAGGGCAGAAGGTGATTTTCGAAACCAAATATACTCGTTTGTGTAGAACTTAATGTGATGATACTATGTTAAATAAGTATATATAACTTACATATATATACTTCCGCATAATGTAATAATATTGAATCGTCACATGTATGTCTTTATTTGATTATAAATGCATTTTACAAACCAGTGCTATTTCGACATATATTGTGGTATCCGACACTTTGCCTTTATCAAAAAGAATGAACAAAAACTTATCCCTATTTCGGAGATTTTGGACATAATTTCTGTATAAATTCGTGCTACGTTGATCAGATAGGAAATACCTGTTTACAATGACGAGTCGGGATTTATGCTACACTGTTCACACAGATCTAGGGCATCAATGAACAACATTTTGTTGGACAGTTTCGTGTAACAATGACTTTTTTGGTTATTTGTGATAAAATGTTTTGTTCAGACTGTCGGATACCACTTTTAAAATCGAGTCCTTGTTTAGAATAGAAATATATCATTTAGCGAAGAAAAACCTTCACACACTTCAATTATATACCCATACACTACATTTTTCGTCCAGCCAAATGTCCCTTCCTACCATCTTCGTCCCTTTCCGTACACGTTCGGAAAAGAACCTCGGAGGTTATAGTTAAGATAGACCGCGATTCGTGCTTCGGTCTTTTTACATATTTAAGTAGCTCCTGCATATTTAGGAAAGTTGGGTTGTAAATAAGAAATAATACAGCCAAATAACTAAAATGGCTACATTTAAGTTAAGAGCTATAACTAAAAAAAACATTTACATTGTTGCAAAAATTGGACACACCTTAGCATCATACTTGAAGTATTTCCTGTTATATGTATGTGGATGTTATACATACATTCTGCCCCAACCCCTTCGCTATCTCTTTTTTCTCTCTGTCTGTCTCTCTGTCTGTCTCTCTGTCATTCTCTTTGCTTTAATTTTTCTTCTTCTTCAGTTTATTGCGATATATATGACATTTAACAAGTTGCGTCAATGTCGGCTTTGGCTGGTGCCATCTTGCAGGGGCTACTTTTCCCCAATATTTCCTCCGAGGTCTCTTCCTAAAAATAAAATAGCCGAGATACGCCGAACGTCAGATGCCAGTACTATACAATTTACTGGAAATCTTTTTTTCTGAACAGTTCAGAATTTGCACACACATCCCCACCCACCAGCGAGCCTTAGCAAATATTCCAACAAACATGAAATACTGACATCTGACTGAAAGAAAATTATGGACAAGTTACAGGGCATTTCTATCCCTCTTCGACAAAAGAACAGTGTACAAAGACTAGCTCCTCAACATTTTCGGATTTTTTTATTTAATTTTCAGGGGGAAAATAATCATGCATAAAAAACAACAACAAAAAAAAAAACAACAGCAAAAACACGCACGCTTAGTCAAGACAGAACATAAAATGCCTTTTTATATTATAATGAAGAAAATAAGAAAATCGGTATGTAACGACCAACATCGGTGTATGACTTAATTGATCTTATACTTGATTACGGTCAACATTTTTTGCTATTTTAGTCATTATTTTATTTTTATATGACTGACAGACTAATCCAAGTTGGGCAATTAATCGGTCAACAGCTTCAACTGGTTCAAGGTGTGATATAATTATCAGCCGAGTTAACTTCACACGTGCGATTGAAGGGTCTCCTTCAACAGTTAGCACTTCGACGGAAATTAAATTAAAATTACAAAACAGAAATATTTTATTATTTTGCACAAAAAGAGACATAGACAGAAGTCTTAGAAGATGTCTACGCCGACAGGCAAAAGTGATTTACGTTGTTTTCCGTCGCTTTACGTCGTTCTACGTAATACCATGAAGAGCAAATTAATTTTAAAATACCCCTCTCGAACGTAATAAAAGTGCCACTTTCTTACGAGTGTCACGAAGCCTGTTCATTAATTCATTTTCCACGTCTACTTATATCTCCCTTTTTGTTGTCATAAAAATGCTCGTCTTTTTCAGGCGTTCTTATTGACCCGCTCATCTTGCCGGCTATTTTTATTTTTAAGTTTTGCAAAACCTTTTTTCATATCTGGCAGTTAACCCCAAAAGAACGTAATTGCTCTTTTCACAATCCTCCGCGTTATTTCCACCATTTTTGCGCAATCGGAGTGTATGAATACAGCATGTTTTCTTTCGGCTTAACTTTGATACTGCGGATGCGGACTTATAACCTTTTTTTCCGCAAAATTGATGGTTTTTACAGCTGTATTTCCGGTTGACTTCACGTGAATAAGTGCATAGAAGGAACTGAGTGTGCAATATATATATATATAGCCAGATAAAATTATCAACACAAGACCAAGTATTGATCATCCTACCAAGAGCTTCCACATGACATCACTCTCGACTATACAAGAGCTTGAAAGTGAGATAAAAACTGTAATAATAACAGAATTACTAGAATAGTACTGGCACACACACATTTTACCTTCATTACATGTAAGGTGTACCATTTTTTATAAGTCGAATCATATCTCTGACTAAATCATATCAATAGACATTAGGCCTATCTATAATAAAAACGCTTGCGAAGTGTCATAAAAAATCAAAGCGCTGATAGTTGGGGTGTATGCTTTAGCCTGAGCATGGGACAACAATGACGCCGCCATTCGTGGAATAGTCGAGCTATAACATAAAGAACCCGCCTCGTAATAATAATAGCACACTTACCACAGCGATAACCAATCTCTACAACAGGTTTGACGAGCGAGATTTAAACGGGATAACAATATATTATATATTTTTATTATATTCCATTTAGTTTTATTTAACAATCAATTCTGATGAATGTTTTCTTTTAAATGTTTTATTTGGATTCACTCTCCAATTTAGCGGTCACGTGCTCTGATCACAGTAACCCCTTTTACCGAAAAGAAAAATTGTTTGTAGAATTGACGAACAAGATCTGAACGAGATTATAACATTTTGATGTATGATTAAATCAGTATACAATTATAGTATTATTTTATCGATAGGGATGACAGACTTGCTTACATTAAAACAACATCAAGAACGTTTTGGTTTGATTATATTTGAATTGTATGTAACAATGTCTCGTATACACCAGTATTGGTGTACACAGCGAAATCTCCAATTAACTTGTTGCTGTCGCGTCAACTATAATCAGATAAAGACCAGGCATTATTGTAAACCGGACCTGGTAGCGCAATCGGCAGAGCGTCGGCTCCATGTTTAGGAGGTCCCGGGTTAGATCCCGGGCAGCGATTCCCTTGCTATTACTCAGGCAAATAAATTGGTAATTCCACGACTGGTTAGCCTGGTGTCAGGTTAATGTGACTGCCTGTGGTATCATGCCAGATGTTCATGGCATGCTATACACAGTGAAGGAGCACAATATCTGCTTTAAGTGGACACTGTCTCCAGGTAACTGGAATACTATTGGTGTATTGATAAACCCTATAAACATAAATCTTATTTTAAATGAGTAACAATATCTATAAGCTCCCTGTACACAATAGTAATACTTAGGTCGCCATACCTCTTAATGTCCATTATTTTCGCATTTGAAAACATTGAAACCCATATAGCTGGATACAGTGTTTGTTTGTCTCCCAGTTACATATATCTACACATTTAATTTTCTAGAAACACAAATAAGAAGAATGTTATTTCATCTTACAAAAAGAATGTTACACATATCAAATTCCAATATATATGTTTCATCTGTATATAGTGTGGGTTTATGTTTATATGTACGCGTTTAAGTCGTTGTGGCAGAAACAAAACAATTAAATATTTTGGTTATTTTTAAATATTCGAGTTGTCAAAGCTTTTAGCTTTTAAATGCTACTTGGTGTAATTGAAATAATCTATAATTAGGTCGACGGGGACACCGGTCAACATAAAATACCGATATTGCGCTTGAACCTTTTGCCTTGTTAAAACAGCTAGGCATAATGTATTCATTTGTTACAATATTGAACTCGTTCTAATGTGTTACTATATATATTCACCAGCTTAAGCTTAGTATGCTGGTGACCCCTAGTTATACCCCCATATCCCAGTATGTATAAATTAACTGGCATGAATGTCTTGTATTATTTTTTTCGTGATGTGACGGTGTATAGATTTGTGAATGTAGAAATGGTATTCCTTAAAGGTGGTATACGACAGTTTGGACCAAAAATATGTTCACTAAACATCGAAACCACGAAGCCACAATCTTCATTTCAAACATGTATTTCCATCTGAGCCACGTTGCACAGTTAGCTATTTTTAAACTAAGAAATAACCTTATTTTTAGCTCATCTACGTCATCCGCTGTGACGTCGATGTCTATTTTTAGCAGGAATTCCAACCGTTCTTAATTATAGATTAAGAATGAACATTTAAGTGTTGATTAACGTGTTTAACTGCTCTAAAACCGAGATACTATTGAAAATCGTTAAAGCTTAGACTAAAGTATGATTTTTTTTTATCTGAAGCAATTGTGTACAAACACCCCAAACAGAGGTCAAATGTTGTTACATATGTCAGATATAGGCATTTTGCTCGACTGAAGACAGCTTCGTATAGACATTACTGAACAGCACTGGTCGGATGTGATTTAAGGAATAATGAAGAATTACCCAATTTTATAGGCGTATAGTGAAAATCTGCTCGTCTCTGGATTTCTGACAAAAAGTGCTCGTGGGATGGACGTTAGCTTAAAATATAACTTACAAACATGCTCTGGTGAATGCGCGGGTACCAGATGCGTACAACGCCCCCATTCGTCAGCTCCAAGTCCTGCAATGACCAGGTAGGGGCGGCACCATCTGCCGGGTGAATCTCCGCCAATCTCCGCCAAATGGTAGCTTCTGGTTTGTTAAAACTCCACGGAAGCCGGCTAGCCAGCCTACCTGAAGGATATAAAACATACATTAGATAAAATTTTACTCAGAATAATCAACATGCCTCTAAGTCATGGAACATAAACAATGGGGTCTGTTTTATATCCGACCAGGCTGGCGGCAAGGGAACTTCACGCGGCTTTCGCAATTTATTTACAAAACTTCATGAAAGTTTCAGGTACTTAAAACGTCATAAAAAATTATTTATTCAGAATATCTGAACAGGGCTTTGTTTCACCTACCTTATCTCCTGTCGCAAGCGGGTTCACTCAGTTAGCAGCTACATTGCCGTGACCATAAAACCTGTTTTTGTTGCGCGATTATTGCAATTATTATACCGGCGCCGGTTTGAAACGACGGAAAATTAGCTTAATCCGATAAAAAAATGTTGAATATTACTTGTAAATGTTTTGCACTATGTCGAACTTGTTTGTTGTTAAACAAATATAAAACCGTGTAGTGTATTTTAGACCGAATTGAGTTATTTATTTACTTATGATTTACACTTTACTTGAATTACAATCTTTGTAACACAATTTATAAGGCGGTCGTATACTGAGACGTAGCAGACTTAGCAGAAACATGTAGGCACTGCGTTGGTGGAGAGTCCATTCAATGAAAGTTTCAACCATTCGCCCTCGGAATAAAATAAATTTGCTGGGTCGTTGACACTCGGAACACATAGGCCATTTCGGAAAAGTGGCGGAAATTGACGAGTTGTTCAGATTGGGTCGTAGATTCTTATTTGTCCGCCTAGGACTTAAAACGAGCTTTTGCACCTTTACCATAAATGTAAAAGGAAAGATTTTGATATTTTTGTTCCGATGTTGTTGTTGTTTTAAAAGTAGCTAGAGACATAAACCAAAATAGGGATATCTATTCAAAATGTACGTGGATACGAAATAAAAATATTAATTAACGTAGCTTAAAGTTTGTCATACATTCATCAAAACAGTTGAATTCAAATTTTGTCTAGTGTGATAACGTATACACATGCAACGTTGTTTTTGAGCATTCCATATTCCGATGAGATAAGGCACACAGTGTGACAATAATAAATACGGGTTTGTCTTAAAACCCTGGATTATAAAGGTAGCACCCGACAGATAAAGTCATATATGATTTACTTGCAATGTCCTTCTACAAGCTGGTTGTTAATTTCCTGATTTATGTGAAAGTTACCTGGTTCCATAACAAAACATGATTGTGTGGTGAATCCTGTCTCAGCATACGCAGCTTAATCGGCTATTATTAGAACTAGAAGCATTAGTTTGAATTTGCTTGGTCGCCAACACACAGACAAAAGCAATACATGCAGTGTTGTTGTTTTTTCTTTTAGTTAATATTGTCGAATAAAATATGTCGATCTCAAAACTCTTTGACATAAAAAACAAAACAAAAAAGATTTTTCGTCATATTCGTGATCTGTATTTTTAATTACATTTTTTCTGCAAAGTTGTGAAAAATATCTTCGTCTCTATAAGCAATACCGTATTAAAGTTGATTTCAACAGTTTGATTAGATCTAATATATGTAACAATATCTGACCTTTGTTTTGGGATATTTGTGCATAATTTCTGTAGAATGTTTTAGGGCAGTAAAACTCGTTAATAAACATTTAAATGTTCATTCTTTTCAAATCTATAAATAAGAACGATTAGGATTTCTGCTGAAAATAGACATAGACGTCACAACGGATGACGTGGATGAGCTAAAAGTATAAGTGGTCACGTGGTTTTCTTAATTTAAAAATAGCTAACTGTGCAGCGTTGCTTATATAGGAAATACACGTTTGAAATGGCGATTGTGACGTTATGGTTCACTTTACAGACAGGTGAATGAGATCAATAAACAACATGTTGTGAGATCTGTTCAGGTAACAATTGTTTATTATGATGTTTAGTAAAAATATTTTGGTCCAAACTGTCGTATACCACCTTTAAGGCATACCTTTTCTACAATCACAAATCCATACACCGTCACATCACGAAAAAAAAACACACCAAGACGTTCATGCTAGTTAATTTATACATACCAGATTTCCGGATGCCACCTTTAACACCTCTCGGTTATCATTGCCAGATTCCAACATACACTGGTGTGTCAGGTAAAAATCCTGTATTTAATACAGGCGAATCCCTGAATACCACCTTTAATTCCATCGTGTGAAAACTCAAAGTGGGGTTTACATGGGATTTATTAAGATTATATTCACACGTGTCATATTTCGGCCCGGGGTTCTCGTGCGGTAAACATAAAATGGCACTGACAAAAATCACAAATAATGCAACATACCATTAAGATTCTTGTGTTCAGAATATAGAGATATTGTTACATAAAGGATATTAACATTCTGCATGCAATCCCTACAATTATCCTGGGGAGCATTGCTACAAAACTGTTGATGCACAGGGCAGATAAATAATATTCCCTTTACAGTAACAGCATCTAATATGACCTAATCTTGTTTTGAACATCTTGCCGTCCGGACTTTGGGTAGAAACCTGCGCCATAAGGACCTGTTGAATAGCATTTTAACCAAAAAGGCGACGATTCGCCTGTATAAACAAACCATACATTGTTTGCATTTATCTCGATATTATTCTTGGCCCAAAATGTCAAAATACCGCCTCTTATTTTATATTCTGAACATGTTGATTTTTAAATGAGTTTTGATGCTATCACTCCAACACAATTCCAATAATTTGTGGAAAGAGATATAGTTTGAGACCAAACTTCGCCGACCGTTCTTTAAGCCAAGTACACCGTACCTGGTAGTGCAATCAATATAGGTTGGCTTCAGATACTTGAGGCACCGCGGACTCGAATCCGGTCCGCGACATACCAAACCTCTATCGCTCAAGCAAATATAAAGGTAGTTCCATGACTAGTCGGTCTGGTGTTAGGATAGTATGACTGGGTGTGATATCATGCCTGGTGTTCATGGCAACGTGTCTGCTTCAAAGTGGACACCGTCTCAAGATAACTGAAATAATGTTGGTGGGACAATTAACCCAACAAACAAATAATAAATCCAAGTCTTTACCTGAATATACGTTTAAGTATTTACAACAAGTGTCTAAGTATCAAAAATGGCAGACTTAAAAAAACAAGGCGAAGTGTTGCTTCGGGAAGCCATGTGTTGGAATCCATGAAATAAAGCAAGTTCTTCTTTAAATGTTGTATCAGACTCGTTGCCTGTATAAGACAGATGTATACACGCAACACTACATTATCCATGTTTGTATGAATTTGGGCATTATTTCTCCCAAATTTTTTTCAGTGTTAGCAAAGACATCTATAAACACTGCTCCAATGGTACGATAGTACAATCTGTGAAAAACTTTTTTAAATTGTGTATCCTAAACCTCTCAATAAGCACAACGGGGATTTCAGCTAAATATAGATGTCTACGTCAGAGCCTTGGGCCCTTACATTACATATGCATCATGTGATCACGTGGTTAGGTAAATCTCCTTTGATAGTTAACTATGTCGCGTAGGAAGAGATATGAATTACCTATTTGTGATTGAGAATGGGTTTGTACACATTTCACACCTTTGTGGGAATCAATGAGCAGCATTTCGCAGCACATATTCAGGTAACAAAACATTATTTGCATATTTGGCCCAAACTGTCGAATACAATCTATAAGAAATGATGGTAAGCAAATATGAACCATTGGTTAATAACTAATCAACTGCTTTGCCCCTTTCCCGGCATTTACAACCGGTTCTCGGGAATCAATATTGACAATATATATATGAATGTTAATGTGCAGAGAAGATAAAGTGTTGCCTTCACGGTAATAGCATAAGACAAGCTGACGAGTACTGTCCATCTATTGGTCGTCATGAGTGACCACCTGCCCAGGCTCGACCTTGTCCCGACATTCCCGTCATGGCTCCAGGGGAGCATTGTTGATTATCTTTAGGAATGTTAATGCTCCCTTAACCAACGCTGGTTTGGTAGAATTCATAAACAGGTCGATATATCGTTATCGTCAACAGGCACATCTCAAAACCCTGTCTTTAAAGGTAGGGGTCTTCTATTTTAAGCAATTCATGGCAAGGAATTGTATTAAATATGTTAAATGATATATTTGCGATTTTTTATGCATTTAGCATTTTAAATCACACAAATAATAACTTAACGGTATAATAACACTAATTATGTTATATAGGTTCTTGATTGAATTTACTATCAAGTCGTATATTTAAATTTAAATATTTTTCTTTGCTAAATGATTAACATTTAATAATATAAAAACGCTTTTCTTTCTGATTTAACATTTGTAGAAACACGCGGTCCTTTGAGCGTTATTTGTATTAAATACTTATTGTCGAGAGAAAACCCAGAAAAATAACAAGTGTTAAAAATGACACCTACTTGTCGGGAATGATGGGACACCGCTTCAAATAATTTAAAGATAGAGACTCGTGTTACTCATTCTCCTCTTTTACCTAGTGTAATAACTTATACGTCGAGTCCTACTCTTAGCTCGCACAGACTTGCCTTTAAAGGTGGCATCCGACAGAATACAAGAAATATAGACTATCCGTGTTTTGGAGAATTAGAAAATGTGGTCATACTTCCTTTATAAACTTGTATTCATGTCTAAGTAAAAACTATTATGAACTTTGCCTAACAGTACCCACAATGTAAAACTCGCTCTGAATGTCCATTCTTTATAAATCTATAAATAACCACGATGGAGATTTCTGCTTAAAATAGATACGACGTCAGATCGGATAACCCCCGGATGATATTATATCGTGATCTCAAAAGTAAGCAGTCACGTCGTTTTGTTAGTTTTACAACAGATAACTGTGCAGCGTGGCTCGGATAGGAAATACATGTTTGTAATGTTTTGTTTAAACGGGGTGTTGTACTGCACTTTTCACACATACTTAGCAATTAATTAGCAACATTTTCTGAATATATTCATATAACTAATATCTGGTTGTTTCAGAAAAAAATGATCCAAACTGTCATATACCACCTTTAAGGCAAACCAACGCCCTATTTCTGCTATCAAACATACCAACTTCTTCGGAAGTGGCAAACGTGTCGTATTGTTTATTAGAAATAGATGTCAGGGATTATTAATGTGTTTGCTGATATTATTAAAACTTTCAAAACCGATAAAAGATTTTTGAAACGCTATCGGCAGAATTGCACACGTCACACCGTCAGTTTTAGTGGTCATGTGAGATCGAACGATTTTATTTTGAACGGTTTCATACAGCTAAGCACAATGTTCCAATTTGTATTAAAATACCTTGAAAAATCTTTAATGATTCACCAGCACCTTAAACAACACTGTACAGATTTAAACACATTGTTAATGCAGCATGGATTACTAAAGTATAAACATGAAACTGTAATTAGAGACGTAATCCCAAATAGGAGCATTCTGAGAATGCAACATCAAATCTTATTAACAGTGGATAGCTTATCGGCCCAACTAAACTCAACGGATCTCATTTTAAAACCACTGCCGCCCTTTGTGGTCAGTGAGGGAATGCTACATACAATAAAAATGAGAAACAGAACAAAAATCCGAAGCCTCAAGAGCGACACAAAAGTTGGAACAATTCAACAGGTTTGAGTAATATGGGAGCAAGTGACAAAGCCATGTTTGGAAAGTTATGTTTTTTATTTGATAGTTTTCAGTATACAGTGTACTATGAATCTTAAGAAAACATATGCATAATGTTCATTCCTGAGACCATAAGATAAGTATAAACAAAATAAAACCGACACCATTTAATAGGTGTTCCAAGATATTAAATCTAGATGTATATACTCGTATATATATACAAATAGCATTCCTGCATGCTGGCAGCACTAGAAATGCTTCTTTTAGAATTGTACGGAACTTACAGAAATCGTTAAATGTTGCATAAACATTGCATAAACATTGCATCTAAAATCAGATTTTATCATACATGCCCAATAGACCGTTCTGAACCAGCTTTTTCTGGCTTTTGACTGTTTTGTTGCTATTATCTCAATTTGTTAACATGTTGTCCGAACATCGATGGACGTATCGGAAAGCATTCCTGTCTACTTTCGTAAGTAAGGGCGTATAAAGCCCCTTTGAACATTTACGTTAAATATTTAGAAATTTTAATAACAAAGAAATAAACCAAAATATCTCGTTTTCTGTCATCTTTGCAAGAAACTGACTGACATACAATAAATAAAATAAAACGTCGTTTTATTAGGACCAGTTTTTCATCAGGATTAAAAAGTCCGCTAAATAGACTTTCCCCAAGTGCAAATTTCAGTTAGCATTCCCTATAACGGCGTCGCGTTCTGGACAGCGCGTCGCCAGTTTCCGCGTGATATCACAGTGAGGGCGGCACTATATCGGCTTTGAGATAATCGCGTCTCCAGATGACTGAGTGACGTTGGTACCAAAATAGCAAACAAATAACATCATATCAATTGTCTAAGCTTGCCAGTCCCGGTACAGGAAAATGGTTTATATTGCTTTTATCTGTCGATCTGGGCCCATCGTAGCACGATAATATTCCAATTATACATGTGCACGTAGATTTATTCAATATTTTAATTTAGCAAAAACTACAATTAATATGATACAATATAAGTCATTTCAAGTGCATGAACATGTATATATGGTGATAGTATAAATACACTACAGTGCCAGAATTTATGCAAGCTTTGTGTACATAACAGAGCCTATTAAGTGTGCAACGCTGACAGCGACATCCTATTGTTTCTTATTATTTTTGCCCCAACATCGACAAAGCAACATTAACGATTCCCTTACGATTCGTGAATAAAAAAATACCATGTCTTTACAATTCAAACAATTCCCAACAAATTCTATTTACACTTTAGCATTTTATTTTTAACCTTACATGGTCTTGAAACTCCTTCAAGAACAACTAAACAATAAAACAGCATGTAGTGTTGTTATGAGCGTGCTTTATTGGTGTTTTGTATAATAAATGTTCCCATGTCATTAAACACTAGTGTCCCCTTTAGGGCATGTTTAAAAGAACCAACATCATTCAATCTCTATGATCACTCTTTTGGCCGAATTTTTAAACATGAATAATGTAAACGGTCTATTTTATCGTGGTTCTTATTTCAGCCAAAAGTCAATGGATGCCATTTTAAACAGAAGGTGAATTAAAGAAATACTGACTGGATTTCGGCAAAAAAGTCAAAATCTGATCGTAATTTGGACATTTAA
The DNA here is from genome assembly GCA_007844125.1 of Sinonovacula constricta. NCBI lineage: Eukaryota > Metazoa > Mollusca > Bivalvia > Cardiida > Solecurtidae > Sinonovacula > Sinonovacula constricta. The sequence goes on from CM017569.1 coordinate 34,381,926, forward strand.
AAGTTACTTCGGGGAATTTTATTCGAGGTCGTAAATTTTCAAACCGCGGGATGTGCGAATTATTAGATATCTTAGTCCCGTTCATTGAGAGGATCACGTGAACTTAAAGGCAGCAGGTCGCAATCGTTTTTTTTTTTTTAAATTTAAATGTAACATGACTTGGCTGTCAACATGTTGAAGCAATTTTTGGCATCAACGCTAAAGCGCGGCTGCCTTTATGGTATGCGTTAGATATTTGAGAATGGACTGTTGTTGAAGTTGTAATGTGTTTCGTAACTCCTTGGCGATATCCGAAAAAATCTATTTCGTAGAAATGGCGAGGCGTTGCGAGTGGAATATTATGTGTTACTGATTTGTACCACTTCAACTTCTTGCTAACACGTATATAACGTACCGATTTTGGCAACTTCGAACCACGTGGGTTTAGCAGGTTCTATCCTCACCTGTTAGCAGAGCTGTACGAGGGTTTTAAGATTGTTGTTCGTTTAAAATTTCTTAAATGAATTTCATAAAAATATTTCTTGCGTTATTAAATGCATTACAAAATCTATTTGAAACATTTAGACAATATGCAACACAAATGGTGCAGCACATATTATGTCCACGTGAAAGCTACTTGTTCGACCATATATTCAGCTCACTTTAAGTCAAAGTTATCACCGGATTCTGGCGTTGTCGTCCGTCAGAGAACATATTGTGCCTTAAAACAAATATTAGACACCCATTGATCCTTTGCATCAATGCTTTTCTGGAAAGAGAGAATTTATCGCAAAAATTAATCGCACTAGTCGGTACAAAAAACAAGGGGCAATTGTCTCGTTCATGTAATGGACATGTTACTTTGCTGGTAGGTAGTATGCCACTAACGCTATTTTTCGTTTTTATTAGGATTTTGAAATACGAGATTGCAGCTTACTATTTATGATCATTATAGCAACGTCCAGTTTTTTGATGGAGTAAGACTCCAGACAAATTTCTGTAGAACCACCGGCGCACTTCCAGTCAGCTGGAAGACCTTCTCACATTAAGTCCTTCGCCCCGAACGAGACTCGAACCCACGTGAGAGGCTAAGCAGTCAGGGGAGTTACAAATCGGCGACTCTACCACTACGTCACGGACGTCCCTTACGCTATTTTTCATCAATGTATGGACCTTTAAGAAACAGCAGACACACAGTCATAATATTTAAGAAAACATGGACTTTTAGGAATGATTTTTAAACAATTTAAGCGAAAAGTTTAATAATAAAAAATGCCACGCACTTACCGACACGTTTAATCCTTCTGCACTTTTTAAAATTATAACTTATAAATTAATAGTTCATTATATGTATTGTATATCGAACAAATTGCATTCGATCGATGACTGACTACAGTACCAAAGGAAAACTTGAGGTTTGTGAAGTTGGCTGGGAATTGGGAATTTGGTATTTGGTATTCAATATCCAGATGCAACCGAATACCCAGCCAGCTAGCAATTGGGTATTCGCGAATTCCCAGATACAACCGAATACCCAGCTAGCTTGGTATTGGGTATTGAATATAGCTGGCTGAGAATTGGGTATTCGAAATATTTTTAGTATAAAAACTATTCAAGCAGAGTTTGAATATCGAGCTAGACCTGAATACCTAGCTGGCTGGGAATTGGGTATTCAAAAAAGAATTATTATAGGAACAATTAAACGCAGATTCTGAATATCGAGCTAAACCTGAATACCGAGCTGGCTGGGAATTGGGTATTCGAAATATTTTCTGTAAAAATACTATTCAACGCAGAGTTTGAATATCGAGCTAGGAGCCGAATACCTATCTGGCTGGGAATTGGGTATTCGAAATATTTTTAATATAGAAACTATTCAAGCAGAGTTTGAATATCGAGCTAGACCTGAATACCTATCTGGCTGGGAATTGGGTATTCGAAATATTTTTATTAAAAATTCTAATCAACGCAGAATTTGAATATCGAACTAGAGCCGAATACCTATCTGGCTGGGAATTGGGTATTCAAAATATTTGCATATGCTACATACGGACATACACATTGTCCATGCTATTGCGGACATAAAAAGCAATGTTGACTTATCGTCATATTGTCTTATAATCCATAAAAATTGTTGCCGACGGAGTCCGAACGGTTTTTGCCGGCGATTAATTTAAGCATTGTAGGTGGGTATTTTGAACGCCTTGCAGAATGATGCAGACTCTATTTCCGACGGAAATATGATGTTATAGACGGTGTAGCCGTTAGAGATCTCAATACATATGCCGACGGAGTGTTAATTTTGCAGACGAAGACTAAAATGTGTTTTCCCAACAGTGGGTTGAATAGTATTGCCGACGGAAACCGGAAATATATTGCCTACGGAAATGTAAAATTTTGCCGACAGTGAATTCAACAGTTTGCCTAGACTTGAAACGTGTTGCCGACTATGAATTAAATATTTGATCAATTCTGTGATACCTTTGGCGACAGTGACGTTTTTAATTATGACGGATCATTGACGAATGTTGCCGACGGATACTCTAATTGTATTGCCGACGAAGAAATAAAAAGTTGTACCACAGACGTCTAAAACATTGTTGCTGAGAGTGACATAGACAGTGTACCAATGGCTGAAGAGATTTTCATTTTAATGATGAAGGAGACCTTTCCATTTATGTTCTCGTTGAAGCAGTTCCTAGACTTCGGCTAAACCTGTTGTTTGTTCCTTTTAGTGTTAGTGTACTCAAGACAAAAGTGCTTATCGTCTGTTGTACCTTGAGCACAGCGCTGTCAGGCTGGTGTTGCTTTAAGTTCCAAATTGCCATAAATAGTTTTTAAAGATAACACTGCATATCCCCAATATCTTCTTTGATTAGTTTGCAACAAAATATTTCCCTTCAAAAATAAGATTGTAAGTGATCGATTTTCAAACTAGGGATGAGTGTAGGGATGACCCTGCATGAATGTAGGGCACTAGATCTCCCTAGTTATGTCCCGCCCGGCGCAGCCTAAGACCGCGTGCTAGACAAAGGGTGCGGAGACAAAGCATGTACATTGTATTTGGTTTGGAGAGAAAGGCGAGTTTGTACTATTTGTGGTTACTATGTACGGAAAAGGATATCCACCAATATTCTTATTGCTATTTCTAAGTTTCAATACCCGGATTAGTTACATTTTATTTCAAATTGTAGATTGAAACAACGCGCATGCTAAATACCGCTATCTACTGTATAACACTTTATTTTTGCGCATCAAAAAGTTCGCGATTTTATCATTTTAGACACTTTTAGACATTTCGCGTAAGTAAATGTTCGCGAGAAACCAATTCTAGGGGTGGTCGTAATATAAACACGTTCATAAAAATCACTAGAGATCACCGCTTAAGAAATATATACACGTCCTAAATATCGCCCGAGGGCAAGAGATCGTAGGCCAATTATGTCAAGCAATACCTGTAAAATATACCTGTAATTGGCTTTGTATACACAACCGGTCTTATATCCGGTTATTATTCACACCTTTAACAATAGGTCACCTTTTTGCATGTTGCAGGTGTGATCAGACGGCGATTGCTATATTCGATGTATTCAATTAAATGCAAACATGGGACATGGCTAATAAAAACCCATCAGGCAATTTGTGATAAGCCGGACATTATTATGGTGAATGGCTGGAATATAAATATGGTGAAGGTAAAATAAATAAAATGTTATTTTCAGAATTTACTCATTCTTGACTCTGCAATAATTCCCATGTGCATATACACGTATTTTGAATAACACACAGCATACAAAACATGTCATGGTTGGTGAATAGTACGGTAGCTATTGACAGAACACCGTTTAGCTTGGTCAAAAAAATTCGCTGTCGAAAATGTTCGCGAATATAAGTCGTTCGCGAAAAACGCGAAATTTATCACCACGCGAACTTTACGTGTTATACAGTAATTACATCCTAAATTTTATATATCACATGAAAATGTTCACATTTGAACATTACATTTGAACAATTTCACATTTCCCGCATATACCATTTACAAATCGCTGAGCGAAAATCACGAATACATTTTACATTTCTTGAATTTAATTTACAAGTTACTAATCTAGAGGCGCAGATTTAAAATGTACATTGGATAACACCAGTTCGACAATAGGACGCAAGGGGGCGCTTCTAACATGGGAATGCCCATCTATAAACAGAATGTACCGCTTCAACTCATCCGCGTTCGTCTGTATTTTCAAGTTGTGAGTTTCTTACTAACAGAATCAGACATATGTATTATTTTTGTGCTATACAATTTTAGGGATATTATTATGTACTTAAATGGTGATCATGATATGACTACTTATACATATATCATTCGTGACATGTGCTGTAGACATGCACCAATAAAAGTCGGTCCATATTTTACACGTCTCTACTTTTTCCTCAAACTGTATGAATCGGTTCAAATAGTGTTCGTATAATTTTATCTCTCAGGTCGAGATCTGACATCCCCTATACTGCCGCCCCCGACCCCTCCCCTTTCAACCTCTCTGGCCCCACCCGTTTTCATTTAACTGCATATATCCTAATTTAACCGAAGTGATCAGAGCTGGTAAAATTTCGTTACCGGTACAAAGTTCGAACCCAAGACCTCCTCCGTAATCAGGTGCTCTACCACCTGGTCTACCTAGGCAGAGAGCTTTTAACCTTCCTTATATTTAGCCAGGCATCAACAGAACCACCAGTATTTAGCCTTTTCCTGCTCCACAGGGTTCTCTGAAGAACCCATTCTGACGCCACTAAAGAAGCTAGAAAAATCCCATTACCGAGGGCGGGGGTCGAACCCAAGACCTCCTGCTCTTGTGGTAGGTGTTCTAGCAACTGAGCTACAATATCTCCTGACTCTGGGGAAAACATATTCACTACAGCACGTACCCCTGTTGATGTAGTTCAATTTCAATGCACTGTAATGTGATAGTTAGTATGTTCTTCTGGAAAAGTCCGATACGTATATTAAATTGGATTGAATGTAGTTTTAAGAAATCAAAGACTTATATGGTAAAATTACTTGCAGAATTATAAAACATGCATTAATAACTACTTAAGGCAAAAGACAACTGCGTTCAATTTGATGCCAAATAACGTTGGCTGTTTTTTATTGTATCTCTTTTGAAGAATCATTTATGATTCCGTTCTATTTTTATTTATGTGGTACCGACAGCTAGCGTCTGAAGGTTGTCAATTCTTAACTTATACATTAGTAATTTGTGACTTGAGAATTGTGACTTTGAGTTTTGTAACTTGTAAAATATAAGCGAACATAAAATTTGTGACCTGATAAGTGAGACGTGTTTATGCAAACAAACAGCAAGCTAGGTAATCAGCTCCAGATCGATATTCAAACTCTGCGATCAATAATCCATATACTAAAAATATTTCGAATACCCAATTCCCAGCTGGTTATTCAGGCCTAGCTCGAATATTCAAACTATGCTTAATTAGTTTCTATACTAAAATATTTCGAATACCCAATTCCCAGCTGGTTATTCAGGCCTAGCTCGATATTCAAACTATGCTTAATTAGTTTCTATACTAAAATATTTCGAATACCCAATTCCCAGCAGATAGGTTATTCAGGCCTAGCTCGATATTCAAACTATGCGTTTAATTGTTCCTTTAATAAAAATATTTTGACTACCCAATTTCCAGCCAGCTGGGTATTCAGTTCTAGTTCGATATTCATACTCTGCTTGAATAGTTTCTATACTAAAAATATTTCGAATACCCAATTCCTAGCCAGCTCGGTATTCAGGTCTAGCTCGATATTCAGAATATGCGTTTAATTGTTCCTATAATAAAGATATTTTGAATACCCAATTCCCAGCCAGCTCGGTATTCAGGTCTAGCTCGATATTCAGAGTCTGTGTTTCATTTGATCCTATAATAAAAATATTTTGAATACCAAATTCCCAGCCAGATAGGTATTCGGCTCCAGCTCGATATTCAAACTCTGCGTTTAATAGTATTTTTACAGAAAATAATTCGAATACCCAATTCCCAGCCAGCTCGGTATTCATGTCTAGCTCGATATTCAGAATCTGCGATAAATTGTTCCTAAAATAAAAATATTTTGAAAACCCAATTACCAGCCAGATAGGTATTCGGCTCTAGCTCGATATTCAAACTCTGCGTTGAATTGTTCAAATAATAAAACTATTTTGAATACCCAATTCCCAGCCAGCTGGGTATTCAGGTCTAGCTCGATATTCAAATCTGCTTTGAATAGTTTCTTTACAGAATGTATTTCGAATACCCAATTCCCAGCCAGCTGGGTATTCGGGTCTAGCACGATATTCAAACTCTGCTTTAATATTTCGAATACCCAATTCCCAGCCAGCTGGGAATACGACTGCAGCTGTATATTCAATACCCAATACATAGCTAGTTGGGTATTCGGTTGTATCTTGGAATTCGCGAATATCCAATTCCTAGCTGGCTGGGTATTCGGTTGTATCTGGATATTGCATACCCAAACCCAATTCCCAGCCAACTTCACAAACCTGGTAAAGTGTCCCAATATTTGTGCGATAATACCGAACATTAAGCTACAACACGCCTGCATCAAATTTCACAAACAAGCTACTACTGATGATTTTATACCATGATTGTATTCAATTCAGTTTTCAAGGGAGGTATTCGACAGTATATTTAACATATGTAACAATATCTTATCTCTGTTTGGGATATTGGTGCATAATTCCTGCAGATAAAAAAATCATACTTTAGTCTTTGCTTTAGCGATTTTCAGCAATATCTTATTTAAGGCATTACAACTCGTTAATTAACACTTAAAATGTTCATTCTTTTCAAATCTATAAATAATAAATAATAAATATTGGGATTCCTGCTAAAATTGGACATCGACATTACCACGGATAACGTGGATAAGTTAAGCATAAGTGGTCACGTGGTTTTCTTCGTTTAAAAATAGCTAACTGTGCAGCGTGGCTCAGATAGGAAATACATATTTGTAATGACAATAGAGGCATTATGTTTCACTTTTCAGACACGTGTAGGACATCAGTAAACAGCATTATGCGAGATCTGTTCAGGTAACAATAGTTTATTAAGACGTTTGATGAAAATATTTTTGGTCCAAACTGTCGGACGCCACATTTAAGACAAAGTATTTGGACTGTTCAGGTGAGAGACGCCAATACTTGTGTTGAAAAGGTATAAGTTGGTGAACTAGGACAAATACCAGTGATATGGAGCTACCTTTTACTGACAAATATGTATCAAGATCTAACTTTTACTGACAGACATGTAGCAAGGTCAAAATTTTACAGACAACCATGTAACAAGTTCAACCTTTCACTGACAAACATGTATCAAGTTCTAACTTTTACTGACAAAAATGTATCAAGGTCTAACTTTTATTGACAAAAATGTATCAAGTTCTAACTTTTACTGACAAAAATGTATCAAGGTCTAACTTTTATTGACAAACATGTAACAAGTTCTAACTTTTACAGACAACCATGTTACAAGTTCTAACTTTTATTGACAAACATGTAACAAGTTCTAACTTTTACAGACAACCATGTTACAAGTTCTAACTTTTATTGACAAACATGTAACAAGTTCTAACTTTTATTGACAAACATGTAACAAGTTCTAACTTTTATTGACAAACATGTAACAAGTTCTAACTTTTACAGACAACCATGTTACAAGTTCTAACTTTTATTGACAAACATGTAACAAGTTCTAACTTTTACAGACAACCATGTTACAAGTTCTAACTTTTATTGACAAACAAGTAACAAGTTCTAACTTTTACAGACAACCATGTTACAAGTTCTAACTTTTATTGACAAACATGTAACAAGTTCTAACTTTTATTGACAAACATGTAACAGTTCTAACTTTTATTGACAAAAATGTAACAAGTTCTAACTTTTACAGACAACCATGTTACAAGTTCTAACTTTTACAGACAACCATGTTACAAGTTATAACTTTTATTGACAAACATGTTACAAGTTCTAACTTTTATTGACAAACAAGTAACAAGTTCTAACTTTTACAGACAACCATGTTACAAGTTCTAACTTTTATTGACAAACATGTAACAAGTTCTAACTTTTATTGACAAACATGTAACAAGTTCTAACTTTTATTGACAAACATGTAACAAGTTCTAACTTTTACAGACAACCATGTTACAAGTTCTAACTTTTATTGACAAACATGTAACAAGTTCTAACTTTTACAGACAACCATGTTACAAGTTCTAACTTTTATTGACAAACAAGTAACAAGTTCTAACTTTTACAGACAACCATGTTACAAGTTCTAACTTTTATTGACAAACATGTAACAAGTTCTAACTTTTATTGACAAACATGTAACAAGTTCTAACTTTTATTGACAAAAATGTAACAAGTTCTAACTTTTACAGACAACCATGTTACAAGTTCTAACTTTTACAGACAACCATGTTACAAGTTATAACTTTTATTGACAAACATGTTACAAGTTCTAACTTTTATTGACAAACAAGTAACAAGTTCTAACTTTTACAGACAACCATGTTACAAGTTCTAACTTTTATTGACAAACATGTAACAAGTTCTAACTTTTATTGACAAACATGTAACAAGTTCTAACTTTTATTGACAAACATGTAACAAGTTCTAACTTTTACAGACAACCATGTTACAAGTTCTAACTTTTATTGACAAACATGTAACAAGTTCTAACTTTTATTGACAAACATGTAACAAGTTCTAACTTTTACAGACAACCATGTTACAAGTTCTAACTTTTATTGAAGACAAACAGTAACAAGTTCTAACTTTTACAGACAACCATGTTACAAGTTCTAACTTTTATTGACAAACATGTAACAAGTTCTAACTTTTATTGACAAAAATGTAACACGTTCTAACTTTTATTGACAAAAATGTAACAAGTTCTAACTTTTACAGACAACCATGTTACAAGTTCTAACTTTTACAGACAACCATGTTACAAGTTATAACTTTTATTGACAAACATGTTACAAGTTCTAACTTTTATTGACAAACAAGTAACAAGTTCTAACTTTTACAGACAACCATGTTACAAGTTCTAACTTTTATTGACAAACATGTAACAAGTTCTAACTTTTATTGACAAAAATGTAACAAGTTCTAACTTTTACAGACAACCATGTTACAAGTTCTAACTTTTACAGACAACCATGTTACAAGTTCTAACTTTTATTGACAAACATGTAACAAGTTCTAACTTTTATTGACAAACATGTAACAAGTTCTAACTTTTACAGACAATCCTGTTACAAGTTCTAACTTTTATTGACAAACATGTTACAAGTTCTAACTTTTATTGACAAAAAAGTAACAAGTTCTAACTTTTACAGACAACCATGTTACAAGTTCTAACTTTTATTGACAAACATGTAACAAGTTCTAACTTTTACAGACAACCATGTTACAAGTTCTAACTTTTATTGACAAACATGTTACAAGTTATAAATTTTACAGACAACCATGTTACAAGTTCTAACTTTTATTAACAAACATGTTACAAGTTCTAACTTTTATTAACAAACATGTTACAAGTTTTAACTTTTACAGACAACCATGTTACAAGTTCTAACTTTTATTGACAAACATGTTACAAGTTATAAATTTTACAGACAACCATGTTACAAGTTCTAACTTTTATTAACAAACATGTTACAAGTTCTAACTTTTATTGACAAACATGTAACAAGTTCTAACTTTTACAGACAACCATGTTACAAGTTCTAACTTTTACAGACAACCATGTTACAAGTTATAACTTTTACAGACAACCATGTTACAAGTTCTAACTTTTAAAATCGTAGCTACTACTTTTCAGTAATAAAATTTAATTCAATAAAATACAAGGCGAATTATCTCCTGATTTAGTTAATAAAAATTCAGACGGCAGAAAATATATCAAAACCCACACGATCTTTTATTTGAAAAAGATAGCACTGAATAGAACATTAAAAACGACAACAACGTAAATGACGTCTGAAATGATACCATAATCTGAAATTGCACTTCAAACATTTTTCATTTAAAAATACACATTAAGCTGATAAATATAGACAAACTAATTCTGATGTAAAAATATCATAATGAATCATAATAAGTTCTAAAAACCTCAACAAAGCTAATTTTCAAGTAATTTATCACTAGGCTATCTTTTTCCCCCCTCTCCACAGTGCTGTGCACTTATGATAAAGGTGGAGACTTGACTAGGGCTGCAAACGCGGATCTTTGGAGATGAAACTATTTAAAACAAAACATTATACCTCGCACGATCGCATGTTTCGGTCGTCAGATGTAAGTTTGAGTCCGAGATGTTCCAAACACGCAAAGACAAGCCAGATGACAGCTACTGCACATTTCGCGCGTCTGCATTTATCTGCTATGATTCATTACCATGAAGTGTCGAAGATGCATTTGTAAAAAAATGTTGTTTGGTTGTGTTTAAAGATACATCGCAGCGACCAGTTATGATCATTATCGCGACGTCCAGCTAATTCGTGGAGGAATACCCCAAGCATCAGTCTGGGTAGAACCACCAGCGCACCGCAGATCAGCTGCAAGATATTCCCACATTACGTCCTTCGCCCTGAATGAGACTCGAACCCAGCAGGCAGCGGTCAGATGAGTTACAAATCGGCGACTCTACCACTACGCTATGCTCCCATATTGGCTCGACTGTTCAAATTGCAAGGAGGATTGTGTTTGGAGTACCGGGATATACAGAAGGTACATTGCGATAAAGATAGGTCATCCGCAAAGTCACGACGATGATGGAAAGATGTCACGGTGAACTAGATCGACAGTTGTTGTGGCAACACCGAGGTCAGTTTGACAGGAAATATCAGCAAACTTGCTTATCAGATGATTAAAAATCTCGGTGAAAACAGTCTAAGGTACCAACTACGAAGGACAAGGACAATTCGGAGAAATGGCCCATTAGAGGACACTCTTAGTAAAAGATAGTGTCTATTAAGACCAATCGGAACTCCTCGGGTAATTCCCTCCTCAGGACAATTATCCCTCGTATGTGTCTGGTGCAATCAGAAATACTTACAGAAATCACTATCGTTTTGTTCGCCGGAAGTCGGAAGAAAATGCTAAAAAGGTAGTTCGCACACAATATAAAAAATAGCGTCGTTTGACAGCTGTTTTGTTTGCTGCGCTTTGTAATTTAAACTTGGATGATTTAAATTTAAAGAAGCCACAAATTGAAGTTTAACTGGCATCGTACTGTAGTGAGCTGTCATCCTAGCTGCCATCTTTGTTTTGACCTTCTGTCACAAAATAAGTCCCATTTACGGAAATGGCCGAGGTAATCCGACTAATACATACATCCGAGAGATGATCCGTGAATTATCCGAGGAGTTCCGATTGTATTAAGACGTTCCATTAGAAAATAGAAGCCGAAACGAGCGCAACCCCCAGTCTCACTTCTACATGTTCTACCAAAAATGACATATAATCAGCCCCATGATAAAACTGTCAATCAAACTGTCAATAGTCTTGACATGTTCAAACTTGTCGTCACAAGGGGAGGAGTCAAGCCAGAATGCGTTGTTTGTTGCACATGCGCTGTTAAAAATAAAACCATTTAGTAAAATAGATTGATCTATTTTGTTCATTGTAAAATATAAATATAAAGGCGTTCTATTGAAATAAATCGCTGAGGAATTTCAATTTTCATAGCTTCTGATTGGCTACAAATGTAGGGCGACTTCTAAAGACATGTAAATAGCAAAAATGGGAGTAGCATTCAAAGAACTAGGACAATTGATGAGTACTACAGAGCTAGTTCTGGTAGGTGGTAACAGCGCCTTAGATGTATGGACGAAAAGCTAAAAAATAATATGGAAAAAGAGCACATTTAGTTTCATGTTTTCTGATTTTTGTTTTCGTGTACCCGGTTCAAACGGACAATCAGCTTAATAAATGAAACGTTTGCTTTCTTCCTTTTGTTATCTTTAGTTATTTTGGGCCAATACCGTGTTCCATGTCATATGTTTTGTGGAGAGCTTGTGCGGTCTGCGAACAACTTAGTTTGGTCTCCGCCGAAAAATGTCAACTTCTCGGAACTGCTCAGATAATTCCGCCATAGAAAATCGTGAGAAAACTTTATACCTTTATTGTGCTATTTCTTCAAAGAGCTTTCTCGTCACCTCTCGTGTTCAAGCCTATTCGAAAATAATCACTAAATTTAATCTTTGTAGTGATACGAAAAAAAAAAAACAGTCACCAACGGACCATAACAAGCATACCCAGGATGATTTCGAATAGTGTCATATCTCTGCCGACCTTTTCCACCTTCACATCGTAAAGAATCTTGGTTTTAATCGATTCTCCGCGCGGCAATTAGGATTTCAAGACCGTCATAACCACGACAATCATCCTAAAAGAGCATGCAATTCTCATCTTCCAGCAAAAAAGGCAACAATATTGCGCTGGGGCGATGAGTTGTATGCTGGTTTGACACCTATTTGCCAACACTCGGCAGAAACACGGCCATGGCCCGCCCACAGGCGAGTGTCAGATGACGTATGTTTATGCGATTTAAACAACACCCAAGACATTTTTAATCCTCACCCTGCCTGATTTGTTGATAACTTACACAAATCTTAATTATTTGTTAAAACAATCACGAGTTAAATGTTCAATTTAGGAGAAAATTTAAATAAATAAGCAGATCCAGGACTGTTGTCCCTTTGAGCTGGCAGATCTGGGACAACACTATCTGGGATGGGATGGGTTTTTTCTGACCCGATTCCAGCTTAGAAGATGAAACGTGAACATTGGTTATGCAATTATTGTCGCGCCATCTAGTTATGAAATGATAAAAGACTTCGTGCTGCCTAAGGGGCATGCTTTAGTCTTCATTGAAGCAGAATGTGTTAACACGTTTTGTTTTTCTTTGACATGTCGCATTATGACAGAATATGCTGTTTTTTCACGCTTAATGTTTATCATTTTCTAGATGATGTAGCAAAAAACAAACAAAAAGAAACAACAACAACACAACACGTTTATTATATTTACTTGAACAGATTTTTCCCAGAACGCTTATATCAGATTTATTCTTATTGAAAATGAGTGTTTTCTTTGTGTGTGTTGATATGCGAAGTGAAATGACAGCAATTGCAAGTATGCAACGCAGGGTATGGGAAAATAATGGAAAAAATACATTAACAAAGAGGGAACTTTGAAACCATTAAGCAATTCGCAATTTTCATGGCACAAACATGATTTTTTTTCTGAAATAACGCGAAATGATCATGTAAAATATCATCAATATCGAGAAATTAACCCTGAATTGAAGTCATTAACTTAAGTCTACTTGTCTGTTCTAACTATATATATATATATATATATATATATATATATATATATATATATATATATATATATATATATATATATATATATATACACACACACACACACACACACACACACACACACACACACACACACACACACACACACACACATATATATATATATATATATAGTTATAGTTATAGTTATAGTTATATATATAGTATATAGTTATAGTTATAGTTATATAGTTATAGTTATATAGTTATATATTGTTATATATAGGTATATAATTATATATAGGTATATATATAGTTATATATAGTTATATAGTTATATAAAGTTATATATGTGAATATATATGAATATATATTATGAAATGCATGTTATGAAATGCATGTTTAAAATACTGGCTCTTATAAAAGACTGCGATTTAATATTTAATCTAAGAAATACATTTAATTCATACTTTTGAGTGAAAGAGTAAGAAATATCAGCGAAAGAACTTATCATGGGCCTCTGCGCTGCAGCTTGACGCCCTTTGTGAAATGCGTTAAGAATGTGGTAACGGGCTGTTGTTGTAGTTATCATGTCTCTCGAAACTCCTTGGTGTTATCCAAATTTTTTTTTCCGAAGTCTTTTTCATAACAATAATCGAGTTGTTGCAAGTGGTTATTAGGTGTTGCGGATTTGTACCACTTCAACTTCTTACCTAGTATTGAACGTACCGATTTTGGCAACTTCGAACCACGTGGGTTAAGCAGATTTTATTCTCACATGTTAGCAGTGCTGTACAAGGGTTTTAGGGTTGTTATTCGTTAAATATTTCTTTAAAAGGGTTTCTTAAAAGATTAGTTAAATGGTGCAGCATATGATACGTCCATGTGAAGGCCAATTGTTCGATCATACTTTCAGCTCACATAAAGTCAAAGTAACTCATCGTCAAATGACGTTTTTTTAAACATACACTGGACGCCCGTTGTAACTTTGCATCAGTGCTTTTCTTGTTTCACTCTGGCCCACAGGGAAATGAATGGATTATCATTTTTTACTCCCTGTCCCAAGGGAGGTAAATAGGGATTACAGATTTTACAAAGTTCAAAAACGTAATAAGCATAAAATAAAAAGAAAACTTGTTGATTTCACTCATGGTCATAGACAAAAAATATATTTGAAAATATATTTCTCTTTTACCACAAGTGAAATAAAATTTGATCATACACCGAAATTGACAAATATCTTCTATGTCATTTTAATCAAGTTAAAAAAAGGATAGCCAAGAAAATAACTTCTTAGATATGGCACTACTTTGTGCGAATATAAAACCCACAAGTATCATATCTTTTATAGCAAAATTATCGAAATGATTTATATTTTGTAAAACAATCAGTTTGGGAGGAGGTTTGAATAGCAATCAACAGTTTAGCCGCCTAGCGTATAGACATTAAACGGTGGATTATCAAAACTTTGGAGATAAAACTGGTACACACCAAATAGTCAATCTTTCAAACTAATTTCCCAGTTCTGTATTCTACTACGGGTAGATGCCATTTTAAAAACTAAAACGGTTGCAAACGATTTGAGTTATTTATGGGCTTTGCCAGAAAGCGTTTCATTAACATTCCAAAACGTCAATTAGAAAGGCCACACCCGGTGATGATGTAAGAAACGCGTGTGAATAAGAATCTTAAGATCATCGTACCCTGTGACACTCTGTCGCTAATGATAACAAATTATGTGCGCACTGTGTTAATCATCGGATCAAGACCTCTAAATCATGACATGTATTTACTCAGTTCGAGAGTTTACTTACTCCAAGTATTAACTTGCTTCAAGTTTTTCATACTTCTTTCCAATTTGAACGGTTGTATCCGAGAGTTATTAAATACATGTAACAATATTTAACCACCGCTTTGGGGAATGTGGTCATACTTTTTGTATAAACTCATACTTAGTCGTTATGAAGATGACTTTGGACACTAACTTCATTGTAAGACTGTACTAATAACGAAAGAAATACTCTAAATGTTAAGTTCTTGCCAACTTTATAAAAAGCTCAATAGTGGTCTCTGCTTAAAAAAGATAATCGACGTAGAGTGGATTACCCGGATGACTACGTAAAAGTAAGTGGTCACGTGGTTTCCTAAGTTTAAAAATAGCAATCTCTGCAGCGTGGCTCTGATAGGAAACACCAGATTGCAATGACGATTGGGGATTTGTCAGTGACTTGAACAGATCTTTGACATCGATGAAAAACATTTTGCAAGACCTTTTCAGGTACCTATAATTCATTTGGAGACAAACAATGGACCAAACTGTCAGGTACCACCTGTCAACTAACTTACGTCTACTACGTATTCACTCGCTGCGAGTTAGATTGACCTCGAGTTTTCATGGATTTTTTTCCCCACTTTTTTCTAGCTTTCATCAGCTTCGAAATATATCTCTTTCTTCGAATTTTCACGCCCGAAATTTCATTTACTCTGATTACAGTTTCGTTTACTTAGAGCTATCTACTAGACCATTTTCGTTTAAACTTCGAATTATCATTACTTTTAGTTTAAAATACAAGTGTACTTCGATGTTTATGTTTAATTGTATGCATACAGTAACACCTCGCTAGATGACTACCTTATAAGAGGGACACCCCCTAATATTCTTCATTTATTTTCTCTGATGTTCGGGAACCTAAGAAAGAGGACTAGCCTGCTACCAGGGACACTTATTTCAGCACCAATCACACCGTTTAAGCCACAGGTATATGGAACCACATGTTAAAAAAATGGACCGATTCATTTCAATACAAAAGCATCGTAGGCTTCAGCAACAGAAAAAACAATTAAGTTAACTCAACAAATACAAAATGAAAACAAAACATAAAACATACCACAACATTTTACAACAAACACAACAACACTATACAATTGAAATGTCAAATTAAGAAATTATCTATTCCGAAACAGATAAAATGATGATAATAATCATTGATAACACCACGTGATGACCACAAGCAGCTTTATCTTGTTGACTTTATTTTGAAAACAACGTTTCTCGCTAGACTGTATTATATACGTTTTTATTTTCGGCCCAGAAACCTACAGATAGCATAGTATCACGTATGGCCATGACCCCGAATGTTAGTATAGTTACTAGGTCGAATCTTAAACACACCATAACTTTTATAATCAGATTTCGCGATAATTTGTCACGTGATACTGATGACACCTTGTGGGAGATTAACTTGTCATAGGGACTTCTTGTGACAATAATCCCCTCACATCCGGGCTACTTATAGTCTTAATCTCGACCACCCGAGGTACCACAGTGGGCTGAAGGGGATATCTTAGATAAAACCGACACCAAAATCGCAAATAAAGCAAACTTACATTTTTATAGAACCCACAAATATGCGTGTTCTAGTTAAAATTTAAGAAAACACACACACTAAAAAGTAAATATTTTCATGGTGTTTGTACTGTTGTCAATATATTTTATTGTCCATCAAAAACATATATTTGGAAGTAATACACAAATTTACTATCTTAAAGCAGACAAAGAGCAGTCTTGAAGTGTCTACAGGGGTCTAGTATGGTCGTGATTATTTGAATTTACTTAGTTTTGGTTTAAATACACCGAAACTGGCCAAAAATGTCATATTGGCAACGTCAAGCTGTTGTTAGTGATGTGGGTGTGTGCGTGTGTGTGTATGGGGGTGGATGTAAAGGAGGGGGTGACTATTGTCTAGGTAGAACCATCGGCGGTTTGGATTTAAGTACACATACTGTGACTATCGTTGGGGCAGAACGATTCTAACAGTTGGCAAGCACAATGCTAAACTGATTACATTTTTTTCGGATACAGGTCATCTAACTCTTATTATTAGCAGTCATCCGGCTGACAAGAGGCAGCCTTCCAGCTGACACGAGGCGCTTTTCCAGCTGACACGAGGCGCTTATCCAGCTGACACGAGGCGCTTTTCCAGCTGACACGAAGCGCCTATCCAGCTAACATGAAACTGCCTTCCAGCTGACATGAGGCGCTTATCCAGCTAACATGAAACTGCCTTCCAGCTGACATGAGGCGCTTATCCAGCTAACATGAAAATGCCTTCCAGCTGACATGAGGCGCTTATCAAGCTAACATGAAACTGCCTTCCAGCTGACATGAGGCGCTTATCCAGCTAACACGAAACTGTCTTCCAGCTGACATGAGGCGCTTATCCAGCTAACATGAAACTGCCTTCCAGCTGACACGAAGCGCTTATCCAGCTAACATGAAACTGCCTTCCAGCTGACATGAGGCGCTTATCCAGCTGACACGAGGCGCTTATCCAGCTGACACGAGGCGCTTATCCAGCTGACATGAAACTGCCTTCCAGCTGACATGAGGCGCTTATCCAGCTGACACGAGGCGCTTATCCAGCTGACACGAGGCGCTTTTCCAGCTGACACGAAGCGCCTATCCAGCTAACATG
Source organism: Sinonovacula constricta (assembly GCA_007844125.1). Lineage (NCBI taxonomy): Eukaryota > Metazoa > Mollusca > Bivalvia > Cardiida > Solecurtidae > Sinonovacula > Sinonovacula constricta. The sequence continues at coordinate 34,399,767 of CM017569.1, forward strand.
AAACTGCCTTCCAGCTGACATTAGGCGCTTATCCAGCTAACATGAAACTGCCTTCCAGCTGACATGAGGCGCTTATCCAGCTAACATGAAAATGCCTTCCAGCTGACATGAGGCGCTTATCAAGCTAACATGAAACTGCCTTCCAGCTGACATGAGGCGCTTATCCAGCTAACATGAAACTGCCTTCCAGCTGACATGAGGCGCTTATCCAGCTAACATGAAACTGCCTTCCAGCTGACACGAAGCGCTTATCCAGCTAACATGAAACTGCCTTCCAGCTGACATGAGGCGCTTATCCAGCTGACACGAGGCGCTTATCCAGCTGACACGAGGCGCTTATCCAGCTGACATGAAACTGCCTTCCAGCTGACATGAGGCGCTTATCCAGCTGACACAAGGCGCTTATCCAGCTGACATGAAACTGCCTTCCAGCTGACATGAGGCGCTTATCCAGCTGACACAAGGCGCTTTTCCAGCTGACACAATGCGCTTATCCAGCTGACACGAGGCAGTCATCCAGCTGAAACGATGCAGTCATCCAGCTGACACTAGGCGCTAATCCAGCTGACACGACGCGCTTATCCAGCTGACACGAGGCGCTTATCCAGCTGACACGAGGCGCTTATCCAGCTGACATGAAACTGCCTTCTAGCTGACATGAGGTGCTTATCCAGCTAACATGAAACTGCCTTCCAGCTGACATGAGGCGCTTATCCAGCTAACATGAAACTGCCTTCCAGCTGACATGAGGCGCTTATCCAGCTAACATGAAACTGCCTTCCAGCTGACATGAGGCGCTTATCCAGGTAACATGAAACTGCCTTCCAGCTGACATGAGGCGCTTATCCCGCTAACATGAAACTGCCTTCCAGCTGACACGAAGCGCTTATCCAGCTAACATGAAACTGCCTTCCAGCTGACATGAGGCGCTTATCCAGCTGACACGAGTTGTTATCCAGCTGACACGAGGCGCTTATCCAGCTGACATGAAATTGCCTTCCAGCTGACATGAGGCGCTTATCCAGCTGACACGAGGCGCTTATCCAGGTGACATAAAACTGCCTTCCAGCTGACACGAGGCGCTTTTCCAGCTGACACGAGGCGCTTATCCAGCTGACATGAAACTGCCGTCCAGCTGACATGAGGCGCTTATCCAGCTGACACAAGGCGCTTATCTAGCTGACACAATGCGCTTAGCCAGCTGACACGAGGCAGTCATCCAGCTGAAACGATGCAGTCATCCAGCTGACACTAGGCGCTAATCCAGCTGACACGAGGTGCTTATCCAGCTGACAAGAGTCTGTCTTCCAGCTGACACGAGGCAGTCATCCAGCTGACACGAGGCTGCCTTCCAGCTGACACGAGGCAGTCGTCCAGCTGACACGAGGCGCTTATCCAGCTGACACGAGGCTGCCTTCCAGTTGACACGAGGCAGTCATCCAGCTGACACGAGATGCCTTCCAGCTGAAAAGAGGCAGTCATCCAGCTGATCCAAGGCGCTTATCCAGCTGACACGAGGCAGTCATCCAGCTGACACGAGGCTGCCTTCCAGCTGACACGAAGCAGTCATCCAGCTGACTTGAGGCAGTCATCCACCTGACACGAGGCGCTTATCCAGCTGGCACGAGGCAGTCATCCAGCTGACACGAGATTGCCTTCCAGCTGACATGAAGCAGTCATTCAGCTGACACGAGGCAGTCATCCAGCTGACACGAGGCGCTTATCCAGCGGACACGAGGCAGTCATCCAGCTGACACGAGGCACTTATCCAGCGGACACGAGGCAGTCATCCAGCTGACACGAGGCTGCCTTCCAGCGGACACGAGGCAGTCATCCAGCTGACACGAGGCACTTATCCAGCGGACACGAAGCAGTCATCCAGCTGACTTGAGGCAGTCATCCACCTGACACGAGGCGCTTATCCAGCTGACACGAGGCAGACATCCAGCTGACACGAGACTGCCTTCCAGCTGACATGAAGCAGTCATCCAGCTGACACGAGGCAGTCATCCAGCTGACACGAGGCGCTTATCCAGCGGACACGAGGCAGTCATCCAGCTGACACGAGGCACTTATCCAGCGGACACGAGGCAGTCATCCAGCTGACACGAGGCTGCCTTCCAGCTGACACGAAGCAGTCATCCAGCTGACACGAGGCGCTTATCCAGCTGACATGAAACTGCCTTCTAGCTGACATGAGGTGCTTATCCAGCTAACATGAAACTGCCTTCCAGCTGACATGAGGCGCTTATCCAGCTAACATGAAACTGCCTTCCAGCTGACATGAGGCGCTTATCCAGCTAACATGAAACTGCCTTCCAGCTGACATGAGGCGCTTATCCAGGTAACATGAAACTGCCTTCCAGCTGACATGAGGCGCTTATCCCGCTAACATGAAACTGCCTTCCAGCTGACACGAAGCGCTTATCCAGCTAACATGAAACTGCCTTCCAGCTGACATGAGGCGCTTATCCAGCTGACACGAGTTGTTATCCAGCTGACACGAGGCGCTTATCCAGCTGACATGAAATTGCCTTCCAGCTGACATGAGGCGCTTATCCAGCTGACACGAGGCGCTTATCCAGGTGACATAAAACTGCCTTCCAGCTGACACGAGGCGCTTTTCCAGCTGACACGAGGCGCTTATCCAGCTGACATGAAACTGCCGTCCAGCTGACATGAGGCGCTTATCCAGCTGACACAAGGCGCTTATCTAGCTGACACAATGCGCTTAGCCAGCTGACACGAGGCAGTCATCCAGCTGAAACGATGCAGTCATCCAGCTGACACTAGGCGCTAATCCAGCTGACACGAGGTGCTTATCCAGCTGACAAGAGTCTGTCTTCCAGCTGACACGAGGCAGTCATCCAGCTGACACGAGGCTGCCTTCCAGCTGACACGAGGCAGTCGTCCAGCTGACACGAGGCGCTTATCCAGCTGACACGAGGCTGCCTTCCAGTTGACACGAGGCAGTCATCCAGCTGACACGAGATGCCTTCCAGCTGAAAAGAGGCAGTCATCCAGCTGATCCAAGGCGCTTATCCAGCTGACACGAGGCAGTCATCCAGCTGACACGAGGCTGCCTTCCAGCTGACACGAAGCAGTCATCCAGCTGACTTGAGGCAGTCATCCACCTGACACGAGGCGCTTATCCAGCTGGCACGAGGCAGTCATCCAGCTGACACGAGATTGCCTTCCAGCTGACATGAAGCAGTCATTCAGCTGACACGAGGCAGTCATCCAGCTGACACGAGGCGCTTATCCAGCGGACACGAGGCAGTCATCCAGCTGACACGAGGCACTTATCCAGCGGACACGAGGCAGTCATCCAGCTGACACGAGGCTGCCTTCCAGCGGACACGAGGCAGTCATCCAGCTGACACGAGGCACTTATCCAGCGGACACGAAGCAGTCATCCAGCTGACTTGAGGCAGTCATCCACCTGACACGAGGCGCTTATCCAGCTGACACGAGGCAGACATCCAGCTGACACGAGACTGCCTTCCAGCTGACATGAAGCAGTCATCCAGCTGACACGAGGCAGTCATCCAGCTGACACGAGGCGCTTATCCAGCGGACACGAGGCAGTCATCCAGCTGACACGAGGCACTTATCCAGCGGACACGAGGCAGTCATCCAGCTGACACGAGGCTGCCTTCCAGCTGACACGAAGCAGTCATCCAGCTGACTTGAGGCAGTCATCCACCTGACACGAGGCGCTTATCCAGCTGACACGAGGCAGTCATCCAGCTGACACGAGACTGCCTTCCAGCTGACATGAAGCAGTCATCCAGCTGACACGAGGCAGTCATCCAGCTGACACGAGGCGCTTATCCAGCGGACACGAGGCAGTCATCCAGCTGACACGAGGCAGTCATCCAGCTGACACGAGGCGCTTATCCAGCTGACACGAGGCAGTCATCCAGCTGACACGAGGCAGTCATCCAGCTGACACGAGGCGCTTATCCAGCTGACACTAGGCAGTCTTCCAGCTGACACGAAGCTATACGCGGGGATCTTCCCGCTGACATGACGGAAGTTTTATTTTATTATTTGTCTTCAGCTTGTCTTTACAGATTTGAGCTATAGATGGTTGTGATGACCATAGATATGTCGCCGTAATGTACCCGTACACTTTAAAATAAAAAAATTCTCTCAAGCAGACTTTGTCACAGCAGTTCAATACTACTGTGGATAATATGTTTATTAAGCCACGCTTACTTTTATTCAGTTTCTTCACTTTTTTAGAAAAGAAGCAAAACTATGGTAAACCAATAAATTAATAACTGGGATACCTTGACAATAAGTGAGCATGGTTCTCTTACAAACAAAATACAATAATGTTTCTTGTTGTACTTTGCACGTGCTAAACCATGACCAGACCGCTTTAAGGTTTACCGACCGCTTACAGCGACTGAATACAACTAAGACAGACCGATTGCTGACAGATGTCATTACAAAATCCCTCCTGTCAAACAAAGTCCTGGGGACCAGCTAGGCTTGTTTGCCTTTGAGTCTCAGATCCAAAACTCGGCACAGCGGTGAGCGGCTACACGTCATGACACACCGACCACAGACACAGCGGGATCTGAAGACGACGACGCTTCGCACCGCATTCAGTCACGTACCCGCAGCACGACAGGTATCTCTAGTAATCCCTTACTCGTGCCTTCGAGACTAGACAAAGTATTTTTGGCGAGCCATACCGCGTAGATGTAATTAATTAAACTTCAAAAAACTTAAGCCATCCAGGTTTGGACTTCTTAAAAAACAACATTGTAACTAAATAGAGATATTTCTGTCTAAGATGTCAAATGGACAGAATGGGTTTAATTCTTCATTGTGTCTGTCTCTATAATTTTGTAGATGCTTATTGATGTGCCTATGTATTTGAAATATTTAAGGATTCTGCTGTAGCTTTTTTTTAATCAAAACAATTTAAGGAAATATTTTTATATACATCTTAGTAAAATGCAATGAAGTTGCAATTCGAATTTCGCTCATATATTTGTATGGTTGATTTATTCTGGTCCAAATGTCTGGCAACTGATCGGAGACGAATAAATCAATTCATGTTCGAAAAGTTAGATCTATTTTTAAAAGATATATTATAATTGTGACACATTATAGTTTTTATTGTTTTAATGCTTTCTTAAATTTGTATCGTTATAAATTACACTAATGAAGCAGGAGTATATATATATATATCGATTTGTACACATATGATGATTTAAATGAGAGGCAACAAAATCCTTTTATTCGAATGATCGGGACAATCTCGCATCACGAACATTCGAATGGTCGGAACATCTCGGATCCCGAATGTTCGCAAATTGGAATGGTCAGATCATTTCGAATCCCGAACGTTACGACTTTCGAATGGTTAGGTCCTATCGGATCCCGAGCGTTCCGACTTTCGAATGGTTAGGTCATTTCGGATTCCGAACGTTCCGATTTACGATTGGTCAGGTCATCTCGGATCCCGAACGTTCCGACTTTTGAATGATCAGATCATCTCGGATCCCGAGCGTTCCGACTTTCGAATGGTCAGGCCATCTCGGATTCCGAACTTTTCGACTTTTGAATGGTCAGGTCATCTTATATCCAGAACGTTCTCGGATCCAGAACGTTCCGACTTTCGGATGGTCGGCCTTCTTCGGATTCCGAACGTTCGAACACGCACATTCCAATGACTCTGAGGTATAATGTGATAACTAACAAAACTGTTTATAAATAAATAAAGTATTGAATATAGCAACAATATCAAAATGTTTCCGATTTCAGGGTCTACATATGGAGAGCTCATGGCGTAGTAGAAGAGTTCTTGACTTGTAACTACTCCGACTACTGAGCCTTTCACAGCGCAGATTCAAGTCCCGTTCATGGCAAAATGTGGGAAAGCCTTCCAGCTGACCTGCTGTGCGCCGGTAGTTCTATCCTGACATTTGTCTGAGGTCCCCCACCGCCAAAATAGCTGGACGTCGCTTTAATGACTAGAATTGTGTCACTACGAAGAATTTCTAAAAACAAATCAGGATCTAGAGTTTATTTATCTGTCCAGTTTTTTTGTTTCTAGGTTCATTTTGTATTATAAATAGTATGTGTATATCGGAACTTTACTTAATATACGTTATATGATCAAATCATAACTAGTGTAACTAGGTGCGTTCGGCAACTGGTGATCGGTTTGCCAAAGAACGTAGGTAACCAGGCATATTTGGCTTCAACCTTATACCTTTACATCCCAAATTGACAGAATACTGGCAAGACTATAAATTAAAAGGCTATGATATGTGCAGCGCACGAAGGCATCTGACACAAGCACGAACATGCTTATCATCGGACCCACCTTCCATTAGATCCTAATGCACGCATACTTTAGGATGCACGTTCAAATTCGAATGTTCATTAGAATAAACCTATTACATGCCCGCCGTTATTTGCTGGCGGTTTTAAAAATACACTTAAAACTGAACAATATCCTAAACATAGTACATTTAAGAACACGTTCGAGCAGAATCAACATTAAAAATACATGCGCAAATATAAAAATTCTCCAAATGCATGTACACGCCTCACAATTGTGCAAAATATATGACTGGTCTTATTAGAACTTAATGACGATTACAGATACGATAAAAATGATTATATTTTCAATAGGACCCCATTAATCAATGTTATTTGCCATAATACCTTAATGAACGATACGCAACTTAGTGTAATACTGTATAACATTTTACATATATATACGTATTAACGAGAATCGATGGCATGTCCCTAAATAAATTGTTGGTTCTTTGGGGTTTTAGTCTACCAATTCGAATATTGAATATTAAATGTTTGAAAATTCATAGACCAAATACATGTACATGTACATAGTGAAAAGATGCGGATTGGAGTAAGTAGCGTTTTATAGGGATCGTTAATGAGCTAAAACGTAAACGTGTTTGCATTTTTATCAGGGGCCGTATTCAAAGAGAATCTTAGTTAATTTTTCTGACTTAAACTTAGAATTTTTCTTAAACTTTGATTTATCTTGTAACATATAAGAAATGTACTTAAATTTATTAAGATTTGTTCAAATTGAAGAAAATGTATTTTAGTAAGAAAAAAATATCTTCGATTCAGTCTGGTTTGGATACTGACTAACATATTTACTTCTTTCAAAACAAAAATGAGAAACCTGAAAGTACATGACCAAAATTTTCTTAACAAGTACATACAGAACAAACTAAACCACCTTCTCTCTCTCTCTCTCTCTCTCTCTCTCTCTCTCTCTCTCTCTCTCTCTCTCTCTCTCTCTCTCTCTCCCTCCTGTATGTCTTATATATACATGTATATTAATCTGCAATATGACGCAAAACTGATTTGGCCAGTATCGACGTTCTGACCTGTAATTGTCGATAACGACCCACTGCGTTATCCGGGTGGTTTACGTTGGTGAAGATTGGTCAGTTTATCTGGACCTCTTATCAGCGGGCGGTGACATCAAAGAGCGTTAATGGTGAATTATAGGTAAACATAAGATACAGTAAATCAACAATAAACAAACCCTTAACTGGACTGTAGATGATAGTATGCAATCGTTTATATGCTTCTCTAGCAGTTATATACAATTTGATCACACATACTGTAACTGGCGAAAATAGTTAATAATTTTAGTTTGCATATACGTTTTGTTGTAAATATATGCATTCTTTCAACTTTCAAACAACGTTTAAACCGTTCCAAGGCGGTAACTGATGGTTTTTCTTTTTGTATGTTATGTCTCGTGTCTGTGTTTTTGTCACATTTACATGTACCATGTATGCCTTTGTCTACAGGTAGATAAAATTTAAATATCTGTGGAAATTTTGATAGGACCTTTTCTTATTTACCTTTTATATATTTTACATTTTAACCAAATAAGTTAAAAAAGAATCGACTGCGCGTTTTATTGTCACACTAAATAGGGAGTCGTTAATTATCAACTGAACGAGAGGTAAAATATCCTATATAAGTATTGGCAACAGTACAAGCTGCAACTAAATCAGCATTAGTAGTAGTAGCAGCAACAGCAATAACAAGAATGGAAACAGCAGATGAAGATAAACATATAGGTGTAACACTGGCAGCAAGCATATTTGTGAACAAAGAAAGTAGTAATAGGAAAAACAAGTAAGATTCTAAAATTAAGAAAAAGCGACAACAACAGTTGACACGGTATGCAAATCATGAAAACAATATTGAGGTATCACAAGATTGTACAGACTTACAACAGAACTTGTTGCAATAGGAAAGAATTGTGGAGTAGAATCTAAGAAACACAAAAAGTATTCCTTATTTTCTTTTATAAGGGGACATTACTCTACCTACTAAAAGTTTACTGTGTTATCTTCCTTGCGTACAAATACGTTTAATGATAAATTTATCTACTTTTTGCCTATTAAGAACACTTCAGACTGCAAAGTGCACGTACAAGCGTATCTTGACATGAAGTAAAATTGTGTAGTGATGTTAACGCATGGTGAGTAAAATAGTTAATTAACAAAAGTGAGAATATTAAATTAACTATCTACAAGGGATATAGCTATTTTTTCTATTCGAAAAAACGACAGTAACAGAAGTTTGAACAGGTTGCTATTGTGAGATGTTTGCAGCTTAACGTTTAAATAAATGTTCTCTTGGCTGTTGATTTCAAACTTTCTGTACGAAAACGAACATGGACATATATTTTTACACAAATAAAACCACATACATCTTATATCTGTTCATGGCAGTCCTTAGCTACAATAAATGCAGCCCACCCGCCTCCGTTTTCTAAAGTTTTTCTTCCGCGACTGCACCTGGTTCGAATCACCGCGGATAAGACCTCTGTGGCGTGACAGTTTTTATTATATTTATCAGTTCTTTCAGCTCTTTGCATAATCAAATCTCTCATAAAACAACGCCCATAATTTGTGAATGCAATCCAAACAAAGTACCTTATTGAAGAAGTCCTCTATCTGCTTTTTCGTTTACTTTTTTTCATTATTTTTCTTTCATTGCGTTATCATTGCTGATTGTTTTAAATATAAAAAACTGGCACTAATTACAGTAATTGGATGAAGAAGATTGAAATGGTACTCGATTGTTATGGTCTATGTAAATAACAAACCTTGAATATTTTGACACATGTCTATTTTCAGTGAAAGATTTAAAACATGTTATTGTCGTTGTACGCTTTAGAGATTAAATGAAGCTCCTTTAATTTTCATGAAAAAGTCAACTAAAAACAAGCGTCTTCATATCCAGTTTATATCGTTTGTCAGTTATTTAAAAACAAACGGGCATCGCTTTTGGACACTTATTGCTGATTTACCTCAGTCTGTTGCAATGCAGTTACAACAAATGAACTTTTCCACCGCAAGCGTTGTAACTGTACCGAAATTATACCTGACAAGCTATTCGTCTGACCCAACATCTGAACATGTTCAGGGCGAGAGGTAACTCGTGTTACTAATGATGCGTCACCCCTGGTTACAAATATGACGTCATTGATAAAGTACCGCTGTCAGGGAATTATTAAGACACCTTTATTTCCACACGTAAAGACACACATCCCTTTTATGGACGTTTAAATGTCGTATCCGACAGTATGCCCGTGTCAATTATAATAAACAAAACTACACCCGTGTTGTAATGAAATCAGGTATAATTTCTGCATACAGACATGCTTTATTTTAAATAAAGACAATTTTGAGCATTGCCTAAATTGATATAGAGTATTAATAACGAAAACCTCGCTCTAAATGTTCTTTCCTAAGCCATAAATAAGCACAAAGGGGATTTCTGCTAAAAAAAAAGATATGACGTCAGAGCTGATAACCCGGATGATGCTATAACGTGATCTCGGAAAGTAAGTAGTCACACTGTGCAGGCTGGCTAAAATAGCAAAATACGTGTTTGTAATGACGAATAGGACGTCATGCCGCACTTTAAACATATATGTAGAACCTTCAAGAAGAGCATTTTGCGGGATCTTTTCAGGTGTTGAAAAGTATATATGGTTGTTTCAGAAACACCATCCTTAAAGACAAACATCTCTGTCCTACAGTCCCTGTACCTTTAACGATATCCCACATTCCCATTAAAGGTGGTATTCAACAGTTTGCATAGATCATATACATGTAACAATAACTTATCTCTGACTTAAGGGAATTCCGGTATTATTTCTTCATAAACTTGTAATTTAGTTAATAAAGCTGCTTTTGAATGCATTCGCAAATGTAAAAAAATACGTTCATTCTTTCCAAATCTGTAATTAAGAACGATAAAGATTTCCGCTAAAAATAGATATCAACGTCAGGGTGTATAACCCGGATGATGATATAGTTTGATTGCCAAACATATGGCGTTTATTCCCGCGTGCGAAGTTACGTAATGAAGACTTAATCGATTCTCACAATATATAGACTTCATGCTTACTGAAATACAAGATGTAACCACATAACCCAATGACCACTGGCACTAAATGAATAAAATATTCTTTGTTGTTTAACAAAAAAAAAAAACAAAAAAAACTGAGCAAACCTAAATATAAAAGAAGTATTTGTAATCTCTATCAAAGATTCCACTGACAACGGACAGAGTCCATTTACGATTGCATCGAAAACAAGTATCTTAGTAGTCAAAATCTATTTTTCAAATACAAGAAAAATTCAAGAATTTTATTAAATATATAAGGTCAGGCCTTTCAGTTTATTGGTGGCGTCGAACATATATTTTTAAGTCTGTATATATCCACATTAGAGTTATTGTTAAAACATAATACATCTACTTAAACATGGACAATACTAATTCAAGAAGATGTATTCGATTACATACACAAACACATTGGAAAATTGTTAACAAGTACACAACATGCTCTAACAAATGAGCATAAAGAAATAGAAACGGCAATTGAACTTGTATAATAAACAAATGCCCATTTCTGATCCTCGTTTCGTACACCTGTTACTGTAGGTTTTCCAACAAAAATGATTTTAAATGTAAACGTTACTTTTCTCAGACATAAGCTGCATGTTTAGTAAATTTACGCACTAGTTGCATTTTCTCTCCTGGCCAAACGAATGGCCCGCCATTGTCGATTATTACGAAGGCTAGATGATAAATGAACCACTGTAGCAAAAGACGTGTGCACGTGCAGCCATAACTTACAATTAATTAACCACAAGCAGCCTGTATTTGTTGTTAAAATGTATTTGTTGTTAAAACTCTCTTGTTTTCATTTTTAATTCCTACATTACATATAAATCGGAAGAGCGTCGGCTCCATGTACGGGAGGCCCTAGGTTCGAACCCGGACCACGATATACCAAAGTCGAAAAAATGGTAGTGGTATAGCTCCCTTGCAAACCCTCAAGTAAATATAAGGGTAGTCCCATGACAGGTTGGCCCGATGTCAGGATAATGTGACTGGGTGTGGTATCATGCCAGGCGTTCACGGCATGCTATACACAGTGAAGGTAGCACTACATCTGCTTCAAGTAGACGCAGTCTCCAGATAACTGAAATACTGTTGGTGGGACGATAAACCCAACAAACTAACTAACATTACATATATTTGTACATTATTAGATACTGACAACAAATAGTGCAGATCCTGTCCAGATATCTCCAAATCAGGCGTAAGTTGATACGAATCTACAATGTTTGCATAAGCATGGCAACCTTTTGCATAGCCTGCAAACACTTAATTACTTGCAGCAGCACGTGCTTTACGACTGTCAAACAAGTGGCAGTAAACAGCTGCACTCAAGACAGTAGTTTAGGTGGCGATAAGTTTGTGAAATATATAGCAGCAAATCAAATGTGGGTATTAATGCGATGAATAGCTATTAAGCTAATGTCTCCCTGGGAGCCGTATGTCCCAGTTAAGTAACCGGGAGAACCGTGTCTTACCGGAAGTACAACAGAAGCGGCATGGTGAACATCCTAGATAAACCGTGAATATCCGGCAAGCCGCCACGGTTGTCCAGTCTGTTCCAGGACAACGCCGCTACACTCCGGGGCATTCATGGGGCGTAACTCATTACATGTATCAACCGACATAAAGAGTACAATCAGGGATGTAACGGGGCTATACTCCGGGGCATACATGGGGCGTAACACATTACATGTATCAACCGACATAAAGAGTACAATCAGGGATGTAACGGGGCTATACTCCGGGGCATACATGGGGCGTAACACATTACATGTATCAACCGACAGAGTACAATCCGGGATGTAACGCCGCTATACTCCGGGGCATACCTGGGGCGTAACACATTACATGTATCAACCGACTAAGAGTACAATCAGGGATGTAACGGGGCTATACTCCGGGGCATACCTGGGGCGTAAACTCATTACATGTATCACCGACAGAGTACATCAGGGGATGTAACGGGGCTATACTCCGGGGCATACCTGGGGCGTAACACATTACATGTATCAACCGACAGAGTACAATCCGGGATTAACGCCGCTATACTCCGGGGCATACTGGGGCGTAACACATTACATGTATCAACCGACAGAGTACAATCCGGGATGTAACGCCGCTATACTCCGGGGCATACCTGGGGCGTAACACATTACATGTATCAACCGACATAAAGAGTACAATCAGGGATGTAACGGGGCTATACTCCGGGGCATACCTGGGGCGTAACTCATTACATGTATCAACCGACAGAGTACAATCAGGGATGTAACGGGGCTATACTCCGGGGCATACCTGGGGCGTAACTCATTACATGTATCAACCGACAGAGTACAATCAGGGATGTAACGGGGCTATACACCGTGGCATACCTGGGGCGTAACACATTACATGTATAAACCGACATAAAGAGTACAATCAGGGATGTAACGCCGCTATACTCCGGGGCATACCTGGGGCGTAACACATTACATGTATCAACCGACAGAGTACAATCAGGGATGTAACGCCGCTATACTCCGGGGCATACCTGGGGCGTAACACATTACATGTATCAACCGACAGAGTACAATCCGGGATGTAACGAGGCTATACTTCGGGGCATACATGGGGCGTAACACATTACATGTATCAACCGACAGAGTACAATCCGGGATGTAACGGGGCTATACTCCGGGGCATACATGGGGCGTAACACATTACATGTATCAACCGACATAGTACAATCCGGGATGTAACGGGGCTATACTCCGGGGCATACCTGGGGCGTAACACATTACATGTATCAACCGACATAAAGAATACAATCAGGGATGTAACGGGGCTATACTCCGGGGCATACCTGGGGCGTAACTCATTACATGTATCAACCGACAGAGTACAATCCGGGATGTAACGGGGCTATTCTCCGGGGCATACATGAGGCGTAACGCATTACATGTATCAACCGACAGAGTACAATCCGGAATGTAACGCCGCTATACTCCGGGGCATACCTGGGGCGTAACTCATTACATGTATCAACCGACAGAGTACAATCCGGGATGTAACGGGGCTATACTCCGGGGCATACATGAGGCGTAACGCATTACATGTATCAACCGACAGAGTACAATCCGGAATGTAACGCCGCTATACTCCGGGGCATACCTGGGGCGTAATACATTACATGTATCAACCGACAGAGTACAATCAGAGATGTAACGCCGCTATACTCCGGGGCATACCTGGGGCGTAACACATTACATGTATCAACCGACAGAGTACAATCCGGGATGTAACGGGGCTATACTCCGGGGCATACCTGGGGCGTAACACATTACATGTATCAACCGACAGAGTACAATCAGGGATGTAACGCCGCTATACTCCGGGGCATACCTGGGGCGTAACACATTACATGTATCAACCGACATAAAGAGTACAATCAGGGATGTAACGGAGCTTCGCGAGCCCCAGCACTGGGTCAACCAAGCCAGGACTATACCCGGTATTGCTCAGTTTTGTGCAGAAAGAGAAAGGGACATACATGGTCAGAGCCTGTTTATAAGCCGGTAAATGCCGGTACATCTCCGGTTAAAGCCGAATGATCCCCGTTACTAAAGAATGTACCTGATTTGACACGGCAGCATTCACGTGATCCTGTGTACACACGAAGGTGAGGGAATGGAAATTATAAACACAAAATATTTCATAATTCAAGAGAATAAGAATTTAAAACCGATATTTTCCAATTGTGTTAATAAATCAAAAGCTTGCAGCCCAATTTAGTCGTAGTTGCAGTCTTTCCAAGATTTCTTAATAATTTTGACTTTACACTATGTACTTTTTTAATGCAGATTTTTAATAGCAATATGTACGTAAATAAAATAAATTAAGATTTAACACGTCACCATCTACTAATTCTGATAAAGTAAATTGACAACTGTTATAAATCGGCTCGTCACCGGTGCACAGCCGAAGAAAGGCGTAACCGGCAGTGCTCGGCACACCACCAGGCAGTGCTCGGCTCACCACCGGCAGTGCTCGGCACACCACCGAGACCATTTTGGGCGGTGTAGCTTTCAGTTATAAAAAAGCAGGATTTCGGAAGCACACAGAACTGACCCTGCACGGCACTGACTACTTGCTGTCAGGTACTTATGCCTGGAAAGAAGTAGTGTCAGTACAGAACACATGTGTATGTCTAAGGAGACTAGACGCGTCAACTGTGTCTGGACATGCCTTCTTATGTTAACATTAATATTGTTATCTGTTTAAACTGAAAGGCCATTATTATATTGTTTAATTCAGATATACATGAAATGAAGGGTTGAACCTACACAGCCCAATCAGCGCTTCTGAGCACCTTGATTTTACAAAAAGTTCAGGATCATCCCAGTATACCGGCTATTATGCACCGGAATACACTTGGTAAGTGAGTACAGTGCTTTAAATAACCAACTTAAGAAACATATGGTAAGAACAAGATGCGAACCAGAGGTCGGCTCAAGACTCATTAGACGGATCAAAATTAGTCAATGAACTTTTCGTTCCACCTTTTGAAGCTTCTGAGGAAGTTTGGTTAAATATCGGTCAGTGGTTGCAAAAGAGATGCCGTTTAAAGAATGTTGATGGACGCGTGACGCTTGACGCCGCACGACGGTTGATCGGTGATTACAATGGTTTACCTAGGACTGGTGAGCTAAAACACATAGACAACAGAGAGCAAGACAAAGAGCGGCCTCAATCGCCGTAGCTCCTCAGTCTATCTCCACGGTCGATAGGGTCCTGTTCGGGTCGAGATCATTCACGTGGGGAGGTCTTCTAAACTGACCTGCGGATGACAAATGTTTCTACACAAATATCAACAACAATGTCGCGAATATGACCATTTAGTGTGACTGCTCGGTGAAATAATAAGACAACACACATTAGCTTACTCATAGAGAACCTCCGCCATATCTCAGCCGGGGGAGATCAACGACCACACACAAATCCCTTTAGGCTTCGGGTCCAATACCTAGCACAGCATTCCCATTTATACATACACAGCAGTTTCCTCGCGACAGTAGGGTGGTGTTTATTCAATCTAAACATACAACCTTATACTGTACATGTTTATTAATCAGTAAGCTGCATATATCATCCCATAAACATCTATTTTCAGCTGTCCGCGGAGACAGTGTCCTATTTTAGTAGTTATAGTACTTCTTTCACTGTACATAACATGTCGTGAACACCTGGCATGACACCACACCCAGTCACATTATCCTGACACCGGGCCATGCAGTCGTGAAACTATGATAGTTTTCGTTTAACCACTAAAACTTTAATGAAGTTACAAAGTTTAAATCAGCTAAGAAAAAAAAAGACATCCGCGACTACAGCAGTAGCAGCAGAAGCGACAGTAGCAACAGCAGCAAGCATTTAGGAAGACATTTAAATAGCTCCCCTCCCGCTACCCCTCCCACAGTTCATTGACATTTTAGTGAGAAAAGATTTGTTAAACATATCGTTTTCCTCCGCGCCAGTAACAATAACTTCTTAAAGGTGGTTTCCAACATTTTGCCTAAAACTTATAACTTGTAAAAATATCTGAAAATAAGAACGATTAATATTCCTGCTACAAATAGACATTGACGTCACAGTGGATGACGTAAATTAGCTAAAACATAAGTGGTCACATTGTTTTCTTGGTTGAAAAGCTAACTGTGCAGATAGGAAATACATGTTTATAAAGACGATTGTGACGTTATGGATCACTTTTCAGATAGGTGTAGGACATAAAAAACAACAGCATTTTTCGAGATCTGTTCATATAACAATGGTTTCAAAGATGTATAATGAAACTATTTTTTATCCAAACTGTCGGATACCACCTTTAACATTCTGTTCAATACAAAGACATGTATTACTTATGTCATCTTTTATAGGGTTGTTCCACCTCTTTTATGCGCATCAACAAAACAAAATCTACAACAAAATGACGATCTATAAACATATTTTAAACATCAAAAGCTTCAAGTCTAGTTGTTTCAAAGTTGAAAATGCACCAGTTCACTTCTTGACTCCTCCCAATCTCTGAGTCCAACACCACCACAGTAAAGTTTCGTGCAGAATTTAATTATAACACTTCATCTTTCGCTGGGACGTAATTAAACACTGACATTTCATTTACAAAAGAGATTTTTCCGGTAATGATCGTAATGAATCCCCAGCACGTGAAACAAGGAGATTATAGAAAATCGACAAATCTTTCCTTAGTATCATGGGCAGTCGGTGCACACAACTAATAATAGATGTCAAGGACGACGACCGTACCACGTTATCACAAAAAGACGTCTGTTAGTTTTCTTTTGATTCACAGGACATGGGTCAAGATGTCATCAAAATAAGATAAGATAAGACAAAGATAAGATCGAAATAAAGATAAAGATAAGATAATGGTTGGTTGTAGTAACTTTTGTACAACATAATTCCTCGCCTGGTTCGCCCGGTGTCAGGATAATGTGACTGGGTGTGGTATCATGTCGTGGAACTACCCTTATATTTGCTTGAGTGTTAGCAAAGGAGCTATATCCCTACCATTTTAAGACTCTGGTGTGTTACTGCCCGGGTTCGAACCCGGGGCCTCCCGTACATGGAGCAGACGTTCTACCGATTACGCTACCAGGTCCGGTACGCATGTCATGTTAGTGTGTTAAAACAGACAAAACAGGTTATTAAACAGCCGTACACCTGTGTGAAATACTCATTCGAACTAAAAATAACACTATTACGTGTAAACATGAATTACATTTTTACATTATTTAGTTATACACGAATAACTAGCATACTATAAAGAATAATCTTTTATCTTACATAACAGTATTACTTGTTTGTTATGTGCATTTATGGGGAGCCATTTTTTCTTCTGTTATATTTAGAAAGTTCTAGGCAATTATGTATGTGTGCAATTAGGCCTACTTCATAAAATCGGTAATCGTATTAAACTTATGGTTATGCAACCTGATCTCAAAGGTAAGTAGGCACGTGGTTTTCTCAGTTCAAATAATAGCTTACTGTGCAACATGTATAGGATAGAGTCTATTAAGGCGTTTCTATAGAAAATAGAAACCGAAACGAGCGCGTCTTTATAGATTCTATCCGACTTAGGAGTCCCCGATTTACTTCTACCTGTTCTTCCAAAATGGCATGTACTCGGCCCCATAAAACAGTCATTCAAACTGTCAATCGTCTTGACGTATTCAAACTTGTCGTCACAAGGGGAGGAGTCAAGCTAGAATGCGTGGTTTGATGCACATGCGCAGTTAAAAATAAAACTATTTAGCAAAATAGATACATCTATTTTGTTCATTGTAAAATAGAAAACAGAAAGGAGTTTTATTAAAAAAATCGCTAAGGAATTAGAATTATCATAGCTTCTAGTTGTAAGATACAGCATTATATGCTGCTACTATCTCCATCATCAGGTGGGTGCCATATTCATCGGACGTTTCGGCACTAACCCACAATGTCCTCCTATGGTGTGCCGACCGGAGTTGATCAGATTCCGGCCTGGAGATAGTATGCTTCAGCTACTCTGTCTCGTCTGCCAAATTTTGGTGGCTGACTTCTTCTCTGCACTGTGGCCACCAACCCACTGTTCCTCCCTTTTTCGCCAAATCCACAGTGAGGCGCCTTCTGTTTCTCGGGCAATAGCCGAAAAAGCTCTCTTCCGCGAGTGTCCAGTAATCCCAAGTCGGCTGAAAGTGCGCCACAGTGACTGGGCTGAAGTCTGTCGCCTTCCATGGTCCAGATGTCATTCCATGTCAACTTTCTCTGCTGTGCGCCCTCCCAGTTAAGCCATTTCCCCTGCTTCTTAAGGGTTACAGCCTTACTGAGCCTGGCTTCCTCTTCCTTTTGGCGAACTTCATCCTGCACAAGGGGTACGTCGTTCTTTTTCACTGGCTTTGCTCCAACGTGAACATCTAATGTACCCAAACCCCAACCTGCCTTGTGCAACACTTCCCACGATGTCGCTTTGTCGAACACGTGCTTCCGCTTCACCCACTGCCTTGTCTGCCTTTCATTTTCTTCCGGTGTTGACACCTGCCCCCGGACCTTCTCATCCCCACTGTCCCGCAGCATGATGACCTGGCGAGCCTTTGTGACCTTGTATTCTTCTGTCAGGGATTTGAGTGGCACCTGCAACTTACTTCCTGTACAGTACAGCCCAAGACTTGTAAAACTTTTGGGCACGCCCATCTATCTTCTGAGAAAGGGATTTGTCCTATCCATGGCTTCCACAGAACGATGGGACACTGTAAACTAGAAGTGGCCACAGTAAGCCGTGGTAGGATGCCGTGCTGGTAGATCCAGGCTTTGAATTTTCCTGGTAATCCGCACTTGTCAACTAGCGTTAGCCAGTCTTCCATCTGTGGGATGGTGTCTTGTATATTTGCTTGTCGTTGAGCGAGTAACGGAACCATTTCCCAAGGCATTTCACTGATTGCTCCTTGACATTAGGTATAAGCTGACCCTTGAACCTATATCTGGCACTCTCTTGCACCTGCCCTTTTCGCAATACCAGACTCCTTGACTTCTCAGGTTAGAACTTCATTCTGGCCCATTGGATGATTTCGCCAATATCCTGCAGCACCCACCTTACTTCGATGTAGGACTTTGCCGTTATGGTCATGTCGTCCATAAATGCCCTAGTTGGCGGCTGGATTGTCCCTTAAGCCATCTTTGTCCTCTGGAGGTCTTCTCTGCCGACTTCACAATGAGATTCATAGCGGCGGAAAACAACACGACTGATATTGTGCATCCAGTCACAGTGCCTATTTCAAGTCTATGCCAGTCGGTGGTCATGTCTCTTGTAGAGAATCTCAATGTGGAACCATCAAAGAAATGCTGCAGCATCTGTCGAAACCTTACAGGCACATGATAGAGCTGTAAGGTCTTTTGTATCAATTGGTGCGGGACTGAACCATATGCATTGGCTAAATCGAGCCAAATCACGGCAATGTCCCCTTTGTTTTCCCGTGCCTCCTTGATGATCTGAGTAATGACACTGGTATGCTCGACGCACCCTGACACACCTGGTACTCCTCCTTTCTGTACAGTTGTATCAATGTAATTGTTCTTGAGCAGATAAGAGGTCATTCTTCTTGCGAGGACTGCAAGGAGAATCTTTCCTTCAACGTTGAGTAGGGATATGGTCCCTGAATTGGCTAAGTGGAATCCTCTTCTTTGGGAATAAAACAGCCATCTGCCATCAATCCATTCTCTGCAAAGTTCTCTCCTTCCTCCAAATGACCTTTATCAGCTTCCACAATCTGAACAAGATCTTGGGACAGCTCTTGTACACTCTGTACGGAACTCCATTTGGACCTGGTGCTGAAGATGTTCTGGCTTTCTTCACAATGTCCCTGACTTCTTCCAACCATGGTTCTGCGCAATCAAACTCTTCCTCTGGTTCCTCTGGCGTGAGCAACTTCTCGCATTCTCCCAGCTCTTCGTGACGATTGCTGTCACTATACATCTCCTTGACGTACTTGTCTGCCTCTTCCTTTGTGCGATGTAGCTCGCCTGTCTTCTTTTCCCCTAGCAAGCGCTTCACAAACTGGAAGGGACTCTTGGTGAACTGGGCTCTCTTTCGTTGTCCCTCATGCCTCTTTCTGCGCAGATTCTCTGCTCTCCGGAGCTTCTGTATCTCCTTTCTTGTGTGATCTCTCAGTTTTGTCAGGGCTTTCTTTCACTCTCTTCTGCACATCTATAGCTGGCTTTCAAGCGTCTGAGATCTCCCCTGAGCTTGGAAATTTTCTGCAGTCTTCTGTTTTCACCAACCTTTCTCTTAGACTCTCTACCCTGCTCTATGCCAAATGTTCCTTTCCAAAAGTGTAGATAATCTCAGACATAGTATGCAGTTTGTTATCGGTTTTCCCAACCAGAACGTTCTCCATCATCAGATCCAACTCCTCATCGAAGATCTTCCACTTTGCCTTTTCTGCACTAGTTGGCCACTTGACTTTCTTCCTTCTCTCCTGCTCTGAAGTTTCCTTCACACCACTATCGTTTGCAATCTCAGTACTCTCGATGCTCTCCTCCCCCCTCATCTGATGATTGGAGGCTCTGGACACTGTGGTGTTCTTCCTGATCCAGTTCCTCCTTCGTCTCACCAAGTTGCCTTGTGCGTTGCACCAGATTTAAGGATTGGCGGGCATCCCATCTTTGTGCGGTGAATCTTTAGTCCCACCTCCTTCTTCAACACTTTCCCAAAACTACTGCATGTTCTCGACCAGTCCGTGTTCTGTCTCGAAGTCGATTGATCGGGCGTGTTCGTTTCCAATTGGCTTGTTGGTCGATCATCCTGCCCCCGCTCTCGCACGACCTTTGGGGTATTTTTCTTCTTGGCGTTCTGTAGCTTGATTGGGCTTCTCCTCACAAAGAATGTAAACTGACTTGCTAGGCCAGTCTACCCCGGTACTGGTCTTTCCCAGCTGTCACCTGTCTCTCCAAGGTGTCACTGAACTATTCGCAGTTGTCAGCTGGTCTTTCCCAACAGTCACTGGCATGCCAGAAGGTATAGTTGTAAGATACAGCATTAAATGCTGCTACTATCTCCATCATCAGGTGACTGCTATATTCATCGGATTGGCTTCAAATGTAGGGCGACTTCTAATGCTCGGATAAGAAATACATTTTTTGTAATGACACGGTGGATGTAACAGCTTTACTTTTCACATGGATGTAAGACATCAATTAACAGCATTTCGCTGTATCTTTTCAAGTCACAACAATTATTTTGGTTAAATGGCAGAAGGAAATGGCCCAAACTGTTGGGTGTTCAAGTGAACCATATAGGGTTGTCTTTAATTTTTTCGTTTCTATATAACTTCTTTTCAAGACAGTCCATTTCACATATACTTACAATACTCAATAAGACTACATCAAATATTGACAACAATAAAACATCAGACAAATTTAGATCTGCGGTTTTCAAACATTTTGGCCAGGGATGAATCCGGGGGTGGGGGATGGGGGATGCAGCCTCCGCCAACCAGGTAAATGAGTAAAGTTGTGAAAACACATATATTTAAGCTTAAAAATAATAAGCCTTTAAAGTAAATTTTGTCTGTTGACTGCTTAGGTCGAATCGTCACTAACTCTGTGTGTGTGTGTGTGCGCGCGCGCGCGTGCGTGCGTGCGTGCGTGCGTGTGTGTGTGCGTGTGTGTGTGTGTGTAATACTTACTGCTATTAAGTTGAATAGATCTTAATTCATAGCCCCCATCAAAATTAATGGATCCGCCCCTGATTTTGGCAGAAAAGAAAAGGTTTCAGTTTCACAGTTTTAACTACAATGCACCGGGACAGACATTACATATGTATAAGGTACATACAGGGTAACCAAGACAGGATAATCCTTCTTCTGGACGAGCGTTTTCAGAATAAAAACTCTATAGATCTATCTACAAGTTTTGAAAACTTCTTAGATCTGTACACAGATTTTGAAAACTAAATAGATCAACCAGTAATATGAAGCGTCAGCGCTACATGTGTGAACATATAAGCACAGTGTAAAAGATATAAGATATTAGATATTCGTAAAATTCTATTATTTAGAATGTTGTCTCAGAGTCGTTAAAATGGACACCCGAATTAGCCAATGGCGTCAGATATGGTGTCATTATGGCATCATGAGGACTTGTTGAATCTAAATTTTAGGTTTGAAAACATGGCATATTGCAAAAGTTATAAATTGTAAACTACATGATCTCCGACTCTTGTATATACCGTATAAAGTGTGTATATCGCAGCGACAAGAACTTTTACTGTCTAGCACTTACTGGTGGATGATAGGAAAGAACCACCGTGCAACGAAGATTAGCTAGTAGACCTCCCTTTAAGAAAGTTTTTACCACGACTGGTTCTTGATGCCATCTTACAGAAATACACTTGTAAAAAAAAAACAAGAAAAAAAAACACGACGTATCTGACTCACTTAGTTTTGCCATGGGATCGTTAATTCTTTATAGGTGCACTCGGTCGTCTTAGTTACAGCCGCTTCATCAGATGAACACGCAATCACGTCTGCAGCAGCATCAAACGACAATTCCATTCTCTCGGACGCCATGACCCGGTATTGTCTTTCCGAAAAGTTGCGAATGCTAGTTCCAGCGCGTGATCTGATGCAAATGTTAAACAGGTTTGCAGCAATTTCTCGCTAAAAGTCGCGTCTGCTTGAATACTTACCACAATTGTCTGAATGTGCGTAAGTCTATTTACATTTGTTTACATTGCGAAATGTAAATCAAGCTTCAAGAGCATGTAAGAACGAGAGCTTAATTAGAAACAAGCAGAAAAGCGCTATAGTGCAGTTCGGAAGACTAAAAGTTTTGACAGGAATGTCGTGTTTTGATTGTAGGGAGAGCATCTGTCACTTGTGTGGTCTGTGATACATTTTCATTAAGTGACTTCAAAAATACATTTTCGTCTATCTCTGATCCTACGGTGAAAAAGATTTACATGTGCAATCGTGAGATAAACGAAAAAATACCAAGCGTTAATTTATAACAATAAATACAATTTTAATTAAAGAATTTAGAAATAGGGGCTTCAGATGCAATAATTTTCTATTTTCTTACGAATTGTATTATCCGTAACATATTTCTGTAGAAATCTGCTGATTCTATTTACACTTCGGCACAAAATGATATTTATGATAATAATAATAATAATAATAATAATAATAATAATTCGAAGCTATGATGGGGTCCGACAATGGGGTCCGACTGTGAAGGGGTGGATACACTAAATTCTCGACAGGAAGTAGTGTAATTTTGGACTTATCAAACAACAACATTTATCTCGAAAAAGCATTGTTTGAATAGGCCATCGATGATTGTAGTGATCAGGTTTTATGCTGTTTACGGAAGTAAACAGTGACTGATAAATGTAAAAAATCGGTATGTATGACGTCATCCAAACAGTTTTAATAATAATACCATGTTGTTTGGTGCACATAACATCATTCGGATCAGCAGGAGCACAGGACAAAATTATGTATATGAAAATGCATTTAACTGGAAGATTTAAGATAGGTTTACTCAGTTTTATTTCATTCTTCCTTCTAACCATATTTTCTCCTGCACTAAATATGAAATATGTAAATTTTAAAGGTTAACAAGACAACTATTACAATTGTTGTATGACAGTCTTTTCGAAAACAGACAGTGAATTTTAGTTTATATGTATCAATATTTCCTATAAAGTGATTGTACATAATAGACTTCTCTTTACGAGATGTCTATTTTAGATTCTAGATTCTTTAATGCTGTGCTGTTTAAATGCGATTCTGTTATTTTCTGCTGATCTTTTTATATTTGTTACCAGAAAATATAATTTTACATACAAAATCATATTTGTAATGTTCTTCCAGCAACAAGTTGTCTGAAAATTCCGTGAATTTTTTGAATAACTTAACCAGTGCCATGTTCACTCTTAAAGTTATCTGAAAAATCTCGGTAAATAAAAGTTTTAAGCCTCAAAACTCGCGATTTATCGGTAAATTCCGGAATCCAAAACCCATCTGGACCCACTGTCAGGTTGCCCCAACCCCTTTGCACTCAGACTTAAATTCCTGTGCGTTCTGTAATTTTAGAGCAACTGTAGTGCCAGACCTGTGCCGTCTGCAGTTTCATTGGGTCGCCGACCCTTTTATTTATAATTGGGTTTGGAAATGATTATGGGGTGACGTCACTGCTTTAAGAAGTGATATTATTTTTAACATTTATGTTATTCTGCAGTAAAATTACCATATTGGTATATATCTATTTTGGTGTTTGGTTTCTATTGTTTCTGAAAACAACAATGACTTAAGCTTAAAACAATAAATGTAAGAACTGTGACAAAGAATAAAAAAAACCCCTTAAGATTAAGACCTTACTAATATTAATTGTTGTTTTTATTTTTATATTGCATGACTGCAAGGGCAGACTGCACTAATGAGAGCCATTAGTGAATAGTCCTTCCTGAATAATCCCGCTATGCAAATAGGTCCTTTTATTTGTTTTACTCGGTTTTTACGTTGTGCTGTTTGGAGTGTATGATGACTTATCTGCCTTTCTTGGGATACGCAGGTTACCATTCATCAACAAACAACAAATCTCTATAAGTATGTAAATGGATTTGAAGCTTAGATTTATGCAAAAGAAAGAAATTTTACTGTTTGTTATTGCAATGTCTACAAAAGAACAGGCGATAAAGATATAAAGACCAAGAACTTCAACCAAAAGGACCTGCCTACTGTTTGGAACACCTCGGATATTATCTAACAATGGAGACAATTTCCACTTCATCAATGTACCCCATTATCACTGATAAAAAACAATATCGGTATTCAAACTGAAATGAAATGAAATGAAAATGACCAACAAAGACAGGCATAGACCAACAATTCAGGAAAATGTCTTAAGTATCAAAGGGTATATAAATATATATATGTATATATATATATATTCTCAACTCAAGTCTTGGTTAAATTTGTTAGAGTTAAACGCCAAAGAAAGACAACGTTTATTTATTTTTTAATGAAGGCATGCCGAGTTACTCCCCTTAAACAAGTGCAGTGACACGTTCTAGAAACAATGACAGTTAAGCCTACCCATCATGTGCATAATTAAACAGGTAACTACAAACTGAATTAAAATAAACCATATTTGGACATATAAAAATTAAAGTATAAAACAAATAAAATAAATTTATTGAATTTCTTTTTTGCTCATTTGCACATTGTCTAAATCACCTTGGCCAAGTTAAGACTTAAAGTCAAGTTGGTTAGTTACATATATTCGCAATATGATTTTTGTGTCCACTGCGCTTGCAGGGACAAACTTGTCAAAGCTTTAATATCCCAACCGTATGATTATTACGTTTTATTTAACGATGTCAAGCTCAGTACTCCGCGACAAAATGGTCCTACATTTAAAGATACTTTAGAGAGATGTATGTTATTTGAACCATCACACGCTTACATTAAGTCATTTAAGGTGACCAACCACCTTTTCTCCTACATCACAAGTTAAAGTTTCAAAATGTATCACTTATTTAATGAAAAAATGAAACCATTTTCACACAATCGCTCGCAGATGGGTACAATCTATATTTTATGAATAGCGACACTATGTGACAATTCTGTGTGACCGAGGATTGGCTTGGTGGCTAAATATATTTTAGTAACAATGCTTAATGGCAATTGGGTTATAATCTGTATATAAATACTTTTACTTGAGAATCTCTAAGTCATAAAGTAAGAAAGCTAATTTTACGATGAGCCTACAACAAACGTAAAGATACCAATGTAACAGCCGATGTGTCTACGATCAGCTCACACCAAACATAGAGGTGTCAATGTAACAGCCGACAGTGCCTACGATTAGCTCACGCCAAACGTAGAGGTGTCATGTTACAGCCGCCTGTGCCTACGATTAGCTTACACCAAACATAGAGATGCCAATGTAACAGCCGACTGTGCCTACGAGCAGCTCACACCAAACATAGAGGTGCCAATGTAACAGCCGACAGTGCCTACGATTAGCTAACACCAAACGTAGAGATGCCAATGTAACAGCCGACTGTGCCTACGATCAGCTCACACTAAACATAGAGATGCCAATGTAACAGCCGACTTTGCCTACGATCAGCTCACACCAAACATAGAGATGCCAATGTAACAGCCGACTTTGCCTACGATCAGCTCACACCAAACATAGAGGTGCCAATGTAACAGCCGACAGTGCCTACGATTAGCTCACACCAAACGTAGAGGTGCCAATGTAACAGCCGACCGTGCCTTCGATCAGCTCACACCAAACATAGAGGTGTCAATGTAACAGCCGACTGTGCCTACGATCAGCTAACACCAAACGTAGAGGTGCCAATGTAACAGCCGACTGTGCCTACGATCAGCTTAACTCAAACTTAGAGATGCCAATGATACAGCCGACTGTGCCTACGATCAGCTTACAACAAACGTAGAGGTGCCAATGTAACAGCCGACTGTGGTTACGATAAGCTTACAACAAACGTAGAGATGCCAATGTAACATCCGACTGTGCCTACGACCAGCTTACAACAAACGTAGAGGTGTTAATGTAACAGCCTACTGTGCATACGATCAGCTTACAACAAACGTAGAGGTGCCAATGTAACAGCCGACCGTGCCGACGATCAACTTGCACCAAACGTATAGATGCCAATGTAACAGCCGAGAGGGCCTATAATCAGCTTACAACAAACGTAGAGGTGTTATATAACAGCCGACTGTACCTACGATCAGCCAACATCAAATGTAGAGATGCCAATGTAACAGTCGACCATGGCTACGATCAGCTTACAACAAACGTAAAGGTGCCAATGTAACAGCCGACTGTGCCTACGATCAGTTTACCCTAAACGTAGAGCTACCAATATAACAGCCGACTGTGCCTAAGAACAGCTTACACCAAACGTAGAGGTGCCAATGTAACAGCCGACTCTGCCTACGACCAGCTCACACCAAACAAAGAGGTGCCAATGTAACAGCCGACAGTGCCTTCGATCAGCTCACACCAAACGTAGAGGTGACAATGTAACAGCCGACTGTGCCTACGATCAACTTACCCTAAACGTAGAGCTACTAATATAACAGCCGACTGTGCCTAAGATCAGCTTACACAAAACAAAGAGGTGACAATGTAACATCCGACTGTGCCTACGCTCAGCTTACACCAAACAAAGAGGTGACAATGTAACATCCGACTGTGCCTACGCTCAGCTTACACCAAACAAAGAGGTGACAATGTAACATCCGACTCTGCCTACGATCAGCTCACACCAAACATAGAGGTGACAATGTAACAGCCGACTGTGCCTACGATCAGCTTACCCTAAACGTAGAGCTACCAATATAACAGCCGACTGTGCCTAAGATCAGCTTACCTCAAACGTAGAGCTGGCAATGTAACAGCCAACTGTGCCTACGATCAGCTTACACCAAACAAAGAGGTGCCAATGTAACAGCCGACAGTGCCTACGATCAGCTTGCCTCAAACGTAGAGCTGGCAATGTAACAGCCGACTGTGCCTACGATCAGCTTACACAAAACAAAGAGGTGCCAATGTAACAGCCGACAGTGCCTACGATCAGCTTACCTCAA
Source organism: Sinonovacula constricta (assembly GCA_007844125.1). NCBI lineage: Eukaryota > Metazoa > Mollusca > Bivalvia > Cardiida > Solecurtidae > Sinonovacula > Sinonovacula constricta. Next base: position 34,427,375 of record CM017569.1, read on the forward strand.
ACGTAGAGCTGGCAATGTAACAGCCGACTGTGCCTACGATCAGCTCACACCAAACAAAGAGGTGCCAATGTAACAGCCGACTGTGCCTACGATCAGCTTACCTCAAACGTAGAGCTGGCAATGTAACAGCCGACTGTGCCTACGATCAGCTTACACAAAACAAAGAGGTGCCAATGTAACAGCCGACCGTGCCTACGACCAGCTCACACCAAACAAAGAGGTGTCAATGTAACAGCCGACAGTGCCTACGATCAGCTTATACAAAACAAAGAGGTGCCAATGTAACAGCCAACTGTGCCTACGAACAGCTTACACCAAACGTAGAGGTGTCATGTTACAGCCGACTGAGCCTACGATTAGCTCACACCAAACATAGTGGTGCCAATGTAACAGCCGACTGTGCCTACGATCAGCTCACACCAAACATAGAGATCTCAATTTAACAGGCGACTGTGACTTCGATCAGCTTACACCAAAACGTGAAGGTCTTTTTAGCTTACAAGTATGTTTTTTCACAAATGTACTCTATTTCCTGGTGTGTGTGTGTGGGGGGGGTGCATTTCCCGACCCACGGATCCACCCTTGATGTCATGTACCTTGAGACTATTAAGAAGGGTTTAACGTCAGTAAAATGCATCTACTATTTTATGATTTATCATTTAAGCTATTATATTTAGTCATAGCCTAATAATCAGCAAAACAAAGTTGTGCGAAAAAGTATATGCACAGTTTTAAATAATTATAATGATAAAAAGTTTTACGATTTTTTTTGTTCGCATTAGATCTTCTTACCCTACAATTAATATTAAAAGCCGTATTTATTATAGAATACGAATTCCGGGAAAATAGAACTGGTTAGCTATAAAGTATATGTCTTTTATAATCAGCAGTGTAAGATTTACCATCTTTTGTCGTCAAGCCCAATATATCAAAATACAATTACAATTTATATAATTGCTATCAAGTTGTCAATGGTAATGTACCATTGGTGGGTTGCGTGTACGCTGGGACAGAAAGTGGTGACTCGGTTCAATCGTAAAACTTCGGGTATTTCCGTATGGTTCGTAAAATACACCTCGTACATAGCTCTAGAATACACCAAAGTGCGTCGCCTAAATTATGAAACAGTGTCCGTTCGCGAGAAAGTAACAAATTATATATATATCATTTAGTTGAGTAAATCTTGCAATAACAACGATTTTTTTTATCAATACAATCTATATGATTTACGGAAAATTGAAAAGTCAACATTAAATACCCAGTATTAAAACTAAGACACACAAAGTAGATCCAAGATGGCGCCTTATTATGTCAGAGGTCTCTTGCATAGCATAAAGGCCGAGGTGATCAGATTGGACTCGGTTATTACCGAGGACCTCCGATTGCCTGTAGTGTAGCGCCCCGTCTAGATTTGTCGCGCAATACAAAGAATAATAATGTAACGCAAAAATAACACCATCGACCTTCAACCATTGCAGTCAAATATTTAAATGACATTGACTGATATTAACTGCAATCAGTTAACACGAATGCCAGAATTATTCTGTGGTAAAATGCACAGACTTCTTAATAAATTTGTGAGTTCGATTTTAACATGCTAACATGTTTACCGACATAAGTCAAATATTAACCCAACAGAAACACTCCTATCGACGTTTTATTTACATTGCGTTGTATGAAAAGCGTATTGACGCACTGCTTGATTTTAACGGCTACCTTCAGGTTATTTGAAATTAGGACCAGTTTCATAATCAAAATGGATCAATTTCTATTCACCTATGCAAATACGCGTCTTTCTTTTAAACCAAGTCTCGTACACGTCATTCGTAACAATTTGGCGGTATCGGGGCAATCTATTTGGCCGTGGTGTTCCGAGTATCGTACATATAGATATTTCTAAATGTTTGGTATTGGATTTTAACAATATGGCACAGTCTTAGACAGGCGTAAAAATGAAGGCTATACATCAAGTCATCGGTCTTAAAGGTTGTATACAACAGTTTAGACCCATGATTTTTTTCTCAAATAACCAAATAAGTCATTGTTACATGAAAAGTTCCTGCAAAATGCTGTTTATTGGTGTCCTAGATCTGTGTGAACAGAGAAGCATAAATCCCCAATCGTCATTGCAAACAGGTATTTCCTTTCTGAGCCACGCTTGCAGAGATAGCTATTTCCAAACTTAGCAAACTACGTGACCATTCCTTTTGAGATCACGTTAATATCGTCATCCGGATAGTCCGCTGTGAAGTTGATATCTATTTTTTTTAGCACATTTCACTATTGTGCTTATTTATAGAATTAGACAAAATGAACATGAAGTGCGAATTTTTGAGCACTTTGTACTGTCATGCATAATATAGTTAGTGTTCAAAATCGCCTTAATCTCGAGTTAAGTATGAGTTTATGCAGAAATTATCCTTAGATTCCACCCAAACAGTAGAAAGATATTGTTGGATGCATTTGATATTAATAATTGATAAGTTAATAATAAGAGTTCCAACACAACTAACCCATTGATATAAACTGCTTATAGCTTAGTCGCTTTGATTTGAATATTTCCGTATTAATTATCTACCAACATTGTATTCTGAATTCATCTTAAAAAACAATGGAAAGAAATTTAAATAATGCAGCAAAATAAAATCGGTTAGATTGTTTAATGTCCTACTTTTCGACCAATCAGATGCCAGTATTTTATGTTCGCTCCAAGAAGAGCTAAAATGCTGGAGTCCTCCTGGATCGAGACAGCCGGCAAAAATTCGGAAAACATCGGCTATATTCGTTCTTTTGAAAAGCAATCGGAACACCTCGGATAATTCACGAATCATCTCTCGGATGTATTCAGGCAGACGGATCACGACGGCCATTTCCCTAAATGGGACTACTTTTGTGACAGACGACAGACGTCAAAAAAAAAGAAAGAAAAAGAGGACAGCTAGGATAACAGGTCACTACAGTACGATGCCTGTAAAACTTCTTTTTTGTGGCGGCTTCAAATTTAAATCATGCAATTTTATTTTACCCTCCGCAGCAGACACGAAGCTGTCAAACGATGGCATGCATTGTTTATTTTTTTTGCGCGAACTACGTGTTAGGCATATTCTTCTCCCTACTTCAGGCGAACAAAACAATCGTGATTTCCAGTATTAAGTATCATGGCACCAGATACATCAGAGGGATGATTATCCCGTGGGCGGAACTCACCCGAGGAGTTCCGATTGTTTGCAAAGGTGTACGGAATGGGCCGAAGATGAATCGAATGAGCCGGCAAGCGTCTAATTGGCTGAAAGAGGGGCAAACACAATATGCTTAAATGTCAATGGATAAAACATAGCATGAAAATGGCAGTTAATCGTTCGTGTACTCCTGGGCAATAATACTAGAAATCGAGCACTTGTTGCTTTTCGATTTAAACGTTCGCAACCATGTGCTACAAACAACAACTAAAGTCATATTGTTTCTTTCATGTTTCTTCTTGCCATTCGAATAAACACAGAACCAGTAAGTTGTTTGCAGAACATTAAATATGCATGTGTTGTGCGTCTGTCATATTTCAAATATAACAATAGGTTTCAAAATGTTTTGAAGCAAACAAAGAGTGATATACCATGATATCAATGGGTGGGTTTCGACATGACGTATGGTGAAACAGTCAGGTAAACAATAGAGACAGTTTGGATAATTACAGTAAATCATGTGAAACGCGGCGACCTTCATGAAATGCTTTGGAAATTTGCGACTGTTCAGTTGTTGCAGTTACAAGAAAAGACCCGTATTTCACCAGGGTTAGAAAATCCGCAAAACAGACTTTTTGAAAATACTGCTCGAACAATAATGATTTGCTGTACACGTGCATTTTCTGCAGACTTTATTCCTTATATAAAAGTCGCGCTCCAGAGCGTCGCCAATCATGTCTTCAATAACTCCTCCTCGGTATCCGGGCTTGTCTTTTTTTGTAGAAATTTCCGAGGTGTTGCGAGAGGTTATTACAGATTTGCACCACTACAACTTCTTACCACTTACATAACGTACCGATTTTGGCTTAATGATTAGTTGAGCTATTAAATAACTTGTTTGATACATTTAGACAATATTCAATACAAATGATGCAGCATATGTTACGTCCACGTGAAGGCCAATTGTTCGATCCTATTTTCAGCTCATTTTATGTCAAAGTACTTATCGGATGTCCGGCGTTGTTGTTTGTCAGATGACGTATTGTCTTTGTTTAACATACTGTTGTATATTGGACGCCATTTGATGCTTTGCAGAATATATATTCTTCGGAAGTTGTATTGTTATTCTTTTTCTAATTTCGTCATCTAACAAAACAGAATATAGCTGAATAGTAAAACTTACGACACAGAAAAGCAGGTATTTCTCGGAATGCGGCGGATGTGGCCAAAGATATCAGATTTGTAATTCAATTCTAGTCATCATGAAAATACCGATTGAGTCGATTGACTGCTTCAAACTTGGTAAGCGAAATGTTGGACCATTTTTACCGAACAATCAAATAAATTATGAAATTGTTAAGGCATTAGATGTGTAATTAATCTATAAATATTCTTGTAATGTCGGCATTTAGCGTTTTACGATGTTACATGTTCGATCATTTACGTCAACATTCGGCCTTCGAGAATAAAATACCTAATTTTAATTTTCCAATTTTATCCAATGAAATCGCGTCAATTTCTTTACTCCGAAATGGCAACAAGAAATCGCGGTCAGCGAGGAAGATTCGTAAAAAAAAGCAACATTAAAACAAAGAAAGACAGAAGTGTGTTTTTTTACATGTTTTTGGAGCATTTTTTATTAGGAAAAGTATACTCTAATAAAAAAGTAAAAAAAACAAATGACATTACTGTGTTTTCTTTATTTTTATTCATCTAAATTTGACATGTATGAGATTATTTAAAGGTCAGATTTGAAGACGTCGACCTAGTACATAAAAATTTGCAAAACTTAATTAAGCTGAGGTCAAAGTTGTTAAAATTTAGAAAAATAATCCAGAATACAATGCTGAATAATGTGATCTTTTGTGAGGATTTAATTTAGTCACTATTACACATCTAATACTTTAAGTGGAAATATTTGGGATAAGTTTATTTATGTCCTACAGCTTTGTGAAAATTGAAGCATAGCAGGCCAATCGTCATTACAGCAAAGGAAAAGTGATAAATAAGTCGTGCCTATTCATAGATTTGGAAAGAATGAATATTTAGTGTGATTTGTACTGTCTAGCTATAAAGGTAATTCTCAAAATCGCAATTAATTAGCCGAAAATATAACTTGATGCAAAAAAAACAAACATGCACACATTCCCGAACGCAGTTTTAAGACATTGTATCATGTACATGTATTAAATATTCAGGAAAAATGTCGGATTCTTACGATACCTTGCTCACTACGGCCGCCGGAGAGTATAGAGGGGTGCGGTGCATGAGTAAATAGTCTGCATTCATGACACGCTGTTGAATAATTATGCATATACGATATGTTTACGTCATTTTTCAAATCGAGTTTTTATAATTTGAAAATGTTTCAATAATTGTTTTATAAGAAACCTATTAAAGTTAGAAACGATTCCGCCACATCAAGTTAAGCCGTGTTGTCAGTAGACAATCGAAATGTGAATTATCGATTTATTCGCAGATAAGTTTGTTTGCTTACGTTTAACCAGTGGGGTATTTAAGTAATATCATTGGCCAGAGCAGGTTGAAACTGTACCTGAAAGGTGGTATCTGACAATTTATTTTCATCAAGTACACCTAAACCAGGATTGGGGGAATTTGGCATAACTTCTGCAAAAAGTTTAACCTACGTCTACCAAAAAACGATTCTAAACATTGTCCAAATCGTAAAACAGTAGAAATCGAGAACTAAATAACTTTACATGCTTGTTTATTCTAAAACTATAATTAAGCATGATTGTGATTTCTGCTAAAAGTAGACATCGGTGTCAGAACTGATTACCCGAATGATCATATAAAGTTACGGTGCAAGTGATTTTATTAGTTAAGTATATAGCTTACCGTGCAGCGTGGCCTAGATAGGAAATACCTTATGGCGTGTGATATGTTGGGCTTTACTTTTCACATAGACGTAGGTCATCAATAATCAGCATTTTGCGTGATCTTTACAAGCAACAATAATTTATTTGGTTCTTTGAGACAAAAAAAAATCTGGTCCAAACTATCGGATATCACCTTTAAGCAAATATTTTAAATACACTTCGACAGGTTTCTAGCCTTAACCTTTTTTGTATTTTCGTTTGATTTATTGCATACTGTGAACATATGAACTCCTTTTGCTTCAAAAGGTTGCATAAGAAAGTTCTTTGTAGTAGGAGCACAGCGTGGCTTTAATTCACCAAGCTCAAAATGTATTTTGACAAAACACGACCCTGATCTTTCAATCAAATGATGGCACTTTCAACTTTAAGCAGTTACGTTTTAATTAAGATGAAAAAAAGAAGGTGAAAATATTTCTGTGTTTTAGATCTATTACATTAATGGTAGCGAACTTTTGAAAATCATTCATTATAAACAACTTAAACCATGTATGTAATTCGTAAATTTAAAATTAATTATAAATGGTGCACGTAAGCTTTTTCCTAAATGACCTCCCGTAAAATTGTTTGTGGTGTCACAGAAATGACATCGATTATACAGGTAAGAACACTGGCAAGTGTTTATTTTGGGCGCAGAACTCTGCTGAACTATTGACTATAGTAGGCCATGGGAAACGATCTTGAAATGTCGTTCAATAACCTTTAATTATAATTGTTAAATTGGTAAAACAGCCGTTGTACTGAATCGACGCATTTTTTTGTAATTAAAAGGTGTAGATATACAGTGGCCATAGAAGCACTGAGTCTGGACGAATTTTAGGAGAAAAAACACGATTTGAGCTGGAAACGTGTGATATATGTTGCTAGTTTTGGAGCTACGCTATTCCAGTGCACATTCATAATGGTAAATGGATTTTAAGTGTTGTTATTTTACGTCTGGAAAAGAGGTTTAAAGATTAAACTGTTTATAAGCATTGTTCAGAACTAAATGATGACCAAAAGACTAAAAGTTATCAATAGTTATGTTAATTTGAAATTCCGATTTACATACGCTATAAACGGAAAAATGTATAAGCCATCAATTCTAGATATAAAAACAACAAATAAACATTAAAATATTTCTAAACCAAATTACAGCTTTATTTAAATGATTACGTCACAATCGAGTCAGTTAGAGTGTTGTTTATGACTCACGTATATATTACATAGGGTAGCGCGTGGCCGAGCGGTTAGAGTCCCTGACTTGGAGCTTCTCAGCACTTTACCGAGTGAGTTCGAGTCCCGGTCTGGGCGAGAACTTTCATGTGGTGAGGTTTTCCAGCTAACCTGCGGTGCGCCGGTGGTTCTACGCCGTCTTGTCGACACTTCGGCAATTAAAAAATACAACAATCCACACACAACCCACAAAACAACAACAACAAACACCAAAAAGCAACAACAAAACAACAAAGAAAAATCAAACAAAAATAACATGTAATGATAGTCTTCTATAATTGTGGAATGTGTAACTTCACTATTGTAAAGCTTTGACTTCAAACAGTTTTATCTTAACTTCAACGGTAAGAAAATAAAAGGTCTGAATTTTTCAATTAGTTTTCTATTAGACCGTTTACCATTTTCTAATACTTTATTTATGTAAGTGGGGACTTGTCCGCTAAATATTGACTTCCAATATGACAGAAATCCATATACTTCTGTGACAGAATCTTTCGACTGAATTATTGATATTCAACACCATTAACTAATTAAGCAACATCATGGCAATATTGCTGCATAATCTATGTAAATGTGTCCTAGGCGGTTATTAACTTAGTGTGCCAATTGAAATACATAAACAGTTGTGTAGGCAGGAATAGGATTCACCTTCAATGAAATCACATGCACTACTTTAGGACACGTATAATCACCATTAAACAGTTTTAAACAACACCATTTATTCAAATAAATCATACAATGTTTGCATGTTCTCCGAAATTACTTATGACTAAAATTGTCGAGTGCCACATATAAACAGACATCGATTGTAAATGCGACAGATTTAAAAGATTATTTTTTGTTTAAATATGTACATATGCCTCATCGTTTTTTAATTGTTGTTGTTGCCGCTATAGTCGTCGTTGTTGTTGTTGTTGTTGTTGTCGATTGCATTCAAAAGTTAAAATGTAGTGACTACCCTCAAAGCTGTTGTAGATTCATTTGAAATTTTAAAATGCAGTAGTTAATGCTGTTGTTACCGCGGCTGCTGCTTTTAAAATAGAAATGTGTTGATAGAAATTCATTGAAGTGGATGTCAATTTGGCCGCTCTTGGTGTTTGTATTATATGGAAACGGTGTACACTCTAAGCAGATATAGTGCTGCCTTCACCGTGTCGTGGCACCTGACATGAAACCACATCAGTCGTATTATCCTGACACTTGACTCATCAGTTGTGAATCTTTCCTTATACTATCATAACCTAAAGCATTATACCCTTGTCAGTTTTCACGATTTTGGCATGTCGCGGCTCAATTTGAATTAATAATACTGTGCACCAAGTGTGGGAATAGACTTGACTTTGCACACATTTTTGTTTGTTATTACTTATTGTTCACTTCTTATTGTTCTTGTGTTTCAGTATGTAACAAATAGAAGAGTGGCATTTTTTTGTATCATCATAAACCTTATAGGTAAGTTTATTTGTTGTTGTTGATGATGATAATGATGGTGATGATGATGACAATCTTGATAACGTTGCTGATTATTGTTGCCAACAACTGTTGCTGTTGACGATTGTGTTGATGATGATTGTGATGATGGTGAAAATGTTACTTCAAAAAATAAAGGATGACGTCATTAGTGACGGTCAATGTTAAACTTTGAATAATGTTGATGATAGCTATGATGTACAGATGATGATGTTGCTTCTGCTGTTGCTGCATATGTTGCTGAGCCTCCTGATTTCAGGCCCGGTAAGCAGTGTGTCCAGTAGGAAGATCTACACATTGTTCACACAGCAGAAGACGTGGAATGAGGCACGTGATCTCTGTGCAGACCAGTTTGGGCAACTGTTGAAATTGGAGACGGACAGACAAATGAACGAACTGATGTCTTTAGATACGTTCGCGTGGGGAGGCATTCTTGAGACAAAGTAAATATTTTTAAGTTTTAACAGATTTCACATGCTTATTTTGTTCTGATACTTTGATAGAACATAAAATTCTTCAGTTCCCTGCGGAACAATTTACAACACTGCCATTAATATTATTTGTAACGACAAAACTCCACTTTGTGGAGTTTATAACGATTTCTAACATCAAGTTATGTTGACAAGTTGTGGTGATAATTTTTGGGTTTATAACGATTCAAACTTCTACTTTGCGGTGACAAGCTGATTTGTTTAGATGACATCCATTTTAAACTATCACTCTGTTGCGATTACATTTTCAAACTTCCACTTTTATAAACGAGCTGAAGCTTCCACATTTAAGTTTAGTTTTGTACTTTCACTCATAAACGCAATGATACCATGCTTACACAACCAGATATCATTCATTTCTACCACGCCCTTCATTTACATTTTCTCGGTGCCGAGCCAGCCAGTCGTTAAATTAAACCACAAGTCTAGTTTTTATTGGGAGCTCTACCACTTCCTAATTCCCTGCAATGTGGGAAGGCCTCGACCAAGTATTGAAACGCCTCTCCCATCCTTGGGATTGCGCTTTTATCCTATGAGCACTCAGCATCTATTCGACTTCAACCTTACCCATGTCTTTATTCAAAAGTTTGGCCACACACGTGTGGTAAAAGTAACAAATATTAACCGGTTAATTAGACCCTAAACAGTGTTTTACAATAATTCAGTCGCAAATTTTGTCAATGAAAAATACAGGTTTACTTCTTAGATAGGATTGAGTGGGATGGTCATAATATATATTATATAGTGATCTTAAAAGTAATCCGCCACGAGATTTTACATAGTTTAAAAATAGCCAACTTTGCTGCGTGGCGCAGACAGGAAATACATTTTTGTGATGACGAACGGGTTGTTATGCGCCACTTTCAATGAGATGCTGGACATACAGCTTTTCTAAGCATCTTCGTGGTAATATGATTTGGCCCACACTGTCAGACAATATTCCCTAAGTCTTTATTTTGGAACCTGTGTACTTGACAGCGACCCTTGCGTACACGGGTCTGATCGCTATTCAAGATCAAAGCACTTGATGGACTTTGATTGAGATTTTAACAAATATATCATCATATTTCTTTCTCTTATTTGTAGTTTATTAGCCGGCGAGCTAATGTGGATTGGTGTTCACCGACCGAACGCCCCACCAAACAACACAGCCTTTCCACCAGGATTGTGAGCAGTACGTCGAAACGGGCAACTCACTCAGGTAAGTTGGTCACTAGGCCACTGTCTTGCAAAGGTTAATGGCACATAAAACCACAGGGTCCGCATTTCATATGTGTTTAAACTATTGCATAAATTTCGAGCTTTTTTGCTTAGTTTCAAATCTGGTTGCAAAAACTCAATGATTTGGTTGTATTTATTTCATATTTATTTTTGACAAAAAAGTACTAATGACCAAGTCATGCAACACAAAGCAATGTACTTTATTAACAGATTTGAAACTAAGCACAAAATATAATGGCTATTATTTTTTCCAGTTATCTGAAAAAGAGCCATATAACCTTTATTGCACCCAGAGACACGTGTATATTCAATGTTCTGGGGACTTTAATGTGGTATCCGACAGTTTGCTTATATACGTGTAACAATATCTCACCCTTGTTCAGAAGAAGGTCTGCAATATTGCTGTATACACTTATATCTTAGTTTGAGTAAATGCTGGTTATAACATTAGGTTAATTGTAATACAGTACAAATCGTGAAATATATACCGCTTAAAATGTCATTATGTCCAAATCTTTAAACAAGTACGATGGGGATTTCAGCTAAAAAATAGATATCGACGTCAGAGCAGGCAAGTCAAGTAAATTTATTTCGTAAATAAATTTCACTGACCAAAAAACACAATATACATTTAACAGAAACATATAAATATATAAATTGTGTCATAACATTGGTATTATGTAAAAGTTAACAACTTATCAATGTAGAAGGCGAGGTGACATATATGTTCTTTTTTTAAAAGTTTTTGAAAGAAACAATTTATGTCTTGACCAGCGTTATACCAGTTAAATAAATGGTGTGTCCGAAAATATTTTTTTTACATTTCTCACACTAAAAAATGGCTGAAAATTCACATTCGACGACATTAACTTCGACAATATTAACAAAAAATGACTTTTTAGTTGAGACTTATCCGTTAGTGTGGAAACAATTGTTCTTACTAAAAAAATTTCGACTGCTTCACACAGTCTTCATCAGGTCTTTAATATTCGTTCAATTGGATGTCACGTGAAAACGCGAAAGTCAAGCTGATGAAGACATTCGACATATTCAAAATAAGAAAACTTTTTTTCCCGCGCTAATTATCATCAATATGCCCACTCCGGAAAGGAAGACCAACGTACCAATTATTCATTAAAGATGGTTTGTCTATGATACACAAGTACCCAATATATTATGCCTAAGAAATTTGTGCTTAATTTCTGTATAAACTCGTTACTATAGTCAACGCAAAAGCGATTTTAAACACTTCCTTAGTTGTTAGACAGAACAAATCATAAAATGCTCTGAATGCCCATTTTTGTCAAAATCATTCAATAAAAACAATGGAAATTCCATGCTAAAAATAGATTTCGACGTCAATAAGCAGAATTTCGCAGGATCTTTTGGTGTTATAATAATTTATTTTGATGTTTGAGAGAAAAAATTGGCTCCAACCTGCCGAACCCCACCTTTAAGGCAGATGAAGATACTTGTTTTAATATAAATATTACTCCCCTTATTGTACCAAAGTTGAATACACCGACCATCTTTGTTCAACAGTCTTTGCTTTAATTATGTGTCATTTTATACTGATGTGTCACCTGAGTGATTTGAGTAATAAAATAAAAGTGTGGACTTGACCTGGTAGCGCAGTTCACAGCATGCTATACACAGTGAAGGCAGCACTAGTATCTGCTTCAAGTGGACACCGTCTCCAGATAGCTGAAATACTGTTGGTGGGACGATAAATCCGATAAACAAACGAACAAGCAAACAAAAGTTTAGTGGAGTTGTTAAAAGAAAACGTCCATTTAGTTACATTTAACAATAGTCGGTTACTTACATAGTAGTTTATCATCGTAAGCATTGGCAAATGTACGTGAGGCAGGGGCGGGTGCAGAAAATTTTGGTGGTGGTGGGGTTGGGGTGGGGGGCTATGAATCAAGATGTCAACTTTATCGCTGTAAATACTGGATATAAATACACATTTAGGGACCCTTAATTCGACCTAAGCAGTCAACAGACGAAATTTCCCTAAAAGCTTACTATTTTAAGCATACATGTATGTGTTTTCACGCATGTACTCGTTTACCAGCTTGGTGGTGGGGGAATGCACCCCCCCCCCTCTATCCCCCGGTGGATCCCATCCCTGGCGTGACTTTTTGTCTTGTATAATTTCTCTGAAGCCTTAACCTGCTTCTGACATGGAAAAATAATTGAACATATAACTGGTAAACTTAAATGTGTAATGTAATGCCGGTTTTCACTTTCTTTTTTACACTATACGAAGAAAACAGTCTCGAGAAAAAAAAGCATTACTATCTCTTTTGTTTCGGGTCAGTTTTGACATCATTACCACCTTCCCTATGGCATTCTCATGTCATAGATCCTATCTGCATTCCGTTATATGTGCATACTGTCTGTACAACAGAAGAAGTTAATTTTAAAAACTAAAAAAAGTAATTTAACCATTAATGCATCGCCATGATTATAAAAAAGGATGACTATACAAGTACACAGCAGTAATGTTGGGTAGCCTATTTGACATTATAATGCATCGAGAATATGCATATAAATAGTTTCTAAATATTTCACTTTCGTAAAGATAATACACGGTGAGGGATATTTGATCTTACCTTTCAACAATAAGAATATACAACAACGTTCTATGAGTATTGCAACACATATTTAACCCTGAAAAGGCTCGGGTGAAAATGGGAATCACATGCAAGCCAAAAGTAAAAGTAAGAACAAATCTGTGATGAGTCATTAAACAAAAAGAGCAATCCCAACCTTTAAACGGTCAGCCGGCATAAGGGGTACTTGAACCGGTTTTACAGAGCTCTTACCTGGCACTTCCTGAAGGGCTTCTTAAATGTAAGAAATGAAAACAAAGCTGATCTATTAAACAAAAATGTCAAAGCGCTGACATTTTCTTTGGTATGTTATGACAAAGTATACATAGTATTCAATGTTATTTCCATGAGAAGATCTATACAAAATTGTTGATGGTAAGTGAAATTAATTTCTCGAATCAACAAAAGAAAATTACCAGAGAAGCGAAAAATGGTTGTACCACCCTGTTTATGTGAATTAAGGAAACAGTCCAATGTCCATCAAAGGAAATACATTTAACAAATCTCATAGGATGAATTAAATGACAACACAGAATTAAATGCCCCTTTATTCTTTATACGTATTGATTGGTTGCTTGCATAAAGGTTTAAAAACTAGAAACAGCAATGTTCAAAACCTTTGTTGATAAGTTCCTCCTTGAAATTCAATAAGTCGATATTGGTTAATATTTATGTAGACCTCTTGTGTGAATTTGTATCAGTGCATGCGTCCAGTGAGTGTACAAGTACATGTATACATTGAAAGGAATTAGAAAAACAACAACAACACAACAACATTTGAGTGAAAATATAGATCTTATAATTACTGTAGAATCTCCAATCACAAATCTATATTTTTTAATTATTTAAAAGCACTTTGACATCAAAATTAACATATGATTATTTATTAAAATAATTTCACAAAATCAATTCCCGTAGTAGAAAAACTACGTCATTGTGTAAGGTACGCCGTTAATTGACTCGACGTCATAATTTCCCCCAATCTCCGTTACTACAAACGGACCGGATTGGTGACAATATAGGAAGTGACGTCATCGGTAGTCCAATCCCATTCTCTTCGTTGACTCGTTTAGGTGGGGGTGGGAGGGTCACTCGCGCGTCATCGTTTATATTAAGTAACGAAGTCGAGAGCGTGAGAATGTCGGAACGTTTAATCAACAGCCACGCCAGAAACGAAATGTCTTATACGGAAAGGACGCGTATACGGTAAGATGACGGTTTGCACCGCCCGACTCCTTACTGGCGGGGGCGACGCTGTGACGTTACATGTGACGCCGATGAGTCGTCGAAAAAAAAGATTGGGGCTACCGATGACGTCACCTTCCTGTTATGCATCAAAACCGCGCGCCGCGAATGTAAACGGTGGCGCATTGTCAATAGCGACCACTCCCTCTGGTAATTGGCAGGTTTGACGCTATGGCGTCACGCGTGACAAGGATGAGTCATCGAAAAAAAAAAATGGTGGGGCTACCGATGACGTCGTTTCCTGTTTTGCCTCCAAACTGGCCTGTATGTAGTTCCGTACGTTTCTAAGTTTGTGTATACAAGCAGGCAAGTAAACTTGTTTATTTATACTATAACTAAAACATCAATGTGAAAATTACTGGCATTGACATTTATGTTTAGATAGAGACAGCTGAGGACAGAAGAGAGAACGGCGGACTTCAACAGACTTGTTGACAGATATCGATCATTCTTCTGACAGAAACAAATGACTATATTTGATCATGGCCATATTGGATGTTTGATGTTTATGGAGGGGTTACTGCAACTTAATCATTTTACATGAACGTGTTAAATTGTTTGGGCACTTAAATAAAGCATTAATTATTTATAATATGAACGTATAAACTTCCAGCTGTCCTATGGCTATAGTTCTTTTTGGTCAAACTAGATTTATAAGAGGAAAATCTCGGAAAAGCTGATATGGTCCTCAGTCTATGGTTATGTCGGTTTACTGAGTTCCCTCTTAGTCTCTTATGTTAAACATTTTCTGCACCATTACTGAATTTATTGCGTATTATTCGCAGATCTAGAATCATTTCTGTGTATATCCATGTAAAACATGGTCGTTTTGTTGCTTCCTGCACACAGCTCTTCCATAAAGAGGACCATACAGACGATAAAGTGACATTTAGGCGTAGGTAAATGACATGCAAACAATTAGAGAAAACAACATCAAACAAACACGGCACGATTCGAACTTAATATTTGACTTATTGCGTCACAACAAGAGTCAATTAGCGTACGTCTTAAAAGAGACGTACATTTACGCATGAGTAGTTCAAAGATTTACTATTCCGGATTGTTGAGCTTCAGACAGTACTGTTGAAGAACCTTTTCTACGACTTTTTTTTTCCCAACATAACACGGTGTATGTATTTTTCTCTAAAATCTGTAGGCAAGCTGATATTTTTGCACAGTTCTTATTCCTCTTCATTTGACATTAGTGGATAGTCTCCCCTTAATGATCTCAAAATGCAAGTAGGTCCTTTTATTTGGAGTACTCGCTTTTTATGCTTTTTCTCCTTGGAGTGTATGTTGAGGGGTGTTTTTTTCCATTCTTGTGATACCTATGTAAACCATCATCTATCAATACTTTCATTTTGTTTTTCAAATAATATATCTCTAAAGGTCTTCACAAAGCATTTAAAGCTCTTATTCATGCAAAAGTAAGAAATTTCATTGTTAGTTATTGCACCATCTACAAAAGAGCAGACGATCAAGTCCAAGAATTCCAACTAAAAGGATCTACATACTTTTTGGACTACCTTGTATATTATCTTACAAGAGAGACAGTTTTCATTTCACCACCGTTCCTGATGTCATCTAATCCCTCCGGTGTCCAGTGAATTGGTAAAGCGTCCTATTTATGGGCTATGTATCAATAAATAAATCCATTTGAAATTAAACACAAAATATGCTTTATTTTTAACTTCACAATAAAAAGCCTCAATATGCTTAATTTTCTCTGACCATTTTCACTTTTTTTTTTTTTTTTTTTTTTGTTCTTTATTGTGTGTTTTTACAATTATTTACATTGTGGTATTAATTTGACATTATCATCAGTTTGACAATTACTGAATGAAAATGGGCCGACTTTCATTGCTTATCTTTCATATTAAAATGCAAATTGCAGCCTTTGTGATCATGTAATAAGGTGTTTTTTTAAGTTATGAGTGGATTGATATTTACTCAATTATATCCCTTCCGATCTTGATCTACCTTAATGAAAAAAGCTGTTATAAATATTTATTATACAGTAGACTAGGCTATAATACTTCCATCATAAGAGACACGCAAACAAAATGGTTAACTTAATTACGCTTATTTAAAGGTGGTATCCGACAGTTTGGACCAACTTGTTTTTCTCAAATAACTTCATAGTTACCTGAAAGGGTCCTGCAAAATGTTGTTCATTGATGCGCATGATCTGTGTAAATGATATAGCAATATAATCCCAACTCGTAATTGCGAACATGTTTTTCTATCTGAGCCACGCTGCAGTGATAGCTATTTTTAACTAACAATACCATGTGACAACTTACTTTTGAGATCACGTTATATCGTCATCCGGGTAGTCCGCTTTGAGGTCGGTATCTATTTTTAGCAGGGACCACTACCGTACTTTTTAAAGATTTGGAAGAAATGCACATTTATAGTGATTTTTTTCGCGATTTGTAATTCTATCATAGTTAGTGTTCAAAATCACCTTTACTTAGACTAAGTTATGGGTTTATGCCGTTATTATATCCAAATTCCCGTAAGCAGGGCTAAGACATGGTTACATATATTTTATATAGACAAACTGTCAGACACCGCCTTTAAAGGTGTATCCGACAGTTTGGACTAAACATTTTTCTCAAATAACCAAATAAGTCATTGTTACCTGAAAATGTTCTGCAAAATGCTGTTCATTCATGCCCTAGAGCTGTATGAACAGTCAGACATAAATCACCGCTCGTCCCTGCAAACAGGTGTTTTCTATCCGTGCAACGCTGCCGAGAAAGCTATTACTAAACTAAGAAAACCACTTGACCATTTACATTTGCGATTACGCTATAATCATCCGAGTAATCCGCACTAATATCTATTTTAAGCATAGACCACTACATTGTATCGCGCTTTTATAGAGTTGGAAAGAATGAACATTTAGTGATTTTTTTATAGCAATGCAGGTTGTGTTCAAGATCGTCTTTAGTAAGACTACAGTATGGGTTAATGTATAAATATGCCCACATCCCAAAGGTTGAAGTAAGACATTGTTATGTGCATTTGATATAGGCAAACTGTCGGACACCATCTTTAACCCTGCCGATCTGCCCTCTAGATTTGTGTAGGAGTTGTCTTGTAGCACATGATTTCTGTGTAAGCAAATCCTATCTGTGTGTACGCAGCACACTCAGCTAATTTTAGAACCAGCAATATCTTCCACAATGCGCCTTATATTGACTGACAACTATCATTCCAAAGATACACAAAGATCATGGTTTGCTAGCGCTACATAAAATCGAGGTGTGTTTCTACATAGATGACGAATCATCGGATTCCACCTTTAAACTACAATTAAATATTGAATCAGCACAGTTAAAAGCTCCAGGTTCGTGAGGTCATGGGTATAAACCTGGGACGTGACATATCAAAAGTCATCAAAATAGTAGTGATTTAGCTTACTTTCCCCAAAAATTATAAAGGAATAGTTTGATAATGAACCCGGCTCTGTCATTATGTTTAGGACCTTCATTCACAGTGGAGGCATTATTATATATTATGCTTCAAGTATAAACATAGTCACCAAAATAATTGTTGATAAAGTCGTTGTCACGTGCGCAGGGATGGATCCGAGGGGTGGGGTGGGGGGGGGGAGATGTGGGGATGCACCCATCACACCACCAACCAGGTAAAAAGAGCAGAGTTGTGAAGACACATACATGTCAGCATAAAAATATTAACCTTTTAACGTAAATTGTATTTGTTGACTGCTTAGGTCGAAGTTATGTTCAATTACTGTGTATACATATCTAGTATTAACTGCAATAAAGTTGAAAGGATCTTGATACACCACCTACCCTCCCCCAAAATATTCTGGATCCGCCCCTGCGCGTGGGTTCTCGTCCCGGTCGGGGTGAGAACTTTGACGAGGTTATTTCTTCAAGCCAACCTTCAATGCGACATGGTTCTATCCAGACACATGTCTGGTTTTCCTTCACCAATTCGAATTATTTTCACTCTTTGTATGTTCCAGTGTACATCAAGACGGTCGACTGTGGCTCCATCTACCACAATCGTTCATCCATTCACTTCATTGAATGTAACGCAGTAGGCATATTTGTCTGTGAAAGATTACAAGGTAAGTTTCTGTTAAAGTGTTGTCCGAATTTTATTATCGTAACATTTGGTCGAATTGTGTTGCAGTTAGAGTTCGAGAATCAGAAACGTCTTGCAGCGGTTTTCAAGTAATGTATTTTTGATTTTAGCATGTAGGAACATAGCACAATAGACATGTTTAAAGGTAAGCATGAACGAATTTATCGACCAATATGTTCTATATATTTAAATCACATATCGTTTAGTTTAGTGCAGAATCTGTTAAGAAGGGAAGCAATGTGTCTGTGAAAGTTTTATTATGGCTTCAAGTTAGGTGTAGGTGTTAGGTGTTGTTTGACAAATGCAAAAGCTGGGACATCGTCGGACATCCGTTACTCTCCATTCATCGACCGGGGGATTTCTAGTTCACTTATGCCGTTTCTGGTAATGATATTTTATTGGTCGCTTCATAACCCGATTAAGATTTTAGTCCAATGATAAAGCTCGTTCTTTCATTGTTTCGACAGACTTGTCAAAATGGCGACGTCATTGTTATACTTCTAGTCTCCGCGCTGAAGAGTATGGATTTGTAATCAGTATTATGGTTTGCCTGTTCTTGTTCGATTGATTTCGGTAAGACGACAGAAAAATACCACTAAAGCAACGGTCGACGATTGTAGTAAAACGGAATAGTCAAGCGTGGGTATCCGACGATAAATCTGGGGGTAATCTGAACAAGTCCTTTAAAGACTTTTGAAATGACCTTAGGCTTACTGCACTACCACTGGTCAGCAAACGTCTAATTCCCACCCTTTTCTTGATACCAGTGCATCTGTGTCCAGCTGGGATATTGACAAACCACACACACACACATTTCATATTTGTAGATTTTTCGCTAAGAAAGGGTTTCGTGCATGTGGTGTTTACAAATGGAATGTGTTATTAAGTTTGTCAATTTAATGGAATATTTTTGTCGACACTGTATCAGACAATCGCTTGCAGAAAGTACGAATTAAGGACCATTTAATACCCGTTTAAAGCACCCAAATTGGTCTTTTGCCGACTAGCCCCTGTATGATCTATCTGCGTGTCGTCTGGAGTCATTTTTTCTTTGCCCTGTTTTAGCTGTCGTACCTCACTTTCGACCTTCTTTAAAATGTTGATGACTCTTTTATCTATCTAGTAAGTTGTCACGAAAGGACAGCCAGGATAACTGCTTATTTTAGCTGTTACTACTACAGACCACGTACACTACAGACGCCTTTGTCATATAAGCCTGTGTCATTTAAGCCTGTATCATATAAGCCTTTGTCACTTAAGCGTTTGTTTTTTATGCCTGTGTCATTTAAGCCTTTGTCATATAAGCCTTTGTCATATAAGCCTGTGTCATATAAGCCTTTGTCATATAAGCCTGTGTCATATAAGCCTTTGTCATATAAGCCTGTGTCATTTAAGTCTTTGTCATATAAGCCTTTGTCATATAAGCCTGTGTCATATAAGCCTTTGTCATATAAGCCTTTGTCATATAAGCCTTTGTCATATAAGCCTGTGTCATATAAGCCTGTGTCATTTAAGCCTTTGTCATATAAGCCTTTGTCATATAAGCCTGTGTCATATAAGCCTGTGTCATTTAAGCCTTTGTCATTTTTCAGATGACTGCTGGTTCGAACCCTTCATCGAGTATAAGGGACTGCGTCCTGGTCACTCCCTCCAATCAACCAGCGTCACCATTCCAAAAGACGATGTCAATTCTTGCGCTCTGGCATGTAGGAACTATCTTGCAACAAGTACGTATTAAGGTTTACGCAACTTGTTTACAGTTAGTAAAAGCTGCATGTTTTCATTATGTAAAATAAGCACCTCTTTGACGTACCATAATGACAATGGGTGAATTATAATACAAATAATAGACCCGCTCACTAAACTACGTTTGAGCGCGCGGCCTTCTAAGATATTATATTGTCATTTGGTTGGAAGAACTAAAAGTGTCCAGAAGGTTTTTAAGTTTTATTTACCATGACTTGATATGAATCAGGTTGTAACACAAGTGTACAAAATTAACAAATAACAGAAAAAGCCCAATAAACAAAATCATCATCATATACACATTCAGGTTTCAATTAAGAATACAAAATATATAAAATATCTATTGTTAAAGGTGGTAACCGACAGTTTGAACCCATTTTCTCCCGCCAAAAACGAAAAAAATCATTGTTACCTGAAAAGGTCTTGCAAAACTCTGTTGACAGATATTTCCTATCTGAGCCACGCTGCAGAGATATTTTTAAGTAATATAACCATTATATGAAAACTTACTTTAAGACCACGTAATATAGTCATCCGGTTTATCCGCTGTGACGTCGACATCTATTTTTAGCAGAGCTCACTATCGTGTTTATTTATATATTTGGAAAGAATGAACTCTTAGATGTTTATTTTTGCGATTCTTACTGTGTAACAATATAGGTAGTGTTCAAAACAGTCCTTACTTAGAATAAACAATGGGTTTATACATAAATTGTGTTTATATTCCACAAAACAAGTGTAAGATATTGCTACATGTATGTGACATAGGCAAACTGTAGATTACCAACTTTAAAGCTATCGATCTCTTACAGGACTTGAAATTTCAAAATAAATTTTCACTGTCAATTAAGTTAAAATAGTTCAATAAACGAGAATGAGTGGATTTTTCTAAATTTTGAGATGATTTTACAAAATAGACTTAATTTAATCAGGGTTTCTTTATCTTTATTATCTATAAGTCTTTCAATTTTGTACATACGTGTATTAGGATTAGTTTAAAAAAACTAACATAAATAAACTTATCTTCAAAAGAATCACATTTAAATAGATATAGAGAAGACTACATGTAAGTTAGAGTTTAATAAAGTAAATGTTATCACACGAGGCTGAGATAAATCTATTTTGCGAGGCTTGAATCCTTAATACCCTTTGATGAACGGTGCTGGGCCTTAAAGTGTGCCTCCAGATTCCACGATTCTTTAAACGATTCTCTAAAGCACGGTTTATAAACCGATGAACGTCAAAAATCAATTGTTCATTACACTTTTTTTATGTCAAGCTGTCTTTGCTTATATCGACACGATGCTCGAATAGTTAATGGATAACACATGCAATCAGTCGAGATTGAATTGTTGCAGGTATTTATTTTAATGTATACATTAAAGTTCTAAATCTTTACTTTTGTATTCTGAGCAGACATTGTTTGCCATTATCTCTGCGCGGAACAGTATTAGTAACGATTCGCCACAAGAACGATTCGCCACAATACCCATAATGTAGAGTTCAATCATAAAATATTTTTCGAAAAGTTTACGCTCTGGTGAGTGGTGCCTTTATAGAATGCACTTTTCTTGGGACGACAGTGTAACCGCCAAAAGCGGGAAATAGGAGCTGTTCTGTGAAACTTTTTTCTGAGAAAAGAACTGAGTATTCCGTTTTTTAACATTGTATCTTGCAACAATAATGTGTAGCTTGCAGTTATAAAAAGTAGCTGGCAATTACAGAAATTCGCAACTTTTTGATGAAGTATTGTTTAGCAAAAGAAACCGAGTATACCGATGTTATCAATACAGATTGTAAATACAGATGTTGGAATGTTACGTCTCTTGCCACTGTATAATGTTTTTTGTTTGTTACAAGATATCTTTATTATAGAATATCGAAGTTTTTATTAAGAGTCCTTTTATTCTTTCCTCAGCAACGTTTTTTTTTTTCCTATTTGTTCTTATTCGTATATAAAAGCTTGCAATACAATGATTTCTGCAATTTTCAGAGGATGGGTAACGATATTTTGTAAGCATTATTGTATGGCGCCTGGTACGCCCCACGCCACAATCTAAAACAAGACATGTGTTTGTTTGTTTGTTTATTGGGTTTATCGTCCCACTAACAGTATTTCAGCTATCTGGAGACGGTGTCCAGTTGAAGCAGATATAGTGCTGCCTTCACAGTGTATAACATGCCGTGAACACCTGGCATGATACCGCATCCAGTCACATTACCCTGACATCGGGCCAACCAATCTTGGAACTACCGTTATATTTGCATGAGTGTTAGCAAAGGAGCTATACCACTACTATTTTAACGACTTTGGTATGTCGCTGCCCGGGATCGATCCCGGGGCCTCCCGTATCTGGAGCCGACGCTCTACCGATTGGGCTCCCAGGTCCGGTGCCACATGTGTTTGTTGTTGTAGACACAGAATGCTGGGGATTGTACTATGACGAATCAGCTCGTGAGTGCAACATATACTCGGTGACTGTCAGTGACGTGAACATGCATTCGTCCTACCTGATGAACAGTACCTATTTACTGACAGAGACTGGCATGGACAGGGTATTCTACATCCGAAGGTGTTTCGAAGGTATTTATGTCATTATGATGTGTTATGAAATGTAATGTCAAATGCAATTAAAAATGAACAAGAATTTTAAACATTAAGGAAAAAGTATGTTTATACGTTCGAAAAAAAGCATCTGTTCTGTTCTGTTCAGTAAAACAACACACACACACACACACACACACACACACACACACACACACACACACACACACACACACACACACACACACACACACACACACACACACACACACACACACACACACACACACACACACACACACACACACATATATGTTGTTTCTACATATATACATATACATGTATATTGTAAGATATGACTTAAGTGAGATTGGTGTTCTCGAGGATGGCTGGTTTTACAGAAGGCTGTTTGTTTCTTTATTTCGTCAGGTGTTCTCGAGGATGGCTTGTATAACAGTAGGTTGTTTGTTTCTTTATTTTGTCAGGTGTTCTCGAGGATGGCTTGTTTACAGTAGGTTGTTTGTTTCTTTATTTTGTCAGGTGTTCTCGATGATGCCTTGTATTACAGTAGGTTGTTTGTTTCTTTATTTCGTCAGGTGTTCTCAATAATGGCTTCTATTACAGTAGGTTGTTTGTTTCTTTATTTCGTCAGGTGTTCTCGATGATGGCTTGTTTACAGAAGGCTGTTTATTTCTTAATTTTGTCAGGTGTTCTCAATGATGGCTTGTATTACAGTAGGTTGTTTGTTTCTTTATTTTGTCAGGTGTTCTCGATGATGGCTTGTATTACAGTAGGTTGTGTGTTTCTTTATTTCGTCAGGTGTTCTCGAGGATGGCTTGTATTACAGTAGGTTGTTTGTTTCTTTATTTTGTCAGGTGTTCTCGATGATGGCTTGTATTACAGTAGGTTGTGTGTTTCTTTATTTCGTCAGGTGTTCTCGAGGATGGCTTGTATTACAGTAGGTTGTTTGTTTCTTTATTTTGTCAGGTGTTCTCGATGATGGCTTGTATTACAGTAGGTTGTTTGTTTCTTTATTTCGTCAGGTGTTCTCGATTATGGCTTGTATTACAGTAGGTTGTTTGTTTCTTTATTTCGTCAGGTGTTCTCGAGGATGGCTTGTATAACAGTAGGTTGTTTGTTTCTTTATTTTGTCAGGTGTTCTCGAGGATGGCTTGTATAACAGTAGGTTGTTTGTTTCTTTATTTTGTCAGGTGTTCTCGATGATGGCTTGTATTACAGTAGGTTGTTTGTTTCTTTATTTCGTCAGGTGTTCTCGAGGATGGCTTGTATAACAGTAGGTTGTTTGTTTCTTTATTTCGTCGGGTGTTCTCGAGGATGGCTTGTATAACAGTAGGTTGTTTGTTTCTTTATTTCGTCAGGTGTTCTCGAGGATGGCTTGTTTACAGTAGGTTGTTTGTTTCTTTATTTTGTCAGGTGTTCTCGATGATGCCTTGTATAACAGTAGGTTGTTTGTTTCTTTATTTTGTCAGGTGTTCTCAATAATGGCTTCTATTACAGTAGGTTGTTTGTTTCTTTATTTCGTCAGGTGTTCTCGATGATGGCTTGTTTACAGAAGGCTGTTTATGTCTTAATTTTGTCAATGTTCTCAATGATGGCTTGTATTACAGTAGGTTGTTTGTTTCTTTATTTTGTCAGGTGTTCTCGATGATGGCTTGTATTACAGTAGGTTGTGTGTTTCTTTATTTCGTCAGGTGTTCTCGAGGATGGCTTGTATTACAGTAGGTTGTTTGTTTCTTTATTTTGTCAGGTGTTCTCGATGATGGCTTGTATTACAGTAGGTTGTGTGTTTCTTTATTTCGAGGTGTTCTCGAGGATGGCTTGTATTACAGTAGTAGGTTGTTGTTTCTTTATTTTGTCAGGTGTTCTCGATGATGGCTTGTACTACAGTAGGTTGTTTGTTTCTTATTTCGTCAGGTGTTCTCGATGATGGCTTGTATTACAGTAGGTTGTTGTTTCTTTATTTTGACAGGTGTTCTCGAGGATGGCTTGTATTACAGTAGGTGTGTTGTTTCTTTATTTTGTCAGGTGTTCTCGAGGATGCTTGTTTACAGTAGGTTGTTTTTTCTTTATTTGTCAGGTGTTCTCGATGATGGCTTGTATTACAGTAGGTTGTTTGTTTCTTTATTTGTCAGGTGTTCTCGATGATGGCTTGTATTACAGTAGGTTGTTTGTTTCTTTATTTGTCAGGTGTTCTCGATGATGGCTTGTATTACAGTAGGTTGTGTTTCTTTATTTTGTCAGGTGTTCTCGATGATGGCTTGTATTACAGTAGGTTGTTTGTTTCTTTATTTGTCAGGTGTTCTCGATGATGGCTTGTATTACAGTAGGTTGTTTGTTTCTTTATTTCGTCAGGTGTTCTCGAGGATGGCTTGTATACAGTAGGTTGTTTGTTTCTTTATTTTGTCAGGTGTTCTCGAGGATGGATGTATACAGTAGGTTGTTTGTTTCTTTATTTTGTCAGGTGTTCTCGATGATGGCTTGTATTACAGTAGGTTGTGTTTCTTTATTCGTCAGGTGTTCTCGAGGATGGCTTCTATTACAGTAGGTGTTGTTTCTTTATTTTGTCAGGTGTTCTCGATGATGGCTTGTATTACAGTAGGTTGTTTGTTTCTTTATTTCGTCAGGTGTTCTCGAGGATGGCTTGTATTACAGTAGGTTGTTTGTTTCTTTATTTTGTCAGGTGTTCTCGAGGATGGCTTGTATTACAGTAGGTGTGTGTTTTTCTTTATTTCGTCAGGTGTACTCGAGGATGGCTTGTATTACAGTAGGTTGTTTGTTTCTTTATTTTGTCAGGTGTACTCGACGATGGCTTGTATTACAGTAGGTTGTTTGTTTCTTTATTTTGTCAGGTGTACTCGATGATGGCTTGTATTACAGTAGGTTGTTTGTTTCTTTATTTTGTCAGGTGTACTCGAGGATGGCTTGTTTACAGTAGGTTGTTTGTTTCTTTACTTTGTCACGTGTTCTCGATGATGGCTTGTATTACAGTAGGTTGTTTGTTTCTTTTTTTTGTCAGGTGTTCTCGATGATGGCTTGTATTACAGTAGGTTGTGTGTTTCTTTATTTCGTCAGGTGTTCTCGAGGATGGCTTGTATTACAGTAGGTTGTTTGTTTCTTTATTTTGTCAGGTGTTCTCGATGATGGCTTGTATTACAGTAGGTTGTTTGTTTCTTTATTTCGTCAGGTGTTCTCGATGATGCCTTGTATTACAGTAGGTTGTTTGTTTCTTTATTTCGTCAGGTGTTCTCGAGGATGGCTTGTATAACAGTAGGTTGTTTGTTTCTTTATTTTGTCAGGTGTTCTCGAGGATGGCTTGTATTACAGTAGGTTGTTTGTATCTTTATTTTGCCAGGTGTTCTCGATGATGGCTTGTATTACAGTAGTTTGTTTGTTTCTTTATTTTTTCATGTGTTTTCAATGATGGCTTGTTTACAGTAGTTTTTTTTATTTTGTCAGGTGTTCTCGATGATAGCTTGTATTAAAGTAGGATGGGTTTTTTTTTTGTCAGGTGTTCTCGATGATGGCTTGTATTACAGTAGGTTGATTGTTTCTTTATTTCGTCAGGTGTTGTCGATGATGGCTTGTATTATAGTAGTTTTTTTTTATTTCGTCAGGTGTTCTCGATGATGGCTTGTTTACAGTAGGTTGTTTGTTTCTTTATTTTGTCAGGTGTTCTCGATGATGGCTTGTATTACAGTAGGTTGATTGTTTCTTTATTTCGTCAGGTGTTCTCGATGATGGCTTGTATTACAGTAGTTTTTTTATTTCGTCAGGTGTTCTCGATGATGGCTTGTTTACAGTAGGTTGTTTGTTTCTTTATTTTGTCAGGTGTTCTCGATGATGGTTTTTTTACAGAAGTTTTTTTTATTTCGTCAGGTGTTCTCGACGATGGCTTGTATTACAGTAGGTTGATTGTTTCTTTATTTTGTCAGGTGTTCTCGACGATGGCTTGTATTTCAGTAGGTTGTTTGTTTCTTTATTTTGTCAGGTGTTCTCGATGATGGCTTGTTTATAGTAGGTTGTTTATTTCTTTAGTTTGTCAGGTGTTCTCGATGATGGCTTGTATTACAGTAGGTTGATTGTTTCTATATTTTGTCAGGTGTTCTCGACGATGGCTTGTATTACAGTAGGTTGTTTATTTCTTTATTTTGTCAGGTGTTCTCGATGATGACTTGTATTACAGTAGGTTGTTTATTTCTTTAGTTTGTCAGGTGTTCTCGATGATGGCTTGTATTACAGTAGGTATTTATTTCTTTAGTTTGTCGGGTGTTCTCGATGATGGCTTGTATTACAGTAGGCTGTTATTTTCTTTATTTTGTCAGGTGTACTCGAGGATGGCTTGTATTACAGTAGGTTGTTTGTTACTTTATGTTGTAGGGTGTTCTCGATGGTGGCTTGTATTCCAGTAGGTTAATTGTTTTTTTTATTTTGTCAGATGTACTCGAGGATGGCTTTTATTACAGTAGATTGTGTGTTTCTTTATTTCTTCAGGTGTACTCGAGGATGGCTTGTATTACAGTAGGTTGTGTGTTTATTTATTTTGTCAGGTGTACTCGAGGATGGCTTGTTTTGCAGAAGGTTGTTTGTTTCTTTATTTTGTCAGGTGTTCTCGATGATGGCTTGTTTACAGTAGATTGTTTGTTTCTTTATTTCGTCAGGTGTTCTCGATGATGGCTTGTACTACAGTAGGTTGTTTGTTTCTATATTTCGTCAGGTGTTCTCGATGATGGCTTGTATTACAGTAGGTTGTTTGTTTCTTTATTTTGTCAGGTGTTCTCGATGATGGCTTGTATTACAGTAGGTTGTTTGTTTCTTTATTTTGTCAGGTGTTCTCCATGATGGCTTGTATTACAGTAGGTTGTTTATTTCTTTATTTTGTCAGGTGTACTCGAGGATGGCTTGTATTACAGTAGGTTGTTTGTTTCTTTATTTTGTCAGGTGTTCTCGATGATGGCTTGTATTACAGTAGGTTGTTTGTTTCTTTATTTTGGCAGGTGTACTCGAGGATGGCTTGTTTACAGTAGGTTGTTTGTTTCTTTACTTTGTCACGTGTTCTCGATGATGGCTTGCATTACAGTAGGTTGTTTGTTTCTTTATTTCGTCAGGTGTTCTCGAGGATGGCTTGTATTACAGTAGGTTGTTTGTTTCTTTATTTCGTCAGGTGTTCTCGATGATGGCTTGTACTACAGTAGGTTGTTTGTTTCTATATTTCGTCAGGTGTTCTCGATGATGGCTTGTATTACAGTAGGTTGTTTGTTTCTTTATTTTGTCAGGTGTTCTCGATGATGGCTTGTATTACAGAAGGTTGTTTGTTTCTTTATTTTGTCAGGTGTTCTCGATGATGGCTTGTATTACAGTAGGTTGTTTGTTTCTTTATTTTGTCAGGTGTTCTCGATGATGGCTTGTACTACAGTAGGTTGTTTGTTTCTATATTTCGTCAGGTGTTCTCGATGATGGCTTGTATTACAGTAGGTTGTTTGTTTCTTTATTTTGTCAGGTGTTCTCGATGATGGCTTGTATTACAGTAGGTTGTGTGTTTCTTTATTTCGTCAGGTGTTCTCGAGGATGGCTTGTATTACAGTAGGTTGTTTGTTTCTTTATTTTGTCAGGTGTTCTCGATGATGGCTTGTATTACAGTAGGTTGTGTGTTTCTTTATTTCGTCAGGTGTTCTCGAGGATGGCTTGTATTACAGTAGGTTGTTTGTTTCTTTATTTTGTCAGGTGTTCTCGATGATGGCTTGTATTACAGTAGGTTGTTTGTTTCTTTATTTCGTCAGGTGTTCTCGAGGATGGCTTGCATTACAGTAGGTTGTTTGTTTCTTTATTTCGTCAGGTGTTCTCGAGGATGGCTTGTATTACAGTAGGTTGTTTGTTTCTTTATTTCGTCAGGTGTTCTCGAGGATGGCTTGTATTACAGTAGGTTGTTTATTTCTTTATTTTGTCAGGTGTACTCGAGGATGGCTTGTATTACAGTAGGTTGTTTGTTTCTTTATTTTGTCAGGTGTTCTCGATGATGGCTTGTATTACAGTAGGTTGTTTGTTTCTTTATTTTGGCAGGTGTACTCGAGGATGGCTTGTTTACAGTAGGTTGTTTGTTTCTTTACTTTGTCACGTGTTCTCGATGATGGCTTGTATTACAGTAGGTTGTTTGTTTCTTTTTTTTGTCAGGTGTTCTCGATGATGGCTTGTATTACAGTAGGTTGTGTGTTTCTTTATTTCGTCAGGTGTTCTCGAGGATGGCTTGTATTACAGTAGGTTGTTTGTTTCTTTATTTTGTCAGGTGTTCTCGATGATGGCTTGTATTACAGTAGGTTGTTTGTTTCTTTATTTCGTCAGGTGTTCTCGATGATGCCTTGTATTACAGTAGGTTGTTTGTTTCTTTATTTCGTCAGGTGTTCTCGAGGATGGCTTGTATAACAGTAGGTTGTTTGTTTCTTTATTTTGTCAGGTGTTCTCGAGGATGGCTTGTATTACAGTAGGTTGTTTGTATCTTTATTTTGCCAGGTGTTCTCGATGATGGCTTGTATTACAGTAGTTTGTTTGTTTCTTTATTTTTTCATGTGTTTTCAATGATGGCTTGTTTACAGTAGTTTTTTTTTTTTGTCAGGTGTTCTCGATGATGGCTTGTATTACAGTAGGTTGATTGTTTCTTTATTTCGTCAGGTGTTGTCGATGATGGCTTGTATTATAGTAGTTTTTTTTTATTTCGTCAGGTGTTCTCGATGATGGCTTGTTTACAGTAGGTTGTTTGTTTCTTTATTTTGTCAGGTGTTCTCGATGATGGCTTGTATTACAGTAGGTTGATTGTTTCTTTATTTCGTCAGGTGTTCTCGATGATGGCTTGTATTACAGTAGTTTTTTTATTTCGTCAGGTGTTCTCGATGATGGCTTGTTTACAGTAGGTTGTTTGTTTCTTTATTTTGTCAGGTGTTCTCGATGATGGTTTTTTTACAGAAGTTTTTTTTATTTCGTCAGGTGTTCTCGACGATGGCTTGTATTACAGTAGGTTGATTGTTTCTTTATTTTGTCAGGTGTTCTCGACGATGGCTTGTATTTCAGTAGGTTGTTTGTTTCTTTATTTTGTCAGGTGTTCTCGATGATGGCTTGTTTATAGTAGGTTGTTTATTTCTTTAGTTTGTCAGGTGTTCTCGATGATGGCTTGTATTACAGTAGGTTGATTGTTTCTATATTTTGTCAGGTGTTCTCGACGATGGCTTGTATTACAGTAGGTTGTTTATTTCTTTATTTTGTCAGGTGTTCTCGATGATGACTTGTATTACAGTAGGTTGTTTATTTCTTTAGTTTGTCAGGTGTTCTCGATGATGGCTTGTATTACAGTAGGTATTTATTTCTTTAGTTTGTCGGGTGTTCTCGATGATGGCTTGTATTACAGTAGGCTGTTATTTTCTTTATTTTGTCAGGTGTACTCGAGGATGGCTTGTATTACAGTAGGTTGTTTGTTACTTTATGTTGTAGGGTGTTCTCGATGGTGGCTTGTATTCCAGTAGGTTAATTGTTTTTTTTATTTTGTCAGATGTACTCGAGGATGGCTTTTATTACAGTAGATTGTGTGTTTCTTTATTTCTTCAGGTGTACTCGAGGATGGCTTGTATTACAGTAGGTTGTGTGTTTATTTATTTTGTCAGGTGTACTCGAGGATGGCTTGTTTTGCAGAAGGTTGTTTGTTTCTTTATTTTGTCAGGTGTTCTCGATGATGGCTTGTTTACAGTAGATTGTTTGTTTCTTTATTTCGTCAGGTGTTCTCGATGATGGCTTGTACTACAGTAGGTTGTTTGTTTCTATATTTCGTCAGGTGTTCTCGATGATGGCTTGTATTACAGTAGGTTGTGTGTTTCTTTATTTTGACAGGTGTTCTCGAGGATGACTTGTATTACAGTAGGTTGTTTATTTCTTTATTTTGTCAGGTGTTCTCGATGATGGCTTGTATTACAGTAGGTTGTTTATTTCTTTATTTTGTCAGGTGTTCTCGATGATGGCTTGTATTACAGTAGGTTGTTTGTTTCTTTATTTTATCAGGTGTACTCGATGATGCTTTGTATTACAGTAGGTTGTTTGTTTCTTTATTTCGTCTGGTGTTCTCGATGATGGCTTGTATTACAGTAGGTTGTTTGTTTCTTTATTTCGTCAGGTGTTCTCGATGATGACTTGTATTACAGTAGGTTGTTTGTTTCTTTATTTCGTCTGGTGTTCTCGACGATGGCTTGTATTACAGTAGGTTGTTTGTTTCTTTATTTTGTCAGGTGTACTCGAGGATGACTTGTATTACAGTACGTTGTGTGTTTCTTTATTTTGTCAGGTGTTCTCGATGATGGCTTGTATTACAGTACGTTGTGTGTTTCTTTATTTTGTCAGGTGTTCTCGAGGATGACTTGTATTACAGTAGGTTGTGTGTTTCTTTATGTTGTCAGGTGTTCTCGATGATGGCTAGTATTACAGTAGGTTGATTGTTTCTTTATTTTGTCAGAGGTGTACTCAAGGATGGCTTGTAATACAGTAGGTTGTTTGTTTCTTTATGTTGTCAGGTGTTCTCGATGATGGCTTGTATTACAGTAGGTTGTTTGTTTCTTTATTTCGTCAGGTGTTCTCGATGATGGCTTGTATTACAGTAGGTTGTGTGTTTCTTTATTTCGTCAGGTGTTCTCGATGATGGCTTGTATTACAGTAGGTTGTGTGTTTCTTTATTTTGTCAGGTGTTCTCGAGGATGGCTTGTTTACAGTAGGTTGTTTGTTTCTTTATTTTGTCAGGTGTTCTCGATGATGCCTTGTATTACAGTAGGTTGTTTGTTTCTTTATTTCGTCAGGTGTTCTCAATAATGGCTTCTATTACAGTAGGTTGTTTGTTTCTTTATTTCGTCAGGTGTTCTCGATGATGGCTTGAATAACAGTAGGTTGTCCATTTCCTTATTTTGTCAAGTATTCACAAGGATGGCTTGTTTACAGTAGGTTGTTTGTTTCTTCATGTTGTCAGGTGTTTTCGAGGATGGCTTGTATTACAGAAAGTAGTTTTTTTTCTTTATTTTGTCGGATATTTTTGAGGATGGCTTGTTTACAGTGGGTTTGTTTATTTTAACGTTTCAAATATTTTTGATAAAATACTTGTTTTACAGTAGATTGCGTATTTTATTTTTTGTCAGTTGTTCTCAATGATGTCTTGTTTAACAGTTGAAAAAGTATTTTACTATTTGTCAGGGCTTCTTGATGAGGACGTATACATGGAGTTTGTGAATATTGCTGCAAACGCCACATCGAGTGACTGCAGCACAAAGAACTACACAGGCGATCCCACGGGTAAATTGTCTTTACTAATCAAAAATCTTTATTACACACAAGACATACACATACACTATTTTGCTCAACCTCTCATCAACAATATGTAAAAGCATTGGAAATGTCCTTCTTTAGTGACACCGCCACAGCCCCAACCGCCAACTCCACAAAGATAACGACATGCTGTGACCACAGTTGAAAGGTAGCCAAGCTCTTGTTTTGTGTATTATACACGGAGGTGTCGCTGGGGGGGGGGGAGGGGAGAGGGGTCGTAAAACAAAAAGTCACCATTGGTGTACGTGAGTTTACTGTACTGCTATTTGGTAATCCCCACTGCAGTCTGAGGCTGAGGCTATGTCCAGGTAAGTAGATCCCCATCCGTTCCTTGATACCACTGCAGTCTGAGGCTGAGGCTATGTCCAGGTAAGTAGATCCCCATCCGTTCCCTGATACCATTGCAGTCTGAGGCTGAGGCTATGTCCAGGTAAGTAGATCCCCATCCGTTCCTTGATACCACTGCAGTCTGAGGCTGAGGCTATGTCCAGGTAAGTAGATCCCCATCCGTTCCCTGATACCATTGCAGTCTGAGGCTGAGGCTATGTCCAGGTAAGTAGATCCCCATCCGTTCCCTGATACCATTGCAGTCTGAGGCTGAGGCTATGTCCAGGTAAGTAGATCCCCATCCGTTCCCTGATACCATTGCAGTCTGAGGCTGAGGCTGAGGCTATGTCCAGGTAAGTAGATCCCCATCCGTTCCCTGATACCATTGCAGTCTGAGGCTGAGGCTATGTCCAGGTAAGTAGATCTCCATCCGTTCCCTGATACCATTGCAGTCTGAGGCTGAGGCTATGTCCAGGTAAGTAGATCCCCAAGCCATTTACCTCCTACTGTGAAGCCATTATGTGTACATAATCCTGGCATTGGGGTTATCAGTCGCGAAACTAACAGATGGTTGTAAGCTCCGGAGCACTAAGACTACCTCTGTGATAACTGATAAATCGCGCACTGTGATAGAAGTCCGGACCTTTCATTACCTGAGGTCGACGCTATTTCTTTTATTCTAGCAGAGCCGCTATAATAGTGGCGCAGCAATATCAATAAATATGATTATGCACCCAGCGAATAATGTGCATTGCCCTTAATTGTGTCTCGACCGCTTTTAGTGTTAAAAGCAAATACAAATTCATGTAAATTTACATTGCAGAGGCGGATATATGTTTCTGTTCCGTGGACACCCAGCCCCCGATCCCTCCCCCCATCAGCTCAGAGGATCGAGCAGCGGAACTTGTGGCTGAGCTGACCATCGAGTCGTCAAACACTAGCTCCGCACTTCGAAAACTGATTAGCGCCGAGGATAACCGGCCTAGCGCCGTCTCAGTCGGGTAGGGTTATATCCTTTGTTATTTCACTCGGGCGGAACCCCTTGAGCAATTCCGTCCTCTCTCAGAAGAATACGGAGTCGGACCGCAATAAATTTCAATAGACTTCATGCCCTAACGTACGGGGACATTACATGTTCTAACTGTTATACACGGACAATTTCGTGTATTCTCGCTTCTATGAGGCAAATCACACTGAAATATCTAAAAGAAAACCGTTGATCGTCATTTTCTTTTAAAAGCCATTGGTTGCTGAAGCATGAGATTTCGAAATACTAGTGCTGACATTTATTACACTCATTGCTACAAGATAGTTTATTAACTTTTTCCCTGCATTTCTACTTAATTAAATCCAGATGGTTACAATTTCGCACTTGGCTTCCTATACTGTTCAATGTAACCATATATCATTGACAGACATGTCACTTTCTACCTTGCACAAGGACAGGTACATGTAATTGAACTCTTATTCCATATGGTAGAAGAATATACATGCACATGTACAGATTTTGAACTTATAGTTCACGGCAATGAAACTATGCAATAAGAAATTCTTTCAATAGGAGAGGAGGTTGCAGTATTTGGTTATTATTTTCGATAACCTCAAATTTAAAATTCAGTGGATATACTATTTATTACTGCATTTAGCCACCATAGAAAAAAGAATTAGGCACGGACAAGACTTATGTATGTGGATTTAGGCCTACACCATACAGCTTAGGGTAAGCGACGCTGTCATCGCCAAGAAGACTTGAATAATTTAAATCTTTAAATACTGCTTCTACAGTTTCTTTGCTTCGTTCATCCCGCAGCTTTTCGGATTACAGTTGTTCCTACGATCTACTTGCTTTCCCACTCGTAAGAAAATGTTTCTGTCATCGGCCACGTTTTCTCTATAACAAACTATGTTAACCATCTCATATTGTTTGTTGAGTAACTTCTTTTGTTACCCGAAGGTAGGTTTTTACCGAACTCTTAAATACGATAGCATGTCGTCGTATCCGCTACGACACCATAGTCATAATCCTGACACCAGGCTGACCAATCACCGACCAATTGCGGATTTTCAACACAAATAAGCAAGAGAGTACTAAAGGCAATGCCTGGCAGTCTGTTCATAAGATAAGAAAATAAAAAGAATAAAAACCATTGTAACACCCCTACTTCTTAAGTTACGTTTTATTACATTATTAAAATAAGTTATGCTCTACGACTGATGTACCGGTTAGTTTAAACCTATTTATTATAGTCGATTGGAAAACAAGTTCTTTTAACCTATATTAATCCCTCTCGACTGTTTACTTCCTGGGTAGAACCAGTACTCAGGTACTGAATACCTGGAGCAATGTGCAGTTAATAGTCTTGCTCAAGGACTAACATCACGTACCGGTTAACTCCATGAAAATTAATGTTCACTGGGCTTTTAAAGCTTTTCATATCTACTCTGTTAGTACCGCAGTTTAATTAAAACTAATCTAATCTTTCAACAAGAATGATCAAATGTAATCATATGAAATGATCAACAAACAAAAAAACAGCGGTTATCTAGCATCCGACTGACTGGGTGCTGGTAGGGTAACGTTTATTCACGCATACTGTACGCCCTGGGCTCGAGGGCCGGATGCTGCCATTTTTTTTTAAATTTTTCATACAAAGAATGGCTTTGATAGAAGGATTTTATTGCATTTATGTTAGGAAAATATATATATATTTTCATTTAGTGAATTATCCACAAGTTATAACCATTAATGTGTAATTGTTATAATTCAAACCCACATCCACCCAGTATCTTGTATACTTACAGAGCTGTAGGGGTGGCGCTACTTTCTATAGTGTTTGGAGGTCTAATGCTCATGGACCTCAATGTGGCTATCATCGGCATTAAGAACATCGTCAGTGCCCTCATGAGCAAGCCTGTAACACCAACGACAACCTCCGTCGAGCCACCAACGGACACTGGGCCTACCGATGATTAGAGGTGGATAACGTCATGTGTGACGTCATATTTGATTTCAGGGGACTACCTTCCTAGTCTTGTGATACGTCATAGTTGTAAAGCCAAAAAGGTCTCACAGAATGTACATTTACTTCGTGTGTTAAATTGTATTTGATCCTCCACAGGCCTTACAATGGTCCAACATGATTCAACTCTCCACATTTTCTACCTTTTTTAGCACAATATTAATTATCAAACCTTTTTTCTAGATAAGCTCCTTGTATTCCTATTCTTTCTTATTTGTCTTTTTAGAAGGAAATATATATAACTAAATATTATATATTACGTTTTTTTTACCATAATTCTAAATACATACATGTATGTAATAGCTGACGACTGCGTTTGTTTAGCAGGGAAGACAGACTAAAATGACGACGTTTTAAAGGTGGTATCCGACAGTTTGCCCACATCTTATATATGTAACAATATCTATAAATAAGAACGAAAGGGACTCTTGCTAAAAATAGACATCGACGTCACAGCGGATGACGTGGTTGAACTAATACATAAGTTGTCACATGGTTTTCTTGGTTTTAAAATAGCTAACTGTGCAGCGTGGCTCAGATAGGAAATACAGGTTTGTAATGACAATTGTAGCGTTATGGTTCACCTTTCCGACAGGTTTAGGACAATAAACAGCATTTTATGAGATCTGTTTATATAATGGTTTAATATGATGTGTAATGAAAATATATTTGGTCCAAACTTTAACACCTTTAAATGATAATCTGAAAGAAAAGCTGAAATGGACTAATGCAGCTCGAATCTTTAATGAGGATTATGAAAATGAAAGAAATTGAAAAAAATATTTAAGAGACGAACGTGGCACAAGCTCGTATTTGTAAAAGAAACTTACCAAGAAGGTGATCATGTTGTCCATTTAACTACAAAAGAAACAATCATTTCTAGACGACATTAAAATGACTTCAGCATTTTGTTTCAGCAAGACTGCGTTATGAAACTTTTCCTACTTATTGCATATATACATATGTACTTTTTCTACGTTTTTCAGAGGTCTGTGGTCACGCATTCATTAAGTAATATATGTTGAGTCAATTATGACGACCTACTTCTAACAATCCATATACTGGCACAAAATGCACCCGAGTCATATATGAGAAACAAAATGCAATAAAATCGAAGCAAAATTGGTATTAAGCCCTGTGTGTAGTCATATTTCGAAACA
Organism: Sinonovacula constricta; assembly: GCA_007844125.1. NCBI lineage: Eukaryota > Metazoa > Mollusca > Bivalvia > Cardiida > Solecurtidae > Sinonovacula > Sinonovacula constricta. The sequence continues at coordinate 34,463,994 of CM017569.1, forward strand.
AATATCTACATAAAGCCTACAAAAACATTCACCGAAGAAAAGTTATTATATTTCTAAAAAATGGGGGTAGGAGTGAAATCTTCTATAACCACGGCATTTGTCAATGACTCTTTTCTCTTTACAAATCAATTTTCATTCTCATTCTTGCTGAAATGTTTTTAATGTTGTTTTTTTTTTGGTCTATTAAGAAGTTACACTTGAGATGTATGTGCATCCATTACATACAGTATCATGTTGTTACTTATGTTGTTTCTCGATTGATTTGTGACGTTTATGTTTAATTGTTGTATATAGTGTCATTTAACATTCCTGGGACATGTTCGAATAGTATGTACTGCGCGTTTAAATTTGCTTCTGTATCGTATGTTCTTATCGGATCTGATAGAATGAAAGTTTATTTAAGTTTTATGAACTTACGTCGAATAATGGATATAACTTCAAATCTACTTAATAGCAAACTCTTATGGTCGGACTCATAAAGATGTTATTGACTGTTGTAACTGTTTGTGTTTTGGTATATTAAATTAAAGTTACTAAGGTCTATTTAGTCATTGTTTTGGCTAATTTAACAGGCATATTTTACTTTTACGTGGATTTACGTATTTAAAGTTAACCTTGTATCATTGAGTATATTCAAGTACGATCTGCCTCTACATATTATTATAACATTATTGCTATTACATTATATGACACGTGATTTTAACATGCTAAATTCCAATTTATACATTATGTGCAAATCTGTAACCAAAGAGAACACTAATGTGAGGCTTTCATTGCGTCGCAGAGGGATTGAGCTTTAAAACATCTATCATTGCAAACTGCAGTGCTAACATCGGCATAAACGTTCTCTTTTGTTAAACAATACCCTGACAAGCAGCTGCGAATTTTTATTAATGCCTGCTGCCTTTATATAATTGCAAGCCACACTAAAGTGATGCAAGTTACACAATCGGAACTCCTCGGGTAATTCCGTCCTACACAATCGGAACTCCTCGGGTAATTCCGTCCTCGGTACACTCATCCCTCGGATGTATCGGGTGCAATGATATTTAAAGAAATCACGATCGTTTTGTTCGCCGGAAGTCGGAAGAATATGCTTAAAATGTAGTTCGCACAAAAACATGTTTTCAATGGCGTCGTTTTACAACTGTGTCTTTGCTGCGCCGGGTAAATTAAACTTGGATGATTTAAATTTGAAGCCGCCACAAAGTGAAGTTTTACAGGCATCGTACCATAGAGAGCTGTCATCCGAGCTGTCATCTTTGTTTTGACGTCTGTCACAAAAGAAGTCCCATTTAGGGAAATGGCCGAGATAATCCGACTACCTACATAAATCCGAGAGATGATTCGTGAATTATCCGAGGTGTTACGATTGCAAGTTACACTAGTAAAAGTGGAATACACGCATCTTTTGCCTGAAAAAGGTTTCACGGAACAGCTGCGATTTCCTGTTATTGTCCGATCGTCGTCATAAAAATGCATTCCAGAGCGGTGGTTAACATACCCTACGACATTACATTTTTCAAATGTCCAATTTGATGAAACGCCTGTTTCTGCATCACACAGATTCAACGGCGTTTTACAATAAGTCACATTATATACACTCTTTACATATTATACAAAAATGCCACTTAATTTAAAATATTGATTCATACTGTTCAAAGAACCAGGCCTTAAGCTGTTTTTTTAAATGTCTAAGGATTTAGATTGTTTTAAATTTATTGGTAGATTATTCCACAATCGAGGTCCCACTGTTTTTAATCTCCGTTCGGAAAAAGTCATATTTCTGTTAAATGGAAAAGCGTAGAAGCCGACAGACGAAGCAGATGATCTTGAAGCACGTTCAGATACTGGACGGGACAGGGGATCTAGTAGATAAGAAGGGGCGTTTCCCACTGAGCAATTGTACATATATACTAAAATTTTAAATGTAATGCGAGCTCTTATGGGCAGCCAATGTAGTTCAAATAATGCCTGTTGTGAATTTTCATACTTCGAACGACGCAAGACAACCTTAGCACACATGTTCTAAATACGCTGAAGTTTGGACAGATTAGTTTTGGATATGCCGTAAAGAATCACATTGCAATAGTCCAAGTGGTATATTACTAAGGATAACACAAGTGTTTCAGTAGCCTCTCTTGTCAGATACTTCCGGATGCTTTTTATTTTGAGATAGTTCAACATAGCAGCTTTACGTTTTATCTTAACATGCTCCTTAAAGGAAAGAGACTCATCCAAAAATGCACCCAGATATTTAATACAGCTTTGTGATTTAACAATGTCGCCACATATATTAATTTTGTTAGTGCTGCACTTGGTTAGTTGTTGGCGACTCCCAAACAAAATGAATTCAGTCTTTGCATTATTAATTTTAAGATTATTGCTGTTCATCCAATTATTGATAAGTACAGCAGCTTCTTGGAGTTCCTGAACTGCACGTGATTCCTCAGCGGGTGTTGGTTTGAATCGTTTATTAGCCATATGGTCATCCGCGAATCCATGCACAGAAATAGTTGGAGGCACAATATCAAAATAGTACCCGCATATGTCAAATACAGCCAAGGGCCCAAATAGCTTCACTGGGGGACACTGCATTCGTGTTCCTGTATGGTCGATTATTGTGAGTTGACACTGACTCTGCATGTGCGAGGCCTCAAGTATGAATCCACCCATTTTAAGGTTATTCAACGAACACCATACTGCAATTCCAGCACTTCTAATAGTATGACATGATCCACAGTGTCGAAAGCTGCACTTAGATCGAGAGCTATTAGTGCAGTCACCTCTTGATGTTCCATCCCATTCAGAATGTCATTGACTAGTCTCAGCAGAGCTGATTCGCAAGAGTGAAATTGACGATAGGCGGACTGATTTGCCGGTAGAAGGTTGTAAGCTGATACGTGTTCATTAAATTGATCAAGGGTAGCCTTTTCTATCAATTTAGACAGAAATGCCAGGTTGCTGACATCGATATCTACTGAGACATTTAGGCACTTTCGCTTTAATAATTATGTCTACAAATGTCAACGAGAGCCAAGAGAACCAGGTAATTGATTCTGAATTGACAACATTATCAACCTCGCATAGAATAACACCGTCCATTTCACCTGAATTTGTCAATGGCGAAAACCCAGGTGAGACGTCAGTGTTTACACAACCTGAGGCTGAAACAGACGCGTATTATATGGAGTGGACGACAATTGTTAACGGTAAGAAGCGCCCACGAGTTAGTTCAGGAAGTATTGGGAGTAAAACTGATTTTGATAAATCTGATTTTGATAAACTGTCAGCTGATGCAAAACAATCCTTGATGTTTTCAAAAATGCGCGCCATCGAGAGCAAAGTTGATATGTGCTTGGTGTCTCAACGCAAGTTAGAAGGTATGGAACTAAAACTAGATGAGCACGAGTCAGGGCTGAAGTTCATGGAATATAAAACTATTGACTTAGAGGCAAGAAGCAGGCGTAACAACCTCATCTTTAATGGTTTTAGTGAGAGTGCAAATGAAAATTGTTTTACAATGTTGTCAGATTTCTTGCGAGACAAGCTTGACATAAGCACAGTTATGGCAACACCCCGTGTACACAGGCTAGAGGCATATAAAAGGGAGGCGTCTCGCCCGATAATTGCTAACTTTCTCGATACACGTGATGTTGAGTATTTATTATCCAAGGCCAATCGTTTAAAGGGTACACACTTTACCATCAACAGAGACTATCCCCGGGAGATAGTCGATGCACGCAAATCGCTATGGCCCGAGTACAAGAGATTACGTCAGTCTTGTCCAAACAGCAAAGTACACATGGTGTTTCCAGCAAAAATCTTGAAAGACGGCCGAGTGGTAGCTGACGCCTTCCCTGACTGGAACCGCATCATGCACGGTGATCGTATCCGCACCCCGTCATCGAGTCTTAATCAAACGGTATCCAGCACGAATCACATGCCACGCGCTCCACAGGGACAACAAGCGAATCGTCATCAGCCTACTGTCCCAAAACAACAGTTTCCCAGACCCGAGTCTCACACAACAGAAGGCTGCAGTCCAAATCACCCTGTCCGTCCCGTGCGTCCCGTGCGTCACGCCCAAGGGCACCAAATCGCTCAATGCAGTCTCCTAGAACGCCCGCCGGCGACAAAACTATCCTTCGCTCTTGGATGGATGAAAGTCGACCCGTAAACCAGTCGACTGGAGAACAGCCATCAGTGCATGACCATTAGGGACTCGAGGGGGATGCCGATGGTTTTTCTGACTCTGCAAATAGTGCGAATATAAAAACGATATAAAAATATACGCATTAAATGTAAGAGGACTGAAGCAAAAGCTAAACTACAATGAGTTTTAGTGTTTGTTAATAACTACGATATATTTTGCATCCCGGAAACGCACCTCGATGACCATGATATTGTTGACATACCGGGTTACAATTTTTTTCATAAACATAGAAGGCAGCGATTTTTAAGAAAAACTGGAGGCTTAGGCATTAATGTTAAAGATGAACTCGCCCTCTTTGTTGAAATATTACCTAGCTCAACAGAATATATACTTTGGCTAAAGATCTGTGACAGTACTTAACCTCATAATGAGCCAAGTGTAGTAGGCTCTATATACTTACCACCTGAAAATTCACGCTTCCTAAATGAAGATTTTTTAACTGAATTTGAAGAAGATATCGCGACCAAGTGTAATACTTTTAAGTACATTTATTTAATAGGAGATACAAACAGTAGAACAGGAAAATTACCAGATTTTATCATACCTGACCCAATGTACACCAGTCTTTATGATACGGATAACGAAACACACTCTCTCTTAAACAAGCACACCATTCTAGAAAATCTCTCGATACCTACTGAACGTTATTCTTTAGATAACAGAACTAACTCATTATGATTAAGATTAATAGAAACTTGCCGAAATAATAACATTTTTATTGTAAATGAAAGAGTAGATAAAGACAAGCTTGTAGGCTCACATACTTTTAGAGACTCGCCTGTTATCGGTTACCTGATCGCATCAGCGGAGTGTTTTGCTAATATACATGAATTTGAAATACTTAATACTGATTCGCTTTTCTCAGATGGACATAACGCTCTGCATGTTACAATAAAAGATAACTTGAATTCAGACTCAAACCCACATGAAAACTTAAGCAACAGGCGCCCACCCTGGACAAAATCGCATCAGAATTCATTTGCTGAACATATCAATGTAACTCATGTACAAAGAATAATACAAACACTTAGTCAGACTTCCACAACCATTGACTGGGCAACAAATCAAATTGCTGATATATTTACAACCACATCAGAAAAATGTACCGAATATAAGCCTAAAACTCGCCAAAACCAAACTTATGCAGACAAGCCTTGGTTTGGTCCACAGTGTAGGAGAGCTAGGTCAGAATACAATAAGGCTAAAGATACTTTTAAGAAAACGAAAAATCATGAAGATAAAATTAAATTAAAAGAGGCAAGTAAAAAGTACAAAAAGACAATGAACAAATTTATACAAGTAGAAAAAAAGTAAAAATCAAAATAAGCTTAGAAATTTAAATGAAAAAAACCCAAACAGTATTGAATATTCTTAAACAGCTTAAAACCAAAAACTAATGACAAAAGTAAATCACCAACACTTGAAGAATTCTACGACTACTTTAAAGGTATCAATGAAAAAAATATATATGATGAACACCCCTCTCCCATTAATAATACGAATTTCAAGTTGCAAGATACAGCATTAAATGCTGCTGCTATGTCCATCATCAGGTGGGTGCCATATTCATCGGACGTTTCGGCACTAATCCACAACGTCCTCCTATGGTGCGCCGACCGGAGTTGATCAGATTCCGGCCTGGAGATAGTATGCTTTTGCTACTCTGTCTCGTCTGCCAAATTTCGGTGGATGACTACTTCTCTGCACTGTGGCCACCAAACCACTGTTCTTCCCTTTTTCGCCAAATCCACAGTGAGGCGTCTTCTGTTTCTCGGGCAATAGCCGATAAGGCTCTCTTCCGGGATTGTCCAGTAATCCCAAGTCGGCTGAAAGTGCGCCACAGTGACTGGGCTGGAAATCCTCTGCAGCCTACCTCCACTGGAAAACACCATGCCTTCCAACCTCTTTCAACACAACTCTCTGTGAGGGCCTGATACTTTGTGAGTTTTCTTTCGAAGCTCTCCTCAATTCTCTCTTCCCATGGTACTGTCAGTTCAACCAAGGCTACTTGTTTGGTTGAAAGTGACCACATAACCATGTCTGGTCTCAGGTTGGTCACGGTGATCTTTTGTGGAAATTTGAGTTGGCTCTTCAGGTCTACCTCTAGTTTCCAGTCACTGGCAGTGCCTAGGATTCCACTCGCACTTTTTGCTCCTTTGCCCTCTTGCCCTGCTTTGACAAAGGAAATGAGTGAAGGGCCTTTGCTGACTGTCTTCTGTGCACGTCTTGCCTGGTCTACGTGTTCTGCCATGGATGACAGTACCTTGTCGTGGCGCCATCTGTATCTGCCATCTGACAAGGCTGTCCTGCACGAACTCAGCACATGCTCCAGGTTCGCTGGGCGGCCACAAAGTTTGCAGTCTGGACTCTCGGATAGACCCCAAGTCTTAAGATTTGTTGGGCTTGGAAGCACATCGTAGACAGACTTTAGAAGAAAACTAAGTCTGTCGCCTTCCATGGTCGAGATGTCATCCCATGTCAACTTTCTTTGCTGTGCGCCCTCCCAGTTAAGCCATTTCTCCTGCTTCTTGAGGGTCACAGCCTTAGTGAGCCTGGTTTCCTCTTCCATTCGGCGGACTTCATCTTGCACTAGGGTACGGCGTTCTTTTTCACTGGCTTTGCTCCAACGTGAACGTGTAATGTACCCAAACCCCAACCTGCCTTGTGCAACACTTCCCACGATGTCGCTGTGCCGAAGACGTGCTTCTGCTTCACCCACTACCTTGTCTGCCTTCCATTTTCTTCCGGTGTTGACCTGTACACCTGCCTCCCGGACCTTCTCATCCCCACTGTCCCGCAGCATGATGACCTGGCGAGCCTTTGTGACCTTGTATTCTTCTGTCAGGGATTTGAGTGGCACCTGCAACTTGCTTCCTGTACAGTACAGCCCAAGACTTGTAAAACTTTTGGGCACGCCCATCCATCTTCTGAGAAAGGAATTTATTGTCCTCTCCATGGTTTCCACCGTTGACGATGGGACACTGTAAACCAGAAGTGGCCACAGTAAGCGTGGTAGAATGCCGTGCTGGTAGATCCAGGCTTTGAATTTTCCTGGTAATCCACACTTGTCAACTAGCTTTAGCCAGTCTTCCATCTGTGTGATGGTGTACTTGTATACTCTGCTTGTCGTTGAGCGAGTCACGGAACCATTTCCTAAGGCATTTTACTGGTTGCTCCTTGACAGTAGGTATGAGCTGACCCTTGACCCTGTATCTGGCACTCTCTTGCATCTTCCCTTTCCGCAAGACCAGACTCCCTGACTTCTCAGGTTTAAACTTCATTCTGGCCCATTGGATGATTTCGCCAATATCCTGCAGCATCCACCTTCCTTTCGATGTAGGACTTTGCCGTTATGGTCATGTCGTCCATAAATGCCCTAGTTGGCGGCTGGATTGTCCCTAAAACCATTTTTGGTCCTCTAGAGGTCTTCTCTGCCGACTTCACTATGAGATTCATAGCGGCGGAAAACAACACGACTGATATTGTGCATCCAGTCACAATGCCTATTTCAAGTCTATGCCAGTCGGTGGTTATGTCTCTTGTAGAGAACCTCAATGTAAAACCATCAAAGTAATGCTGCATTATCTGTCGAAATCTTACAGGCACATGATAGAGCTGTAGAGTCTTTTGTATCAGCTGGTGCGGGACTGAACCATATGCATTGGCTAAATCGAGCCAAATCACGGCAATGTCCCCTTTGTTTTCCCGTGCCTCCTTGATGATCTGAGTAATGACACTGGTATGCTCGACGCACCCTGACACACCTGGTACTCCTCCTTTCTGTACAGTCGTATCAATGTACTTGTTCTTGAGCAGATAAGAGGTCATTCTTCTTGCGAGGACTGCAAGGAGAATCTTTCCTTCAACATTGAGAAGGGATATGGTCTTGAATTGGCTTAGTTTTGTGGAATCCTCTTCTTTGGGAATAAAACAGCCATCTGCCTTCAACCATTCTCTGCAAAGTCCCCCCTTTCTCCAAATGACCTTTATCTTGGGACAATTCTTGTACACTCTGTACGGAACTCCATTTGGACCTGGTGCTGAAGATGTTCTTGCTTTCTTCACAATGTCCCTGACTTCTTCCAATCGTGGTTCTGCGCAATCAAACTCTTCCTCTGGTTCCTCTGGTGTGAGCAACTTCTCGCATTCTCCCAGCTCTTCGTGGCGATTGCTGTCACTATGCATCTCCTTGATGTACTTGTCTGCCTCTTCCTTTGTGCAATGGAGCTCGCCTGTCTTCTTTTCCCCTAGCAAGCGCTTCACAAACTGGAAGGGACTCTTGGTGAACTGGGCTCTCTTTCGTTGTCTCTCATGCCTCTTTCTGCGCAGATTCTCTGCTCTCCGGAGCTTCTGTATCTCCTTTCTTGTATGATCTCTTAGTTCTGTCAGGGCTTGCTTTTCACTCTCTTCTGCACATCTATAGCTGGCTTTCAAGCGTCTGAGATCTCCCCTTAGATTGGAAATTTTCTGCAGTCTTCTGTTTTCACCAACCTTTCTCTTAGACTCTCTCCCCTGCTCTAAGCCAAATCGTTCCTTTCCAAAAGTGTAGATAATCTCAGACATAGTATGCAGTTTTTTATCGGCTTTCCCAACCAGAACGTTCTCCATCATCAGATTCAACTCCTCATCGAAGGTCTTCCACTTTGCCTTTTCTGCACTAGCCGGCCACTTGACTTTCTTCCTTCTCTCCTGCTCTGAAGTTTCCTCCGCACCACTATCGTTTGCAATCTCAGTATTCTCGATGCTCTCCTCCCCCTCATCTGATGATTGGAGGCTCTGGACACTGTGGTGTTCTTCCTGATCCAGTTCCTCCTCCGTCTCACCAAGTTGCCTTGTGCGTTGCACCAGATTTAAGGTTGGCGGGCATCCCATCTTTGTGCGGTGAATCTTCAGTCCCACCTCGTTCTTCAACACTTTCCCACAACTACTGCATGTTCTTGACCAGTCCGTGTTCTGTCTTGTAGTCGATTGATCGGGCGTGTTCGTTTCCAATTGACTTTAAAGGTATCAATGAAAATAATATATATGATGAACACCCCCTCCCATTAATAATACGAATATCAATAGTATGTTAGACGCATCCTTTTCTCCAGAGGAAATCCGCAAGAGTATCTCTAGTCTTAAATCGGGGAAAGCATCCAGCCCCTTTGATAACATAATAAATGAGCACATCAAGTCCTCCCAAGATAAGATGATAAATCTATACTGCACCTTATTCAACGCTGTACTCAAAACGGGCCACATTCCATCGTCATGGCTCGAAGGAATGATAATTCCAATCTATAAGAACAAAGGAAATAAAGAAGATCCTAAAAACTACAGACCAATTACTATACTTAGCTGTCTTGGCAAGTTATTTCCGTCAGTATTAAATAAACGATTATCAAAATATGTAGATGAAGAAGATATTCTAAATGAAAATCAAGCTGGTTTTAGACAAGGATATTCATGCTCTGACCATATATTTACTCTCAATGCTCTAACAGAACTACTAAAGAAAATTAAGAAAACATTATTTTGTGCGTTTATAGATTTCTCGCAAGCTTTTGACACCGTCTGGAGGGCAGGTCTTTGGCATAAATTACTACAAAACAATATTTCTGGAAACTTTTTTAATTTAATTTACAATATGTATGCTAATATAAAATCGTGCGTGTCGACATGTGGAAACCTTTCGAACTTTTTCAATAGCGAAATTGGAGTAAGGCAATGGAGAAAATCTCTCTCCACTTCTATTCTCACTTTTTCTGAATGACGTTGAATCATATTTACTTAATAGAGGATCCACAGGTATTCACATCGAGCATAATGAACATACGTGGCTAAAACTATTAATTTTACTCTATGCCGATGATACCATTCTTTTATCTGACACAGCTGAAGACCTTCAACGGAGTCTAAACACTTTTAATGAATACTGTAATGTTTGGCACCTTAAACTTAATATTTCCAAAACTAAAGTGATGGTTTTTGGTGCAAGGAAACTGACAAACTATTCTTTTCTTTCAACGGTACAACTCTTGATATCACAAACAACTATCATTATCTTGGTGTAACCTTTTCCAGTAACGGATCTTTCCTAAGAGCACGCAAACATGTAGTAGAACAAGCAAACAAATCTCTTCACTTATTATATACAAGAATAAATAATGCAGACTTACCTTTAGATTTAGTAGTGACACTTTTTGACAACACCGTCCTCCCCTATCTTGACTTATGGAACAGAAATATTCGGCTTTGAAAACCTAGAAATGATAGAACGAGTACATTGCCAATTTTTAAGACGATTAACTAAAGCAAGGAAGTCAACTCCATTAAATTTTCTTTACGGCGAACTTGGTCGATTCCCTTTATATATAAATGTTTACACATTAATGGTAAACTACTGGTCGAGACTTGTTAGCGGTAAAGATAGCAAATTGTCGCATCAAATATATAAATATATGTTATCTATGGAACATTATACTGAATTCAAATGGATCGGAAAGATAAAAACTATTTTATATCAATAGGCCGACCCGACATATGGGATAACCAATTCTCATTAAACTTAAAAAATGTACATAAATATGTTAAGCAAGTCCTAATAGACCAATTTAAGCAAAATTGGCATTATCAACTGTCACAAACAAATAAAGGCCGTACCTACTTAAGTATGAAAGACCAAATTAACTTCGTGCAATACTTTAAAGACCTCAGGCCGTCAGAATACTTGAATATTTTTAATACCGCCCCTGTAATCACCTTTTGCCTGTTGAGACTGGCCGATATGAAAATATCCCTTTTGCAGAAAGAATCTGTCCACTCTGTAATTCTGCTGAATTAGGCTCTGAAACTCACTATCTCTTATACTGCCCTTTCTTTCAGCATGAACGAATTATGCTATTAAATATCCAGAGTCATCTTATTAATCCTGATAGAAGTGATTCCCATGTCAAGTTTTTACTATCACGCTCCCCTATTACGCAAATGAAAAATGTAAACAAATTTATTTCAATAATTTTGTCAAAGTTCACTGACAATCGGAGATAAAGTACTCTTACTCATAGATCCACCCACCAAACATCCTTTAGATGCTTAAAATGGCTGCCTTCGATACCTTTATTGCTAATTTTATTCATTTTATTATACATGTCCATCTTTTTCGACATAATGACCATACCATTACCATATTTACTAATAATTGCTGACAGTGCAATGTACATGAAACCGGCAATTGTAACTATATTATATTATTCATGTATGCTGCCTTTTTTGTTGACAAGTAATATAAACCCAACATTATATTGAAGTCCTTATATCAAGCATATATACAGATGCAAAACACTTCAAGCAATGAAAAATATCCGTATTTCATATGCTATGTCCCTCTTAATCAACAGCAAAGAGTCTAGTTAATCCACTTGACCCTCAAGAGACAATTATTACAGTTACCTGACCCGTTATTTATTTTTGTTTTCTCTTTTCCTTTTCCTCTTTAAAACACCAACCTGCCTAATTTACCTGTAAATCATGGGTATTATGATTATAAGGCTCACCTTTTACTTTGCATCCTTTTATATTGCCAAGGTGGACACGACTTGTATAACCCATGCCAGGAAAATCCAACTGTAAACACGCAATACACGCAATACCTGTACACATAATTATAGCTCCTCTTTCAGCTAGGTCATCACATACACGCGGACTCGCCGTGTATGGCATGTCCCCACTGACAACTGAGTGCATATACATGTATATATGATTGTGAAGCCTTTTCATAGACCGATTTGATATAGATGTATTCTCGCTCTCTCTCTCCCCCTCTTTCTCTCTCTCTCACTCTCTCTCTCTCGCTCGCTCTCTCTTCCTTCTTACTTTTCGAAGTTATATTACTCCATCACCACATAGTATTATACTTTACACCTCTTAAATTTAAATAGAATTTTAAATTTTAACATTGTTGTTGTTATCTAAAATGTAATCTTTTGCTTATCAGGAATCTCATTTTTGTAACTCTACTCTATTCAATTTCTTTTCTCATTTCTCTACAAATTGCTCTCACTATTGCGTTGTATATCATTTCTATAAACTGTATAATTGTCCTTGTTTAACACGTCATGTTGATATGTTTAACCCCCCCCCCCCCCCCTGTTTAACTGTAATTGTAAATTAGTTATTTTCCTCACAATTCTTGCATATCGTCATGCCTATTTGTATGATATTTTTGTACAAAGTTTATTGTCCTTGTCTAACCTGTCATGCTATATGTTTAACTTCCCCACATTGTATACTTGTATACTTGGGATGTAAATAAAGAATATGAAAGAATCTGATACTAGTTGAGTGAAAGTAGGTAACAGTTCATTTAGGAAGCATTTCAAAATATTTGTAGGCAAGACGTCAAGTTCACATGACTTATTCTGCATTTTCTTAATCTGTTTAATGTCACTCTCTAAGAGTTGCTTGAACATTGAGAATTGAGGCACATCCTTGGATAGAGGTTGGAAGTTCTCAAAATCCTTAAGTGACTCGCGTATGTTCTTGATCTTGTCCATAAAGTAGTCAGCAAATTTATCTGCCAAGGTATTGTTCTCATCCACATGTGGAAGTGGGTTCTCTGACTTGGTTCCAGTAAGTTCTTTCACTAGTTTATATAGCTTTTTAGAGTCTTCTTTATACTCAGTAACCTTATGGCTTAAAGTTGACGTTTTCTCATTTCTAAGTTCAAAGTGGTAATTGTGAATAGCAGACGTATAAGCTTTATAGTTCAAGTTATTCTGATGATTTCGCCATAATTTCTCTGCACGGCGTACTAAACGCTTAAAGGCAAGGATATTCTCATTGAACCAGGGCTTTGGTGATCTATACACTTGTATTTTAGACTTTATCGGTGCATGTATATCCAGCAGTTTCTCAATCTTTGACTCAAATTCTTCCACAGAAGACTCAACCGAATCAGCGGAAATAGTAAGGTCAAATAGGTCTTCTGCAAGGGCATTAGTATTTACATCTTTAAAGTTACGAAAAGACACAGGTTTGCTTACAATGCTCTCTTTTTGTACCCTGGTGACCACTTTAACGGCACAGTGGTCCGATAGAAATGGACCTGGTATTTATTTTGTCCATCTCATATATATTCAAGCACAAATAACTCAAAATGCAAATATAATTTCAAAAATGAATTTCATAGTCATAAACCACACACATTCATAAATGTTCACAGCAAGGCTCAGATTCTTGTAAGCAGTATATATCACATTATATACAATTTATTTCAGAGCACATGATTTAGCAGCCTAAGAGATGGCGCACACAATAACACACACCCAAGCGTGGTCTGAAAATAGATTTCCTGGAAAACCATATCTCTATGCTTACGGTTTTATTAAATGATTTAAAATCCGTGACTCACGACGCTTGCATTATTTCCAAACGATATGTTCACTGCAACAGCAGTAACGTTTTGTAACAAGGAACATTATAACTTGGACAGTTCTTTAATGAAAAAACAAGTTGTTGACTAAAATGTGCATCAAATACTTCATTTTGTTTTTGTTTTGATCCGATATAATAATATAATATATCCGTGAGCGCGATTACACAATGTTCATGGTCGGAAGTTCAGAGCCACGGCTTACGTTTCGGTGGGCATTAACAGTTTCGGGTAATTTTTTGTTGTAATTCGCCCTCATTGGGACCATATATTTTCTATATATTAACATGTGTATGAATGCGAATTTTGTGTCTTTGTTGGTACGTATCGACTATCGAATGACAGCTGAAATTCTGAGGCACGTATTTTGACCTTCAAGTTTTTTGCATGACTCTCATACACTGAGAAATACGGGCAAGGAAAAAATAAATTCAACTTTTCATCGCAGAGGGGAAAAGTGTTTTGTGTGTGTCTAGACGTGTTTTTAAACGTTAGCATTAATTTGTTAAGCTTGCCTTAGATTAGGTGTTATATTGGCTGTAGTAGTGAATGTTGATACATGTATAGGGCCTATATGCACATGAAATATTGAGTTCTGAATGAAACGCTTCGCGCAAGAACACATCATTCCAGAAAGATTTGTGTGATGTGGCGCAACCAATGCAGAACGAAATTAGCCTACACAAAAAAAAATCTGGGAAGAAACTAATCTGTCCATGACGCTCAATTCCTAACCTGTCCCCTCTCCTATATTGAAAACCAAGAGAACTTAACGTTGAGACAAAATGCACATTTAAGTGTGTTATTAGGAAATTTTCCACTGGTTGTCAAGAGTTTTTGCTTCAAATTATTTCAATAAATTGATTTTCGCTGTGTGACTGAATTAATAACATTCCACACATGCAGTTGTAACTGAATATTAATAAAACAGGTGCATCAAGTCTTGCTGAGTAAGTATCTCCAAGGCATCAGTAAATATACAAAGTTGCGTTTATATATATATATATATATATATATATATATATATATATATATATATATATATATATATATATATATATATATATATATATATATATATATATATATATAAACACACACACAGAATTAAACAACACAAAGCAAATCGACGTGAACAATAGCACCACAGACCTATAAGTAAACACGGTGTTTGCGTAAATAGACTTCAAACTTAGAAGGTCTTTGTTCGGTAACTTCTCAACTGCTTGTTTGCGAATAGTTCTACTGTTTAAACTGAACGGGTATAAGAAGATACCACAATACAATGTTTATTTCAACACTGAAAAACGCACAACCGCGTGTTGTTTTTAAGAAATGAGAAAATCATTCCAGGTGGAACTTACTTATAACGAGGAAAATGTATAAAATCTTTAATTCAACTAACATTTCGGAAACTGCAGTCTTTTAAAGGTGGTATTCGGCAGTTTGGATCATTTGTTTTTCTTTCATGCGACCAAATAAACTAGTGTTACCTTTAAGATCTCGCGAAATACTGTTAATTGGTGCCCTACATCCATGTTTGCGAAATTAATTAGTCAAATATTTGTCAAAGAACTTGTTAGCGATCGAGTTTTTCACATGCTTATAGATAACATGCAACTAAAATTTTACATTTAAAGACAAAAAGAAAGAAATTGCCGAAGATTTTTGCAATGGAGTGGTACGTTAGTGGACCTGTTTCACAATTGATCATCTATTTATAATGCATTTACATTTACAACTGTTACAAAACCAGTCTGAAAATGTCAGTTTGACTCACAATATATCGTTCCGCTCAGTACATATAGGCTAGCTAGATAATATACAGTGATACCTCTTCACAGCAACATTTGGCGGCGACACAAAAACTGTTGCTAGTGGGAGGTGTCGCTGTGTAGAGGTTATTATTGTTTACAAGTTAAAGTACCCTATATAAAACAACATTTTATTTCAATATTACTTTTTGGATACTTTAATAACATCAAAAGTGTAGTATTTCACATATCCATAATGTTGTTAACTTTTGTTGAAATATGAGAAACGTAATTTTAAGCAGTAAATATCCTTATTAGTAGAATCAGATAAGTCTTAAATAAAACAAAACGTAATTAAGTGCACTAAGTAGAAGAAACTATGCACTTAAATATGAAAGTAGATAAAAGTCTTAACATTTAATCATGAAAAATTCGAATTGTAAAATGCAGATAAAGAGGTTTTTTTACTTCTTTACTTGCTACAAACTGACCAATCAGTTTTTTGTGGATTTAATAAATATCATCATTAGTCACACTGTCTTCCCATAGCACTATTTGGCAGCATGTTATCAGGTGTTTTTGACGTCTGTTTGCTTACCTGTCAAATTGACACTTGATTAGCACATTTACTAAATCAGTGACAATCAACCACGATTTCTTCTCAATGAACAAAAGAGATACTTAGTCAAACTATACAATTGTTTTCTAAAATATCGCATTACAAATCAAAGCGCCGAAAAGCCCCCTTTGGGCGGTGTTTATTTTCCTCTGTAAGCAATTAAAGATTGGCAAATGATGGTCACTTTAGGTTATTTCGTTGTACATCGATTGCGCAATTCGATGGAAAGCAGGCAAGTCTTCAGCTGCAAAACGACCACCTCTTAAAGATATAGAATATACTTTGGGACAAGAGCTATACAAATACTTTCATCCGATGATTAAAAATAGTACATTAAATATATAATACTTTCCATATGATTGTATTTAAACAAAATTTATAATGTCTAAAATATATGCTTATAAGTGCTACCTGACGCGACCAATATACAGTGAGTTCAGAATTAATTAACTTATTAATTAATATAACCGACTAACTATAGTAAACCGCTTAGCTACAATCGCTTTAATTCCGTCAACTACACCACTGTGATTTTAATCTAAATCACGACTGCATACCTGGCAGAATGCATTGAGGTCCGAGCGGGATATCACAAATAACTCGGCCTAGTATATAATGCATAGCCAGTGGAACACTCGCTACTAACATTTTTATCCTCCTTTTGCCCCTTTAGTCACTGAATGTTATTCTTACGCGGCGTTGTTCATTTATAAATCTGCACTTTATGTACATCTGCATTACACAATATAATCATTTGAACATTTAGTTTAAACAGATTATAATAAAATGTTGCTATTTGAAGCATGCCACGACACAGTTAAGTAATCTTTTTCATGCAAGTACATGTCTGTTTCTATACACGCAATACTTTTTCTCAGGCATGAGGAATGACCGCGGGTAGTCGCGATCATGCAGGGTCAATCCTTCATGCTTCCGAAATTCAGCTTTCTCATAACTCTGGACGCCTTCGCAAGCGACACTGCCCCCAAACCACAAATAGTTCATGACGTTCCTTTCTCCGAATGCCATCATAGAGAATCAAGTCTCTAACGGTCACGATTATAATCGCCATTTAGCTGCACCTGTAGTTTATAGCAGGAATCATATAAGTAATATCAAGAAAACAGTTGATGCGAGGCATCACAGGTGACGCAAACGATTAAAACAAATTTAAAATAAATTGTGGCATACATTTTAAAACTTAATTAAAGATAGTATCAGTGAGCTTTCTTTATTTAAGTACTTGTAAATAAATAACAAAAATTTAACCTCCATGAACCGAATTATGGCCCGTATTAGGGTTATAAAAGTCCGCAAAATAGACTTCCCCATGTGCAAATTTCAGTGAGCATTCCATATATAGGCGTCGCGCTCCAGCTTCAATGATTCGATCAGGCATGACAAAAATAGGGTACACACTGATCCATCCAGACCTATCAATTGACTCAGTCAATATCAGGTACTGTAAACCCCAGTTTAAGGTACTCAGATCCAACCAGCAGCGTTGGATGGGACCGAGTCCCGGAAAGATTACATAGACCCACTTTAATGCTGTGCCACTATTAACAAATAGTCAATAACAGGCAAGGGTTTGAACTTTGCTGAGTCAATAAGAGACCAAGCATTATATGATTAGTATATATGCCAGTTGAAAGACAGCGGGCTTTTGAAAGTTTGACTTCATTGGCCCAGGACAAACGGATGCTAATTTATATATGCCAGTTAAAAGACAGCGGGCTTTTGAAAGTTTGACTTCATTGGCCCAGGACAAACGGATGCTAATTTATATATGCCAGTTAAAAGACAGCGGGCTTTTGAAAGTTTGACTTAATTGGCCCAGGACAAACGGATGCTGATTTATATATGCCAGTTAAAGACAGCGGGCTTTTGAAAGTTTGACTTAATTGGCCCAGGACAAACGGATGCTGATTTATATATGCCAGTTAAAGACAGCGGGCTTTTGAAAGTTTGACTTAATTGGCCCAGGACAAACGGATGCTGACTAAAATATGCCAGTTAGAAGGCAGAAGGCTTTTGAAAGTTTGATTTAATTGTCCCAGGACATACGGATACTGACTAATATATGAAAGTTGAAAGACAGAAGGCTTTTGAATGTTTTACTAAATTGGCCCAGGGCATACGGATGCTGACAAATATATGCCATTTGAAAGACTGAAGTCTTTTGAAAGTTTAAATAAATTGGCACAGGACATACGGATGTTGACTAATATATGCCATTTGAAAGACAGAAGGCTTTTGAAAGTTTGACTTAATTGGCCCAGAACATACGGATGCTGACAAATATATGACACTTGAAAGACAGAAGGCTTTTGAAAGTTTGACTTTATTGGCCCAGAACATACGGATGCTGACTAATATATGACACTTGAAAAACAGAAGGCTTTTGAAAGTTTGACTAAATTGGCCCAGAACATACGGATGCTGACTAATATGTGACATTTGAAAGACAGAGGGCTTTTGAAAGTTTGACTTAATTGGCCCAGAACATACGGATGCTGACAAATATATGACACTTGAAAGACAGAAGGCTTTTGAAAGTTTGACTAAATTGGCCCAGAACATACGGATGCTGACAAATATATGCCATTTGAAAGACAGAAGGCTTTTGAAAGTTTGACTTTATTGGCCCAGAACATACGGATGCTGACTAATATATGACACTTGAAAAACAGAAGGCTTTTGAAAGTTTGACTAAATTGGCCCAGAACATACGGATGCTGACTAATATGTGACATTTGAAAGACAGAGGGCTTTTGAAAGTTTGACTAAATTGGCCCAGAACATACGGATGCTGACTAATATATGACACTTGAAAGACAGAGGGCTTTTGAAAGTTTGACTAAATTGGCCCAGAACATACGGATGCTGACTAATATGTGACATTTGAAAGACAGAGGGCTTTTGAAAGTTTGACTAAATTGGCCCAGAACATACGGATGCTGACTAATATGTGTCATTTGAAAGACAGAGGGCTTTTGAAAGTTTGACTAAATTGGCCCAGAACATACGGATGCTGACTAATATATGACATTTGAAAGACAGAGGGCTTTTGAAAGTTTGACTAAATTGGCCCAGAACATACGGATGCTGACTAATCATGCCTTTTCGAACGCTCAGTCCGATTTCGTTGGCCAGAATAAACAATAAACCTATCTAAAGAATTAAGAGTATGTACACAAGATAAATGCCCCGGTAACTAAACAGTTCTTAAGGAAAGATCAGTTTGAAATAAAACAGTCGAAGCGACGACTTTTAATGAGAACTATTCAATGACATATGAGCCACACTCACTGACATCGTTTGAAACAAAGCTGTACACTTTTCTAACACGTAAAGTATCTCATTTCAGTAGAAAATAAAGAAAAGAGGAAATCCATCATAGCGATCAGAACAAAATGAATTATTATGAAGCGACTATAGGTAAAGCGATCGAAAAATTATTATGTATTAGGCGTATCATTTATTTGCAAATGGCATGTCAAGTAATAAGAGTCAATGTCATACAGTTATACCTACTGTGCAATCTCACAGTAATGGCAGTGGAGACCGCCGCTCAAATGGCCTTACCTATAGGGGCAAGAATGGAACGATGAAGTGACAGTGGACATCTGGATACAAAGAATAGGTTGGTACGTATCGGGTGTGACTGCTGACACAAGTGTTGATTACCTAGTAGATATAGGGGCAACCGTAACATTGATCTTGAAGGTGGAATTCGACAGTTTGTGGCACTTATTTCTCAAATTATTGTGGTATAAAAAGATCACGAGAAATGATTTTATTGATGTCCTATATTTGTGTAAAAAGTGATGCATAACACACAATTCGTCATAACCAACATGTATTACCTATCAGAGCCACACTGTCCAGCTATTTTTAAACTTACAAAACTATGTGACCATTTTATTTCGAGGCCAAGTTTTAAAATCAACCGGGTAATCCACGATGAAGTCGGTACCTATTTTTAGCAGAAATCCCTTTCGTGCCTGTTTGAAGATACAGAAAAATTGGAGCAATTTTTACAATGTTTGTACTGATTTGTGCTGTCTGACAACTGAAATAACGTGTAAAATCGGTGTGCCGGTGGCTCTACCCAGACATTTATCCGGGGTCTTGCTCCACCAAAACAGTTGGACGGCGCTATAATGAACATCACTGGTCGCTGCGATGTATCTCAAAACAAACATTTACAACACCATAACTTATCTAAGAAAACGTCAGCGCTTGGATATTTTTTATTCGAATAGATCGGTTTTCTTTTCATTGCATGCATTTAGAAACCTTTCCTGAAGGATGTGCGAGGTTAGAGCTCTGTAAAACAGGTTTAAGCATACCAGTTGGCCCATATTGCCGACTGACCGTTCCGATGCAGTCACTGTCGGTTTGCCCTTTTTTGTTGGATGACTCATCACAGATTTGTTCTTACTTTTACATTCGGCGTTGTCCTGTGCCTTTCAAATTTTGGCACATGTTCATCGGACTGTCATATTACCTTATTGTGTCGTGTTTTTTTTTTAAATTTGGACAGACTGCATTTATTATCTATCACACGTTTCTGTACAAACTTTGATAAATGTATGCGCATTATATCTTCGATATTATGTTTTGTTAGGATATAAACTTTATGACTCTCCTTTTTAAGTATTTTGCTTTTGCAGAAATATTGCAACCAAAATTAGGTCATATGGATACATATTTTTGTGGCATGCTGTCAAGATTTCCCTCACAAATGCGGTTGCCAGAAACTTCTTTTAAGTCGTACCACACATATCATCTGCCGAAATCAAATGAGTAGGGGATGTTCACTTTTGTTACCATGTAGACTGGGGAATTAAAAGGGCTATTCAGATATACAAATTTCATCAATAACCAACCCAATTTCTTTTGTAAATATTTATCATTCCAAGGCAGCTTATCATTCCAAGGCAGCAAATCTAGCAGTAGTAGTAAATCATACTTTTCTTAATACGTTTAACTTTCCGACACATCTTTTCCTGCGACTTTAATCTTCTGTATCAACTTTTTCTGATATCTTCATTTATATTGGCCTTTGGTTAGTACTGGGTCTTTAAGAAAAAATAAATTGTGCAGCCTTGATTCAGGTCTACCTGCAATCTACGTTCGATCTGCAGTTTCTCATAACTCACATTATATATACACATAGCGCCGGGTTGTAGTAGTAATAAATTATATAGGTCTGTTGGTTCAATCTATTTAATTGCACTGAGCCAAATAGACCGACAAAATGTGTGATCTAGTTGGTAGGATTGAGTGTTTGTGAACGAGATGTCTTGTATGAAAATATATAGGCTGGTTAAGACGCCCGACTCCCCGTGTAACTGGGTTGAATCAGTATAAAGTGTACAGGAAAAAGTAGGACTGAGTGTTGATGTTGATTAGTAAGTGAGTAAGAGCTAGTTGTAATAGCAAATACAGACAGACCAAGTGCTGGAACGATTATACGATTAGTAGATCTTTAAGACAGGTGTCATACTACGTCATAGGGACAAATAGGTAAGATATAATAACAGATCTGGGTCGGTACAGGGTACTGATTTAGTTGGTACCATGTAATGAAAAGCATTGGGTGTTGTAGAAATGGGTGCAGGAACGAGTGCAGGAACGAGTGCTGTTTCAAATGTCTGTTGGCTTGGGTCGGTTTGGAGTAAAATATAAGTCAACACTGAATGCTGGACCGACACAGTTGTTAAAAAGTTTTTTAAATATTTTGCATATAGCTTGGGTGTTTGTTGTAATATAGATTTATTTTAAATTATTATTATTATTTTTAGACCTAGTTTTAGGTAAAATGCAATCATGTAGAAAGTAATGTATAATTATAAAATAATTTCTACAAACGGAGTGTTAGTGCCTATGTTGTAACATGTGTCCCAATGTATAAGCTATATATTTAGAAGTGTTTTTTTTGCAGCTGAAAACTTGCCCGCTTTTTTAATGCGTTGTGTATTTGGTTTATCAGGGAATAATTTTAAAAGACCATTTATGTTTGCATACCTTTAATTGCTTACATGCTTACACCATCCAACCAGCTCTTTTCAGCACTTTGATTTTATTCTGGACCAGGTAGCACAATTACTAGAGCATTGGCTCCAGGTGCAGGAGGTCCCAAGTTCAAACCTGTGTCTTAACACACAAATGCAATAAAAATGTGTGGATTCAGCTCTCTTGCTAAAGCTTAAGCAAATTTGAGGGTTGTTCCAAAACATCTCGTTGATGTGGGTTTTTTTGCCATCATGCCAGATGTTTATGGAGTGCTATTTTCTATTAAGACCGCACTGTAGCTGATTCAAGAGGACACAACCTTTGGAGAAATAAAATAATGTTGGTGGAACTTTAAACTTCACAAAGACAAAACACTCTCTGTAACACTCAATAATAGGATTCTATGCTGAGAAATTATATCCAGTTAATGAACATATTTGTTGGAAAGTGTTGATCAAAGTACCCACAATATCATCTGTATTTCTAATTTATTTGTCCATAGCAAATATATGTCCTTCTGTCCAGTTAAAATCACACCTTTAGACAACATAACATCAAATCAACTTTCCTTTATAGTTCTGTTTTGACATGATTTCTATTCGAGTACCAGAGACGTGGATAATACTGTCTTGTTTCAAACAAAGATCTTACAGTTCCTTGGTCAGATCAGTGTTTCATTGGATGAATGTTTCTGTGGGAATTGGATATCACCAATTCCTAGCTTTGTCAAAGGAATCCAACTGTTGAGTGAGGTCATGTGTCCACAACTCTATACTGAACCAGCATAAGTACATCCTGAAACAAGGGATAAAAGTGATAACTGCAACGGATATATACATTTTCCATTCTTTTAAGAAGAGATGATAAAAATATATTACAATTGTAAGTTTTCAAAGCAAATATTGGCATAATAATTTAGTACCCAAATTAACAGAGAAGTAAAAATAACAAATATTTAAGAATTATGTTTTTTACATTCTGTCCTTAAATAAATCAGGTTTATATACATGTATACAATTTATAGACACAGGAGAGACAAAAGAAGAAAAAAATTGTTGATAGAAAGCATGTTTTTGCAATCTGAACTAAAAATGTCACTGGGATAAACATAGATTAGGACTTAATGACCTTAAATAATAAATACAACCACAACCTTGAAGGGTGCTTTCGCAAATACTGCAGTAAGTACTGGTTTGTTTTGTTGTTTTTAAAATAAATTGCAGCGACTAACTATGATCATTATAGCAACGTCTGGCTTTTTGGTGAAGGAAAACCCCAGACAAATGTCTGGGTAGAACCAACGGCCACACCGCTAGTCAGCTAGAAGACCTTCCCGACATTAAGTCCTTCGCCACAAATGGAACTCATTAGGTGAGAGTCTAAGCAGTCAAAGAGTTACAAATCAGCGACTCTAATACTGCTCTATATAAATATTGGCAACACAGTTTCAAGTATACGTCAGTAAGATCGTCTAATGGCGATTGTTTGACTGAATGCCTAAAAATGGCAACTTTATGGCTAAGACTAATATACAGTTTGAGTAGCCTTAGTATAATCTTTAAGATGATCTTAATGGTTGCACTGTGGATGTTCTATGTGAGACACCTTCAAGTGAAAGGCAATAAGATGGGGAAGTTTAATAAAGTACGTACAAAATGGAAGAAATGGTTTAAAAATGGGTTGGATGGGCACTGGGCAGACAGTGGGACTTCTATATAGCATCATTCAGTGACATAGGAACTTATTGCCAGTTTAAACAGCTGATCTTGTGATGGATCAGTGGTAGAACAATGTTGTTTAAAGGGTTTAGTTAAGGTTCAACTTTATTAAAAAAAGCTTTTAAGTGCAATATTTCACAATTAAAAAGAATGATACAATTGTTGTCAGACACTGTTTTAAAATAGATAAAGATTATGATGGCAAATTATGTTTTAGAAACAATTTGGGTACTAATTCAGCAGAAATGAAACAGCTATGATTAGAATTATAAAATTCTAACTTCAACATTGGAAAGTCTAGCAGTCTTGCAAGAATCTATCAATTATACTAAATCCTTAATTTTAAAAGAAAGAACCTAACTTGAAAGCCATGCAGCAAAAAAGTTTACAATAGGTTTGATGGGAAAATATAGGTTAAGGTTGTTAAAGGTTTTGTAAGGACAAAATTTGTTTAAAAAGATTTTTGTTAAATAAAAGTATTTAAAGGATTAATAGTTATAGCAACAAGATCTGCATATATCAGAGTAATCCATGAAAAACAACAGGTCTGCTGGAAGATCAACTTATATATTTGAGGAGGTAAGATGCATGACTCCAGATCATGGGGTCTGTGGTTCAAATCTTGGTCAGGTCGCCGCTAATTTCCTTGAGCAAGAAATTTACCTAGAATTGTTCCACTCCACCAAGTTGTATAAACTGGTACCTGCGAGGGTCAATAATATGACTTCCCAGTGCCCTGTGTCAACTGCCATAGAACAGGATTGAGGAATACATCCAATGATCAGGGAGTAAACTGTAAAGTCGGCTGAACAAGAACTAGCTTCAAAGTAGACTATAAGTTGGTTTTACCTATAGTGAAGTTACCTGCTCATTGCTCATCACATCTTTCATTCTTGTTCTTATTGTGGAACCAAAATCAAATGAAGTAAACCAGTAAGTCTGATCACTAGATTATATGTGGATATGTTGTTCTTTAAAAGATTTACTGATTTAAGGCCAAGCATCGTGATGATAAGCCAAAACACCAACAAGCTCAATAAGATAGGATGGATGCTTAAATTCGTAAATAACCAACTTACCTCTCCAGGAAAAAACTTGTTCTGTAACTGTACGAGGGTAAATGAGAGGTCTTCTAACATGTCACCACAGCAGTATAACTCCACCTGTAGGTATAAATTGTCATCATCATCATCAGCATCATCAGCATCATCATCATCATCAGCAGCAGCAGAAGCAGCATCCAACAGTGATGGATAGTAAAATGGCAATTTTAAGTAAGAAAAGCAGCATAACTCTGCCAGATTTTACTTAATGGTTACCGGCCTTTTAGAAATAGGTTCTGCTTTTGATAGTGAACAAGTCTTCCATGTCTGAAGTGAAAATCTTTGACAGCTGTGAAATGGATCAGAACAAAAAGTGGAACTTATGCTGACACTGATAATGACAATGGCTCTTTTTTTTCCAGAAAAGTACAGCTAAAAACTAAGACTCCTAATAATGGTGGCAATTTAAAAAAAAAAAAAAATGGACAAAATAACTGTTTATGATCCTAATTTAACACAAAAAAAACAAACTTTTGCAATGACTTCTGACCAAACCATTAAACAGATTTTTTATGCAAAGACATTTAAAAAATAACAACGATTCTATATTCTTAAGGACAGAATATTTTAACAAATTTCCACAATAAGTAGTCTGTTTTTGCCAAATTTTCAATTCAGGTTTATGGATAATTTTTAAAAGTATCTGTCTGTCCCTCTGTCCATTCCTTTACTTTTCTGCAGCATGTGTCCCAGGTTTTGGTGTAAGCAGCAGGTGGTTAAAGGGTAAAACTGCAGCTCTTCTTACAAGTCTGTTTAATTACAAGAAACAAGCAGTCCCTGATCACAAATCAATGTTTTTCTTCTTATCTGGATCTATATGTTACTTTCCTCACTGACCTTGTTTGTTAGAGCCAGGTTGAGTTTAGCTTTCAGGAATGTTTGCACATTGCTGATGGTTGCTGTCCCTGCCACTCTTACATATTTCTTCTCCAAAATCTTAGTCAAAATTGCATCTCTGAAACAGAAGGGAAACTATTGCTTAATTTGATCTGTTACAAATGAAATTTAATAAACTTTAAAATGATAACTCTCCAGCAATTACTGGTAAACAAAGCAGTCACGGTGTTTTTAAAAGACAACTTTAAAGGTGGTCTCTACCAGATTGGACCAAAATTTCTTTTCTCAAATACATGTAACCACATTAATCATTGTTACATGAAAAAGTCCTTCAAAATGCTGTTCATTGATGTCCCAGAACTTTTTGAGCATTAAAGCAAACATCGCCACTCATCATTGCAAAAAGGTATTTCTTATCCAAGCCATGCAGCAGAGATAGCTATTTTTAAACGTAGAAAACCTATGACCAATTACTTTCGAGACCACGTTATATAGTCATTTGGGTAATCTGCTCTGACGTCGATATCTATTTTTAGCATAGATCGCTATCAAACTTTTTATAGAGTTGGAAGAAATACACATTCAAAGTGATCTTTTCATGATTAGTTCTGTCTAATAATTCAGTTAGAGTTCAAATTAGATTTTATTAAGACTAATGCATGGGTTTATAAAAGAAAATTAAGCCCCAATTCCCCAAAGCAGTGGTTCACTAATGTTACAAATATTATATATTATAGCAAACTGTTGGATACCACCTTTAAGGTCTGTTCTAACGAGAAATGATAACAAATCAGGTTCATGGTATACTCTAAGTACAATAAAACTAACAGCACGCAGTAAAAGTCCGTTTACATTTGGCAAGATCAACCTCTTTCCTTCTATTTACTTTTGGGAAAACAGTGACATAATGCCCGTTACAGTTATAAATGCCTTGCATTTTCATCATCAAAATAAGTGCAAATAATGTCTTACTTATATTTTAAAAATACATTATTTCATATACCTAAGTCAACAAACAACTATTCATAAAGTTTATAAAATCTTCTAGAAGTCATAAAAAGCCATAAATGATTTTATTGATTGTGGTTGAATCTTGAATTGTTCCGATTAGTGACAAGAGCATTTGTATAATCTCATGACCTGCATTTACATGGTAATATGTCTTAAACATTAAGTTCAGTCAACCCATTTCCCTTAAGAATTTATAAAGATTATGCTATAAACCTTTCCTCTAGTGAAGATGACAACTTACATAGAAAACCATATATATGCAGTCTTCCTGAAAGAATTTTACAAACCTTCGGTCCACCAAGCTAGCAATATCTACTGATCCAAATCCAATTTTATTGGACCTGTATGATTTTGGCATTTTGACACACACAAAAACTAACACTAGTTTTGCAAATCATGCTTTTATTCTGTTATTTATAAAGTGACACCGGCTTAGACATCTGAACACATCGACAATCTCTGTAAAAGGATGGTAAGCTTACCGAGGTGTCACAAGAGGATGGGTTCAGTAAAAGGCTGTCAAGCAAGCATTGTTTGGTTAAGTTTAATATATGTTTTTATAATAATTCAGAGTTTTGAAAAAATGTGGCTAAAAATTCTGGTTGACCATTAATCTATTTAACATTAGAAGTCAGACTTTAAAATTTACTGGACCAACAGAGGTTTTGTAGACTGGGGCCACAGTCCACCGGGTGTTGTTGAAGACTGTTCATGTGCTGGTATAGTGTGCACCTTGGCATAAGTATCCAGGTAAAGACTATAGAGTTGTGGCATTTCAATAAGAGTTCATTCAGTCTACGTACCCTTCTTGTTCCAACACCAAAGAGACCATTTTAACTGGAGGTTTTTCTTCTTTCTCACGAGGTGAAACTTTGGGTGACTTGGGTCTTGCTAATACTAAAAAAAATAAATTACATAGATATGCATGGATGCTTTTATATTGCCATATTGTATGGGTTGTGCAACTGCATTTAATAATCATTGAAATTTGAACAAAGGTTTC
Organism: Sinonovacula constricta; assembly: GCA_007844125.1. Taxonomy (NCBI): domain Eukaryota; kingdom Metazoa; phylum Mollusca; class Bivalvia; order Cardiida; family Solecurtidae; genus Sinonovacula; species Sinonovacula constricta. The sequence goes on from CM017569.1 coordinate 34,491,694, forward strand.
TATATCATGACCTGCATGTACCCTAATAGACAAGTTATATTTTTTCTTACTGGTAAGTATGAATGGACAAGGAATTTGAGAAGACAACCCAGATGATGGTTTTGTAGGACCATTGGCAATAAATGTTTATAAACTTGATAATTTGTTTTCTGATAAATGTTTAAAAAAATATAAAAAAATGACAGATTTCAAATTACCCAACAGTAACAAATTCACAAGTGGCATCTTATAGCATTTGTAAAAAATATTTGATGGTCTAAAGTCAGTTTCTTTTAAATATAAACTATAAATGGTAATATATAATGGCCTTATTTTTGAAAAAAACTTCTTGACAGTTTCAATTTGGCACAGTGTGTACCTAAATGCACATTTGAGATACATGAAGATAATGTCATTAGAAATGAACTGACTCGGTTTGCACTCCAAAGTGTCTTAAGACTCAACTTTTTGCTAGTATCATAGAGACTTGATGAAATATAAGACTAGTATTGTCAAGATCTTATAGTGTCCCTGAGACTTTGTGACACATAAGACTGGTGTTGTTAAGATCTAACAGTGTCCTTAAGACTTGGTGAAATAGAAGACTGGTATTGTTAAGATCTATTAGTGTCCCTGAGACTTAGTGACACATAAGACTGGTATTGTTAAGATCTATAAGTGTCCCTGAGACTTGGTGACACATAAGACTGGTATTGTTAAGATCTATTAGTGTCCCTGAGACTTGGTGACACATAAGACTGGTATTGTTAAGATCTATAAGTGTCCCTGAGACTTGGTGACACATAAGACTGGTATTGTTAAGATCTATTAGTGTCCCTGAGACTTGGTGACACATAAGACTGGTATTGTTAAGATCTATAAGTGTCCCTGAGACTTGGTGACACATAAGACTGGTATTGTTAAGATCTATTAGTGTCCCTGAGACTTGGTGACACGTAAGACTGGTATTGTTAAGATCTAACAGGGTCCTTGAGACTTGGTGAAATATAAAACTGGAATTGTTAAGATCTAATAGTGTCCTTGAGACTTGGTGAAATATAAGACTGGTATTGTTAAGATCTAATAGTGTCCTTGAGACTTGGTGAAATATAAGACTGGTATTGTTAAGATCTAACAGTGTCCTTGAGACTTGGTGAAATATAAGACTGGTGTTGTGAAGATCTAATAGTGTCCCTGAGACTTGATGAAATATAAGACTGGTGTTGTTAAGATCTAATAGTGTCCTTGAGACTTGGTGAAATATAAGACTAATATTGTTAAGATCTAACAGTGTCCTTGAGACTTGGTGAGACATAAGACTGGTATTGTTAAGATCTAGCAGTGTCCTTGAGACTTGGTGAAATATAAGACTGGTATTGTTAAGATCTAACAGTGTCCTTGAGACTTGGTAACACATAAGACTGGTATTGTTAAGATCTAACAGTGTCCTTGAGACTTGGTGAAATAAAAGACTTGGTGACTGTATTCTAATTTAAACAAGTAAATTTAAGAAAAAAAAAATTACAGACAAAAAAAAATTGTCCACAGAACAAGGAATTCCCACAATAAAAAGGTCATAATCTGGCACATCGGGTCATTGCATAACCGATTACAAGTTCATGCAGTAAGTTTTCACCCCTAAACAATGTGAAAACTTTTTGCAATGTCACTAGCCCTCAATTTTAAGACAGGTCCTTCTTAAGTTGAAATTGATTGGAAACAAAAACTCCATGGATGCATCATGGATGCATGATCAAAAGACCATTGATATAATATACTGAAAAAAAAAAGTTTAGCAAGTTTTTCACACCTTATATTTTTTTTTTTGAGCTTTCGAATGAAGACGTTTTTATATGGAAATGATGTACTTATCGATGCTCTTTACACATCTATTTGTTTGTTCGAAAACCGTGTATTTTATCAGCGAAGCGTAAGAAACTCGAAAATCACGTGCAACGTAAGCACGGCAATTTCGGTAGCATGTAGAGTCGAGTAATGTACCTCATTGTTTTGAGCTGTTACCACAAACAAAATAACCAGTTTAAAACTCGAAGAAATTCCAATGGGGCGTCGCCAAGAAATGACGTTAGAAGAACGTCAAAGAGCTTTAGGTATGCTCTACGCTGGTATGACGGCAAGAGCTGTCGCTCGGCATTTCAATCGCCATGAGTCTACAATTAGTCGCCTTAGAAACCGTCTGAGGGAAACAGGACGAGTCAACGACAGACCCAGATCAGGCAGACCACGGAAAACAACGCCACGCGAAGACCGTCACATCACGACGCTTTCTCGACGTAACCGGTTTATGTCCAGTGGGAAGATAGCCCGAGATCTCATGAATACTACTGGGACTAGGGTGTGCCTCAGAACTGTGAGAAATAGGCTTCGCGCGGCAAGGCTAAAGGCGTGTCGGCCTTACGTCGGGATTCCGTTGACGCATAGGCATCGTCAGGAACGGCTCCAATGGGTTCGGGGGCATCGTCCATGGACACGCAGACAATGGAACAATGTGTTATTTACCGACGAATCGCGGTTTAATGTATCCTTCGCGGATGGCAGGATTCGAGTGTGGCGTAGACGAGGTGAGAGGCTCCACGCAGACAACGTTGTCCAACGAGATAGATACGGAGGTGGCAGTGTAATGGTTTGGGCTGGGATTTACCATGATGGTAAGACTGAACTCGTTACTGTGCCTGGCAACCTTAATGCACAAAGATACTGTGATGAAATCCTCGAACCTGTTGCATTGCAATTTATGCAGCAACATAACGTGGGGATTTTCCAGCAAGATAATGCCCGCCCGCATACCGCGCGTCACACACAGGGTTTCCTTCGTCGAAACAACGTGCAACTTCTCCCCTGGCCTGCAAGATCGCCTGATCTCTCACCGATTGAACACCTATGGGACCATTTAGGTCGTCGTGTAAGAGAGAATCATGACGTCGACGACGTGCAGGACCTTGAACGTGCTCTGCGAGTTGAGTGGGCCAGAATCCCTCTACGTGTTATCAGAAAGCTAATTTGTAGCATGAGACGTCGGTGTTTAGCAGTATTAGCTTGTAACGGGGGTCACACTAGATACTGAACTCCTTGTGAATTTTGACGCCTTACCCCTAACGTCTTTCAGGCTGTACAGTGAGCTAAGGCAACAGGGTTTTGACAATTTATTGTTACAAACTGATTGAAAACTAAATGCTTTATTCAATTATGTACTTGGTTTAAGTCAAATTGGTATAGTTTCAATAAACCAGTGAAATATTTCCGAACTTGCTAAACCTTTTTCTCTCAGTATATTAATGCCCAATGACCAGGGTGCAGATCCATCAAAAGTCCTAGGACCTGTTTTTGGTCATAAGACCATTAAATCATTTTAGGTGTGTTTCAGTAAAAGTCCTAGGGCTGGATTGAACCAAAGAACCATATATTTAGGAGTTAAGTCTACCTGTCCTAGGACTGGTAATAAATTTATGGTCCTGAGACTTTTGATGAAATGGCCCTCAGTTTTTTAGTAGTGTGTGACTACAAATCAATCCTACCTGTTTTCTGTTCAACTTCAGGATGTTCAGCATAATACTCTTCTATCCTCCTCATCTCAGCTGAAACAGACATTAAAACAAATAACAAATCAAGCCGTAACTCATCAAATCAAATTGTAAATTATACTGTGAATTTAACATTTAATCAATTGTAAATATTGAGCAAATCAAACTGTTAACTTTAAGCAAAGCAACTTTAAATTTTAAGCAAACCAAACTGTAAATTTTACAACAATTCAATAGAAAATTTAAAAGCAAATCGACTTTAAATTTTGCAGCAATTCAAAAATAGCTTTACAGCAAAATAATCTGTGCCTTGTACAACAAATTAACTGTAAATTGGAAAGAAATCAACTGTAAATTATAAACAATTAAACTGTAACTTTTGCAGCAAATCCAATGTAAATTTAAAGCAAATCAAACTAAATTATACAGCAAATCAAGCTGCAATTTAAATAGCAGGTCAACTTATAATTAGTTAATATTATGTATTGAATGCCAGCCATAGTACATCATTTAAACTGCATTTATCAATACAAACCATTTCGCCACCATATAAAGACCAATAAAAGCTGGTATACCTGGTAACTGAGTTTTATTGTGAAGTTGAAGGAAATAAATTAATGTTTTGCAAGTGATGTACGTTGTTGTTCTTAATACATTATTTCTTTAATGATTTTTATAGTGGTATTTTATATCATATAGCTATGCAACATTGATGAGATCAGGAATACAGTAACTGAGACCTTCTGACTCTAGATATACTGACTCTAGATACATCTTCTGCCTCTTGATACATCTTTTGACTCTAGATATACTGACTCTAGATAAATCTTCTGACCCCAGATACATCTTCTGACTCTAGATATACTGACTGTAGATACATCTTCTGCCTCTTGATACATCTTTTGACTCTAGATATACTGACTGTAGATACATCTTCTGACCCCAGATACATCTTCTGACTCTAGATATACTGACTGTAGATACATCTTCTGCCTCTTGATACATCTTTTGACTCTAGATATACTGACTCTAGATACATCTTCTGACCCCAGATACATCTTCTGACTCTAGATATACTGACTGTAGATACATCTTCTGCCTCTTGATACATCTTTTGACTCTAGATATAATGACTCTAGATACATCTTCTGACCCCAGAAACATCTTCTGACTCTAGATATACTGACTGTAGATACATCTTCTGTCCTTGATACATCTTTTGACTCTAGATATACTGACTCTAGATACATCTTCTGACCCCAGATACATCTTCTGACTCTAGATATACTGACTGTAGATACATCTTCTGCCTCTTGATACATCTTTTGACTCTAGATATACTGACTCTAGATACATCTTCTGACTCTTGATACATCTTTTGACTCTAGATATACTGACTCTAGATACATCTTCTGACTCTAGATACATCTTCTGACTCTAGATATACTGACTCTTGATACATCTTCTGACTCTAGATATACTGACTCTTGATACATCTTTTGACTCTAGATATACTGACTCTTGATATACTGACTCTAGATACATCTTCTGACTCTAGATATACTGACTCTTGATACATCTTCTGACTCTAGATATACTGACTGTAGATACATCTTCTGACCCCAGATACATCTTTTGACTCTAGATATACTGACTCTAGATACATCTTCTGACCCCAGATACATCTTCTGACTCTAGATACCGTACTGACTGTAGATACATCTTCTGCCTCTAGATACATCTTCTAACTCTAAATCGGACTCTAGATACCTCTTCCCGCTCTAGATACATCTTTTGACTCTAGATACCTCTTTTGACACTAAATACATCTACTGACTCTATATACATCTTCTGACTCTAAATACATCCACTAACTATAAATATATCCACAAACTATAACAAAGTTGTGTTTCCTAGCTTGAATGCACGCTGGACTTCACAATACTTGCTATTTCATGTATAAAAAGTAGAACCCCTTTATTATCCACTCTATAACAAAACAGTATGCACAATTTCAAACAATGGCAACCACTCGGATGTCCGTCCAGCTCTGTCTCATGTCAGCGTCACTCTGCAGGTCAAATGTCAGGTGAGACAACTCTACTTAAATAATCTTACACAACATGATGTTGTTTTTAACATCTTTATAACACTAAACAATGTATCAAACATCTTTACTTACTCTGTGCAACACTCGGCAAAATTTTGTAAACAATGTCTTGTATCATTCTGTCTAATCTGAAAAAAAGATTTAAGTTTAACAGCTTTGATGCAAAGTTTCAATGTTTGTTATTGCATATTAGAATGCTTTTAACAGCACTCCAGATACTGTCATTTAATTTGACAGGTGATTAAAATGGCTGTGAACAAAAAGACATAAAAGCTGACAAATGAAAAAAGCAAGTTTTTACATGATGAAAGAAATAAAGGCACTTCTGCAGACCAGACAAGAACTGAACTGACAAATGCACATAAGCTTGTAATATGTACAGTAAAGTGCTAGTCTTGTTAAAAATAGAGTGTAAATTTACAAGTATTACACAATAGAAATGTAAAACAAAGTATTATTGGATACTTTTTAAATGAGCTTGGTATAGTTTGTTTCTAGAACTTAGTGGATTTTTTTTTCAGATTAACTGTACTTTAGATACCCAGAACCCACAAAATCTGGATCTTCACACTGTAGTAATTGCCCAGGATAAAGAACTGGTATAAATACAATTCCTAATCTATCTCAATAAGGTAAAACAAATTAACAATAACAAACCATTATCATTTCTATTTTTTTCAGAAATTTACAAATGTTCAAGTCATGTTTGCAAAAACTCATATACCCTGATTGTTCATGATTTTTTTTTCTCAGATTATGTCTGTAAAGTGATTAATTGACTTCCCTAACTTAAGATATAACATACCTGATATTGACAAAGGGGTCTGTGGGATGGATGAGAATAAGACACACTGGACAGTGAAGACTCACTTCCATACAGTGACGCACAATGCAATTCTTACAGACTGAAATAAACATAACAACATAACTCTTAATTAAAAGTTTGACAAAATATTATGATCTAATGGTCAAAACAACATCACAGGATTCAATTCTGACAATAACCATAACATTTTCTTGTTAAACATATTTACCAGGCTTTCTTGTTTAATTTATTTTATGGGGAAAATTCTGTAGATCTACAGCAACAATAGTGAACTAGAAAACATTAAATGTTTACTGAATGAGTACAAAGATACACACAACAAACAACCCATAACTTCTTCATCACATGGGTAACAAATAGTCCCAAACTTAAATAAAACACTTATGTGAGTTGGCCACCTTAATCAATAACAGCTGACAGGCCTGAACTGTCACAGTATACCTTTTGATTTAAACATGTATTAAGAAACTAAACAAAAGTGATCTGGGTTAAAATAAATTGGGTTAAATTGGAGAATTAAACAAGCACACACCTAAAAACAAATTGTTAAAGCTGATCTAATTTATATTTTTAGAATTATCAAAAAGGCAAATGTTTGTTAAATCACAATGAACACTGGTACTGCAATTAAAATATTACTTTTGATCAATACATTTTATGTGAGCATCAATGTCCCTTCAAAAGAGTGTATTGCCTTTAGGCAAGTTGATTCGAAAGCTTCATGAAACTTTGCCTACTTTTAATCTTTTTCTTTCTGATCTGTGCATACAGTTATATACAGAATGTGTACACGTCAGCTATAAACAATATGCTGATTATCTTGAAAGCAACCATTTAAATGCACATAAAGGCTGGATCATGTGGTTCTATGCAACATGTACCTATTCCAACCTATGATCAAGTCGGTTTAAATTAATATGTATCTTGACCTTTCTTCATCAATACTAGACTTTGACTAGAAATATGGCACAATATGATGCCAGTTATCTATTTACTTATTTATTTAGTGCCAAAATATGTTTCTGATAAAATGTGCTCAACTTCATTTCAAATCAAAACAAATACACAACTTACACGTATGCATGCACTCAGTGATGGTAGAAGCTTCATAAAGATAACCTTTACAGATTCCACATGTCAGGTATTTGTTGAGATCTCCAATCCTAAGAGTAACCTTCTGAGTTAGTGAGACATTCTCAGGTAATTTTAAATCGTTCAGCCATTTTTCTGTCACTGCCTTTGATTTCTCTAAACGTTCACGAGTCTTAGCACTCAAAGAATTTTTATCCTGACCATGACCCTTTTTTCTTGGTTGATTTGGTTTTCGACCTGGTTTGGGTTGCTGATCTAGTACTGGTTCTACTGGTGAGCTCTCAGTCGATGCTCTGCATTAGAGGAAAATAAGTTTTAATTAACTTCCAAATACATGTATGTTGTATGCAATGACTATTATAAGCATCTCACTACATTAAAGTCATCACTAATATTATGTATAATTTATTATTAAAGATCCCTTATCTTGGCAGCCATCTTTGAAGGCAACTTCAAGGGATTTCCAGATGAATTGTAAAGGAAGCGTAAATTTCATTTTCTTGTAATTTCTTACATTTAAGATCCCAAAATTAAAAGCTATACACCACAGAAAAGCTCTCGAAATTCATATTTTCAGAATGCAGTTTTTTTTAAATTGATAAATGCACAAAGAATTAATACACAGAAATAAATTAAATTATTGGTTCATCCTTAAACAAAATGAACAGTGTATCTTTTATGTTTGCGATTTTTTTTATTTTAAACTATCACAATATAGTTATGATATTTGAAATACTTCATAAAATGTTTTTAATTTGATATAAAATTCAGTAAAATAGACTGAAAAATAAAAACAGAGTGGTGAGTTTAATACAGATCATATTTCCAGATTTCAGCCTACATTAGCTTCTGCCTTCAAAAATGGCTGCCTTAAACTGTCTTATCAGTGCCTATGACATCACATGGAAACTATTTATTATTTATAATTCATAAGTTGATTTCCTTTTTTTTATCAAAACAAATAATATTGTAAGATGTTAAGCATCTTTAGGTTTTGTGTTGATTCCAATTTTAATATTTAAGAATTGAAATGTAGGCAAAGCTGATGCTGTGGTCAGTAATTTTTGTGCAAAGATGGATGCATTAAACTGTCTTATCAGTACCTATGACAATACATGGAAAATATCTATCATTTATAATTCATAACTCAACTTCCCTTTTTATCAAAACAAATATAATACTGTAAAATGTAAATCCTCTGTTGATTCCAATTTTAAGTATTTAAGAATTTAAATGTATGCAATGCTGATTCTGTTGTCAGTAATTTTTTTGTGTGTGCACAAATTTTTATTTCTTCGCTTACTCTTCACCAATATTAAAGACAAATAGAAACTTTAATTAAATACTGATTAGTTAAATAAGTATTGACTTTTTATATCTTAGGATGTCAATTAAACTTTCAAGGAGGCATTGATGGCTGAGCAGTTAGTCGCCAACTTGTAACTCCTCAGACTCTCAATTGGTGGGTTCAAGTCCCTGTCTGCAATACGCCAGTGGTTTAACGGAGACATATGTCTGGTATCTATTTCCATCAATAATTAATTGCATGTTGCCAATAATGATGATAATTTTGTTGGTGTTATGTAACAAAGAAAGATAAAAAATAAAGTTTCAAAATGAAACCTTTTCTCAGGAGTTTCTACTTCAGAGGTGTCTGTGTCATACTCCTTATATCCATCTGAGCTTTCCTCTGACTCTTCCTCATCTCCAGAATGAACAGGTGTCTGCTCACATGACCGGAGCTCCACCTTCTCATTCTTAGTATCTGTCACTAGTTCTGATGTACCTAGAGATTTAGGATCAGCCTCAATCAAGTATTGGTACAGGACCATTTTCTTCAGTTGTTCTTCACTCTAAAAACGACACAAAAAAAACAAGAATCTGTTATACAACTTTCTACGTACATGCCTTTCGCATCAATGAACCTAAAGTTTAAACCATTTTGAATATGTTATCTCTGAAAATAGAGTACAAACAAAAACTTACACACTATTTCAAGGCATTAAACCCACAGTGGGGATTGTAAGTTGTCAAGTGACATTTTTACATTTTAAAAAGGACACATTTGAAGAACTATAAACACAGCTATAAGATACTCCATTAGATTATGAACAGATATAAATAGTTTCCATGTAATGTCATAGGCACTGATAAGACAGTTTAAGGCAGCCATCTTTGAAGGCAGAAGCTAATGCAGGCTGAAATCTGGAAATATGTTCTGTATTAAACTCACTTATTCTTCAGTCTATTTCACTGAATTTTATATCAGATTTAACAGCTTATATGAAGTATTTTATACATCAAACTTGTATTTTGATAGTTTAAGCGGTAAAAAAGATACAACCATAAAAGATATACTATTCATTATGCATTAATTCTTTTGTTTTTATCAATTTTAAAACTACTTTATTTTAAAAACATGAATTTGAAGAGCTTTCCAATGGTGTATAGCTTTTAATTTTTGGACCACAAATGAAGATTGTAAGAAAAGAAAATTTACGCTTCTATATAAATCATCTGGAAATCCCTTGAAGTTGCCTTCAAAGATGGCTGCCAAGATAAGGGATGTTCATTGATGTGGAAACTATCTATAAGAAATACAGAACAAGAGTGTGAGAACACATCATGTAGCGAACGTTGGCTAGGAGACTAAAATCAATTAAGGCAAGCTATCAAAATTATTGCACAAACTCAAAGAATCTATCCCCATCAGTTGCACACTATGCTTCACCCTTTTTATGATGACCATATGTACAATATATCAGAGCCTGTCTACACAGTTTGATTTTATGTTGTGTTACTGGATCGATTTTATTGCCAAACTTTGTGTGTAAAGATTAATTTTTTTTACAAACCCTGATTGTTTTCATCCAAGCCTAGATGCTCCTCAAGAGTTAGGATGCCATGATCTTTCTTAACGTCAAACAAATCCTCATCATCAGACACTTCTACTAGCTGAACCTGAACATTATCGTAACCAGCTTCTTTTACTTGTGCATTTCCAGCTTCTGTGTCCATCTCTGCAAAGCTAGGCTCACCACTAATGTATTCAGCAGTGCTGTCTTTGTCTATATTATCATCAGAGACACCAATATCAACAGATTCCTGCATGGGTTCTTGTTTTACTGAAATATTGGAAAACCTTGGTTCAATTGTTGACATCTCGTCTGAATTGTCGTCAGACACAGCTGTGGACTGGGGTTGAGTTACATCTTCAGTAGTTGCATTATTATCATTAGAAATAGTTTCTCCTCGATCCAAAGCACCGGCATTGCAGAAACCTTCAGGAAGTTCAGCAGCCTCTTTTGCATCCGCTTTTGCAGACAGCATTTCAGGATTTTCCATTTTTAAAAAAATACTACTTGGGCTAGAATCGCCTCTATATATTTAAAACTACGAAATATATGTTCCCTTCATTTCTGCAAAAAAGAAAAATAGCATTCACAACTAAGTTCCCATAGAGTGTCACAACAGCATTAAGTTAATTATGTCAATTCGTGATTGCAAAAGTCTTGCGTTTATATCGCGAATTGTGCTTATGCAGATTTGCAGATTTAACTCCCTTGTTTTGCTCTGTCAATTAGTCTGATTGGTCGGTCATTCGGCGAAGCAGCCAATCAAAGGTAGCTTTACAACTACAGCTTCGGTTGACGATGTAAACAGTAAAATGCAAGAAAATGTATTTTATCACTTCAATTATCTTACTTCTCATTATCAGTGTGTACGCCGACGAGGTTTGCTATGAAAACTGTAATGAATATAAACCCAGATCGCCACTTGTCAAATGTGACTTTTTGTAAGTATACGCTATATAAAATTAAAATATTTAAAAAAAACACACATAACATGTACTGTATAGTTTACATTTCCTTGATTTGTTTGTACTACGTCCAACGTCTTGACTCATGACATTGTTTTTATGCATTTTGTTTTTAGAGGGACTGGGTCCAGTTTAATAGCAGTTTTTTATTCACACTTTTTTCCTTACTCTTTAAAGTAAATCTGGGACTTCCAGTGGGAGAAGAAAAAGCCTGTCCCTAACTGGGTTTCTGTACACCCAACCACATAGCTAAAGGGGGTTTACGGTCACTTCGGTAAAGGACCACTTCGGTAAATTGATCTATATATAGGATCAGTCCGGTTGTTTCAGTATATAGGTAAACATATAGTATAATACCTGATTGAGACCAATTCGTTAATGTCCAAGTGTGAAAAGATTTTCACACCTCAGCCCGAGTAAGATAATTTACTCATTTATTCATTTATATTTTTATTATGATCAATAGTATCAGTTATGCTTAAAATGAGGTGGTGTATATGTTTGTAATATTGTTGTTATTTCCCTCATTTGTTGAACTGAAATTTTTCCTCAACCTAGCTGTTTATATTTTTATTTTATTATATTATTTTATTAGTCTGTAGAAGGCGGCTTCAATTTGTTCGCACGTCAGGGACATGACCTTCCTGATGAATTCATACTATTCCCCTCCCTCTATGTACGCTGTGTGGAGGCCCTCTTCCTGATACTTTCATGATATACCGTATTTACGCAGCCATAAGTCTACTTCGCTCATAAGTCGAGGTGTATTTTATGGGTCTAAATGGTCGGATTTTACTTCCACCCGGCCATAAGTCTAGGTGGTAAAGTGTAATATCTAGAGCGGGATTTATGATGCACCTTGCTGCCTTTATCCTGACCATATAATGCCGCCCTCAGGCAAACTATCCAGTGAGAACGTCATCCTTAAGTTATCGTGATATCACTGTCTTGCAATACACACAAGGGATTAATATTGTTTGAAATGCATTTCCGTTGCAGAGTTAGGCTGTTGTACTCGTCTATTTACCTCACCATACCGCTCTGTTCGTACCCGGGAATCAAACAATGGTTTGATACTAAAAGGCTTTGAGAGCATGTTATCTGTAGAAAAAGACAAATATATTCGGTTCCACTTTAATAATTCCTAACAAAGATTACTGTTCGCACACTGAAACTTCATTTTGCTTTTATCAAGTTGTTATTCACATTTTCCCGATCATGTAGGCCGACTTTTACTCTTTAGTATTAGAATTTAGTAAGCAATGACAATAATGAGGTCGGTTTTATATATTATTAGCTAATTCGTTGCGCTCCGAGTCACATCGGCAACTCAATTATGACAGCATTTCTTCTAAATCTTCTATGATATAGTTCATTTTTCAAAACAATTACGCTATCGGTTGCTAATTTCGTAACATGTTAAATGATTTCCGCCATTTTGAATTACTAATTAGGGTCATTTAGACTGTGACTGATATTTGTGAAGTAAACGTTATTCCCGTAAATTGACAGAGATTGAATTTTAGTCAGGCAATAAGTATTCTCTTATCAAAATGAAGCACAGTAGATCTACAATATATGTTTTCTTTTCATTTTGGACCTGATCACATTTCTCTAGCGGTTTTCAAAATGATATTGTTCAAGCTCAGAATCTCGTCTGCCTTCCGAATCAACCTGATAACAATTAGTATAAAGCGTAAACAGTAATTGAGTGTTACCTTTCATCGTATGCTTAACTCCCCCATTTTAATTAACATAATCTCTCAGCTTATCAAATCTTGAAAGCAGATAAAGTGGTCATTAAGTGCCTAATTAGCATAACCCCAAACCAGCAGCAAGCTGTCATTTGCCTCTTATGATGTTGTGTAAATTTCATCCCCACTTCCTGACATCTGGCATCATGCTACACTTGGTGACGTAGATCAAAGAAATTCAGGTCTTGCCGACGCCGATGTACTTGCATTTAGGAGGTCAACGCCTGCTAATTTCACTCGTCACACGTGAAACTGACACATTTTCAAAGCTGTTAGCCAGTACACAATTGAGTGATAATATCGGATTATAGACGACACATTTGAATGTAATCATTACATGTTTCAAAAAAGGTTAGTATTGTAATATGTGATATTTTGAACTTAATATATATTCCAGATACGAGATGATAAATTAATTACAAAATCACTTTTCGCACGGAAACACCTGTCCAATGTATACCGGTTTATTGATGTATATGTCTCTGACCTAAATGGATGTCCCTTCTTTTTTTTCTTGATACCCTGGCCATAAGTTGAATAGACTTTCCAGAGCAATTTTAGCACCTATTTTTACTCAACTTATGGGTGAGTAAATACGGTATTTGTTACAATTTAGTTACTGGTATCGGCAAAGATTAACTTTTCCAAATAGAAATAATATAACTTTAATTTTTGACTCCATTGTTTTATGAATTAAATCTACCAAAGCGTACCTGTTCCACATTTTCAATAAATAAATGATTAAATTTTCCTTCTCGCGCTGAAAATCTTTTTTAAAAGTGAACATACCCATTTCTCCTTCTCAATTATGTGTTATACCATATGTTTACCTATTTACGGAAACATCTGACTAATCCCTGTATAAGATCAATTTACCGAACTGGTCATTTACCGAAATGACTAATACCCCCTAAAGGATTAACCCAACAGCAAGGCTGGCAGCACGATTTACCCAAATATACCAGCTCTGCTATTGGAAGTGCCTATATATGCAGTACACTACACTTCTCCCTAATGACTTTGCAGAGCTAGTAAGATCTCTAGAATGATCATGCATTCGACAATCTGAGTCATTTAAACACTTCTGACACCATTAATATAAAATCTGGGAGAACAAAATTCCTGTCCCTAACTGGGGTCGACCCCGGGACCTTCAGTGCTGTAAGCAGACAATCAACCTCGTCGCTACAGGGTTAACCTAACAGCATAGCTGTCAGTAACTGAACAGCAAGGCTATTAAAAGCCCCATATGCACTATACTACAGTCTTTTTTTTACTTGAAGATGATGTCTACTTACATGTGAACTCTTTCTGAGGCCAATGTGGGAGATTTTCAGTTTCATAAAAACAAAGAAGGAAGTTATCTGTTTCCACGTTTCTGAAAATATCTAAAATACTCCTTATTTTTAAATAATTTTGAACCTTAAAAGTGGGAGTCTCCCTCCAAAAGTGGGAGAGTTCATATGTATGTGTATATTAAGTATGTCTCGAAGCATCTCCAGATTATATAATGAATAAAAGTCAAATTAAACACTTAGAGAAAGCATGTGGATGTTGATTATTTAATGAAAAATTTCTAACATGTGTGGTCGGTTTGCTTCCAAAATGTTCAAATGTTTTTTATGAACAAATACCTTATTTAAACAGTAAGATTCTAATGATTCACTTGTATGATAATTTTGAAAAATAAACATATCATTTGTCAATAAATACCTCAAGATGCTTGCAGTAACACAAGTCATTGACATACTAACTGTGCAGCCTTACAGAGAAAATTCAAGAGACATGATCTGTGATTTTTTATAACTTCATGATCATGGGTTCTAGGACTTGCTGGGCTGAAAGTACTAGTCCAATAATAAAAGATGTGAGTCCCAAATTTTAAACATTTAAATACTACAGATAAAATACGTAGGCCATGGTATATATATTCTTAACTTTTATTTTATTTAAATTTTTTTTTTATTGTTTTGCACTTTTCAGTTAATAATTCACCCTTTATTTGCTTTTTTCCATTTGGATATATCAGCATCAAAATCAAAAGACTCTCTGTTAAGTCTGTGTGGTTTGACCATCGTCAGGCAATGCTGAGCGTATTATTTATATTTCTTAATGTTGTCAGTATTCTGTTTTGCACTGTAAATCCATGTTCACACCCAGCAGTGTGGACATTTTGTTAATGCTAGTTTTAAGGATTGTCAGATTTGAAAATTCTGGATGATATGTCACTATCAGAGTCCACAGTTGATGAACAGATATGAAAAAGTAAGTGATATAACTAACTTCACATCGTTTATATGTGGTAATGGCATAATGAATGCCATCGGTTATTGCTTAAAGAGTGTAAATTTTACCCTCTGAACAGCAGAACTCTCACACAAAACACTTCGTAACAGTCAAACACAGAAGCTGTCCACAATAGCTAAGCGGTAGGCTTGCAGATAGGGAGGTTGTGGGTTCAAACCTGGGAGGGTCAAACCAAAGACTTTAAAGTTGGTAGTAGTGGCTTCCCTCCTAACGCTAGGGGCTAGGGGGGACAGCATTACGCCTGACTCGTCATTGTCAGTATAATGGACCGGCCAGGTTCAGTTCCTGGTCACCTCATAAGTGCCCCTGTGCTATAATGATAATAATGTCACTGCACAGTATCGGCAAAAATACAAATCCCATTCTATCCCATCAAACATAGGACTGGCTACTTGTAAAATACATGTTTCCCACAAACACACATAAAATGAAACTCTGCATCCACAGTAATATTATTGTATCCTTCTTCTTGGAGAAAATAAATGTTAAAAGATACATACTTTTTCATCAAAGTTGGTAAACATTTATAATAAGTTAGAATGTCAAATGAAGCGCAGCACTGCCTTAGTGTACCAGGACATAAGTGTACCACCTATATATGTTATTGGTAATAAAAGGTTAAATTCTTCTGTGTCATCTTATAGTATAAATTGATACATATCAAATTATATTTCATAAATTTATTTTACTGACAAAAAATAAACATTATTAAGGCCTTCAGACCAATCGACTGTTCTTCTGTCTTTGACCACAATATTTTTAATCCATGTTCACACTAAAATTAATTATATATGCAAGCACTAAAGCACTATTATTTTCATATTCTTAGAAAGTATTTTCCATTACCTAGCAATTGATATAAAAATTATATTGATTTTTCCACAAATAATAACCTAGCAAATAGGGCTGTGAACCACATACAAGACATCATTTATGCACTTTGTGGTATGCTGCATCTCAAAGTGGGATGCTTATGCATTCCCACACTAAGGCAGTTGTACTCTTCATCACTATTTATATCTGAGGAATAGTACTTAAAGTAACAAACAAATATTTTTTATTCATGGATAAAAAAAGAGCATTAATTTATAAGCTTGATATAAACAAATTTACCATCTGTGTTCTCGTTGTGTTACCTAAATTTGACCATTTGTCTTCATTTTTTCCCCCAAAACTTGACATCTAACACAACTTATTTCAGTAACAACTTCCAAACAATGGCCTCCAAAGAAGAACTGATATGTATCCTGTGGTGTTAGAATCAAAATATACCTCTTTATTGGTAATATTGCACATCCCTAAAGCACACTGTTATAAGAACATTAAGAGGCAACTTAATGTAAAAATAAGTATTTGACCCTCAATGGCTGAATTTCTGACAATCTTCAGATTGATTTATTTATAGTGATATTGATGTATAATTATAATATAATGTCTATTGTTATCTTGCGCAGGCCTGAGGAATTTATTATATGCAGCGAGCCTGAAGATCTGAATGGCAACGAAACACAAAGGCTGGAATCTGATGGCATAGGGTGCACCAAGGTAAACAATATTCTCTTAATAGCTTCACTTGTCAAAGAAAGATGATCTGTTGTCATGACCTTGTTGTCAGCGTTGGTTAATCTTTAAAGGAGGTAAGCAACATTATGGACCCACTTATTTTCTCTTAAACATCCAAATAAATTACTGTAATTTAAATAATTACAACACATCACCTATCATTACAAACATGTACTTCCTATCTGAGTCATGCTGCACAGTTAGCTATTTTCAAACTTGAGATCATGTCTCATAATTTGTGTGATTTGTGTGATTCGCTGTGACGTAAATATCTCTTTTAAGCCAAAAAAAAGCCATCATGGTTATTTAAAGATTTGGAAAGAAAGGACATTGTGGGCGATTTTTCATGATTTGTACTGTCTTACAATGGTGATAATGTTTAAAATTTGTCTTGGCTCAGACTACAATATGAGTTTACATAGAAATCATGCCCAGGTTCCCCCAAACAGGTGTAATATACTGATACAGTATGTGGTTTAGGCAAACTGTCACATTCCTCCTTTAAGGTCCATTTTTTTTAAAACTGTAAAACATATTAACTTCAAATGTGAAATACTTGTTCACTATGGAAAGTTTTTCAAGATGTCCATTAATAATAAGGTAATTACCAGCCAACATTATTAAGCACTGAGAAAAGTGAAGCAAGCAATTTACTGACAGCACTTTCTTAAAAGCTCTCTCTGACACAAGAGTGAGCAATTACTGAAATACCAATTTTTACTTAAAAGTGATACTGATGTAGTTTCCTTTAAAATAGTGTTGACAGTAACAGAAGGTAGATATTGCTTTACATCTGTTGGTTGCATTTTACTATATTTTAAATTATGACACAGAATGTTATCTGTTCTTGGCATCAGTATAAATCAGCATTATATCTACAGATTCATTAGAATTTAACATTGCTGGAAAAAATTTGTTGGCAAGTTTGTCAACATATGAATCCTGTGTAATAAAAATTATGATTGTCCATGTGGTTGTCAACATATGAACCCTGTGTAATCAAAATTATGATTGTCCATGTGGTTGTCAACATATGAACCCTGTGTAATCAAAATTATGATTGTCCATGTGGTTTGTGATCATATACTGCCTTAGGTAGCATTAAAGGAAGAGCATATACAGGTACAGTCTCACAGAAGGGTCGAGGCTGAAACACTGGCATGGACATGTCCGGGTTGTAAAAAATTGGTAGCAGTTTATCTCTTCCAGTGTATTAATCATACAGTTCCCTGACAGGTCAGCCCAGTGATAGAATAATGACTAAAACTGTGGAATCATGCCACATGTTAACACCATATTTGTTGTAAGTGAACTTCTTCTGCAGATAGCTAAAAGATGGGATGTTTAATCTCCACTAACAAATTTATTTAAAATTAGTGGATGTCTGAATTCACCCATATGCAATTGACAAGTATGACATGAATTCTATAAATGAAAGGATGTGTTGTATGTTTTCTCTGTTAACTGTTTTAGTGGGGAGGAGAGAAGTATGAGGATGTTCAGAAGTCCAAAGTTTGGTGCACCGTTCTGACAGGTGTATACTGTCATGGCCCCCGTAGGTTCCTCAAGGATGGGGTACCATGTATCAGGTAAGGAATGGAATTATTGTTTTATTGTTGTATTAAAATAAAATAACTTAAAATACATGTTCATTTAGGCTGAGGTAGCTAAATAAAAACAGTTGCTGTATTTATCCAGACTTAGTTACCAGGGACACCAGGGACAGGAAAAGCCAGATATACCGGTATTAGTTTATACTACTATGCAAAAGATAGCTTAATAAAATTTCATAGATACCAGTATGTTTTATTAAACTTAAATGAAATTTTAACTCATTGTAACCTTGATGCAGCTTAGTAATGGTTACTTTAAACAGTTGACACATAAGTGATGTTGTTACATTTTTCCACAAAGAGATACAATCTTTGCCTCCACAAAATGCTTAAGACATTTTTATTATTTCCACAAGTTTTTAAAAAAAGTATATGCTTCAAATAAAGTTCACAGAAGAACTTGAAAATAAGTTCCATCTATGGAACTATTTCTCATGTTAACTTCTTTATTTCAAATTTAAAGCAAATATTGCTGGAATTTATTGGAATTACCCATTTTTGAAATAATAAAAATGTTTTTGTCTTCTCCTTTCTAGGTAGGTAATATTATACATTTTAAAGAAGAAATACACCTTCTTTTTTTAGGTTTTAATATTTTCATGATCATCATTTATCAAGAAACAACTAAACGATCATGTTGAAGTTGACAGCATTCTTAGTAACTTTATACTGATTAATAACAAACAACAACATACAAGGGAGGTAAAACACTGTAATTGGAATGTTGTTTATTGGGTTTATCATCCCTCCAACAGAGATGAAAATATTTGGAATATTTGGAGTAAGATACCTTTTAAAAGGAAGGCAAAGATTTTCTTTCAATATGAACCCACATTTTAGGACCTGGATAACAAATTTTGTGAAAGTTTGTCACTTTTCTGCTCATATCTAGTGCTCTGATGTTCTGCTGTCTTGTGTCTAGGTACAAAGGCCACTACTTTGTGACAACACTGATCTACTCAGTCCTGCTGGGCTTCCTTGGAATAGACAGGTTTTGTCTGGGTAAAACAGGTAATATATGTACTTTGGATAATAAGGATACTGATTATATTAATGATGTTACAGATAATTATAGTTATTATAATAATGATTATAAAAGCAACAATGATGACAGAAATAAAAATCCTCCCCCCCCCCCCCTCTAATAGAGTTTTTTCTTAACCATGCAGATGCATTGATACTCGACATCACTCAGTTATTTTTTCCTAAAACACATACCTTAGTTAATATACCAAGGCAAAAATAATACAAATGACATCATCTATTTTTAATAATGCCATCAATACAAGCTAAGGAAAAAAAATAAAGTGTAAAAGAAATAAACCAACACTTTGATACCCCTTTTATAATTTACAATTAAGAACACATCTTAGAAATGATAACAGATTTTGATTTTGCATGATACATCTCCTCATAACACAGAGTGGTTTGTTCAGATGAATTGTAATTAATCACTCTAGCTTACAGTCTTTGTGATTATAATACTGTGCATCTGATCTAAATACAATGTGGTGCAGTGTTTTGCAATATTTCATGCTTTTTCAGCATTATAAACAATAATAACATAGTAATTTTATTATGATAAATCAAGTCCTTCCTTTGAGCATTCTATTGTTCTTTATCATAGAGTATGTTCTCTTTCTCTAATCCATTACTAAGTCTGTGGTCAGGCTACACAGCCCTGGAGATGTATGACCTTAAGACTATATGTATATACCACACATGGCTCCTTGTTGTTACTTCATGAGTACCTGTTGTTACAGAGTCAAATTGGCAGTAGAAAATAACAATAAATAAATCTGTTTCTCTACAGCCTAATAACAAATAGGTCTTCATAGACATGTTTATCTTTTTCTTTGAGTGTCAACCCTATTCTTCTTAAAAAATATTTTTGACCAAAAACACTTGTAACTCAGGGCTGGAAAAATGTTCTTTTCATTGACTAGTCCTGGACTAGTACATGGACAAAAATGACTTGTCCAAAAATTTGCATTGTTTCAATTAAAGAACACAACAACACATATCTACAACTAACTTTTTTTTTTCTAGTTTTGTCTTTGTATTCTAAGTCGTGATTGACTGTTTTGGACAGGTGCGTGCATTGTACATGTACTGCCTTTATGTGTTGTTGATAAATGCTCCTGGCATGAAATTGATTGTCTTGATCGCTAATTAGAAACTGCTGTTTAGTTTATTTGTCACTTGTCCGACTGCCGATATATGACTTGTCTGGGACTAACATAATGATCAATGACCAGTAGCCCGAAACTGCATTTTGATTTGTCCGGGCTACCGCATTTTCCAGCCCTGCAGCTATTACTGTCAAATAATATCTGCAATGTCTTGTCTTCAGGTACAGCCGTTGGAAAGTTACTGACTCTCGGAGGTGTGGGTATCTGGTGGATTGTAGATGTTATACTTTTGGTGACTGGTATCCTGAAACCTGAGGATGGAAGCAACTGGGAACCATACTACTGAAAAAGACAAGCAAACTACCTATGAAGCGGAATCAATCTTTTGCTAAAAGAGAACCAGTCTATTGATAAATATGAACTGGTTTATTGATAAAGAGGATCAATACTACTGATAAAACTGAAAAGTTGATGTCAAAGTGTGATTTTTAGAGACTTAATTTACAGGGGCAAATAACTGGCCAAATATTGACTAAGTTATCTTCCTTGATTGGCAAAATTAGGTCTATATTTAATACTCTGGAAACAGCTTCTTCATGAGAATCGGCTTATACATTGTGTGATATGCATGTTGTGAGCTTTATTGTCTTGGAGTTAGTCTCCAAGTAGGATCCCAGTTCAAATCCTTGACTTAACACAAGATGTTAGTCCTTGGTCGATACCATTTACCAGAAAGTGGGCAGTCAAGAGGGATAAATGCCAGTCAGTTTAATTTCTTTCCCAATCCACTTTAAACAAATAAATAGATTTAAACTTATTTCACATACATTATCACAGAATGTAATTTATATTTAAACATCTTTTAGCATCAAGTGATTGTGTTGGATTTCAGGTATATTGGCATGCTTTTGCCCCCCCCATTTATTGCCCCACCCAGCATGTGTGGGCATCTGTTTTCTGATAAGCCAGGCTGCCACAGTCTGTAACGATGTGTCTGTCACACAGGTATTGTTCAAGATCCAAGTGTATGTATGCTATATCTGGGGGTTGAACATAGTCATAATTTTTCAGAAATCACTCTCAGAGCAAAATCACTCTTTAATTTTACGTGCAGATTATCAATTTGCTACTTATCGCACTTACAACAGTTTGTTGAATTGCACTTAGGAGTGATGGTAAGACCGAAATTTAAGAATGTTTTTCAGTCAGTCTAAAGATTTATGATGAAACGCACCTACCATCTCTAGAACATTTTTGCTGGTGTGAGAAAGTCATTAAAATGGTCCATGACTCAGGATGCTGTCAATTTGTGAGAGGAAACATATTTTATTTTCCTACATTATAATACTGTGCTTATCATTTTGTGCAATATTTATTAAGTGTCCAAGAATTATTTTGGGTTTGGCAGTGCTGTATGCGTTGTCATGAACTAGTATGTATACTTTGAAGAATGCCTGTTTCAAGAATAGGCATCAGTTTGTTTGATAGGACTTTGCAGTTTTGATGTGTGCTAGTTAAATTTTTAAGGAAGGTATCATTTAAGAAATAGTATTGTTTTATATATTTTTTCAAGTTTATTATATTTTTTCATCACTTATTTTTCATTTTGTAACAAATACAATACAAGTATAGCTGAATTTCTACTTTCTGTATCATGTTTTATTTAAAAGGTTGAAAGATCATTGTTTCAACTTTAAAATAGATTATTTACTTTATGCTATAAACAGTCATATTCATATATTTGTTTAATGTTTAAAAATTTATCTCTTTAAACATTTATATGTTCTTTTTAATATTTGCACATGACAATATAAAGATTGTTTCCGTGTGATGTCATAGACACTCATAAGACAGTTAAAGGCAACCATTGTTGAAGGCAGAAGCTAATGCAGGCCGAAATTTGGAAATATGTGCTGTATTAAAGTCAACCTATTCGTTCAAAAATCACTGAAACAATGTAGATTTATTAAAATGCAAATTAATTTCTGTGCTCAATAACGGAATGGTCCATTTAGACAGGAACTCATCACTTGAAAGTGTCGAAACTCATAGATAGTTTCCATGTGATGTCATAGGCACTGACAAGACAGTTTAAAGCAGCCATCTTTGAAGGCAGAAGCTAATGCAGGCCGAAATAGGAAAATATGTGCTGTATTAAACTCCCCACTGTGTTTTTATTTTTAAGTCTATTTTACTGAATTTTTTATCAGATTAAACAGCTTTTATGAAGTGTTTTAAATATCAAAACTATATTTTGACAGTTAAAAAGATAAAAAAAAAATTATCCAACAAAGTTACACTGTTCATTTTGTTTAAAGATGAGCCAATAATTTTATTTAGTTCTGTGTATTAATTCTTTGTGCATATATCAATTTTAGAAATATTGTATTCTAAAAATATGAATTTCACGAGCTTTCCAATTGTGTATAGCTTTAAATTTTGGACCACAAATGGGGAAATTACAAGAAAATAAGATTTACACTTCTATTCATTTTATCTGAAAATCCCTTGAAGTTGCCATCAAAAATGGCTGCCCAGATAAGGGATCTTCACTGATGTGGAAATTATCTATAGCTTTTCCATCATTTTCTATTTTAAACAAGCAACAACAAAATAAATAGTGGTATATATCTCCAGTTTTTCATGTTTTGATACAAAACATGTAGACACAGTCTAGGGCACTTGATATTTAAAGCTTGAATTAGTTTTGAGTTTGCCTATTAAAGCTGTCAAATTCCCGGCATATAAAGGCCGTTTAATTTGGAGGGCAGACTTTACAGCTCTAGTGGGCACATACATGTAACTCAAATTTTACTTGTCAAATTAAAATGAATTACTTCCCTTGTGGTAGATTTTTCATGTAGTACTAATAGTCTAATCTCCTTATGAAGGATTATGTGCAGGCACCTGAAGAACACAATCATATTTATGTGAACAGCAACAAACTTTGGGTACACAGTTTCCAGTGCAAATAAGAATAGGTTAATTTTAGTTTAAAAAGGGTCGTTTCCATGACCGTGTGATTTTCAAGAATGGCAGCAGCTGGCATAGTGTGGCATAAACGTCGTGAACACAATGTGTGATATATTCGGCCTGTATTGATAGTAAATCATTTTACATGTACATTATTGATCTTTTTTTGTTGTAAACAAGTCAACTTGACTTTGTTTTGGTTATTTGTTTTAAATTATGAAATAATAACTTAATTATAAAAACACAAACAAATAACAATAAAAATGAAATACTTAACAGTCCGGTATTGCATTAATTGATGCATTTTTTTTTCCCCCATTAGATATGGTAAGTGAATTAGATTCTTCTGTTATGCTGATGTTTGTTAACTGTCAAATTATCTTGTAGATTATATGGAGAAATAAACAATATTTAACATAATCCTGTCTTGTGATGTGTTCACGCAGTTTTATGAAATGTAAACTTTAAGAAATGGTATACCACTAAGAAAGAAATACTGAAACAAACTGAAATTTTTTCAAAGGACTGCAAATAACTGATATTTCCTTTCTGCCTCCCTGACAGCTGTGCATCTGTTGGCTGGCCCATGGTGTTGAATTTAAAGGTTAACTGTCTCTGAAGAAATGGTTCATGTCATGGTAACTAAAAAAAATAAAAGTATTGTACTCAGGTTTTAACTTTATATGAAAAGTTGCACTTGCCTAATCCCTTTGGTTCCATTCCTAGTCTGGACAAATACATTTATTATTCATTCACCATTAATAATATAAAACAAAAAATACCAAGTCAGAACAAAAATATTAAAATCTCATTATGTCCGAGATTTATGTGACAGTTGTCACACTCAAAAATCTTTGCAGGGGTAAATCCTACCTTTAATGATTATCATGGTTTATTGTTATTAAAACCTTCTTGACACTACAATTAATGGTGGTATCCAAAGGTTTAGACTTTTTATTTCTCAAATAACCAGATAAATTATTGTATACTGAAAATATCCATGATGTTGAAAATTACTGATGTCCTCTAGCCAAGTGAAAAGTGAAGCACAACACCCCACTCATCGTTACAAACATGCATTTCCTACCTGAGAGACTGCATTTACTAATAATTAAGGTAGTTTCAAATTTGCCCTTACTTGGACTAAAGAGTGAGTTTATGCAAAAAAGTTGTGCCGAAGTTCCCAAAACAGTTGGTGAGATATTACATGTATTTTATTTCAACAAAGTCAGATACCACCTTTAATATATAAACATCTGATATTTTTATTACTATAATATATATAAATAGAATAGAATAGAAATCTCGGAAATTGATTTTGAAAAAAAAAGTAAGTCTGCGCCATTCAATAGCAAAGTGGTATCAAAATCTCATTAACTAGTGACTTACTTTGAATACATGTATAATTGTATTATCTGACAGTATATACATACATTTTTTGTAAAACGGTATTTATTACCACTAAGAAATTCCCAATAGGTGCGTTAATGTTTAATATGTTTATACATGTACCAATTTAAACAATACATTCACAGCTAGGGTGGCCAAACTATGAACAACAGCCGATGATGTCAAATTAGTTAAGACTTCATTATTAAGCTTTTTGAAAGGTTTTATTAATATTAAATTTAAGTCTATATATATTATATATAAAATATAGCAAAATAATTTTGCCTTCATCTTTTTTATTAATGCATAATTGGTTGTTGTGTGATTTTATGATACTCAATTGCTTTTAAAAAATGTTACTAGTACTAAATATACAATTTAGATTGTGGACTTGTATATCATGTATATCACCTTATAGTAAGAACACACACATTAATTTTACATTTTGTATTATATACATGCACTTCAAGTTTACACTTGTCTTTTCTAGAAAGAAATACTAAAAAAAGAAAAGAAACACAACATATCACGTTTTTGGTTTTGTTTGAATAAAATGGCACAGCTGTAGAGGTGATGTAAAATAGACCCAAGGATCCAGGAAACAATCAATACGATCAACCAAGTCTCTCAGATAATTTGCTAGTTTTCTAACATGTTATTTAGTCGACGAATAAGATAAAAGGTTCCTTATCTCTGAAGTAACATTTTGTTCAGGCTACTAAATGTGACGCACTGACCGGTTGTCATTATTAAAATACGGAAATATGGAGGAAGGCATCTTAGGTTGCGGCCCCTGGACAACGTATCCTGCCGTCAGTCAGAGTTTAGGCTGGTTTATATAATTTTACAATTATTTTTTTACGTAGAGAGCCGATACGTACAGGTGGCAAATTCCACACAGTAACCAGAAGCAGACATTGTAACGAACGTTGCTCCCCCCTGGCGACTGGAGTCAACTTTGCAGAGGGTTGGCCGACCTGAGTAGGGTTGTCTTCATGCAAAGTCACCGTGCGTAAACTTAGTTCTCATTTTCGTTCATCATTGATGTCATTTACATCATTATTGATGTATTACAGTAGCCTTTGCGCTTTGCTTGTTTCTTGACACATTCTAGTTTCAGAACGCATTGATTCTTTCGCGTGAGTGTAATGTGTTCGTTGTGGTGTTTTGATATTATAATTCGCAATCGTACTCATAGCATTATGTAGTTTAATGGCATTGATAATGACGTGTATCGCAGCTCCGCTCCCCGACCCAAGAAAAACACGGTAAGGAAGCTCGTAAATCAGTAAACTACAGACATGTGACATTCGACAATGTCATAAAATAATAAGGCACACTAGATGACCATGGACGTACTTTACTTCAATGGCAAAGAAAAACTTAAAATGATCATTTTTCATATTTAATTTGATACTTTCGCTGTTATTTATTCATTATCGCCTTTAATCGTGCACATATAGAAACTTTAAGGTATCTTAAAGAAATGCCATTTTTTCATATATATATGATGGGTATAATGCATAGTTTGTCTTTCTGACATGTTTCTAGAAGAACAATGTTTGCAGTGATATATCGTAACACAATGTAACTAAATAGTTAGTAGGAAACATTCTTGTAATTCTAGAAGATTTATACAGTCTAATGACATCATCGTTATCTTGAATTTGGCATCATTTCCTGTGAGTTTTGCAGCAGAGTCCATATAAAATATTGTATTAATTGGACTTTTCTGGATGTTTCTTCGAAATATATCACTATAACTATAACTTTGAGTATAACTTTAACTATAACTCACAGATCTTGTCTTAAATATATTTTTCTCAGCTCAGTTGAGATTTTCTTAAATCGTCTTCCATAAAACAGTAAGAACATTCTCAAATGAGATTGAGATTTATATTTGACATAAGCTGCCTATTAACAAATAATTGCTATTCCTGTGACGGATTTTGTTTACTGAGTCGTGTTTATTTAATGTTTAAAAAGCAAATACGAAACTTTACTAAAGACAAACGAAAATCTCTAAAGATGAAGAATTGTCCTGTCGCGAAAGTTACAACCGAACTAGCAATAGATGCAAGGGTTCTGCAGACTCGGTGTACACGCAGACTGACCGT